>OY282392.1:17068055-18268055 GCA_958295455.1 Coleophora deauratella | reverse complement strand
AGAAGGAAGGTTATGTTTTTTTTACCCGACTGGGCCAGAAGGAGGCTTAAGTATTTTATCTGACTGCGCCAGAAGGAGGGTAATGTTTTTACCCAACTGCACCAGAAGGAAGGTTATGTTTTTTACCCGACTGAGCCAGAAGGAGGGTTATGTTTTTACCCAACTGCGCCAGGAGGGTTATGTTTTTATCCGACTGCGCCAGAAGGAGGGTAATGTTTTTTACCCGACTGGGCCAGAAGGAGGGTTAAGTATTTTATCCGACTGCGCCAGAAAATGGGTTATGCTTTTTACTCAACTGGACCAGAAGGAGGGTTATGTTTTTTAACCGACTGCGTCAGAAGGAGGGTTATGTTTCTACCCGATTGGGCCAGAAGGAAGGTTATGTTTTTACCCGACTGCGCCAAAAGGTGGGTTATGCTTTTACCCGACTGGTCCGGAGGCAGGGTTTTGTTTTTAACCCGACTGGGCCCGAGGGAGGGTTATGTTTTTACCCGACTGCACCAGAAAGTGGGTTATGTTTTTCACCTGACTGGACCAGAAGGAGGGTTAGGTTTTTATCCGACTGCGCCAGAACGAGGGTTACGTTTTTACCCGACCACGACAGAAGGAGAGTTATGTTTTTACCCGACTGCGCCAGAAGGTGGGTTACGTTTTTACCCGACTGCGCCAGAAGGTGGGTTATGTTTTTACCCGACTGGTCCAGAAGGAGGGTTAAGTATTTTATCCGACTGCGCCAGAAAGTGGGTTATGTTTTTTACTCAACTGGATCAGAAGGAGGGTTATGTTTTTTAACCGACTGCGCCAGAAGGAGGGTTATGTTTTTACCCGACTACGACAGAAGGAGGGTTATATTTTACCCGGCTGTGCCAAAAGGTGGGTTATATTTTTACCCGACTGCACCAGTGTACACACTTAATAGACAATTTACATTTTCATGTGCCAGTTTCCTAGCTAGTAAGATTGTTTATCTGATAGTAGCTTTTGCCCGCGTCTCCACCCGTTCTAGGCAGAACAGAATCGGTAGGTCTGGGGCCACCCAAAGACCCTTTTTTGAATGCAAGAAAGAAGTTTTTTTTTCATTACTTAAAAGCATTTATTATTATTCTTGTTTATCCTTGTATATTTATTTTATCTTTGTTATAATATAACCTGTTCCAAGTTCAGGACGACAATTAAAACTTACAGAACCTTTTGAATCGTATATGCATTTATTATTCTACACTCTGTAATGCAATATTTAGAGATATTGATATTGAGGAAACAGAAACACATAAACGTCTCTTATTACCTTTGTGAGGAGTAAAAATAAATAGTTTCCAAGTCCATTATCGATACTGACTGTTAATCAGTTACGTTACGTTATTGGAATATCTGTTACCGACCCACCTCTACGTGTCGCAGAAATATCGCACAATTTTCGCGAGACACCTTGTCGCGTCGCCGAATATTGCAACACGTGTAGCGCGATATTCGCGCGACACATGTAGCGTCGCCGCTTGTCGCGCGAAATTCGCGCTAATTTCGCGCGACGTGTCGCGACGCAGTGTCGCAGAAGTATCGCCACTTGTAGCGCGAGATTCGCGCGATATTCCCGCGACGTGTAGCGGCTTTTTGCGACGCGACGTCGCAGCTTCACCTGCGAGTTTCGCGCGAATTTCGCGCCACAAAAAACGCGCCTGTTTGGGGGAGGCTTTAAGTGCGACGTCCATGTAACGGGTATCGCAGACTTGCAAACGAAATAAAACTTCTTTGGAGGGTGTAGTGGCTGCCTAGTGTGAGAGATCACTAAAACCGAGTAGGTCGGATGGATGAATGGCTAGGGAGTAAGGTGAGAAGCTCCTCCCGTCCGACTCAGTTTAACTTTCATGGACAAAAAAATCGACTCAAGGTTTGTTGCACGACTTTTGAAAAAATTACTCAATCTAACAAAAAGCACTAAACCAAAAATTGCGTGTTTACTCTTTATAATTTTAGTTTAGTGGTTTTCTAGTTTTTTGTATTTAGTAGTTTTGTAGAGTGAGTTACTTTTTAGGGTTCCGTAGCCAAATGGCAAAAAACGGAACCCTTATGGATTCGTCATGTCTGTCTGTCTGTCTGTCTGTCTGTCTGTCCGTATGTCACAGCCACTTTTTTTTTCCGAAACTATAAGAACTATACTGTTGAAACTTTGTAAGTAGATGTATTCTGTGAACCGCATTAAGATTTTCACACAAAAATAGAAAAAAAAAACAATAAATTTTGGGGGCTCCCCATACTTAGAACTGAAACTCAAAAAAATTTTTTTCATCAAACCCTTTAGTGTGGGGTATCTATGGATAGGTCTTCAAAAATGATATTGAGGTTTCTAATATCATTTTCTTCTAAACTGAATAGTTTGCGCGACAACACTTCCAAAGTTGTAAAATGTGTGTCCCCCCCCCCCGTAACTTCTAAAATAAGAGAATGATAAAACTAAAAAAAATATATGATGTACATTACCATGCAAACTTCCACCGAAAATTGGTTTGAACGATATCTAGTAAGTAGTTTTTTTTAATACGTCATAAATCGTAAACCGCAATTTACCTTTCATTCAAGTTACAACGAACTACAAGAACTTTTATATTATGTTACTTGCTGCTACGGAACCCTTCATGGGTGAGTCCGACTCGCACTTGGCCGCTTTTTTCAAAAGTCGGGAAACAAACTTTGAGTCGATTTTTTAGTCCACAGTGTAGTTTTTTTGCACAGTAGTTTACAAAACAGCAAGCCGTTTTGTGATGTGCGTAATTTTACAATTTGCTACGACATTTATCTTGTTCCTACTTGTAGCATTCAGCACGTGTGCAGTTAGTATGTCTGAATTATTTGGCAAGCTCCACAAGGAAAATAATTTACCTAATAACTTTGTGTAACAACTCTGCCTTGTTTCTAACATTTGTCGGCAGATTTATCTGTTGTTTTGTTCAGTTGTTTGGATAATTTTGCCCGTTCGCGAGTGTGTCGCCCAATGATCTTGCAGAAAATAGAGAGAAAAATTGGTAACTGCTATTGAGTGCAATGAAGAATGTTAATAAAGAAAGTGTCCTCGAAAAGTAATGAAAATATGCAGGATGTAACGAAATTGGTGCAGGACCCATTAAGTGGGTATTATACTTATAAAAATGTTTTTTTTTTGTTCTACAAATATTTGTTAAAATGAAATAAAAAGGACTTTTCGTACAAATTAATCAACTGTTTGGCCATTTTTGTATGGAGAGTCCAACATTTTTGTCTTTCATACATCGATGTTCTCGGCTCCCGAGATGATACAAATTTTTTAAATGTATATTTATCTTGAATAACTTTATATTTAATAATTTATTTTATGCAGTGTTGCTTTTATTTTAAGCGCCTAATTCCCATCTAATCTTATTTAAAAGATCTTTGGTGTAGTTACTACACCGCTGTAGTATTTATACGTAGATATTTATATACTTTTACATTTACACAGACTAATATTGTTTTTCGAGTTCTCTGTTCCATGGGAGATAAGTCAGGATTTAAATAATTAGCGTCAATAAGAATAGAATAATTAGGCTTGCTAAAATAAGTTTTGCTGATTTTCTTCCAACTTTTGAGTAAAACATTGGAAGTAAATACAGGGTGTTAAAAAGAGTGCGTTTGAGATTTTAAGGAGTTACTCAGAGTCAAGTTTAATACAGGAATACAGGAAAAATATTGAAAAAATCCGCTCTGAATTTTTTCAAATTCCCATACTAAAAGGATTTTTATGAAAAAAAAAATTGCAGAAATTGCAAAAAAAATATCAATATTTTTCCTGTATTCTATACTTGATTCTAAGTAACCCCTTAAAATCTCAAACGCACTTTTTTTAACAACCTGTATATATTTTATAAAGCTCACACTGAGTAGGTAACGACTGTGGAAGTTTTGTAAGTAATTTGTAACTCTTAATTTAATTAGGTACAGGGTTGTTTATATTAGTAAGGAACTTCTTAGCAGGCAATTTTAGTCACGAAATACCCCTTTTTCAACAACTTGAATCGGGTGAAAAGTCTCAAAAGTTCCTATTTCAAATCACTAGACTAAGTAATCTTATTTGAATATTTTCACAAGTATCCTACAATAGTCTTCGTTTAAAAGTAGTTTTTAACCGACTTCAAAAAAAAGGAGGAGGTTCTCAATTCATCGGAATCTTTTACTCGAAGACGCCTGAACTGATTCGGAAAATTCTTTTTTTGTTTAAAAGGGTATACTTCACAGGTGGTCCTATATAAATTTTATCGAAATCGATTCAGCGGTTTTTGAGAAAATCAACAAAAACATATCAAAATTGGAGTGGTTGCGATTGAAGTCGGTTGTTTTTAACGTATCCAGCGTGGTCAATTATAGTATAGCCAATACGAGGTTCCTTCGTATTAAACTCGTATGTCCCGAAACAGGAATATGTTTACGGAGTGAGAAGAAATGACGGGCCCAAAGACAACACTTCATCCAATACATTTAAAAATGTTGTATAATGTATGTGCTAATACTTCTTTATTGATAATAACCGGCACAAATCACACACGGTCATCTGGCCCACAACTAGGGTTCCCTGTAATATGAGAACCAGAGTCTGAAAAACATAGACATATACGTTTAAATACATATAATAAACCCAGACACAGAGCAAACAAATCTGCTCATCACAGAAACGTTTGCCCTGGGTGGGGATCGAACCCACGACTTTCGGATCTGTAGTCAGGAGCACTAATCACTGAGCCGCCGAGTATAACGGATTGAAAATAGCTAAAACTATTGCAATAAGAAGCTAATTACACAAATTACGTAGTTCCAATGACAAGAGCCGGCCAGTCCACGCGGACAGCATCCGATCACGAGTATAACGCGAGTGTCAACCATCGCTCCCCTCCATAATTAACCCTCAACTGGTTATGATACCTATATGCCAACTGCTACCACATTTTCCTTAAGAGGCCTCCGCCTAAATCTGTGACAAGGGTTACGGCTACAATGGTCTCATAAGAAGCCTTACTATGATTAATATCTGCTACAGAGAACAATTAATATCCCTCTGGGACTGAGGCCAGCTTTAAGTGGTCCTATTGTACATTAGATAAGTAAGTGTGATTGTTTTAGGGGTATACAGGGGTACTAAAAATATGTAGAAATACTACAAGGGTGATCCCCGTTTTATTCATGAAACCAAGTAGCTTTTGTTTTAATTTGAATTGCAAAAAATATTGTTAATAATAGAATTAATGAAGGTATAACAAAATCTTATGTACAAAGGCGGACTTATTAACACGCTTTTTATTGACATAGAAGGATCTCTTTCAGCTCACTTACAGATTATTTTGTTTAATGTAAATCAAAATTTAAAAAAAAAATGTATATTTCATTTTAATTTTGTAGATTTCGTGCGTAGCGTGACTCGGTGGACTGATGCCTTGGTGAAGCCGCTGGATGTGGGTAGCGCAAGATCTGTCTTCGTGGAAATCCTGGGGAGGGCTTTGATCAGTAGTGGATGTTGGTTTATGATGATGATGAAGACTTTTTATGCGTTACAACCGTAACGCATTAAATGGAGGTGCCTAATAGACAGACTATGAGAGTGTTCATTAAAATATGTGTAACGCAATAATGTTTTTTGTGCCTATCGTTAAGATACTACTTAGTAATTTAATACAAATTATATTAGATAACTACTAACCCTAATTAAGCTAGTCTAAGCAAAATTTCTCCAGGTCACTGCTATTAACCACAATTTTTGCAATTTTGATGTTGACCTTACTTACTTATTAAATTGTAGGTATGGAGTATTGCTTTGTACGCATCAGAGACGTGGACACTTAACTCAGCGGGACAGGGAGAGATTGGAAGCATTTGAATGTGGTGCTGGAGGAGGATGGAAAGGATCAGATGGACAGAAAAGAAATCAAATCAAGAAGTACTTGAGATGATTGAAGAAAAAAGAAACATGTTGGAAACAATTCAGAATAGACGAGGAAATATGATACGACACCTGATAAGACACGATAGCTTCCTTAAAACCATAATAGAAGGAAAGGTAGAGGGGAGAAGAGGAAGAGGAAGACCAAGACGAAATTATATAGAACAGATAAAGGAGAAGGTTGCTGTACGGTCGTATCGAGAGGTCAAGACGATAGCAGAGGACAGGAACAGTTTGAGATTGCTACACCGACAAGAGCATTGCTCTTAAATAGAGAAGAAGAAGAAGATGTTGACCTAGTTAACACAGCGAATTGTTATTACATAATATATATTGTATATACAGGGTGTAAGGGACAGGTTTCCGAAAACTTTAAGGGCTTGTTCAGTAGACGAAACTTAACAACTTTCCACAAGAATTTTTTTCAGGAAACGAAAAAAAAAATCGGCTTCTCCATACAAACTGTCCAATCAAGTTTATAATTTTGTATGGAGAAGCTGATTTTTTTTTCGTTTCCTGAAAAAAATTCTTGTGGAAAGTTGTTAAGTTTCGTCTACTGAACAAGCCCTTAAAGTTTTCGGAAACCTGTCCCTTACACACTGTATATATATTAAGACTATTCACAACTAAAAGTTGTTAAATTAGTAAGTAAATTACCTATAATTATCTAATGAGCGCAAACATTCGCCAACAAACTGTCTTGACAGTTTGGCGAGCTTATTGAATGTTTATATTGTATTTCTTTTATGGACAATAAATAAAAATAAAAAACTAATAATATTTATTTAGATATTTTTGTATTATGCCGTAAGTATAACATGTAAGAATTTTGTTGCCTGAAACCTGAAACTGAAACTGAGAAACCTGTGTAAATTATCTACCTTTAACAAATAAATAAAATATTATTATTATTAAATACAAAAGCTGTAACTGTCTGGGACAGACGGACAGATCGAATTTAAATATGAGAAATGAGAACACTTTAAAAATGGGAAACATAAAACAGAATAAGAAAACTTTAAGGAATACCATTCACGCCACGATCTATCAAGCCGTTTGACTGCAGCCGGTAATAATGAAACGGACTTACATACACGGAAAAAAGTTGTTTTGGTTCAAGAACAATATGTTTTGAAACAAGACAACATTCTCTAGTTAAGACAAATATTGTCTTCCATATGGCGGAGATAACCAATATTTTTGAACCAAAATATTCTTTTTTCCGTGATACTTTCTCCATCATCAGCTGAAAGACGTTCACTGCTGAACAAAGGTCTCCAAGGATTACCACACCGATCACGGATTTCCGCAATCTTCACCAGGTTATCGGTCCATCGAGTGGGAGGTGGTACTTTCTTACATACATATATTTATGCTTACACATAAACCAGGACTTCATACTTACACATAGCCCTCCTCTTGGGGGTCAAATATGTGTAAAAAGCAATCTCCTTGAGACGACTTCTTTCAAACTTTTTCGCAGATGACTTAACCTCGCTGAAAGGTTATAAAAGTAGTAGGAAATATGTAATAACTGGACTCTGTCTCAAGGGGATGCGTTTGTGGCAAAAGTTCCCCAGTTTTCTTGTTGATATTAAAACACATACTTACTTATTTGCCATGAAATAACTTTCTTTGAGAAGATTTTCTTTCGAGAAATTGTTTTTTGTTTTTCTCTAGTAAACATCGGTTCAGAACCGAAGTTAGTTATATTGGAAATGATTGGTAGGTAGGCCACTTATTATTAAAAGTACATTATTTATTAGAAGGTTAGGGACGTAGGCAATTAATTTTGTTTTGGCGTTTACTCAGACTGAAAAAAGTCTTTATGTCATATCGATTATGTTTTGCTTTCGGTTTATAGACGCAAAAATAACGTTAAGAAAATAATATTTGATGTTTATGACTTTACTACTCTTAATTTAAACATGTTTACAATTAATTTTGTATACCAAATAACCTGGTGTGCTATGAAAACAAAAACTCTTATACGTACTTATATAAATTCAAATTGATAACATAGATAGATAGTAAACACCCAGATATAGAGAAAACAAATCTACTTGTGTGGGGAACAAACTCACGACCCTCGGCTTAACAGTCTGGACTAATAACCACTATGCCACCGAATCAGTAACTTCCTGGTTACTCGGAGAAACATTACACTTATAGGTATCTGAACAACTAAAAATTAACTTTCTTGATTTAGCCAGTCAATGAATAAATGTTTAATTAATTATTAAAATTATAACTGCCATAGTAACATAGTTTTAAGTACCTACTGTTACTAACACATATCATGGACTACTTTGTCTGAAATAAAGAAATTTATTATTATTATTTATTTTATTATTAATGAAGAAGAAAAAAACCGGCCAAGTGTTAGTCGGACTCGCGCACCGAGGGTTCTGTATCACACATGTCTTGAACTCTATATCAAATTCTAAGGCTTGCAATCCCTTGAAGCTGTGAAAAATCAAACTTCTATGCCAACGCAATCAAGAGATACGTCCGTTTATGCCGCATATTTGGACACTCGCATGGGAATCAAAACCGAAAGGGTACTTCTCGTTGACCTAGAATCATAAAATTTGGCAATGAGCAATACTTATAGCACTAGTAAAGGGAAAAGTCCGAAAAACATACAATTTTTAGTTAAATCACAAAACTATATGTTACTACAAATTTATCGTTTTCGGACTTTTCCCTTTACTTGTGCTATAAGACATTCATTGATATCTATTGATAGAAATGATATCTATTGATCTTCTGTTTCAAAATATAAAAAAATATATAGTCAAAACAACCGGCTTTGTAGAAAGAAATTGGATATTTGCTTCGTAGATTTCAGTTACAAAACATATCTTTAACGAGGTGGAACAAATAAGACGCTTAATTAAAAGACAAAAATGTATTGTATCAAATATCGTCGTGTCGTCTGAAATCTTACTTTGTTTATAAGTAAATAATTCTTGATGAAAATGATCACATTACTAGTGGCACGTGTACAGATTACACCATCCATGAAGTGTACAATGTTTATTGTTGGTAGGTGTCTCTGGTTTATTTATTTGAAGGGACGGCGATTCACTCTTGAACGATGCTGTTATCGCATTCCACTTCTTCTCTGCTGTTGACCATGCACACAACTGAATCATTCTGTATCGCCACTTGGAACCATTTTGGAGATCTTCGCTTCGGTACAGGTTATATAACTATTTGCGCCGTCTATACCTTGTGGATAGGACAATAAGAGACAGAGAGTTACAAAGATGTCCTACTGTATACAGATTTATATAAATACTCAGAGAAAGAACAAAAAAAATGCTCATTCATTATACAAATGTTTGCCGTAGGTAGACATCAAACCTATGACTCACAGCGTAGAGGTTTAAAGCTTCCACTACGTCACTGTTTCAATATTTTGGGTGGCAGCGTCACCTTACAGGAGTCTGTATAATTAATGCCTTAACACCTAGCCATCTTATTTCATTAAGTCTATCATTTATTATGAAAATTTAATGTGACCTTTTAGAAGGAGGTCAGAGGTTCTAAATTATCGGAATGCTTCGATAATGTTCTTAAATTTTATAAATACTTATAATTTGCTGTACTGGCTGTACTCAACTACTCACATTCACATAACACTAGGGTAGTGATACCTGTAATGTGGGCCAATTAGCCCTTCCAAAGAAAAAGCTTCCATTTTCAGCCGGTTAGCTACTAAGATAAAAAACTTACTATACAGGGTGCAAGAAAATTGGTGTAGGACCCGTTAACTGGGGATTCTACTCATCGTACTGAACAACTTTTGTTCTACGACTTTGCTCAAAACGCACAAAAACTTTTGGACTCTCCATACAAATTGATCATCTGTTTTGCCATTTTTGTATGGAGAGTCAAAAATTTTTTTTTGCGATTTGAGCAAAGTTGTAGAACAAAAGTTGTTCAGTACGATGAGTAGAATCCCTAGTTAATGGGTCCTACACCAATTCTGTTACACCCTGTATAGTTCTTTTTATAAAGAATTCGAGAAACTATATTGAGATAAAAATATTTTTAGGGGCCTTTATTCTTCTTCTTAACTAAGTTTGGTCTACGGTTTTCAAAGTTTAGAGGATGATTTTCAATATTTTTTAGTATTATGTATACGTAATAACTCTCCAAAAATATTGGCTGTGTTCGTTAATGTCTTTTGTATGGCCGATTCAAAACTTCGTTTGAACTATGATAAAATACGACGAGTTCTAAAAAGCATTAAAAAACAATTACCTACATGGCCACATTACATGGTCCTAGGGTCATGAAAACTTTTAGTCGAATTTACCTTTGGAGTCTATTTTCAATTTATACTTATAATATCTTCTGCGCCAACTCTCCGATTCAAATAACAAAGGTCAAAGGTCGGTGTAGTGAAACACACGCAAGTTGGTTAAACACTGATTTATTTTTAAGAACACCCTCAAATAACTTTATAATATTACTACATCTTTCCCTTCCTGAAAATACAAAATGTATATATATATGTATATATTTATATTTATTAATTTTAAAAGTTTTTACGCCTTTTAAAATAGTTATACTATTTAAATATATGTTATACATCGACTTAGAGTACCAATGTTATTCGCAATCAAAGTACATATTACGTATCTGGTTTATATCTTATTTTATTACATATATTATTTTTCAATACTGACAAGAAGTTCTTAATACAAATAAACAAGTAAGTACTTAATGCTTATATATATTTTCTTATAACAATGAAGAACTTAAGTAAATATTTGAAACACTTTTTAATAGTTATTACTAGATACAAATATCTATTCTTTATTCGACCCAAAAAATAAGTTAGTAAGCATTCGTGCAGTTCTTTCCTTTGACCTCTCTAATAAGACGATTGGCGATGAGCGGGCAGACAACGCAGAGGGACTAGCAGTTGGGCTATCAAATCGATCATCTACACTGTGATCATCAGAAGCCGTACCTTGGAGCACCGTCGTCGCCGCCGCCTCAGCTGAATCTGACGATTGATCGTGCTGAGTCTCTGTTTCTGACCGCACTGTGCATGTCGTTGTGTTCTTTCGCTTACGTGTACGAACCCCTGTTTTTAAATTCGAGTAATGTAAACCGCTTGTTCCTACCTTGATACCTGAATGATGGACTGAGTTGGTAAACTTCGAAAGGCTTCTGTTTCGCGTACCACCAACTGACCCCTATTACGTCTGAACCGACACCCGCGCTCGTCTTCTACAATGAAGGAGCGCGGCTCGGGTGCGCGCGCGACTACAGAAACCGGTTTTCTATTGCCGTTACTGATCAACGTCGCCTTATCACCTGGACTTATGCGTTCAAGTGACCTTGCTGACCTGTCATAATAAAGCTTACACTTATTTCTTTGCGCCATTAACGACTGATAATTTCTTTCATTATCGACTCTTTCGCTTAATAATCTTGTGCTAATAAGTAATTTCGTATTTAAACGCCTCCCCATTAAAATCTGAGCCGGTGAATCTAAACCATCCCTTGGCGTCGCCCTTAAATTAAGTAATGCTAGACAAAAGTCTTGTCCCGAATCTACACATTTTTTAAGTAAGTTTTTTACCGTTTGCACTGTCCTTTCACTTTTGCCGTTTGATTGCGGATAGTGTGGAGATGACGTCACATGCCGCACTTCCCACTCGCGCATAAAATGTTTAAATTCCTGCGAACTATATGCCGGCCCATTATCGGTTGCCAACTCAGCCGGTATCCCGTGCCTCGCAAACTGTTCCTTCATGAAACTGATGACATTTTTCGAGCCTATACTTTTCAATTCGCCTACTTCGACAAAGTTGGAAAAATAGTCAACTAAAATGATGAAGCTACGTTTCCCATATTCGAATATGTCGGATGCGAGTTTGTGCCAGGGCAGCGCGGGCACGGCGTGCTGCAGCAGCGGCTGGCGGCGCGCGGCGGGCGCGTGCAGCGCGCACGCGCCGCAGCGCCGCACCGCGCGCTCCACGTCCGCGCTTAGCCCCGGCCAGAACATCACCTCTCTCGCGCGCCGCTTGCACCGCTCGATGCCCAGATGTCCTTCGTGAACTCGAGATAACATTTCCTCCCGTAAACAGCGAGGAATAAATATACACTCACCTTTAAAAATGATGCCATCGAGGTAGTGCAGTTGCTCGCGATAAGGCCAAAAAATTTTAACGTTAACGTTTACATCTCGCCTATGCTTTGGCCAGCCGTCCATGGTGTACTTTATTAACCACCTGCAGTCGCTATCGGTCTCAGTTGCTTTTTTAATTAATTCTAATTTTTGTTGACTAAAAGAGACATGACTTATCATGAAACAAACCTGATCTTCAACCTCTTCCGTGACTCGGTCGTGCATCAGTTCCGTCAGAGGAGCCCGCGACAAGGTATCAGCAATGTACATATATTTACCCGGAGTGTAAACAACCTTGATGTCATATCCTTGAACCCTCATCATCATCCTCTGCAGTCGAGCTGGAACCGAGACCAGAGGCTTGTTGAATAGAGCCTCGAGCGGCTTATGGTCAGTTTGCACTGTAACGTCAGCTCTGCCCAAGATGTATTGCCTAAACCTCTCGACCGCGAACACGATGGCCAACATTTCCTTCTCTATTTGAGCGTACCTGGTCTGCGTGTCGGTGAGCGTGAGTGAGGCGAACTCGACGGGGCGGCCCTCCTGCAGCAGCACGGCGCCCAGCGCGTGCGCACTGGCGTCCACCGACAGCAGCACGGGCGCGCGCTCGCTGTACAGCGCCAGCATCGGCGCGCTGCCCAGCTTGCGCCTCAGTGCGTCCACGGCCGCGGAATGGTGCGCCTCCCACACCCACTCAGAGTCCTTTTTGAGCAATGACCTCAGAACGTTCACGCATTCCGAATAGTTTTGAATAAATTTAGAGAGATAGTTTACCATCCCTAAAAACCTTTCTAGAGCCTTTCTGTCAGTCGGATATGGCATCTCCATTATAGCTTTGACCTTGGAATCGTCGGGTCGCATTCCATTTGAATCAAATTTGTGACCTAAATATTTAATTTCGTCGACGCCGAACTTACATTTTTCCTTATTAAACTTTATACCTATCGCCTGTGAGCGTTGTAAAAGACATTCCAACCTTCTATCGTGTTCATCCCTATTACGTCCCCACACGATGACGTCATCGATAAAAGATTCTACCCCTTCTAGATCCTCTAAGTGCTGTCTTAACTTCGCATGAAAAACCTCTGGCGCACAATTGATTCCATACGGCAATCGTAAAAACTGATAGCGACCAAACGGCGTGCTAAACGTGCAGAGGTCGGCGCTCGCATCGTCGATCTCCACCATCCAGAATCCGCATCGGGCGTCCAGCACGCTGAACACGGCGGCCCCGCGCAGGCGCGCCGCCAGCTCCGGCACCGTCGGCAGCGTGTAGTGCGCGCGCCGCACCGCGCGGTTCAGAGGTCGCGGTTCCAAACACACACGAATGCTGCCGTCCTTCTTAGGAACCAAAACAATAGCATTCACCCAATCCGTTGGATGACTCACTTTACGTACTACACCTAGCCCCTCCATTCTACGTAACTCCTCCATTAATTTACTTTTCAACCCTAACGGTATTTTTCTAGTTGGGCATACAACCGGCTGAACATTCTTATCTACAACAATACTATATTTACCAGGTAATTTACCGAGACCTTTAAACAAGTGTGAATATTTCTCAATGTTTATTGCGTTTACACCTTTTAACAATCCCAAAGAAATGCAGCCTTCCAAACCGAGTACATTTTGACAGTTTAAATCTGCAACAACAAAGGGCAAAGTATGACGTTTGTTATTGTATGTAAAAGTTACATTATCAGTACCTATAATAGGCAACGGATTTCCTGTGAAAGAATGTACTCGTTTTGTAAACGGCTTTAAATTATTAATAGGTAAACCTAAGTTTAAATATTCACTTTTAGAAAGTACATTCAGCATGGAGCCCGTGTCTATTTTTAACAAAAAGTTCTCACCGTTACATTTCATGATTTCCATCCATTCCTTAGACGACTTATGCAACTTTTTATCCTCACCAATAGTGTTTACGTAAAATAAATCTTCCTCACTGTTTTCATACTCATTTTCTACGGAATCCACACTCAAATTTAACACTTTGCGAATCACTTTTTTGTGCTGACACACTCGAGAAAAATGCCCTTTATTTTCACAAACATAGCACAACGCATTTTTTGCCGGACACCGCTCGCCACCTGGGCAGCGGCTGGCCCCACACGTGGCGCACGGGGGGCGCGCGCTCGAGCGGGCCCTGCCGCCGCCGCCGCGCCGCCGCTGGCCTCCGCCGCCACGCTGCATCGGCCTACCGCGCCACCCTTGCGCGCTGCCGCTGCCGGCGCCATCTTGCACGGCATTCACCTGCATATTACCGCTACCTGACGAAGCGTCGATGCACAAACTTTCCTCCTTTGTTATTTCTGCTGCCTGGCAGATCTGTATCGCCTTTGTCAAGTTCATATCGTCGGTACGAAGTAATCGATCTCTTACAGTGTTGTTAGTGATTCCACACACAATCCTGTCACGCAACAGACTCTCGTGCAATTCGCCAAACTCGCACTGCTGGCTCAACAAACGCAAGGCCGTTACGTATTGGTCAATATTTTCGCCTTCTTCTTGATTACGTGTAAAGAATTTAAACCGTCTAACAGTGATGTTCGGTTTTGCACCAAAATAATTATCAAACTTCTTGAGAAGACACTTTATGTCATCTTCACTTTCGCCTTCTTCATATGTGAACGTAGTATATACTTCGTACCCTGCCGATCCAATGAGGTTTACCAACAAACTAGCCTGTACCTCTTTAGGCTCTTTGCTCACTCCAGATGCCTTCATAAACACTTCAAATAACTTCCGCCATTTGCGCCACGAGTCGGACCGCGCGGCCGGACCGCCATCGAGTGATAATTCTGCTGGAGGACGCGCGTGTTCCATTTCTTATTATGAATAATAGCTAAAACTTATTACTCAACGTAATTACACACTGTTCGTTACAAATAAAGGTCTTAAAACAATTAAAAACTTAGCACCGCTGTCACCATGTAGTGAAACACACGCAAGTTGGTTAAACACTGATTTATTTTTAAGAACACCCTCAAATAACTTTATAATATTACTACAGTCGGTAACGCACTTGTGACTCCTCTGGTGTTGCGGTGTCTTTGGGCGACGGTAATCGCTTACCATCAGGTGAAATCCGTCTGCACGTTTGCCACCTATCACATAAAAAAAAAGATCTTCGCCTCTGATACTTTCAACGACACACTTTTATTTAATTTTGTATCATTATGATTAAGTATCAACTGTCGGTACTAAAGGAAAAGACATTGTGATTCGTCTTCCTGAACGCAATATTTTCGAGTGACTTGCTAATCGAAAATTCAAATCACTTTTAACGGTAGATTGACGATAGGATTATGGAAAAATGATGAGTAACAGAGTAATAATATTTCTTAAAAGCATCGGTCATCAGTCTCTGCTTTATAAGGAAACTCAAAAAAAAAAAACATTGATCTCAAAATATTTTTAGGTAGATTCTTTACATGTATTTTTTAGTGTTGATAATTTATTTTATGTTTTAATGTTTTTTTTTTTTTAATGTTTTAATTCTATTTTTAATTAATTTCAATGTGTGTTCTTCATAAAAATTGTAATGGATTTTAAATATCTGAAATAAATTATTATTATTATTATTATTATTATTTACATATTTTATAATATACTTTTAAATCATATTTTTTTCTATCATGTATAAAGTACATGCGAAGTGTCACTTGTACGTATTAACATGGTTGTATAACTATTCAGGATATTTGAACATGTATCGGGAAGTGTTAGCGAAGTGACAAGAAGGGCTTACTTATCGTGGATAAAAAAAGTCGAGCCTAAAAGAAGCTATTAAACACATTAAAAAAAACTTAATTTACATTAAAGTTTATTTCATATTTTGTTAGTTGACATAAACGATCCTTTCTCGGTACAGATAACCCCGTGTTTACATAATATTTGGTAGTAACTAAACCTATTTACTCATCCTAACTCTCCCGAGTATATTATACATTGTAATTAATGAACATTGAACCTGTCTATTTTCCATTAAACGTATGCCTCAATTTCCACTATGATTGATGTATTTAGTTACTAAACTCTAGACTGTACATTTAGCATTAATGAACCAAAATTCTTAACTGCACTAATGTCTTGACTAATATAGGAGTGCGTAATTCAACTTCGAAATATAAACGTGCGATGAATTATGGTTCGAAAGATCGTACTTACGACTAATTGATGGTCGACAGATTACTTTTGCGACTAATACTAGTACGAAAGAATGGCAGAGCGATTATCTTTGCATCGATAGAATACTTCTTCGACGAACGCTAGTGCGAAAGAATGCTACTTCGGCAAACCATGCATCTACTGAATACTTCATCGGCGAACGCTAGTGCGAAAGAACGGCAGTGCTATGAACAATAGGTTGGACGATCATCCACTCGACATCCATTTCGACAAAACTGAATTGCGAATTTCTAAACTATTATCTCCTTAGTAGTACGTACTCAACCTATTAATAAGTATTGACAGTTACCTTATCGTAAATATGTCTTGTTTAAAAAATATATATTATGTCCGTCATTAGTAGAAATGCTAAATACATTACTTGTATACTTTTTGAGTTATTGGGAATGCGAAAACTATGTTTTGTACTTATGTTTTTTATACTTAAGCACCTATTTATTTCGCGTTATTGAATAGTCATACACACATATCGGAGGGCTACTATTATTTCACCATTTAAATACCTAATGCATTAACATTTTTGTTAATGACAGGTTAAGACTATTTTCATACAAGATATATGAAAATACGTATTTTTATGTATTAATACTTAAATTATTGTATTGTATTGCATTAATGCTTTATTGCACACAAGGAATTTACATAACATAAAAAATATTGGATTACGTGTACAAAGGCGGTCTTATCGCTAGAAGCGATCTCTTCCAGACAACCCTTGGCAGAGGATAAAAGAGGCAGAGGATAAATTATATTAAGTATTTAAATCCATTGATACGATAAGAAGAAATGAAAAGAAAACTACCGCTTTACATTAGGAATAATATTATAATTTGATATGATAAAATAAGAAAATCATAAAAAAGCATCTCTAGGAAAAACAAAACAAAACTACGGTATAGTTAGATATCACAATCACTTATTGTAATTTTTTAAGTAGGTACTAACTGTTTATATCAAATGAAGACATTTTTTAACACGATAAGAAGTTGCAAAACTAATTTAATAAATTATTCATCCTATATCTTTTAGAATAAAACCATCATATCAAATACGTAAATAATAGATTGAGCACAGGCACATCCATGAATATTTCTGCAATTTAGTTTATCAAAAGGATGATTTTCCAACCTATTGTTCATAGCACTGCCGTCCTTTCGCACTAGCGTTCGCCGATGAAGTATTCAATAGATGCATGGTTTGCCGGAGTAGCATTCTTTCGCACTAGCGTTCGTCGAAGAAGTATTCTATCGATGCAAAGATCATCGCTCTGTCATTCTTTCGTACTAGTATTAGTCGCAAAAGTAATCTGTCGACCATCAATTAGTCGTAAGTACGATCTTTCGAACCATAATTCATCGCACGTTTATATTTCGAAGTTGAATTACGCACTCCTAATATAGTGCCCGCCACTTTATCTGCGAATGTTTTGTTAAAGCCCATCGAACCCGTCCGTCTTTTGTCAGTCAGTCAGTAAGACAGTCGATGTACTGTTTTATAAGTATAAATGTAGCTCTAATAATGTATCTATCTTTCTGAAATGCATGAATTTCAACTATGGCTTTAGCCAATGAAACTAAATAACTTTCCCTATGGAACCTACACCTACTTAATACCAAATAATTGACCGCGCTGAATACGTTAAAAACAACCGACTTCAATCGCAACAACTCCAATTTTACTGGTTTTGTTGATTTTCTCAAAAACTGCTGAATCGATTTCGATAAAATTTATATGGCACCACCTGTGAAGTATACCCTTTTAAACAAAAAAAGAATTTTCCAAATCGGTTCAGGCGTCTTTGAGTAATCGGTGAACATACATATATAAAAAATATAAAAAAGATTCCGACGAATTGAGAACCTCCTCCTTTTTTTGAAGTCTGTTAAAAAAGGTTGGACTTCCCATACAAAGTCAACTAGTCAGCTAATCAGTTAGTAGGAGACCACTAACATGTTTTTGCGAACTGAGTACCTACTGTTTTCTTGAGACAAAGTGTTCAGTGAAGAGTTGAATCCACTGCAAAATTTATTCTAGGTACAGCCCCGTGCACCGAAAAGTATACAGGGTAGCCGTGTCATCTAGTACTCTTGCATCACTTGGCTGTATACTTTTAGTTACAAGAGACTGTACAATATTTTTGAAACTCGTTACAATTTTAGCAACATAAATAGATTCCCAAGCTACTACACGAATCAAACAAAACAGAATCGCAATCTAAACTGAGCGTTGCCACCGCAAATCGTAGCCACTACGACCTCTAAAGGTCAAACTGGGGTTACCGAAGCCAAATATTGTTACAACTGATTAATATTATCATGACAGACAGACAAAGAGGCTTGAGATGAGACGACCTATTTCTTGCTCATTATTTTCTCTTTGTCTTTGATATGACCCAAACCGCACTTGGGCGATGCAACATAGTTGCTGAGAATTGAGATTAGGCCGTCTAAATAGAATTTCCATTTTTAAAGCCTAATAAATAAATAAGATAATCATATTCTCATGTGTAGATTCGTCTTCGATTTAAGTCTCATATAGTTTGTATTGTTTTTGATCCTGTAAACCTAGGGGTGTTAAAATTATGTAGCCTATGTATGTCTGTTTGTGTTTTCGTAGCTCTGAAGCGAGCCGACCGATTAAAATGCAGCTATTTGACTTGAAAGCAGATTTAAGCAACGCACTTGTGACTCCTCTGGTGTTGCGGGTGTCTATTGGTGGCGGTAATCGCTTACCATCGCTTACACATAACATACCTGCAAACATCTTAACTGATTAACTACTCATGAAACTGAACAACTTTTATTTTACTTGAAGCTGAAATCGCAAAAAAACTTACACTGTCGTCCATAAAAACTTGGCTCGCGAGCTGATCGATTTGTATGTAAGGGCCAATTTCTTTTCGTGATTTCAACAACGTTGTGTCACAAAAGTTGTTCAGTTTTATGAGGAGAATCACCAGTGAGGAGATCAGTAGGTATTCCAGTCACCAGTTTTATACATTATACAGGGTGAATTGAAATCGCGGACCAAACTTTCACTGTGGCTTCTAGTCATGACAAGTCAAGATGTATGGACATGTATAGATCCTCCAGACCTTAGTTCCAGTAATGACATAAATTGTATTAGAAACCAAATATTTTTTTAAAAATGTGTTGGGGCGAGTTTCTTTTGGATTCGACGTTTCTTCTCGCTCCGCTAACACTTCACGAAACGTTAAGTGTACTAACTAGGAACTTTGTATAAGGTAAAAAAAGATTTGAAAGTATGTGTATAACATCTACTTAAATAAAAAAACATTTTGACTCTGACTTTTTCACTGAACATTGAACAACTTTCTCTAAGGAACCACGGAGTGGCGCCTGTGGTTTTCCACATAGCAATGCTCTGACTGATGTGCTTTCACGCTGACTGGCAGGCGCTGGGCGCACGTTCCGTTTACCTAACGTTTACGAAGCGTAAAGGCTCTGTTTACTATACAAAATTCAGATGTAGCCGAGTATCTAAGCTGTATTTACTCGATAAACACCTTCCTCTGCTGGCGAATTGATGTTTTCGGTAGAATTCACCTTCAGTTTTCTGTATATTGCTTATGACTTTATACCTGAATATGATTTAGAAAATTCATACACTACTACGTAAGATTTTAAGTAAGTTAAAAAAAAAAGTTATGATAGGATTTTAACAAATATACTATAAATTTTATATACTTAGTTATTTTTTTGATTTCTAGACAATTCGTATTTTCTTGCGGAAATAAAAGGGAATATCGATTTAACGAAGGATGTATAAAGCTGGTTTGATTGAACACATAATAGGTAATTTTACCTATTGTATAGCTTAATACAAACCATGAAAATATTCAGTATTTTCGTGCGAATTTTGCTCTGAAACGAACGGTCCCTGGCAGAGGCGAAATTATGAAAGTGTATCATGATTGACGGCGAGACGTCTCCCCCGCACAGATCCAGGGAATTTTGAGCAAATAGAGAGAAATGAATGCTCTTTCGTTATTATTAACTTTTACGATATGATTTTTTATTTACTTTATATAAATAAATATTTCAAAGATGATGAGAGAACATTTGTAACCATACCTGTTTATTAAAAACAATATTGCCTAAAATAAGCTTCCAGACTCATCTATCGGCTCAACTAGGATTTAAAGTTTTAGTAGCCTATAGATAAAACCTAGCTCCTGAGTTTTAATTTGGAATTAATGGCATACAAAAAAGATTGCTAATGGCCCGGCTTCAAAATTGTATAAAAGCTTTTTGCTTAACCTTACATTCATTTTTAGCTATAGTCCATTAAAACTTAATTTCATGTTTAAAACTTAATGCTAGGTGGGCTGATAGAGGTTCTGGAAGTGTATATCCTTAATATAATATAAATATAATATATCCTTTGAAATTCTAACTTCAAATTCCATTAAGGCGTATTACCGATAGGCTACCAGGCTTAAACAAAAACCAGATACAGAACACTCAAAAAGTTACCCTACTGGAATAGTCGAATAAAAATGCAATGCTCCTTTCAAGGGAACTTTTTGTTTATGCCTAAAAATCATTCAGTATATTGTCTGGAAGTGGAGAAGAATTGTAGAATATCCTATAATAGTTCTCAAAACGTTGTTTACGTATAATACGATAGGTGTTATTATGTAGGTACCGTATAGCTTTTTGGAAAACTGACCTGAAATTATTTTGTAAATTATTAACCTAAAAACGACTCGTAAACGCTAAGTTGGTTCTATAATGATGAAGCTTGCTAAAAAAATAATACTATTGATAGCAAGAATACGAATCGGTTGTTGTGTATATTCAGGGCGTTCAAAGTTTAATGGGTAACGAAGAAATATAAGAGAAAATACTATTTAATACTATAGATATCTCGGGGCGACGTAGCGCCCGTCCCCGGTGTAAACTTTTTTCAGCATTAACCTGAATTGGTAATAAAGGAAATGACAAAAGCAAGTTGGGGGTGAATAAAAAGGAAAACAAAGATGAATTATAAACAAAAAACTTTGGTATTTCTATATCGCTCCATCACGAGTTTTTCAGGACCGCAGCTTAACCTGAAGTTTAGCCGTATAGCAACCCAGGATACTTCCAAAAGAAGATTATGTGTCTATGGTTAGTACTGATTCAACTGTACAGTCTTCATGCAGAAAACTATTCCCATTTTACAACAGTTTTAAGTTACGAACCAGGAATCCCAGCAGTAGAGCTTACTGTATTCCTCGCTTGTTGAGACATAATGGCGTCTCGGTCTGTGTTCCCCACTGAATTGAATTAAGTCTTCAAGTTGCGATTTATTCTACTTTGCACCTACGAATTATTCCTCTTTGTTTTATGGACCTGATTTCCCTTAGTCTAATCTATAACTGGTTTTGTCTTGAATACATTGTTACACCATTTTGTCAAGGGCACTTTGTACATTTTGACAATCGTCATCTGAGGTTATAAACAATATGATATGCAGACGGTTATTAGCTGGAGTGATCACTTTGATGTGGAATGTGGGTGGGTAGTCTATGACTTTTCCCAAAAGACAGCAAAACGTATTGCTTCCATATATTTTCATAGCTTTTGATCTGTTATTTTGATCTCTCTGACTAATATTGTATTATAAACGAAAGTATGGAATTTTGTTTGTTTGTTCCACTTTCACGTCTAAAATGCTGAACGGATTTGAATGAAATTTGGTAAGTAGATAAATCAGGCACTGAATTAAACGTAGGCATTTTCCAGAAAAAAATGTAAAACGTGTAGGATAGATGTTATTGAATTTTAATATTTTGAGTTTTTTTTATATTTTTGGGACTATATCAATACAAACTCTGTGAGAATTTCAAGCGTCCAATGATGTTGTTATTGCGGCAACAGAAATACACACTCTGTGAAAATTTCAACTGTCTGCCTATTACAGTTCATGAGATACAGCCCGTTGACAGATAGACGGACAGAGGGACAGCGGAGGCATAGTCGTTGACCTTTGGGTAGGGAATCCAAAAATGAGTTAATAGTAAGTTTTTTAGAAAACTCAGCTGAAGGGTCAATTTTCATTATGTATTTTTGACGCAGACAGGATTTTTCATATGTTCAATTTGATGATTAAATCTATTAAGTTGACAATACTCTGTTCAACATAGATGAGTTCAGCGCCTATTTTAAGGAAAACTCTTTTACAAGTAATATTGGAATGACTTAAATAAAATTTTTGTCAAGACGGTTTCATACAGACCACATACAAAGAAGTGAGTCTTTGAAGCGTTCTCGCGAAACTAGTTTACTTCACCTCACTGTCGTTTGCATGGCTTAACTTGGTTCCACTAAGCGATTTCTACTTCCCTTTAATACACTTCCGGATACATTTATCGGCCCACCTAGCATTTTAACTTTAAATGGACTATAGCTAAAAATAAATTTTATATTATTTATTATTTATTTATTAGGTTACCGACAGGATGTACATCGCACTTTTAAATCAAATGTTTGTTAGGTTAGGCAAAAAGCTTTTATGCAGTTTTGAAGCCGGCACATTAGCAATATTTTGTATGCCATTAGGAACAGCCTATAGCCTATGATCTATAGCTAAGTTTTATCTATAGGCTATCAAAACTTTAAATCCTAGGTGGGCCGATATATGTGTCCGGAAGTATAATATTCTCCTGAAAACGTTTTAGTTTATAATTTTTCGGATGTAAGCATGCGGAACAGTCGTAACTCTCTTCATATTTCTAGAGCACAAACAGCTGAGCTCATAAAAGTTCTGAAAGATTCTATATTGGTGTTAGAGCCAGGCTAGTAAATTTTAAAACGATTGAGTGACAATTGCGAGCTGGAACTTAGAAAGCATTCCAGAACACTTTTGTGAGAATAAGCATAAGGGACTGTACACAAAAAAGCGAATCGGAGTGATGCGAATTCGCAACACAGAAATCAGTATGGGTAAATCTGCAGGATATTTTAAGTATTTTGAGTGTCAAAGGACTGTAGGAGTCTTGTCAGGTCAATCACACCTTTTTATTAAACATGTCATCCACTTGAGCAAATGTAGACGCCGTCCTACGAAACAAAAATATGCTCCGCCGTGACAGTGCGTTCACTGCCGTGACCAGGATTCGAACCTGGGTTACTACGGCCACAACGTAGGGTCCTAACCACTAGACGATCACGGCTGTCGGAGCTCTGAAGAAACTGGTAAAATTAAAGTTGTTATTTAACATTTTCACTGCGCAGTGGCACTGAAATGAGATCGCTTTCACTTTCGTTTGCGTAAAAAAACTTCTCGGTTATTTGTATCAAGATCTCGACTGTCCACGTAACAACAAAGTTAGTTGTTAGAATAGGGTTTAGGTGCAGAAACTATAATATAGGTACCGAATCTGTTGTTGAATGAAATAGCGTGAGATTAATGCGGTTTTTATTCGAACGTGAGATTCACAGTCAAACGCACTTAAATTAATAATAATACGTTGCTTTGAACTGTAGCGGATTGCAGCATAATCATTCAAACATTTTTTTATGGTGATTTTTTTTGTAACGAGAGACTAATGGTACATGCTACTCACGAAATCAACAGCTTTCTTCAAGCATTTTTTTTTACTTTCTTTATAAAATTAGAAAATCAAGAAGTTAAGAGGAAATACAACTGGCAACTGGTATGGCCTAAACCTTCCCGAGTTATGGGAAGAGACCCGTGCCCCGCAGTGGGGACGTAATGGGTTGTTAACAATAACGAACAACTGGCATTAAAAAAAAAAACAAAAGAAAAAACATAATATTATCATAAACTTTATTATATTTTGTGAGAAAAATACCGTTCGGCTCTGCATATTATACGATACTGTACAAAGGTTGTCAAAAATATTTTTGAGAATACATCAAAAACATTCGTAATCCAGGGCTTACGCCTAGTAAGGAAACCGAATCTTGATTTTTAAACATATTCTAAGTATTTTTAGCAAGCGGGGAGAAGAATTAACCGCTACGTTTACTACAATACCAAATTCATGGGATAAACTGTAAAAGAATGACCAAAGAATACTATTGCGTTAACAGTTCTGAGGTATTTATTTAGCGATACACTGCGTGATACCAAACTTCTTAAACTGTAGCGACTGTAGCGACTCTCCCACAGCCAACCGTTATTTATGTTATGTTTTATTTAGTCTAGTTAAGAATTTATATACGGTAAGAAGCGGCGTATAAAGGAGTGGCAGTGTTCGCTCGGTATGCGATGTTCCTGCCTACTCCGACGCCGGATATCCCGTAAGACATCCTTGGTACAAATTGTGAGGCCCCTGAAATCAAGGATTATACTCTCAAATCCGAGACAAATACTTACAATTCGGAATAAGGGTGAGTTAGCGTTAAGGCGCTGTCCCACTGACGCACATGGGCTTTAGTCTCACTTTCTGTGGGTTTAAAAAGTTGTCTAAAAGAGACAGCTCTTTAGTTATAAGACCGCCTACCCGTATAAGATTTTTCTTTTTTTATACTGTTTATCTGTAGTATGTTTTTCTATATTGATGATGTGCAATAAAGTGTTTTCATTAATAAATCTTTTCAAAATGATTGTGACAACACGCGTGTTTCCCGATTCATACAATCTAGGGCTGTTTAAGTCAAGGATGAGCATTATTGGAGCTTGCGTGTACCATTCTTGACTACATACATAATCAAGTGAGATGTAGTCAGCAAGTACCATTCTCTACTACACAGTTAAGTGAGATTTAGGTTAACAAACGCACTCAAATTATTGTACTAATGATGATGATAAACTATCCAACCGAATCCGGTCGTGGCGACAACTTTAACTATTAATTACTCGACTTGGTGGCGCTGGTGCGCCCGAAGATAAATAAAAAAAATATATAAATAATATCCGGGACAAATCACACATGCTCATCTAGCCCCAAACTAGGATTCGCTGTATCTTGGAAACCAGAGACTGATATACATACACATATACATTTAAATACATAAATATATAGATATAATACACCCAGACTCAGAACAAACAAATTCTGCTCATCACAGAAAAGTTTGCCCTGTGTGGGGATCGAATCCACGACTCTCGGATCGTCAGAATCGCTAACCACTTAGCCACCGAGTCAGTCACTTAAAAGAAGATAACCTATTAAAAAAAACTGCAATTGCAATCCATTAACACGCTACGCTATATTTTAATACAAAGCGAAGCTAAGGTTGCATGCACTTGCAGCAGCGTATACGGTTCAGCCTAGAGCAAAAGTCATAAATTATGACTATCATTAAATCATATTTACTTTATTTGTAATTGACTACCAGCAAGATGATTATTTTCGAAACTATAAATATTTCCTAAATAATAAGAGAGTTAACACTATTTTTTTTGCTGTATAATTTGGAATTTAATTTGAAATTTATTATATTTTATTTTATTGTGTTATTTTTTCTTTTGTAACTAATGTTTGTTAATAAATTATTTGAATTTGAATTAGTTAATTTGAATTAATGGCAGATTTGAATGTATTCATACAAAAATGGTCAATCCGACGATAAATTTGTATGGAGAGTTCGTTCACATCCGCAATTAAAAAATCACACTGTAGATCACCGAACTGTCATCATCGCGCACGCGTAAAGAACTTCATCAGTGAGTAGTAACTTCATCAGTGGGACAGCGCCTTTATGGAGGGGTACCTACGGTGAGATAGCCTGTATATATTCTTGATACGAAAGGTTATGCATGTGCTCATGATAACAAACAACTTTCCCTAAGGAACCTATAGTCAAATCGCAAAAAAAAATGATTCTTCATACTTATTTGGCCGGTCAGTTGATCGATTTGTATGGAGAGTCCACAATTTTTTTGCACTTGACTATGGGTTCCTTAGGGAAAGTTGTTTGTTATCATGGGCACATGTGTTGCCTTTCGTATCAAGAACTAATTTAAAGTCACCCTATATAATGAGGCTTTCTTTTTACCTTTGCTAATGTACACTCATGGACAAAAAAATCGACTCAAGATTGCTTGCTCGTCTTTCGAAAAATTAACTCAGTCTACAAAACTGCTAAACACTAAAAACAAAAAACTAGAAAACCATCAAACTAAAATCATAAGCAGTAAACACACAGTTTTTTAACTTTTGGTTTACTCTTTTTTTGCTAGATTGAGTTAATTTTCCAAGACGTGCAACAAACCTTGAGTCGATTTTTTTGTCCATGAGTATAGATAGGGCGCTACAAATCTCTAGGCGATAGGAGCCAAAATCAATTAGGTGGGCTGTCAATCTATTCGCTGCCTTCTACGTCCAATTTAGTAAAGTTTGGTCTTGTTAACAGTTACTGATTGTTGGCGACAGGTACTGGTCACATGTTATATATTATTTAAGTATTCTTTTTACTTTGACTTTTGTCTTTGCTATATATCTGACTGCGACAGAAGGAGGGTTATGTTTTCCAGTGTATATGTATGTTTCTTTGGCGCGCTCTGTAGCCGTTTAGGCTTGATGGATTTTAGCTTGAGAGGTGTCGTTAGACTTATCTTGATCCCGAGATTGACATAGTTTTAATCTATCTATCTATCAGCCGAAAGACGTCCACTGCTGGACAAAGGCCTCCCCCAAGGATTTCCACACCGACCGGTCCTGTGCGGCTCGCATCCAGCGGCTTCCTGCAACCTTTACCAGGTCGTCGGTCCACCGAGTCGGAGGCCTGCCCACACTGCGCCTTCCGGTGCGCGGTCGCCATTCGAGAACTTTACTGCCCCAACGGCCATCTGTTCTACGAGCTATCTGCCCTGCCCACTGCCACTTAAGTCTAGCGATTCTGAGAGCTATGTCGGTAGCTTTAGTTCTCCTACGTATCTCCTCATTTCTGATATAGTTTGATATAGTTTTAATGCAGTTGGTTTTTTTAAGGTTAACTTATGATGTACAATTTTTTTTTTATTTTATTATATCGAATTTACGCATTTTATAGCCCTTATTTTGTCACTCGCCTCGCGTTCTCAACACTTTTTAAACTTACACTGTAAGTATAGGAGTAACGAAATTCTGTAATACCTGTAGGTGGGTTTTTATTGTTGTTACTGTAGAACTTAAGTTCAAAAATTTTACTGAAACCTTAAAAATTGTTTTGACCATACAAACTGAGTAATCAGTTGATCGATTTAAATTGTTCAGTTTCCTTAGTAGAATTCTCAAATCAATACACCACACCCTGTAGAATAGTTAGTTAATAAAAAATATTTGCGTCAAGTTAATATTGTATTAATAAAAACTGATTAATTGAATTTCAGGTTAGAAGCAACTGTCTATGTAAAGATCTACATAAAGCATAAAGAATATCTGATTTGAGCATATCTAAGAGCATCAGAGAGTTGTGTATAACAGTCTCGGGTTGCTACTGATTTATGTTGATGAACAGCGATTGTTGAAACTAGCCAAAACTGCATCACAGTATACAGGATGTTAAAAAGTGCGTTTGAATTTTTTAGGGGTTACTCAGAATCAAATATACGAGTAGAATACAGGAAAAATATTTAAAAATTCCGCTTTTCCATTTTTTTAAAGTTTCTTGAATAGTGAACAGATAAAACTAACTCTTTTAAAAGTATGTGTAAAGCATCTACTTAAATAAAATGATTTGATTTGATTTTGATAGTGAAACAAGAATTTCCATGGAAAACTGAAAATAAATTTAAAAGTGGTTTTTTAAATATTTTTCCTGATTCTATATTTGATTCCGAGTAACCCCTTAAAATTTCAAACGCTCTTTTTTAACGCCCTGTATAGGGTTACTGGTATATACCCGCAAACCTATTAACTGGTGTTTCTACATATAAAACTGAACACTTTTTTTCTAATCAACTGATTTGGCAACTTTGATAAGTTTGATTTTGTTATATGATTTCAGAAAAGTCTTAGAGCTTACGTTGAGCTGTTGAAGAGTTTAAGATCCCTACAGATATTTTATTACAGGCGGTTTGTGTACGGATACAAACAAAATACAAGAAAGTCCACTTACCCATTTGTATCGCAGACAACACAGTCATAACAAATAACAAGAAATTTAGCAGCATTTTTCCGAAAGTGTGCAAGGCCGATATAGTTATGATACGTAGCCACGGCGTTAGCTATACTTATAACTTGGCGGTAAGTTATAAATTTTATATTGATCTTATATCAGTGTTTAGTTTTGCTTTCCGCTATTTCCGATCCAACTATAATAATTATAATTGTCAGTAAAAATATTTAATGTTTCTTCATAGACTTTGCATTTTACAAAAATAAGAATTGTGTTATATCGTTATATTTTTACATAAACGCGTCTCCATTTTTGCATGTAAACAATTTTAGCTTTACTGTTGAAATCAAAGCGTTAAATTTTTACCCGACTTCTGAAGTAGAGGGTAATGTTTTCGGGTATGTGATGTTTTCTTGTGTGTGTAAGTAAAATAGTATGTATTGTGTGTTCACATCATCAAATGTATCCACATCATACAAGTATATTTGCCATATAGATAACTTTATTTTTTGGAAATTTCTGTTTTGCCCCCACAGAACAGGCTCTGCCTAGTGTGGGAGCGTCACACACATC
Organism: Coleophora deauratella; assembly: GCA_958295455.1. Taxonomy (NCBI): domain Eukaryota; kingdom Metazoa; phylum Arthropoda; class Insecta; order Lepidoptera; family Coleophoridae; genus Coleophora; species Coleophora deauratella. Next base: position 18,239,179 of record OY282392.1, on the reverse strand, counting down.
AAAAAATGTATTTATGTCAGTTTAATCGTTATTACATGCAGCCAAAACAGCTGGCTTCGAGTACGAAACGTCGTTTTGGGCAGTTAGTTTTTTATTATTAATTAATAAATGTCAATTAATTAACATTTAAAGATTTATCAAAGAAAATAACACATTGAAAATTCAATCTTCCTTAAAAAGTTTAACCCAAGTTCGCATCCTGGTTACGGCACCGATTGCATCGTCACGGTGGAGCGTTATTTTTATGTTTACAAATGAACGTGTAAATGTAAACTTGATTATTTTAGGCACAGTATCAGCAATGACTCTGCATTACTCTACAACGTTTTACAAAAAGTGTCCTATCTGACTATTGAAACTTAAAAATTTTTGTAATACGAATTTTGGACTTCCCTTTATTGTTGGCCAAATGAGATTTCTATTTTTTTTTGTGTTATACGTAAGGTTGTTAAAAAATCATATTCATACGTTACACCTCATAGAGACTAATGCAGAATATCTGCTGTGCCTAAAATATCAACTCTACATTAACGTATTCCTTTTAAACAAAAAAAACCGCTCCGCCGTGACAGTGCGATCACTGCCGTGACCAGGATTCGAACCTGGGTTACTACGGCCACAACGTAGGGTCCTAACCACTAGACGATCACGGCTGTCGGAGCTCTGTCTCCAACGGCAAAATAATCAAAGGTATGCAGAAACTGGAGCACTTTCACTACAATTAATCGCAACACCGGCTGCGCAAGAGTTCAAGAAAAAAACGCTGCCGTGGAAAATTGAGTACCTATTGAGATGAAACTAATAAAAGCTTGTTGGTTATTATGTTCTTATCTCCTAAAATATTAAATTTAAAGATATTGGTTTATTAATACAACTTTTTTTATCAGCACTCCCAGAATTTGATAACGAGTATCAAGTGTTCTGCATTTAAACGTAAATGAAATTAACTATAATGATATTACAATGGTAAAATCATTAGTTCGTCGGTACAAAATTGAATTCAGGTCTTTCTCTGTCCTTTATATATTAAAGAATAAGACTTTAACTAAAAGTCAATATGACTGCTATCTTAAGAAATTGTCTTGATATTTACCTAGATTAGGTAATATAAACTTCTGTATCTGTCGATTATTTCTCTCTTGTGATGATATAACGAAACGTTTGGACACGGATCTCGGAAATTGTACGTTTGCCACAAAGCCAAGATAAAGTTATAACATCGATTGCAGTAATGAAATACCCTTAACAAAACAACCGTTATATAACACCAGCAAAGTCAAACACGTGACTAAGGTCATCACCCTAAAATATCCCTTTAATAGAGCTATATCCCTTTAATAGAGTTATGGAATTTTCCCAACAATTGCCATTACGTACAACGCACGAACTAAAGAAGTGTAATTACATTGGTGCGCTCTGAATTTCTGCTTTCAGCTTGCTTAAACCAAAAACGCATGTAATATGTACGCTGCGTTGGTGCACTTTTGATGCAAGCACGAGACGCAAGAAACTTAAGTACTATTTATTCAGTAAGTAGCATATATTGTTCATTAATTTCATAGTATTTCAAAGGCATTAAATACGCAGGCAGATTAATACTTCGATGGCGAAAAGGCAACAACACACAACCGAGTGCACACAACACATGGATTTGGATGTCTTGTGCGCAAGGGACAAATTGAATGTTCACGTTCGAAATTACACCGAAATTGATTCACGTGAATAAGGGTCTATACCGTAGGGTCCATAGGTATTACAATACATACTTTTTTCCATCTGGGCTGCGTAATTGAATTAAAGGGTGCGGCACGTTTCGCGTCGCTACGAAACGAAACAGTTGTGTAACACAGTTCGGGCTATAGTACACAAAGACTATGTATTTTAACATGTATGCGCTGCCTTTAATTCCATATCGAAGCTTGAAAGGAAAAGTTAACGACATAATGGCGCTTAGTCAACTTTTTCGTTCAAGCATCGATATGAATATGTAGGTATTCTCAGCAGCGTAAATTTTGCCAATACGCCAAGGAAATGGAAAAATAAAATGATAGACTGGACGATGATCCTTGTTACTTATGAAATACATTTAAAATTTTACATTTTACGTATAAGAATGGACCAGAGTGTTTTCTCAATAATTTGTGAAAGCTTGGGGAAAATAAATCAGTGATAATGAAGAACGGCAGCTTGATTCTTAGTATACAAAAAAAACGCGATTAAGACTATATTTTGAGAATAAATTTTAAACGTTCCATTTGACAATAAGCAAGATGCTATGAAATATCTACTTGTAAGATATATAATAGATCAATAAGCATCACTTTATATTGTGTATCGTATATGAAATAATTAAATAGCAAACTTATGAAGGGTGTAACAAAATAAGAGAGCCCGTTCACTTGCGCTGCTGTTCACAATACTGAACAACTTTTGCTACACGATATTGATATAAAATATTCATTTATTATTGACGAACTTTTCATTGAAATCGTTCAGCTGTATAGCTCCCTGTTTAACACTGGAACGACATCTGGCAACACAAGAAGAAGTAAAGTTAATCAAATATAATTGAGTGACCATGAAATTTTCTGTATTATTCCCAGCTCAACTAGAGCTGGTATTTAACTAAATACCATATCTACTTGTACCACGATCCAAGCTATCAGCAGATTTGCCGATACCCTTTCCTTTAGTAACGCTAGGATGAACGTGACAGGAATCTAGCGGCGAAGGGAATATTAGGGGTGTAATCCACTGAAGGAATCTTACTCTTGTATTTCTGAGTAATCGTAATCTTAATCTTTTCACTTCAAGGTTAGTGCCTATATTATGGTTATAGTACATTTTGGAGTTCCGAAACGGCCTAAGAAATTCATACCAGTACCTACTGGGAGTAATCCCGAATCCGTTTATGATCTGGTAATAAGGATGATAGCTAGGGTAAATCTTCGCAATGAATTCTGTGATATAATAGAAACCACTGTTCTGTACTACGGACAACGTATAAATAATAGATCCAGAATAAAGCGTAACTAAATTAGTGACGTACTATAAAACTGACTTAAAACGGAGCCACTTGCTTTTAGGCTCCATTTCACAAAATTTTATTATTCAGTTACTATTCCAAGAAAATAGTAAAAAAGATGCAACAGTAAAAAGGTGCTATTCTGCACGTTGATAATGAATCATACTTAGTAACTGTCAGTCAGACTTTTTGCGAGTTTTTCGTTGTTTCAGCGGGTGTCAGCCCTAAACGTTAGGGTTGAATTTGAAGTGTGTACGGTGGAAGTAAATGTAGGTCAAGTATAGATAAACGACACGCGCTCGGAATTGTTTAAGTTCGTTGAAGTTTGCACATTGGTGAGGCCTTGATTACGTAAGACGGAAGAAGTAGGGAAAGGTTAGGTTTGCCTAGTGATACGGTATCATAAGACTGCCCTACTGAGTTTCGACACACACCTGGTTCGATGATACGCCGCTTCGACAGAACTAAGGTTCGACGTGTATCTTATTATGCTAGGTCCGACTGTATGGATACTATTGCTTACTGTAAAGCCACCGGTAGAGCGAGACAGTCAGTTGTTTATCGGCTCACGACATTTTTCAGTCCTCATCATATGTCAGAAGAGGTTCACTTTGAACCCTATGAACTTATAACGGTTCTGAACTGCAAGTATCCAGCGGCTTCCTGCAAGCCTGATTGATCATCAGTCCACCAGGGCTTGGGGTGGGCCATCCAATACTATTGGATGGCCCACACTACGATGGATCTTTCATTACGTCCCTTAAAGAACCGGAAAATACAAACTTTCCGGTATTTAAGAAGCTTATAGGCAGCACGAGGTGGATCGTTTTTATTGATACATGTGACGCTGATATATTAAATGGTCAAGTACGATAAAGCTAAGCAATCCAATGTTGTATAGTCGATTTCTCAAGACTATTGTCGTCTGGCTTACCCCAAGTCTGAGTTAGATTAATTGGCGCGCTCAATTAGGAGTCTACGATACAGGATCCATTTTTATTGCCTTAAATGAGGCAAATAAGAGAGGCAACTTGTGAAACAAAATAATTATCTAATTAATCAGCTACTCGTTCTCGTGTAAATTACTGTTAATGAGAATAAAGTATCTTAAAATCTAAACAAAAGCTTAAAAAATTGACACCATTTGAGTCCACCACAGAAGATAATGGTTGCTAGCCAGGCGGAATCAAAAAATGCCCTTCCACCAACCAAGCCAATTCCAACAAAGTTGGATCCAGCCGTGAATCGAACCTGCGATGTGAAGCGAGTGGTCTAGCTATCACAGATGCGATCAAAATTACATTAAAATTATTAAAAGATCATGTCCAAACTGAATTCTTAAGGAAAATGTATTGGCAACATTTCAGCAGTACACAGATTAATGCTCTTACTTCTGATGTATTGGTTTCTTTCGTTCATTGTGATGGAGATTCTGTGTCAGCCATATTTTATTTTTCTTTGTGATACTGGCCGTTTTCTGGACAAAGAAAGCAATGTATATTTATTAGATCAGGTTATTCATTTATCATTATTCTATATGGCTATGAAAAATTTAAGTATTTAAGGTAATTTTCGAAACTTACACGCATATTCATAGAGATGAACGGTGTAGAAAACATCGGAAGGGAACCAGCAAATCTGATTACTCGACTCAGACTGATGCCTGGTGTAATACTAGGGATTAACCGTAGATCACGATTAAATTGTGTGTCATATGGCATACGATACCATATAAGAAGCTTGTCTATAACCTAATATGGCATGGAAATTTTTGTATGGAAATACTCGAAGATAGTAGATAAGTTTTTGTTCAACACTGCATCAAAATAATGGTTTGCACATTAAGGTGATGTTATTAAGATAATACGTATATACAGGGTGTAAGGGACAGGTTTCCGAAAACTTTAAGGGCTTGCTCAGTAGACGAAACTGAATAACTTACCAAAAGATTTTTTTTCAGGAAACGAAAAAAAATCGGCTTCTTTATACAAACTGTCCAATCAAGTTTATAATTTTGTATGGAGAAGCCGATTTTTTTTCTTTGTTTCCTGAAAAAAAATCTTGTGGAAAGATGTTCAGTTTCGTCTACTGAGCAAGCTGTTTTCGGAAACCTGCCCCTTACACCCTGTATATATTTTTAAATATATTATTTGCAACTTCTGAAGTACAAACTCGGCAAGGATGGCTTTTCAGTTGTCCAATCTTTAACCAATATTATATTTGTCAACGATTGGATCAAATTTATTTCTAGTACGATTTATTTGTACTAAACTTTTAATTTGCGGAGATCATCCAGCTGTCACCAGCAACACTGCGCAAATAAATCTAAGTCGGTGCCATATTATGTTTTATTTTAAATACTTTACTCAAATAAATTAATAATCAGTAGGAACATATTTTCAGTATCCAACTTTAGAAACACTTAATTAATAACTATAAGATTGTATTTATAAACAACTATTAGCTATCAACTATCAAAAAATTAATCGCCACTGCGCCGACGGTAAATTTCATACAGGTAATCCAAAAACATAATTTATTATGGACTACAACTAGTTCAGCGTACATTTTGCAATTTAGTTTTTGAATTGAAAAAATAATATAATAATAAAAAAAGTGATGGTGACCATAGTTGATAGTCAGCGCCCGTTTAACGTATAGTGGTATCACTAAAGGTATAGTGATATAGTGATATATCCTTCCGTGCCGCTGCACACGAGCCGCTCTGTGAGACATATTTAACGCGCCATTAGACGCTTATTTTATGGCCCCATCAATTTTACCGTTTTGTTTGTCATTTACTATAATATCTGTATTAGTTTTTACCAGATTGCCCAAGGGGAGGGTAATGTTTTTCAGGTTTATGCATACGTGTGTATTTTACTTAGGTATATTATTAAATATCTGTCAATGTTATACGTGTGTATGAACGTTAATTTTTTACAAGGTGTAGGCTAAACGGTTTCATGGATTTTGGATTGCAAGGTACCGTTATTTTTAGTGTTTTTTTTTTAATTTTAGTTCAGTTCATTACGTTATTACATATATGCTGTAAAAAGACAAATCACAGAAACTTACACGGTAGGTTCCACTCATGAAAGAGAAATTAAATAAAAAATGGACTCTAATTCTCCATACAAAATTGGCAGATTGGCGGAATGTGCCTTGCGAAGCACGGAAACGGTCGAGATAAATTTCACTAACAGCAAACCCACCCAGGTTATGACCGTGTCTGTAGTCAGTTAACCTGTGTGATCATATGACCACTCAAGCCGCACTATTTTCTTTGTATTAATTTATCATAGGTTTTTGACACTGAAATTCAATGTTACCCTAACGTGAAATCTTTAGTATATTCAACCGACTTTAAAAAAAGGAGGAGGTTCTCAATTCGTCGGAATCTTTTATTTTCATATTTTTATGTATGTTTACCGATTACTCGAAGACACCTGAACCGATTTGGAAAATTCTTTTTAGGGTTCCGTAGCCAAATGGCAAAAAACGGAACCCTTATGGATTCGTCATGTCTGTCTGTCTGTCTGTCTGTCTGTCTGTCTGTCCGTATGTCACAGCCACTTTTTTTCCGAAACTATAAGAACTAAACTGTTGAAACTTGGTAAGTAGATGTATTTTGTGAACCGCATTAAGATTTTCACACAAAAATAGAAAAAAAACAATAAATTTTGGGGGCTCCCCATACTTAGAACTGAAACTCAAAAAATTTTTTTTCATCAAACCCATACGTGTGGGGTATCTATGGATAGGTCTTCAAAAATGATATTGAGGTTTCTAATATCATTTTCTTCTACACTGAATAGTTTGCGCGAGAGACACTTTCAAAGTTGTAAAATGTGTGTCCCCCCCCCGTAACTTCTAAAATAAGAGAATGATAAAACTAAAAAAAATATATGATGTACATTACCATGCAAACTTCCACCGAAAATTGGTTTGAACGATATCTAGTAAGTAGTTTTTTTTAATACGTCATAAATCGTAAACCGCAATTTACCTTTCATTCAAGTTACGACGAACTACAAAAACTTTTATATCGAGGGTTCACGGGCGACTTGTATTAAGCGACATTTTTAGAAATGTTCAGGAGACTGATTTAAAAAAATATTTCTTAGAAAAATAATCATTAAAACTTAACTTCTTAGTATTATATAGATTCTCGATATTCTTAATATTTTAAATATTATTCAGAAGTTATTTTTTGTAAGGTATTTTGTAAGAAATAAATTTTTAAAGTGGAGGTTACCTGTGTTTCCAAAAATGTCGCTTAATACAAGTCGCCCGTGAACCCTCGATATTATGTTACTTGCTGCTACGGAACCCTTCATGGGCGAGTCCGACTCGCACTTGGCCGCTTTTTATTTTTGTTTAAAAGGGTATACTTCACAGGTGGTCCCATATAAATTTTATCGAAATCAATTCAGCGGTTTTTGAGAAAATCAACAAAAACATAGCAAAATAGGAGTTGTTGCGACTGAAGTCGGTTGTTTTTAACGTATTCAGCGTGGTCATCTGTTTTGATTTACACCTCTTAATATAGCAGACCGATTTCTATAATCTATAATAATGTCTGATATCAATAATAAAATTTACGACATTGTAGTGGTCTAGGGCGAAGGTTCGTGTCGACAAAATATATTTAGTTTTAATAGCTAATAACATTTTAGCTATAATATTATTTTATGTATATGCTATCAAATCGGCGGGGATTTCTTTTGCTCATCGACTTATTAAAGTTGACAACGTCTATCTACAGGTATAATGTACACGTATATTAATGGTATTACTTTTTAGACTAAGGTTTATACAGATTGTTAAAAAAAATTTAAAAAATCTGGCTCCATATTTTAATCAAAATATTTCCATGGGGCAGCCCTAAAATTAAATCACTTATTTAATCTTCTATGAACATAAAACACCTATTTTGCGGTTGTCATTACATTTAATTAGAAAACAATGAAACCTCCAAAGGATCAAAGTTTCTCGTCAATATAATTTAGTTTCAAGTGGTTTTCTACTTCAATTGTTTACGAAACAATCACTGAACAGGTTGTGCGAATTAAATGCAAAATGATTATTGTATTTATTAAAAAGCATTTGTCGACCACGGAGATTGGTGACCAATCCTGCGTGACTGGCAGCTATTGTAAATCGTTTTTGCCACAGACATGCACCCCGCTCCCCCCCTTATAGACTAGTAATACAGGGCATCGGACGCTCGCCGCAAGGTGGGCAGATGGCCAAGTTAAATCCCGGGGTACCCCAGGGATCTCACCTAGGCCCTTTGCTTTTTAATATATTTATTAATGATGTAGTAAACTGTTTCAAAAATTCAAATTTTTTATTATACGCGGATGATACTAAAATATTTAAAGCAGTCAAATCTTCCGATGATTGTAAACAACTACAAGAAGATCTTGATAGATTGAGTGAATACTGTAAATTAAATAAATTATACCTAAATGTAGATAAATGTTGTACTATCACATACTCCAGAAAGAAAAATCCAATTATTAGCAACTATAAATTACATAACAAAATTTTAGATAAAGTGTCCGAGGTGAGAGACCTGGGTGTTTATTTGGACGAACAATTATTATTTACATCTCATGTAGAGAAAATAACAGCTAAGGCCTATAAGATGTTAGGATTTATATTTCGACAAAGCAGAGATTTTAAAAATGCGAGCACTTTAATACTACTTTATAACTCCTTTGTAAGATCCCATCTGGAATACGCGTCTACGGTCTGGAACCCTCAATATTCAAAATACATCGACTGTATTGAGCGTATCCAACGTAAATTCATAAAACGTATTAAGTATCGCTTTAAAGACTTTGACACTGATAGGATTGTACCACTTACAACCCGAAGAGAACACAGAGATCAAATACTTCTGTATAAAATACTACACAACTATTTAGACTCCCCGTACCTGGTAAACAAGATTTTATTTAAATGCTCCAGAGTTAATTTACGCTCCAATCATACTTTTGCCATTCCTTTCAGTCGCACTAATTACGCCAAAAATCGCTACATTGTAAGATCTTGTTCAAAATATAACACTGCTTATGAACACATTGATATTTTCTCGTGTAGTCCCACACGATACATATCGTCAGTTAAAAGTGTTTTATAGTTTTCTTCTATTTTACTACATTATGTACAATTAACTTATCTAAACTTAAACTAAAGTAAATTTGTTATAATTTATATATATAACTAGTAAAAAGAAGCATAGTGTATAGTGTTTATCTAAACGAAACTGTTAAACTGGTTGTGGAAACTTTATTGGCTTCTGTCATAACTTAACTGCAATGTTTATTATGTATAATATATATAGCTGTTTGTTTTCCCTAATAAAGAAAAATAAAAAAATAAATAAAAATTGAAATGTCATTTTTGTTCAATTTTCGTCTTTCAGTCTATTTCTGTCAATGGTCGAGGTAACATCGGACAAAATGTGTGTAAATGTATCGAAAAAATGCCAAGTTGCATCGTTGTCTGATGCGGAAACCGCACTGGGCATCTCAATAAATCAAATGTGCGGGGTTTCATACCAGAAGTAAGCCATGTATTGACTAATTTTTATTTAAATAACTTCTTTGCAAAACATATGGTAGTGATGTAACACTTCATCGATTTTTCGATAGATATAGCAAAAAGTTTTGCAACAAAAAATATCCGACTGCATATTTACATAGTTTTATCCAAAGTAGACATGAAATGTATTTGACTTATTTTTTCTTCTATAATAATTATTTTCCGTTTCCAAAGGAACCCAAATAAAAATTAAACGAGAATTAAGACTATGAGCAGACACGACAGCTGGAAAATTTTCTCCTAACATTTCCGCCCAGCTTGGCTATAGATATGTTTTGGAAACTATGATTCGGTTTGATTTTTATTTTTAAAATATATATTTTTTGTTTTAATATGTATTTTTACTGTATTATATTTGTGAATTTGTATTAGTATTGTTTATGTATTAAGATTTAACAAGGAATAATATGCTTAATTTATTTTGTTATCCTCATTTTTAAAATTATCGTAAAAATTTTCGATATTTGTGATCCTTTCTATTACCTGCATCACTAGATATTTCAGTCGTATTTTGAGTTTTGTCATTTTCAAATACTCTATCGCTATTCGACGATTTAAATCCTTAGACAGTTGACATCTTGCGGTGATTGGTCGTAATTCAAACATATGACATTCTTAGATTCAAAAATTCGAACAGTTATGAAGCTTCCCCCTCCCGCACCTCAGATTTTCCCCTCAACTTGGTCCACGCTGTTTCATATTGAAACTGACGTATTAGCGTTCTATAGAGGAGCGGAGCGACTATATAAAACTTCTTTGGTTTTTACATATGTTTTAAGTATAGAATTTATTTAAAGTCACTAGACTGACTCGGTGGCTAAGTGGTTAGCGATCCTGACCTCTGATCCGAGAGTCGTGGGTTCGATCCCCACACAGGGCAAACTTTTCTGTGATGAGCAGAATTGTTTGCTCTGAGTCTGGGTGTATTATATCTATATATGTATGTATTTAAAAGTATATGTGTATGTATATCAGTCTCTGGTTGCCAAGATACAGGGAATCCTAGTTTGGGGCCAGATGACCGTGTGTGATTTGTCCCAGATATTATTATTATTATACTAGCCTAGCAGACATTTTAATTTTTTTATTGTGTGAGATGGAAAAGGGCTGACGGCCCACCTATTGGAAAGCGGTATCCGCCGCCTATGAGCATCTATAACCCCACAAGGGTTATCAGTGCCCCGCCGATCTTGAGGGTTAAAGCACAAAATAGACACAGAAGGTCCGCTCAATACAAACCACTTAAATCGTAAGCATATACATGCTTATAGAAATATACGGTCGTTCGAGGCAAGGTCACGATCGCACAGTACGTGATCTTGCCTATAACGACCGTATACGTCTGTAAGCATGTATATGCTTAGGATTTTTGTGAGCGTATTGAGCGGACCTTCTGTATCTATGTATTTTGTGGTTAAAGTGGAATGCCTCTTATACCGGTAATTACGCTGGCTATCTCGCGCACCCGCCGGCACAGCACGCTACTGGCGGCAGGTATAGAGCGAGCAATGGTTCTGACCCAGTCGGACCTTACATAATAAAGATCCTACCACTGGTTAGAAATATTATACAGGGTGTAAAAACACTCTAGGAAATTTTTACAGGGTGTTCTTCTTATGAAACTGAACAACTTTTACAACCACAAATTGATCGGCCAATCAGCCGACTGTGTATGTAGCTTCCATTTTTTTTAAGAACTCCGTATGGGTTCCTTGGAAAAATTTGATCAGTTTCAAGAGTGAAATCCACCGTTTATGTTTCCAGCAGTGGTCTTTTAAACCTTGTATTATTTATTGTAATATTCTTACCGTAATGGCAATTTAATTTCAAAACCTTATATGAAACTTTTACCCTAATGGTAAAAGGAATACGTATTACAAAAATGGCGCACTCAGCATTATAATAAAGTAGAAACTTGCCAAGTGAAACGTCAAATAGCAAGTGCTAGCTACGACGGTAAACGCGGTAAAACGACGCATGTAGCCACCACCGTAGCGTTACGTCGCCGTAACCATGTAACCGGGGCTTTATTACTTACACGCTCCTGTATACAGGATGTAACAAAATTGGTGAAGGACCCGTTAACTGGGGATTCTACTCATCGTACTGAACAACTTCTGTTCTACGACTTTGCTCAAATCACAAAAAAATTTTTGGACATTTCATACAAATTGATCATCTGTTTTGCCATTTTTGTATGGAGAGTCCAAAAATTTGTTTTGCGATTTGACCAAAGTCGTAGAACAAAAGTTCTGTATAGAGCACAACATATACAGGTGTTGGTTAGGTCGACAACCCCCTTCTCATTGTAAGGAAAAATCTTATCGATTTCGATGCAAAAAATATTGTTATTATTAACAGCTCTCTTCTACTCGAGGCGAGAAACTTAAAGGAAAAAAATTAATTACATCTAGCACATTTTAGTAATGTTAACAACGAAAATAGCTGCAGAAAAATACGAAAGACATTAGTTTTCTAATGAGGTACTAGAATTATATTTAACTTATCGTTATTTAAAATAAATATGTCTTCACTAAAACATAGGACATAGAATTACAAAGCGAACTTGGTCCCATCGAGAAACTTTACCTATAATATGCCGGACAACAACAATAAAGCCAGTCCAAAATGTGTATTAAGATTATAAACGAGCCCATTTCTGGATAAACTCTAATTTATTACAACTATAATTACTCCACATCTTTAATTCAAAGGACATCAGTATACTAAGGTTATAAAACAAAAGCTCTAAATTTATCTCGAGTTACAAATTGCCTGCTTCTTACTCAATCCCTTTCCTTGCTAAACTTATAAATTATAGTCTATCTTCCTATTGTTAATCTTCTTCTACAAAACCAGTAAACCGACTCAAATGGAATTAGTGGCGAGGTCTATATTTCAGTAGGAAGGTACTGTAATTTGCAGGACCTCTAAACTCTAAACTTAATCGTTTTGGGAGCTGTGAAGACAACAAAAACACACAAACAACAAAATAGCTAGTTAGCTATAAATGCAACACGGTTCATTAAACAACAATTTGTATTGGCGATTCGGGGTTTTTAATTTAACGCTTTCATTAAGGTTTCACGCTTTCCAGGGTAGCTTTACTTACTATTCCTTAAAAATATGTATGAGTATATTGGAATAAAATCGTGTAAGTATTCTGTAATGTTCAAAAAGAAAATACAAACTTTTTATATGAACGCTGCATTTGGTCTCCGTAGAACCAATAAAAAAAAATATAAAAACATCTAGCGAGGAGACGGGAAACCGCTGGGTTTTCCTTCGTCGCCGTTCCATTTTCAACTTCAGTATTATACCAAGCTCGGAGTGGGACGTACGCCGTTTGCGAAAGATCCCGATCCCCGAAAATGACGAGATACGTTTGTAAATAAACACATGGACAAACTTTTTTGGGAAGAGACTAAGAAGGTTATTTAGTTATCAAACGTTTTGTAAATAAACCTCGTGAAATAGTTTCTATATTTGTGTTTTAAACGGAACTTGTTGTTATTGATGTTCGATGTTTCAATGTTTTGAAATTAGATAACGCTTGCTAGGGACGTTTTGCGAATGGGACATTCAACTTAAATGTTTTAACACTGTCACAAATTCTGAAGTTACTCATGTAAACAAAAGACTAAACTCTGTCTATTGAAAAATATATACAAAAGAAGAAAAAAGTAAAGTATAGTAAAAAAAGTAAAGTATATTTATAAAAATAGATTTATTTATAAGAACATTAAATACGATTCCAGTGTAAATCTGTTATTTAAGAAAATGAAACTCAAATAAGACTATTGTGTATAATATCCCGAGCCATATCCTGTTGGAAAGAATATGAATTTTAATGGAACTGGTAAGTGAACTTTCATTAATTCTTCATACCTTAATATAGCTTTATTTAATAATAATGTTTGTTAGGTTCATAAACGAATAAAAATAAGTTATTAGCTAAATTTAGCACAAAAAAATACGTCACAATATACCCTTGTGTTAGACCCTGGATCAAGAGAAATAGATGGGTTAGAACTGAAAAACTGAAGACAAATCAACGATTATCATTGTTTTCTATATAAAATATTTTTTTTTGTTTTGATCTTTCTTGCTTTTGCAAGGCAAAGGCAAAGGCTTCTCTGGCCATACAGCCTATTTGATTGAGCGAGACGAGGAAGACTTGAGAGTTAGAATTTCGTTCACAAATCTAACAGTAATAACTAGACCTAGCTCGCACTCCAAAATCCATTTCCAAAACTGTTTTGGCTACAGATGGTATCACTGAAACAAACATACATATTCTTAAAAAGGGTTGCCCTTTTGTGCAGTCAGATAAAGACTTTAATTAGGGAAGTAAAGGTTTGATAAGTAAACATTTTAAAACAAAAACACAAAAACATTTTAAAACAAACAACAACAACAACATTTTTTAAACATTTTTTTTATTTTTTTTTATTTTTTTTTCATATTTTTTTGTATGTATTTGTGTGACAAAGGGCTTAATGGTCCTGATAAAAGAGGCTCTCACCGCCAATGGGGATGCTACGGAAGGGACCATTGAATATTATCACTAGTCGTTAGACCTTGGTTAATGGCATAAACTTTGTTATAACCCTGTACATAAGGTGTAAAAAAAATTGTTGGTACTATTCAAACCGGGGCTTCTACTCATGAAACTGAGCAACTTTCCCAAATGAACCCATAGTCAATTCGCAAAAAAAATTTGGACTTCCCACTAAGTGGGCCGCTCAGGTAAATTTTTTTTCACGAATTGATTATAAGTTCCTTGGAGAAAGTTGTTCAGTTTTACTGGTAGAAGCTCGAAATTGAAATAATACCAGCTAATTTGGTAACACCTTGTGTAGTCCTTCTGAACCCTATATTCCCGTTGTGTCACACCATGGTGTGTCACACTGTTACACAACGGTAAAAACATTACCGATAAATTACACTATGACTCAATGCAACTCATTTTTCACCACTAGGTTACACTGTTACTCAAAGGGAATTATCATTCCCTTTCAGTAACAGTGTAATCCTTTACTTATTTATTATTGTCTATTCGTACGTTTAGCACCCGTGCCACAGCTGCCTGGCACAACCAGTTGTGCTAAAGGAAATCTTTCTCACCCGTGGTACTACCGCTAGCTACCTGAAAAACAGCCATGGCTTCTAATGAAACTAAAACATGAACTCAAGAACTCATGGAGCTTTCTCACAAGGAATTAATAGTCTATTGCAAAACAAAATAGGCTTTTCATAGTTAATGATCACCTGATTCGATAATTTTGTATTGGAAGTAATATTTTTTTTGCGAAGTAGCAATAGTAAGTAGCAAAAGAAAGGATAAAGTTAAAATCAAAGATATACGAGAAAAAAGAAAACTTTAGTCTATTTGTTATGTTATTACTTATTCTATTTGTTATGACTGTTAAGACATAACAAATATAATAAGGAAATTCAAATGAAAATGGGCTGGACTTATACAAAGAAGTGAAAACAGATGAACTAAAAAAGCTACAGAGTGGTCCCCCAGAGACGGGAAAAGAAGCAGAGGGAGACAAAAAATAAGATGGGAAGATGACCTCAACATAATGTTAGGAATTACATGGACTAGGACTGCAAGAAGGAGAGAAGAATGGAAGAGACTTGAGGAGGCCTTCGACAAAAGGGCGGACTGAATATTATAGGAAAAGCAATATATTATTAATTCGATGCATGTATTTTTCAGTAATAAAAGGCTATTTTATTTTATTTTTATTTATTTTAGCAATGAGTAGAAACCACATTAAGTTTTTCGAAAGCTATTTCAGAAGGACCCTATATAAGGTCCTCTGACATGTACTTTCTGGGAAATCCTGTATAAGGTGACTTTCTTTGCCGACAAACTGTAAACTAAACGACTTTTCCCGAGACACCTATACAATAAAACATTTTTTTAAATTCCATACAAACTTTGCAAAACGATTATAATATTAAATTAAATCAATTAATTAATAAAGTTTGTGCGGGAGCTGGGGCGGCGCCTGAATGACAAGTGTGGTGATCCCCGCTCCGGTTCGTACCTGGTGCAACGCATCTCGCTGGCAATACAGCGGGGTAACGCTGCAAGTGTTATGGGCACATTTGCACCAGGGGCGATCCAGGGCGGGATTTTTGACTAAGGCTTAGCCGTAATCGTATATATTTAAAAATTTGTAAGTTTTTATGTTAATTAATTATTTATTTATTTATTATTATATTATTATTAATTAATATTTAATTAATATTTTTTAATTATTATTTTATTATTTAATTACAGTTAGTATGGAAAGTTTTTTTTGCTCAAACTATTTCGGTTCCATTATATTCCATTCCATTCCATTACATTAAACGAGTTGTTGAAAGTAGTTCAGTTATTCGAGCGAATAGTATCTGTCATTTGCTGCTTGTCGCTGAATAAAAAAGTCAGTCCTGTATATTGCAATATCAATAGGGTCACACATACAACGCTGGCCAGCGTGGTTACATAAAGATGGGGTCACACAACGCAGCCAGCTCAATTAACTGCAGGATATAGGGCTACCAAAGACATTAAACCAGATTACACCTGGCTAACATTTCAATTTTGAACAACCTTCTTTAAGTACAATAGTATAGAGGATACTTTTTTAGACTCGCCGCATGCTGCATTTATCAAAGTGTTAAGGGCTCCTGAATTTCGGGAAATCCTAGTCTTTGAACTTTTGATAAACTAACCAAATTTTAAATCTGTAAGTACGTATTTTACGCTAAAAGGAGTCCGGCTTACATTGTTCATTACATAATTATGATATGTATATGTATTTCGCATCGAAAATATCCTTTGAAATACCGATACCTATTTTCAATTAAACAAACTCATATATGTTACTTTAAAATAATGAAATAAAGCCTTTTTTTAGTCTGAGCAAAACTATGAAACAGTTTTTGACGTTCAGCGCTCCCTTAATCGGATTTTATTCTGAGTGACTTGTGTTGACGGACTGTCCCGGAAGACTTCAAATGTAAACATCCTGTAAGTGTCAGATCCATTGGGAATTCAACTGAATGACCCAGTTCAAGAAATCACTAAGTCCATTTTCCATACAAAATTTAAGAAAATTTAATTGCAGTCATATAGCGATCGCTAATTTAAAAATCCTTTCATCCATTTAACAATTTTCATTTAAAAATCAGTTCATCTATATTCTCTAAGCAATGTATAGAATTATCGAGTGCCAGTCTTTAATGGCTTTGCGTAGTCAGTCAGTGAGTCTGTCACGGTATTTTTTCGCAATTTCGTAGCTACTGATGAATAGCACCGATTTTTTGGAGTCCTGGGGGACATTGACTAATTATTAGCTGGCATTCGGTACTAACAAACAGTTATAACAGTGTATCGGCTGAAGGACTTGAGTCCAGGCCAATTGACATTATATTAAAAAAGTTATATGACATTACTCTCGAAATTCAGACAGATAAGGTGCTTTTAAGGAGAGCTTTTTTACTTATTATCGTATGGTCGGTGCCACTATTACGTAATTTGTGTTATGGTATAATTTAAATTAGCTATAACAAGGGATAGAAGTGTAAGAACATTATATTTCTGAATTTCGAGAGTTCGAACAAGTTGCGTTCCATTGATAATTGCGTATTAGCAATGACATTTGGTTACAAGTCGAGTATGCAGTGGATTTTTGTTGTAGAGTGAACTGTTGGACATAATTTTATTCTGCTTAATAATAATAACTTACTCTTAAATAAATCTAGCGTAACAATATTGTTCAGTACTCCACTTAATTATCGAAATAACGTGTAAACACTTAATAATTTAGATATTTACCTATTATAAATAAATAATAAAATAACAAAATATGTCTTATTATCTTGAAGTTGTTTTCAAATAATAAAATAACATAAGTTTTATTCTCTTGAAATTGGTTTCTGAAGTAAACAAAATGAAGTAATCTCGGACAAAACGCCTTTTGTGTGAAGCGTATCGAGGCCGAGGCTATCAACGGCAAATGCTTATGACAACAAAATTGTATTAAATCTCGTTATTAATTTTAGGGATGTGTGTGGGTGTCGTGTCCCCAGGGTATGATGAATTAATCTACCCGCCCGCGTTACCTTATCAAAATTAAGGGATTTTTAGTTCCCATTGCTAAAATTCCCCTAAAAGTGAGGGAAAAATAAAGCTTTTCTCATGTTCATTTTTTAATCTGCCTTTTAATGTTTTTATGTAACTGGTTACATACAAAAGTCACTTTATCGAACACTGATGTGAGGTGATGCCAAGTAGTACGGTTTGTTAGCTCACAAAAAAGGCCAAAGCCGGTCCCATCCGGCAGAAATCATGAAATTGGGTATACATGTAGCTTTTTACAATGAAAAATAGAAGGGGAAAAAGGCATATAGTCCCAAATCGCAGTTTTTGTGTTTTTATGAAAACGGTTAAACATACAACAAAACTGGCAATGAATGAAATATTCTCCATTAAATTATCTACAATAATCGTCTATAAAGGGCTGAATAAAAATAACCTAAAATAAAATAAAAATAAAAAATTAACCTAACTGTGTTTTGAATAAGATAGACACACAGATAAATTGAAGACAACAGGGAAAACAAGGAATGTCAGTTGAAGGTTAATTTTAGAAACCTCTTCATGATACTGCTAGGTTTGGTGAAATTAAATTTTTAAGTTTGGTTAAAATTAACTGGTCACACCTTTTACGTATGTAGATGAAGTATCTATATTATACAGGGTGTAACAAAATTGGTGTAGGACCCGTTAACTGGGGATTCTACTCATCGTACTGAACAACTTTTGTTCTACAACTTTACTCAAATCAATAAAAAAAATTGGGCTCTCCATACAAAAATGGCAAAAAAGATGATCAATTTGTATGGAGAGTCCAAAATTTTTTTCCCGATTTGAGCAAAGTCGTAAAACAAAAGTTGTTCAGTACTATGACTAGAATGAATCCCCAATTAACAGGTCCTACACCAATTTTGTTACACCCTGTATAGTTTACCATTAACTGTTGGATTCAAAAAGGGTTGGCGTCTATGGCTTAATTTGAATAAATAAACATATTTAACAACGCGTAATAAATGCCGCTTGTCAAAATTAAGGGTTTAATTCAGGCTCAGCACCCACTTGAGATAAGCCAAAAAGTGCTATATTTTCAATCCGGACTTGGCTTCTGTTCACACAATACTTTTATTAAAGACCAAAATGTCTTCAACATTTATGCCTAACTTTATCTGCTTTTTAGAGCAAAAAAAGTTTTAAACGGAACCAAAAGATTTCTTCACTGATTCACGATTCAATATGCCGTTGCGCGAGTTTTCGTGTTCGTTTTAAAGCTATTCAAATGCATATGGATGTTTTTACAACCTTGGCTACCCTTTCAGCCCTCCGTTTGCATTTGAAAACGACGAAAGACGTTCCATTTAGAAACTCGTCACTGAAATTCAATTCCATTCCAAATAAACAGCACCTCCAATAACAATATTATCTACCAAATTTAACACAGACATTCCTTTTTATTAGTGTCACCCACGTAAATAATTAGATTTACCTTGACAACATCGCGTTGCCGCTTTTATATTAAAGACTAGCTGGTGCCCGCTTTGTCGTGTTGCGGTGCTCTCGGTACTTCATTTGTTCTCTGGTTAAGAACATAATAAAATAGAAAATAGATAAAAACAATATTATAGAAATGCCAGATATATTAAATTAGTTGGTAAACTTGTAGAAACTGTGTTCATACTCTTCAGTGAAAAGAGAGGTTCTGAACGACCTCCGGGAGAAATGTTAACCCTAAGGCCTAGGGACCATCCGTGGGTCTACCGCTGCAATGATGGTCAAACCACCGTTGTGTCTCTGGTACCGTCCAAATAGCGCGTTCTAGGAATGTAGTTTGTGGCGAGTCTTGCAGATGGTGTAGGCACGTAGTAGATACTAGATTAGTAATAAGTACCTATGAACATTTTTACCAAAACTTTAATCTATGACCTGGTTCTAGATCACCTATCTATCAGCCGAAAGACGTCCACTGCTGGACAAAGGCCTCCCCCAAGGATTTCCACACCGACCGGTCCTGTGCGGCTCGCATCCAGCGGCTTCCTGCAACCTTTACCAGGTCGTCGGTCCACCGAGTCGGGGGCCTGCCCACACTGCGCCTTCCGGTGCGCGGTCGCCATTCGAGAACTTTACTGCCCCAACGGCCATCTGTTCTACGAGCTATGTGCCCTGCCCACTGCCACTTAAGTCTAGCGATTCTGAGAGCTATGTCGGTAACTTTAGTTCTCCTACGTATCTCCTCATTTCTGATTCGATCACGTAGGGAAACACCAAGCATAGCACGCTCCATCGCCCTTTGGGTGACTTTGAGCCTTCTTATAAGGCCCATAGTAAGCGACCATGTCTCGGATCCATATGTCATCACTGGCAACACACACTGGTCAAAGACTTTAGTCTTGAGGGACTGCGGTATTTTGGACGTAAAGATATTGCGAAGCTTCCCGAACGCTGCCCAGCCGAGTTGGATTCGACGATTGATCTCTTTCTCGAAGTTGGACCTACCTAACTGGACTGTTTGTCCCAGGTATACATATTCGTCAACAACTTCGAGTGTAGAGTCTCCAACCTTCAGAGGAGTGGGTGTAACACGGACGTTTGACATGATTTTCGTCTTATCCATGTTCATTTTAAGACCCACTTGTTGGGAGACTCTACTAAGTCCTTCGAGCATTGCGCCTAGGTCTTCCAAGGTCTCAGCCATGATCACGATATCGTCAGCAAATCGAAGGTGAGTGATGTACTCGCCATTGATGTTAATGCCGAGTCCTCTCCAGTCCAGAAGCTTGAAAACGTCTTCCAGTGCAGCGGTGAACAGTTTCGGAGATATAACGTCTCCCTGTCTCACCCCACGCTGCAGCCGGATAGGTTTCGAATTCTGATCCTGGAGGTGGACCGACATGGTGGCGTTTTCATACAAGCACTTCAACACTTCGATGTATCGATAATCAATTTGGCACCGTTGGAGAGACTGCAACACAGCCCAGGTCTCGATCGAATCAAAGGCTTTCTCATAGTCCACAAACGCCAAGCATAGTGGCCGATTATACTCTTCGGTCTTCTGTATAATCTGCCGCAGCGTATGTATGTGGTCTATGGTACTGAAGCCTTTTCGGAAACCGGCTTGTTCGGGAGGCTGGAAGTCGTCAAACCTGCGTGCGAGACGATTCGTAATGACTCTCGAAAACAGCTTGTAGACATGGCTCAGGAGTGAGATGGGTCTGTAATTCTTCAGCAGAGACTTATCACCCTTCTTGAAGAAGAGCACCACCACACTCCTGTGCCATGCTGTAGGCGTTCGTCCCTCGAGCATGACGGAATTAAATAGCTTCTGAAGAGCTATAAGTACCGGGTCTCCACCTGCTTTCAGAAGCTCAGCCGTAATTCCATCATCACCCGGTGCCTTGTTGTTCTTAAGCTGTTTGAGAGCCATTCTAATCTCGCACAGGCTAGATCACCTATTTGTAAAATACCTCGGAAAAAGAAACTTTTGAAACAAAACTGTCACGAGGTTAGTAATGGTATATTGTTAATGCATTTTTCAAAAGTATAAATATGCCATATATATGTACCTCTACTTCCCTTTATACCTACAAAGGAAATATAACAATCAAAGGAACCCCTCAGATCTCTCGGGAGTCCCTTGATTATCTGGGATCAAGAGTAAAAATGTTCAACGTTTTTAACCTAACAATGAATACAAGTAAAGTAAATTAAGTCCCATAGATACCATCAAAAATATAGATAACAATGTTTTTTTATTTAAATATTATGATGATTTGCACATTCTTTTAAATCGTCCTTTTTTCTACCTAGTACAGAGTTCCTACCATAAACTACTACAATGAAATTCGCTTCGAAACATTTCAAACAAACTGTTGGCGATAGGTGCTGGCCACTTCTGACACCAAATTGTTGAGGACGTGAGGCAAGGGACGAAATAAAGGCTATTTAATACGTAAATTCGATATACTATAAAACAGTGTTTTTAAACCTATTTCATTATCCGACCTCCTTACAAGTTAAAATATCTTGCGACCCCCCCCCCCCAGGCTCATAAAAATATAAAATTTTAGTGATTTGAAAGACTCCTTTTATAATTTTCTTCAAGTAGAAAATTATGAAGTTATTATCGTCTCCAAAATAGAACCGCGTTTTGACAAATTGTTCAAAACTAAATAGGCTCGGCCTTTTTTCTAAAATCGTATTTTTCATTGCAGTGTAAGACCTACAAACACAACTTTTTCTTTTACCCGCGACCCCTTGAGAAAGGCTTCGCGACTCCCCTGGGGGTCGCGACCCACGGGTTGAAAAACACTGCTATAAAATATGGTAAAGTTGTACAATAGACGTATCAAAAGGCAATGACAACAGGCAGAGTAAAAAAGAATATAAATAATAGATGTGGCCAGTACCTGTCACCAACACAAACCACAAAAAAATGGTTTCGACAAACCCGATGCGATTTACCAAAAAGATTCCATGTCCCCTTAATTTTTTTATATGTAGATATACAAGATTGTTTTTACTGTTTTCGTATCGTTCTAACAGAAGCATAACGGGGGGTGGGGAGTGAAATATTAATATCAAGGGAGAAGGGATTGATGAGTTTCCGTAATTAAAAATATTTAAAGGTTTAAGTGAAGAGGTGACATTACAACTTGAGCTACTTGAAGAGATTTTTGCGATATATTTTCGAGCAAATTTTTAACAATATCCAACCGACGACGTTTTGATAAAATGTGGAAAGAATACTTAAGTTTCAGATCAATTTTAAGCCCTCCTTTGCATATGTCCAACTAGTAATGTAATTTACGAGACAGTAGAATTAATTGCCCTGCTAATATAAAAAGACGTGACCTAAGTGAGAGCGTGTACATTTTAAATTAGCAGCATTTTAGCCAATTTTGTGACTTCTTTTGTGCATTTGTCTCTAAAAGTAATATACAAGGTGTAAGGGACAGGTTTCCGAAAACTTTAAGGGCTTGCTCAGTAGACGAAACTGAACAACTTTCCACAAGATTTTTTTTCAGGAAATGAAAAAAAAAATCGGCTTCTCCATACAAAATTATAAATTTGATTGGACAGTTTGTATGGAGAAGCCGATTTTTATTTTCGTTTCCTGAAAAATATTTTGTGGAACGTTGTTCAGTTTCGTCTACTGAGTAAGCGTTTGAAGTTTTCGGAAATCTGTCCCTTACACCCTGTATAATTGAAGCTATCTAGTTAAGTTAGTCCTCCTGCGTATCTCCTCAACTTATTTTGCCTTTTTTACTATTATATGAATTGACTAGCAACAGTAAGAATATTAATTTCTTTAAACTTATTAACGACTCGCGGGATCACATCTGGTAGATTGCGCGAATTGTTCTTTTCTCCTACATTTTGCAATTGTTTCAATGTCAGCCGCATGTCCCCAGAGTAGGATTCCGTAGGACATTATCATGCGAAAATAACTAAAATACACTAGTCTCGCAATACCTACATCAACTGTCTTATTTTCTTAACAGCATATGCAGCTGAACTAAGCCGTCCGTCCCGCTAAGGTTTCTATGTGTGGGCCCATTGAAGTGTAGCATCTAAAGCTAGATAAAGCTATTATAGCTAGAACTCAAGTTTGGAAGGAAACGTTCAAGTAAATGATTCAATTCATTTCCTATATACAATTACGAAAGATTCCTACAAACATTATTTCAGTGTGTATTTTATATGTATTAATTATTCATGTTGTGGCACTGAATAAATCATTTATCTATTCTCTTGATGTCTACGATCTTTGAAGCTCAGAACCTAGATTACCTGGAAATCTGGGGCTTTTTTAACGTACTGAGTTATTCGATCAGATCCTAAATTTACTTTGTAGAATCTGACTATTAGCATAATTCTTGAACTCGATTCAAATTAGAATTGAATTAGAGACTGACCTCTAAAACATCCACAGGTTTGAATTACAAATACAATATTTTCTTTTATGTTGGAATTTTTTACCTCCACAAAAGAGATAAGAGGATTTTACCAAAATTCGCAAGACGAATGATAATAATAATTGAAAGAAATGAAAATACAACCTCTTGGTTTTGGCAATTAGGTTTTATATTTATGTTTCTTTCGTCTGGGAATTTTTGAGGTAGACGTTGGAATAATTTGAGGTTTCTATTATGAGATATGTTGTACTTAGCATAATACTGCCGTGCTTATGATAAGAGCAGTAAGTATATAATATATAAAAGCAGTAACTTCATCAATTTCGTCATTTAATAATGTAAGAACTAATAAATAAGAGAGACAAACGATAACGCAGTATAAAAATACTGAATCTGAGCTACACATTTCAAAAATCGTATTTAAAATAATCTAAGAAAACGATTCGTAAAATGCAAAAATGTGACGAAACTCGAAAGTGTGTTTCACAGACTTACTGCTTTTCTCGTAAGCACCTGAATAACAACCTTGTAGAATAGCAATCTTGTGTTCGACCATTTTGCCAATGGATGTGTTTAGCAATTGCTTTCATTAATTCTTTATTTTCTATAAACAATAATCTCAGTAAGATACCACATAAATAAATTAAATTAACTATTCAAATATAAACTCAAAATACTAGTCTTTGCAGTTTTTCAAAGATATTGTCTACAAGTTTGTGATTGGTGGAAATAATTTAGATATGGACTGGACTAATGTAATAATGAAGATTAAAGCGCGGGATTCGTCTACGATGAAATTGGAATTGTTTTTCTTGGAATCTTTTAAATTCATTTTGTTAAAATATTTCCTCTATCTTTGTGCTTTTGATCAAGATTTTTTGCTGTTTTGCTAGCCGTACTTTTCTTGTAATAGTTTTAAATACATATGCAACTATTGATAAGCATTTAATTTAATTAACCTAAATTTACCTAAAAACGTATTAAAACATTGTGACCGCGTGTTTTGTTTTGTTACAAGAAGGAAGACGCTGCTCCGCACTACGTGCTGCTTACTACGCGAGCGTAGCAGAAGGTGAACTGCAGAATCTCTTTAGCCTGTTATTATAACAATAATAAAAAGTTACTTTTTTAGACCTATATTAGATAAAATTGACAAACAAAATTAAACATTCCAAAAAAGATGAACATCTTCATCAGAAAATTAATATCTGATGATTTCTGTATTTTTTAAACTAACGAAAAGCCGCTGTGCCACGCAGCGCAAGACCGGTCGTCGTGGAAATCCTACGGGGAGGACTTTGACCAGCAGTGAATGTCTTTATACGATAATGTTAAAAATAATGTTTTTTTTATACATATACATTTTCTAATGGGATTAATCTACTCCATCAAAACCTCCACTAATCCCCATATGACTTGACCCCATATGTAGAGTATGGCCTAACCTTTCCGTTGTACGGGAAGAGACCCGTGCCCCTGCAGTGGGGACGATATGGGTTGCTAACAAATCTACACCATAATGTTTGATATTACTTTCCATTTGCCATGCCCACGCATAAAGGGAGGACGCACACTCTATTACATTCCAGGAAACGACCTACGCCCCCACGCCCCATCAGTGGGACCTTGGGGGACAAATGGACAGGTAATTTGGCATCGGATGGCAGGCAACCATTAGAGTCTGCCAATCACTTTAAAAAGAATTCGCGGCGCAACTATAACTTGAGTTCAGTTAGGGTGAATTGACAGGACTGTGTCTGTTTTTTTAGCCTGATATGAAACTGTGGAACTCTTATGGAATTGAAATAAAAAACCTGCCGTTAAAGAAGTAAGCATTAATATTTTCAGACATTTTACTTATATATTGATATTTTATTTATATTATTTATTTATTTATTCGTTTATGTATGTACTAATATATATTTTATATAATATAATATAATATTATTTATTTATTTATTGATGCCTATATGTATTATGTCTAAATAAAAACCATAATTGCAGCCACCCGTTACTTGTTTTTAAAACTATAAAATCCTATAAATTTCCAAGGTTGCCTGGAAGAAATCGCTCAAAGCGATAAGGTCGCCTTTGCACTTTCTGTAAATATTTTTTGATGTCTCTGTTCTACAGGAATGCAATAAAGAATATTTATCTTATCTTATTGTATTTCTTTAGTTTTACGTCATTAGTATTAAAAAAGCCTTATTTTGATACAATGGCGCCTTCCTTCGAAGATTTGTATACCTATAGTAATGGAATACAGTTATCCCAACGGAATGCAATATCTACCGCACTTTGAGCGCGTAGCCTGCATATGCGGTAATCCTTTGTGATACAGGAATTTCTAATTAAAATATAGAAAGTGTTCTATAAAAAATGTAATATACCTCTCCTAAAACACACTGGAGCTACTGAATACGTATTCACCATACTGTTTTTTTTCCAGTGATTCCATATTATGTTTAAAAATATATATTTTGGATCCTTAATACAATTCAGTTCTGAACTCTGAAAATACATAATTAACTGGCCAAAATCGAAACCGGAAAGTGGGTAAGGCTGTTTTGCTTTAAGGTTACATCATGCCAAAAAGCGAGATGGTTCGAAAGCTAGACATCTTTCGGCTAATTCTGTGAAATTCAGCTATGAAATTGGTCAAATATTTCAGACTTGAATGTAATATTTAAACGAAGATACGCTAATATTTGCCACCATCAAACATATGAAATGGCAGATACCTAAGTCAAGATCCTTATTCGTAGTTGTTGTTTTGGCATAAATAATCGTTATCGCATTATAAGTGGTACAAAAAATAATATTTATATCAAATAAATACGTAATAATTAATTAATATCTCTGGCCCATAGTATAAATAGACACAGAGTCAAAATTTGGGTTCCATATAACCTAACAGCAATAGTGACCGCGGGTGATGCTAAGTGCAACACTAGCCAACCGCCGCCTATACCTTGTGGATAGCACGCTTAAATTTTGCCACAACAAGAGAGAAACAGTTTGCTAAGTGTCTGTAGATGAGTTTTGTCTTTACTTTTTAATTGATTTAGGTATAATGAATTCCATAATTGACCACGCTGAATACGTTAAAAACAACCGACTTCAATCGCAACAACTCCAATTTTGCTATGTTTTTGTTGATTTTCTTAAAAACCACTAAATCGATTTCGATAAAATTTATATGGAACCACCTGTGAAGTATACCCTTTTAAACAAAAAAGAATTTTCCAAATCGGTTCAGGAATCTTCGAGTAATCGGTGAACATACATAAAAAAAGATTCCGACGAATTGAGAACCTCCTCCTTTTTTTGAAGTCGGTTAAAAACGAAGGAGGTTCTCAATTCAACTGTATAGGTACTGTATTGTTTGTATGTTACATGATATCTTCGCCAGTAACGAATTGATTTTAATGCCTTTTTTTTACCAGATTACGTAGAGTTCTCAAATAAATGACTTGGTTATTTTGATCTGTGCTTTTTTTGAAAATTAAGAAAACAAACTATTAAAAAGTTTGCAGAATTGTATCTGCAAGACCGAAGTCGCTTGATTTAATATGTTTAGCTTTGTCAATTATTTCAGACTTAAATTGATTTTATTTTCACTTACCTAGAAAACAACACGGGCAAGGGACGTACCAATTAAGGATAAAAAACAAGAGGCACCTTGAAAAGTATTTATTTTTTTGTCTTGGTAAAAGAGGGAACACAGGCTTTTTCTTCAAAACAGCTGATTTCTGATCTCATAAACTGCGGCTGGGACAAAGCAAACGAAGCAAATAGCGCCTAACGATGTGTTCTCTCTCTGCGTCGAGTTTATTTCGCCATGAGAGCGATTTTTGAGTTTTCTGTACTCGAAATTGTGAGAAAAACCAAAAAAAAAAATGAAGTGTTCAACAATTTGCGGTTTCATTGATATTATAGGTAGAAATTTTTCGAGGCACCCTTTGGACAGGAAACCAGTAAGAGAATATATTAATTTATTCATATTTACTTTTCCCATCAGTTGCTGTGTTTCGGCATCACAATTCATACAATAAGTTTAGAACTTTTTTGTCATATTTGCCAGATTTGTCATGTCTTTTTCTTAAATTAAAATACCAGTCATAAAAAGATTTACTTCATGTAAAATAAAAGAAAATATAAAATATAAGAGAGCGCCACTAATGAAAAAAATAATTATAAAATAAAATAGAACCCACATTTGGAGATATGGTACTTATAGGACTAAAATGAGTTGTCCCCATCAACGACTGTTTTTGGCGAAATCTTTTTTTAATGACAGGTATCATCATCATCAACCAAAATATAAGGTGCTACTTTATTAGTGCCCGATATTTAAGTCAGTGCTTCTACTCCTGATTCTGATCAACTTTCCCCAAGGAACCCATAGTCGAATCGCAAAAAAATTTTTGGACTCTTCATACTAATTTGGCCGCTCAGCTGATCGATTTGTATGACGAGTCCACATTTTTTTTTGCCATTTGACTATGGGTTCCTTGGGGAAAGTTGATCAGAATCAGGAGTAAACGCACTAACTAAAATATCGGGCACTTATAAAGTAGCACCTTATATATCCCCTGCTGGACAAAGGCCTCCCCCTTATTTCACTTGTAACTTTATAAAAAAATATATTCGTTTTCCTTTGTTCCTCGCAGCCGAATGAGAGGTAAAATCATGCCTAAATCTTCACAAAAAATGTAATTAGTGGTTAGGGATTGTGGGTTTACGCCCTCAGGGTTTTTATGGAACATGATGCGTGTTTACACTAACAATAGCCTTTTTCTAGAAAAAATGCCTGATGATACAGTAAGAAAAATACACAAAACACGAACGAAACCTTTAGTTTCTTTTACAAATTATTCTTAACTACTCTTACTTTTACGTGTTCATGTTATTATACAATAGCAATATTATAGGAATAGCAGTTCCAGTTAGACTTTTCCAGGAAAGCAGTTTTCCTTGTTCTGCTTTTAATTAGCAGTTTAAAAAAATCCTTTGAGATTTAACTTAGAAATACTGTTACTTGGAAATCTTTGTGTTGACTAAACTACTTCTGTCATTGGCTATTTATCAGGCACGTTGATTTATCTGCTCTCCGTTTCTGTATTAGCTGGCAACGTGCTTCAGTTAGAACAGCCATTAGTTCCAGCCGTTCTATCTCTTGGGATAGCTTGGTTTGTAGCACTCAAAGTTATAAATAAAAACCGAAGCGTGGTGAATTGGCTGTAGCAAATATCATGCAGGGTGTATGCGTAACACAAAGGTTTAAGAGGGGCTTTCTTTTGAACTTCTCACTATCTCACTAATATTACAAATGCGAAAGTATAGATGTTTGTTTGTTTATTTGTTTGTTCTACTTTCACGCCGAAACTACTTAACGGAGTTGGATGAAATTTGTGAGATAGATAGATAAGGCACACGGCTAACACATAGAATACTTTTTATCCAGGAAAACTCAAGGGTTCCCGGAGGAATGGCTAAAAACTTAAATTTTTACTTTGGCACTAGATGGCGCTGCCTTAACATTTTATTTTTCTTTGGACCCAATTCTGAAGTCCACGCAGAAGCTAGTTTCTTATAAATAATTCAGCTGATTGGTCAACTTTGTATAGAAATCCAAATTTGTGATTGTTTGTGACGTTATCTCATCCTACATCTATATCAGTTTCATAATAAATAATTAATTACTTTTGGATGAATAGTTTGCGTTAATTTTTAATGTCATTTGAGCATAATATATCTATTTTATATACTTGTTTTACAGACTCCATTAATATTTGACCTAAATAAAATAATATCCTGTGTATATATCCTGTATATAAGACAGAGATAGCGCTATGCTGCAGCACATTTCCTTACATACAATGTAAATAAGACAGAGATAATGATTTTGAAACAAAGCAAAGGGCCACAAAATATGCTTCCTGTAAATTTATGTGGCTCTGAGCTAAAACTGTAGATAAATTTAAGTATCTCGGGCACATTATTACGAATGACCTGACAGATGACCTTGATTTAGAAAGACAAAGACGAAGCATTGCCTGTAGGAGCAACATGCTCGCGAGGCGATTTGCATATTGTTCGAATCAGGCTAAGGTAACCCTGTACAAAACGTATTGCCAGGCGTTCTACACCAGCCAACTTTGGTATAAGTACACGAAGAGAATCTACAATACTCTTCGTGTACAATATAATAACGCGTTTCGGGCCATGCTTAACCTGCCCTGGCGGTGTAGCGCGTCTGGCATGTTTGCGGGGTACAGGGTTGACGACTTTTACGCTGTAATGCGTAGATTAAGGGCTTCATTCCACATAAGACTTATTAATTGTAAGAATTGTCTGGTTGCCACTGCGTTCCGCACAATTGATATGAATACGGACCAATTTATAGTAATTAATTAATTAATACAATATAATTAACATCCTGTGTACTTATAAATTATATCACGTTTCACGTTTCTGACACAATATTGTAAATTAATTTAATTTATTTGCTTTAATACTTTGCTTTTATATGGGTAAAACTCTGTGCTGTGTACTTTGTGTGCCTGAAATAAAGATTTTTTATTATTATAATTTTCATATAAAGGGCTATTCTGACCACTTCGCGCTAGGCGAAGTGGCAGGAACTACTTCAGCAGAAGCACAGTCGGCTGGAGGTCAGTGCGACGAGGAGAGAAAGCGTCGGACAATCCGTGCATTGTCGAGGAGGACAGCCTTTTGCATAGCCGCTATTATTGGTCTGCCTCGAACCCCAGCCGCCTAAGGTTACGATCCAGGTCAGCGGGGATCAAACCATTAACGGACAGGACTACAGGAATGATTTCAGTGGATTCCACTTGCCACACATCCGTAACCTCGTGCGCCAGGTTACCAAGATATCGCATCCTCTTATTATTATTATTATATATATTCATATCCGCCATTGCAAATTGTCTTATATATACACAGTACCACAGAAACACCTGTTACTCAAATACATAATTCAAAAGATACTGCAAACATTCAAAACACATTTTCTCTAAACCGCATACTCATATTATAAGATCCTATTTTAAATATCATATGTCCGTTGTGGTCATCTTTTCTCGGTTAGAGTAGATTTAGGTAACAACAGATGCATTTGATGTAGTCACGGATCGCTGCATGGCTGCCATGATTTCAGAGATATGTTGATATTATAATATAGTTGCTATAGATATACAGAATGAACAAAATGGATAGGAGCCGAGGTTCATTGCAGCTTGCTTGTTTACGTCAATAACGAGAGTTAACTGACGAAAATTTAGATTAGACTATTAGTGGCATTTGTCAAAGCGAAAACAACTCTGCCGTATTGCTGCGAAGAAAATAACGAAAAATCCAGTTCAAAGTGCTTTTCTCGTTGTGCAATCCCGACCACGTTCAAGAATAAGTGTCGAAAACAGTTCACGGCAAGAAAATTGCGCAAATCAACAAGAAATTACAAAGAAAATCAAGCCAAAAGGTACAACATACTTTTGAGGTTAGTTTTCAAAGCTACAGGAAACCATAGACAATCAAAACGAACAGCTGTCAAAAAGTATTGCCATACACTCAAAACTCTAAAATACCACAAAATACGTTTCGTTTCACGAAGATAAATTTGGAAATAGTAAGATGGAATCAAACTTTCAACATTTATTAGATAAAATAAAAGTGGAAATGCAGAACCAAACAAAAGAAATAACTGAAAACTTAACAAAAACGATGGACGAAAAGTTAAGCCCGTTGTATGAAGAAAATAAAAAACTGAGATCAGATATTGAAAAATTAGAAAAGAAAATAGATTATTTGGAAATTGAAAAGAAGAAAAACAACATTATAATATTTGGATTAGAAGAAAATGAAAAAAATAACGATAATTTGTTGGAGAAGGCAATTAACGAAATCAAGAATATAGACGTTATATTGGATAAAAGTGAAATCGTGAAAGCACACAGAGTTGGCCAAAGATCAAATACTGCGGGAAAAAACAATAGGCCCGTAATAGTCACCTTAGTGAATTTGTGGAAGAAAAACGAAATCCTAAGAAACAAAAGAAAGCTAAGTGGTACTATCCGAATAATGCCAGACTATCCGAAGCAGGTACTTGAAACCAGACGTGGCTTACAAACTAAACTCCAAGAGGAAAGAAGTAAAGGCAACTTTGCCTACATCAAATACGATAAATTGGTGGTGAAAACTAATAGAGACACGCAGAAGGAGCTCCCATCTACTAGCGCTTCAGGCAATGAACATAATAAGATTAAAGACTCAGAAAAAAGGAAGAGATCAACATCTAAATCCCCTACCTCCTTGAACCTGCAAGGAAATGAACGATGTGTGACACCAGTATCAAAATTCAGCAAAGTCAACCCATTTGAGGTAATGAGAAGCCGTAGTAACTCCTTTCCTGAAAAAAACTTCAAGAATTAACAACTAACTGGTAACCGGAACAAAAACAAAACCAAAACAATGTCAACACAAAGTAATGATAAACAGAACACAAATAACCTTCGCCCAAGCCGATTGGTCATCGTGGGTGATCATAAAGACCAAGACCCTCCAAAATTACTGCCATCAGTACTGTCCAAAACTAGCCATATATTAACTATAAACATAACCACGCTCAACGCACGTTCAGTAAGCTCAGATGAGAAATTACTGAAACTAGAGGCAGCAATCGAAAGTATTAAATGGGATATATTGGGAATAAGTGAAATGAGAAGATTAGGAGAAGGGATAGAAGACCATGGGGAGTATATCTTATGCTTCAAAGGTGAGCGACAAGGCATGTATGGAGTTGGCTTCCTTATCAAGAAAAATCTTTCCTCTAAAATCGAAGAATTTATAGGAGTGTCAGAAAGGATAGCAGTACTGAATATTTGCCTGCCAACAAAAAACGGAAGGTATGAACCATGGACAATTATACAAGTATATGCTCCAACGGAACCAACTAACCAGGATTCTGTAAAGAAAACCGAGGAGTTTTATAAATCTCTCACAGATATTACTATGCAAGCACACAGAAACATAATCATAATGGGTGATTTTAATGCAAAAATCGGCGAAAAAAGAGATGGAGAAGAAAATGTTATGGGAAAATTTGGTTATGGCAAACGAAGTAATAATGGAACTAGACTAATCAACTTCGCCCTGGAAAATAATGTAACAATTTTGAATAGCTTGTTTAAAAAGAGGCCATCAAGGAAATGGACATGGAGGTCCCCAGATGGCAACTATACTAACGAACTAGACTACATACTTTCAAATAGACCAAAACAATTCAACAATATTAACGTTATTAACAACCTTAACTTTAACACAGACCATAGAATGGTGCGAGCATCTCTGCGAAGTGAACTCAGGAAAAAATCTAGACAACATTTTAACAGGAAAGATCAGAACAGAACTTGGAGCTCAAGCATCCCAAAATCTAAATTGGAAAATCTTCCAAGCCAAACAGAAGCCAATAACGACACAATACAAAACAGATATAATTTGCTGATATCAACTTTTAAACAAAAACAAATCCAAAAAAAGAAGCATCCAATGAAAAAAATATCTACAGAAACGTACAATTTGCTGCAAAAAAGAAGAGAATTAATGAAGAACAGAAAAGAAAACAAACATCAAATAACAGAACTAAGTAAAATCATCAACATACAAATACGAAAACAAAGAACATTTAAAAGAGACAGTATATTCAGAAGGAACATCGAAAAAAATGGTGGATTCCGAAAAGCAACAAAGGAACTGATGGAAAAGAAAGAGTGGATGCCCCATATCAAAAATAA
Source organism: Coleophora deauratella (assembly GCA_958295455.1). Taxonomy (NCBI): domain Eukaryota; kingdom Metazoa; phylum Arthropoda; class Insecta; order Lepidoptera; family Coleophoridae; genus Coleophora; species Coleophora deauratella. The sequence goes on along the minus strand of OY282392.1, from coordinate 18,205,714 downwards.
ATCAGGACAAAAATCTGGAAAAAGAGAAGAGATCATCAAAATAGCTACAGATTTCTATAAAAATCTATACAGTTCAAACAAAAGGAATCTTAACTTTAAACAGTATAATGAAAGACAAAACACAGAGGATACCATCCCACCAATACTTATCCAAGAAACAATGAAAGCAATAGAAACACAAGGAAATGAGAAATCACCAGGACCAGACCAAATCACAAATGAAATGCTTAAAGCAAACAAATCTGAAATAGCCTCAAGACTAACTGACATGTTCAACGACATAATAATCAATGAAGAAATACCACTAGATTGGACCAAATCAATAATAGTACTTATCTTTAAAAAAGGGGACAGAGGCGACATCGGGAATTATAGGCCAATTAGTCTTATGTCTAATATATATAAGATATTTTCAAAGATCCTTCTAGCAAGAATCACAAACTTGCTAGACGAGAATCAACCCAAAGAACAGGCGGGTTTCAGGAAACATTTTTCGACTGTCGATCATATCCACACATTAAAACAAATATTAGAAAAATATAATGAGTATAACAAACAATATTACATTGGATTTATTGACTACAACAAAGCGTTTGATTGCTTAGAACATGAAGCAATATGGAATGCACTAGAAACAAAGAGTGCCTTTGAAATATATAAGAATTATGAAGAATATATACTCTAATAGTACAGCTGAAATTAGATTAGAACAATCAGGCCCACAATTTCCAATAGAAAGAGGTGTAAGGCAGGGAGACCCCATCTCTCCTAAACTTTTTGCGGCTGTTTTGGAAATGATATTTAGAAAACTAAACTGGGATGACAAAGGCATTAACATTGATGGCGAAAGACTACATCACTTGCGATTCGCCGACGACCTCGTTATCTTTTCAGAATGCCCAAACTCACTACAGAATATGATCCAGGAACTGTCTACTGAAAGTGCAAAAGTTGGCCTTACTATGAACACGAAGAAAACGAAGGTGATGACTAATTCTGTTAAAGTTGACATATACGTGGAAGGAGAAATAATAGAATATGTACAAGAATATATATACCTAGGTCACCTCATATCACCGAAAGATTGCATGAACCTAGAAATTGAAAGAAGAGTAAGTAACGCATGGAAACGATTTTGGTCACTTAGTGTAATAATGAAAAATAAGAATATGACACTTATCCATAAAAGGAAAACTTTCAATACATGCATTCTTCCATGTATGACCTACGGATGCGAAACATGGTCCCTAACCAACAAGCAACTTGACAAACTTAAAGTCTGCCAAAACAGTATGGAAAGGAGTACCTTAGGAGTCAGGTTAAAGGACAGAATCAGACTGGACACGATTAAAAACAAGACTAAGTTCACGAAAGTGGATAAGGTAACTAAACATTTAAAATGGAAATGGACAGGAAAGATGATGAGAGACAAATCAGACAAATGGACAAAACGTACAACAGAATGGTACCCAAGGGATGGAAAGAGAAGTCGAGGAAGGCAGTTGAAGAGATGGGAAGACGAACTGAAGTCCATTGCGGGTCCACTGTGGACTAGAACTGCAAAAAACCAAAAGGAGTGGGCAGCTTTGGAGGAGGCCTTTGTCAAAAGACAAGCTTATCTGGTTACCAGTACCATAAAATTGTAAATTAAAATTGTAAACATATTTATATCAAAAATGTACTAGGTGTAAGGTTCTTTTAAGCAATAAAGGCTAATAATAATAATAATAATTAGTGGCATTTATCTCCACCGTTTCCATCCTTGCTGTTGATACTTGGTGCCAGTTGCTATCCAGTTAGATGGAAGTCGTTAGGTCATGTCGGAGGCTTTATTTGCGGTTAAAACTTCTCACACTCGGGTTGGGCATTAGTCCCATAACTGCCACTAAACCGGACTCGGCCCCCGTGTGTGGAGGTGGCTTAACTTTCCCGACTTATGGGAATGGGAAGAGACCGTGCCCCAGTGCAAAACCAGGGAAGCTATGGGTCGTAACGTAATGTAAAGAACCACGACCCACTAGAGACTGAATTTCGACCCATTTACTTGTAGCTTTACTTAGCTATACGTACTTATACATATTTTATGTAGCTATCGCTCCTACAACATTAAAGCGTAATGCATATTTTAGCGACAAAATTTGCATATTTCATTGTTCTCAGAGCTCATTAGAATATGCACTTACTTAGAATATCTTTTTAAGAACGGTGTCGACTTGAAATAATCTAAAGATTCCTTAGTGTTTTTTAATTACTGTATTATCGCATGCATACTGAAGTCAAGGGATCCCTTAAAGAATTAAGTCGCCAATGCAATAGAATAAATGAAGTGGTATAATAATATTAGGTCATGTAACTCACAGAGCTAACAGCCGATGGGAACAAACGGTTCCTGAGTGGCGGTGGTTGACTGGAAAGCAGCCACCCACGTGGTGGGGTAATGATCAGATGAGGCTTGCACGTGGAGTAGTGCATGTGACCCTAATCTAATAGTGAGCATTATGTTTGACTCTTAATGCCGAGAACAATAAGAATTGTAATGAAAGTTACCTCGAGTCCTTTGATATTTAAAAACTTTACCTTGCTAAGTTTTTTTATGGTTGGTTGCCGGGACTTGCACCGAGCACACGTCTGCTGAGTAATTTATTTAATTATTTCCGTTTTAGAGTAGTCTCAACGTTATTTTTGTGATGGGGAAATAGCTATGATTCCGATTCAGTGACAAGCGGTCATAAGAAGAGGATTAACTCGGAAGACAGCTTTGCGAGTTCCAACAACAAACCACCACGTGGAGCGTCTTTAAGTGCCCATCACCCTTAGGGCCGCGTCTTTCACTTGACATTGGCGTTTCGCCATTTTATTTACTGATGATTCTCCCATTTTTCACGAGATATTGGCAAGATCACTCCTTCAATGAGATGTGGAATGCCAAATAGAAAAAAAAAAGTTTTTTTATGTGTGGAAAACGATTCAAGGGTTAGCGAGTTCAATATTCTCTCAAGATTTTTCTTTATTGCCTAAAAAATATGTTTTCAACAGAAAAACATTTTACAGCTTGAAAATTTTATAATGATGTAGTATAAACTTGACTCCACATTTAAAGCAGGTGATCACGTTGTTACCCACGCAGAGCCAGGTTTAGAGTACCCCAGGGTCGCACTAAGGTCGTTTTTGTTCATAACTTTGTGCTAAACGACTTTGTCTTCCACATTTGTGACTGTGATAAGTATTCTCTTAGGAATATTTACCTTATTTTTCTCAATTCCATTCATAAAATCGTTGTTTGTTTGAATGTTTTAATTCAGCAAAGCCAAAAGGAGGATTTGCTAGTCTGAGCTCGTGCTTAGAAGGCTCGATGAATTTTGAAGTGCGCGTTATCGTTAGAACTTTAATCCCTTGAGCGCCATTGGATATACAGAGTGTTAAAAAAGTGCGTTTGAAAATTGAAGGAGATACACAGAATCAAGTATAGCTAATAGGAAAAATCAGAATCAAATACAGAATACAGGAAAAATATTGGAAGAATCCTATTTCCGTATAGATTCTTGATTTACTGTTCAGATTTAGTATGGAATCTAAAAAAAATTGAAGAGCGGATTTTTTCAATATTTTTCCTGTATACTTGAGTCTGATTAACCCCTTAAAATTTCAAATGCACATTTCAACAGCCTGTATTTGAAGCAGTTTGGTTTTCATTTGTAAGCCGCTTCATTAAAAGTCTGACCCGCGAGGGATGAAGATTTTTCATTAATGACAAGAGCTCAATTTAAAATTTACAAAGCGGGAATCGGGATCAAATACACTAGTGGACTAAAAAATCGACTCAAAATCGGTCGCCCAACTCTTTAAAAAATAACTCAGTCTACAAAACTACTAAATACAAAAACAGAAAACTAGAAATCAACCAAACTAAAATCATAAAGAGTCAACACGCAGTTTTTGAACTTTTGGTTTAGTGTTTTTTTGCTAGATTGAGTTATTTTTTCAAAAGTTGTGCTACAAACCTTGTGTCAATTTTTTTTGTCCATGAGTATACAGGGTGTAAGGGACAGGTTTCCGAAAACTTTAAGGGCTTGCTCAGTAGACGAAACTGAACAACTTTCCACAAGAATTTTTTTCAGGAAACGAAAAAAAAATCGGCTTCTCCATACAAACTGTCCAATCAAATTTATAATTTTGTATGGAGAAGCCGATTTTTTTTTTCGTTTCCTGAAAAAAATTCTTGTGGAAAGTTGTTCAGTTTCGTCTACTGAGCAAGCCCTTAAAGTTTTCGGAAACCTGTCCCTTACACCCTGTATAATAAATATAGTTTCAGAAACACGATTGAACAAAGCCCTTACTTTTGTTACAAGGTTACCGAAATAAAATGAAAGAACTTAAGGAAAAAATGCAATTTCCTCATTGCGTTTGATCCTCCTATTCTAATTTTTAATTCCTCGTTTCAATTAAATTAGCAAGGTTTCATCAAATTTGCTCTAAAATGGCTGTACGGATTGGGCAAATAATCATCTTTCTTTTGTCTTAAACGCAGTTACTATGTAGGTACAACTTAATAATATTACTTGGAAATAAGACTTGAGCCAAAGTATATGTATTACCGTCTTCGTGGTCTAGTGGTTAGACGGCTTGTTCGATTCACGGCGGGGTCCAATTAGGTAGGACTTGGTTTTGTTGGTGGTAGGGCATTTTCGGAGTCCGCCGGGCTAGCTACCACCATGTTATTGACATCAAACATCAATATTAATAGCATCGATGTGTTCGGGCCTTCGGGCATGGAGACAGATAGTCAGTCCCCATAGCATTGGGGAATCTTGGTAAGCCCGCTTCCAACTTCGGCATCATCATCATTTACCACCAAGTTGTTGCCAAGAGCTTACCAATTAAGGATAAAAAAAAGCAGCCAAGTGAGAGTTGGACTCGCCCATGAAGGGTTCCGTAACAGCAAGTAACATAATATAAAAGTTCTTGTAGTTCGTTGTAGGTAAATTGCGGTTTACAATTTATGACGTATTAAAAAAAAACTACTTACTAGATCTCGTTCAAACCAATTTTCGGTGGAAGTTTGCACGGTAATGTACATCATATATTTTTTTTAGTTTTATCATTCTCTTATTTTAGAAGTTACAGGGGGGGGGGACACACATTTTACAACTTTGAAAGTGTCTCTCGCGCAAACTATTCAGTTTAGAAAAAAATGATATTAGAAACCTCAATATCATTTTTGAAGACCTATCCATAGATACACCTATGGGTTTGATGAAAAAAAAATTTTCGAGTTTCAGTTTTAAGTATGGGGAACCCCCAAAAATTTATTGTTTTTTTTTCTATTTTTGTGTGAAAATCTTAATGCGGTTCACAGAATACATCTACTTACCAAGTTTCAACAGTATAGTTCTTATAGTTTCGGAAAAAAGTGGCTGTGACATACGGATGGACAGACAGACAGACAGACAGACAGACAGACAGACATGACGAATCCATAAGGGTTCCGTTTTTTGCCATTTGGCTACGGAACCCTAAAAAGGAGACACAGAATTTACATAAGTAATATATAGTACTTATGTAAATTCTGTGTCTCCTTTTTTAATATAATAATATCTGGGACAAATCACACACGGTCATCTGACCCCAAACTAGGATTCCCTGTACTATGGGAACCAGAGACTGATATACATACACATATACATTTAAATACATACATAGATAATAACACCTAAACACAAACAAATCTGCTCATCACAGAATTCTTTGCCCTGGGTAGGGATCGAACCCACGACTCTCGGGTCAGTAGTCAGAAGCGCTAACCACTGAGCCACCGAATCAGTCGAACACATAAGAGTATGACAACTCCCTGTTACTCTCTAAAAACCCTTCTCCTGCTAATAATAATACATATTCATGAGTCAAAGCCTAGCAGTAATAACTTATTTCTTTAGTCAACAGGATGTTATAAAAGTTCACTGTATTTCAGTGTGTCGAATTCCGTAATTGGCTTCACAAATTGTAATAACAAAGTTCGAAAAGCTGTGAAGTTTGCAACAAATAATAAAATAAAATAAAATAGAAATAAATACGCATAAGACTCATTAACTGCGGCTTCTAAGCATCATATTGACAACGTTTTTCTTAACTTTGCTGAAAAAACTTGGCCAGTCAGCTGACTGATTGCTTGCGTTTTCAGTAGTCGTAGAAAAAAAAAAATAACGGACCCTACACTACTTTGATACACTCTGTAGGTACCTATGTGTTCAGTTAAATATAATTATTTCGAATTAGTTTCCGTGATTTGCAGTAATAATTAATTTCGATATTCAGCAATTGTACCAGAATAACCCATTTCACCCCTAAAGAGGGTTACGTAATATTCGGGTTTTGCTCATGTTAACGTATATTTTATCTGTACTTATTCAGGGAGAAACCAAAGTAAAAATGGCTGACCTTCTTGGTATGGTGCCAAGCCTTGAAAGCAAAGAAAATAAAAGTGCCTCTAAAGAGTTTTTAGTGATATTGATATTATAGTAACCCACAAAGTTTCCAAGAAGACTTGCTCTTTTAGATTATCGAAAGAACAGTTTCCTTGCAAACTTGAAAACTACCCTGCTTAGGTTGTTGTTGAAATTGTATCTCGTAACTTTTTATAAACAGGTGTTAAAAAAGTGCGTTTGAATTTTTAAGGGGTTACTCAGAATCAAGCATAGAATACAGGAAAAATAAAAATTGAAGAAATCCGATTTACGACTTTATTTTTCAGTTTCCCGTACAAATTGATTCACTATTCAGATTTAGTATGCGAAAGTTTAAAAAAAAATGTTTTAGATCGGATTTTTTCATTTTTTTCCTGAGTAACCCCTATTCTATACTTGATTCTGAGTAGCCCTTTAAAATTTCAAACGCACTTTTTTAACACTCTGTATAAATTAATATACATGGTGTAACAAAATAGTTGTATTACCAGTTACCTGCGGCTCATACTCATCATGTTGTTTTATCTTTCTGGTTATCTATCATACAACATTTTTGACAACTTTGCTGAAATTACAAAAAAACTTTGCCTAAGACAAATTCATTTGCCATTTTGCATGAGATGGGTTCAATTTTTACTGCGATTTCTGCAAAGTCTTTCTACAAAACTTGTTCAATATGCTTGCTTCTACTCATGATATTAAATAAGTTTTGTTTGCGGATCTATATAAAACTATGACCGATAGAGAATAATGGTTTTAAATAAATCAATCTGTATCGTACTGAGTTTCTTACGTTCATTGAATAACATTGTATGTATAACTAGGAGAGTTTACTCCGACTGTTGGGTACTTTTGGAATAGTTGTTCAGTTTCACAGCAACGAAATAAACAAATTTTCATCATGTAAAATTAGTATATTATTTTTATTTTTAAAGGAAGTATTCTATTTTTAACTCTTTATGCGCAAAAGTACTGGTTAGATAGAAATGTGAATAATTCATAAGTTCAGCATCTTACTGAAAAAATAACACATATTGTACGTATAACAGAACCATTTGACGATACATTACGTGACAACAGTACGATAATGGCATAAATCTCAGTAGTATCAACGGATTGTACAATAAACTACCCTTCACATAATGCTTTTGAAATACAGCGTGTAGAAACGAAATCGGATGGAAACGGTAAAAAGGGGCCGATTTATGGAGGGTCACTTTCATAAATTTTACTCGTTTCAACAATAGGACAAGCGAGAAAACCTACATACAGTATTTCCACTGAAAGAAGAATGGGCCTTTGAGTAACTGTTTTTCCCAACTGTTTTCTGTAGTTTCCTTAGTAAATTGACCTCATAAAAAATAAATTCATGATACTATCAGAAAATATGTCATTGTTTGAGCAAATATATTATTCTGTGGGAATATTCATGAATAACGTAGTAGGCAATTTTATATCTCCTAGAGTTTCGTTACTGTAGATGCTTAAGAGGGGCGCCTTTTCAACCGACTTCAAAAAAAGGAGGAGGTTCTCAATTCGTCGGAATCTTTTTTTTTTTTTTTTTTTTATGTATGTTCACCGATTACTCGAAGACGCCTGAACCGATTTCGAAAATTATTTTTTTGTTTAAAAGGGTATACTTCACATGTGGTCCCATATAAATTTTATTGAAATCGATTCAGCGGTTTTTGAGAAAATCAACAAAAACATAGCAAAATTTGAGTTGTTGCGATTGAAGTCGGTTGTTTTTAACGTATTCAGCGTGGTCAATTATTTTATATAAATCCATCAAAGATTATGAATTATTGTACGAGTAAAAACAGTCTAGCTAGAAACAAATATCTGTATGTATTCATTTGTTTTGTTTGTTAGTAGTTTCAATGTTAACAAGCGCAAAGATAAGATGATTCTAGAATTTCAGCTGTTGCGTAGAATTTCAATTTTGGATTCGACTCAGACTTAAAATAGTCTTCATTTGGAATTCCATTTCATCCAGGCGGGTAGACGATAAGCTCGGACAAGATGAAAAACAATAGAGATGGCCTTCTTTTGTCGATTCCATCGATTGTAAAATTTCTGCTGTTTTTAGCAGATAATACACAGATTTTCTGTAGTTTCATTGTTAATTATACAAAGAAAGAGTAATGAAAAAATATATTGTATACAGTGTGAGTCTTTAGAGGTGGTGCTGCTGAGGCTTTCGATTGGTGGTTTGTTAAAACTGTTAAATGTATGTGAAATACCGGGTGTTAGGTAAAATAGTGAAGCTATTTTAAGGGCTAGAAGGGGACGCTAGATGCAGTACATTTATGCTATTTACTTTATATTCGCTTTAATAACTTAGAAAAACAAAGGTTTTGTCTCAGTGTGAGGCGGCCCTAAAGTGACGTCATAGCCCGCACGATTGTACGTGCGAGAAAGAGATGGAGAACAAATAAGGGCGGCGTTACAGAAAAGCTGTATAAAAAATATATATAATGAAAGTTTTTGAGGGGAAGTTTTAGTTTAAAAAATCTGAGGTTAATTGTGAGCGTTCAGTGTATCTGACTCAACCTGAAAATGGGTGCGAAGCGGTTTGAGAAAAAATAGTGCAACTTTACACCCTTATTTCCCGTAAACTAATGGGAATTTCGACTACTTTTTTATTCCTGATAGGTTCTATGGCACGTAACCATTTATATATTTGCATAATTTTACCTAACATCCTGTATATGCTGCTAAATATAGTCTCAAATACAATGAAACTAAGAGTGAGCTACTACTTTTCAAGGCAGGCACCAAATGTCCTTCTCATGTCCCCCCGTACTTCTAAATGGAACGCCTCTGAAGAGAGTGTACACTTTCAAATATCTGGGACATTTGGTTAATGAAAGTTTGCGTTATGAAGCTGATATTGAGAGGGCAGGTCTCTGTCGACCAGAGCGTAGTACGTAGATGTACAGCACCGGCTAAAGTAACGCTGTTGAGAGTCAACTGTACATCACTGTACACCCATAGCCTGTGGGTTGCGTATTCGCAAAAGTCGATCAGCGCCCTGCGTGTCCAATACAATAATGCGTTCAGAGTGCTGTTGGGGCTGCCGCACTGGTGCGGTGCGTAGGGGATGATTGCGGACTTGCACGTAGACGGCTTTCAAGCCGATATCTGTAAAAGGTGCGCCGCGGCGCTCTGCAGACTGCGCGGCAGTACCAACGACATCCTAGCTGTATTCGCTGCCAGACTGGACGGGAGCACTGTGGGGCACTGGATGGAGATGCACTCAGCGGTTGTCACGTACAGGAATTGAGTCTGCATTCCTGTCTGGTGACTCAGTTTTATTTTAATTTTAATTTTAGGAATTTAATTTCCTTTGCATTGTGTGTGTGTATGATACTAACTTTAGATGTAAGTTTTTAATGTGAGTAACAAATATATGGATCAGTTTGGGACTGAAATAAAGATATTTTATTTTTATTTTAATTTATAATGTGCACATATGAAATGGGATGAAATAAAACCCAATTTTATCGCCCAGAAAAATATATAAAAAAAAGAAAAAGTAAAAAAAATTATGAACGTTTATTTTTTTAAATAGCATCTGCTGTCCCCAAGTAAACAAAACCTTGTAACTTTTAAATGAAGTAGGCTAGAATATTAAAACAAAAAAGTGAGGACTGGCAGTAGATGGCCGTGCCACAGAAATAAAACTACGTTAGTGTGTAGACGGGCTTTACTAATCTTAGTGAAAACCCGTGGTGAAAACCGTCACGGCCTTGCCATAATATGTCAGTTATGATCCCTTTTCACCGGTTATTAGATTACATCTAATGATGAAACAGGCCAGTCCGGTGTGAACCCCCGACCTCTAGCGTTCATTTATCAACACCCTGTGAAAATCAGATACTGCATGCGTCCTGCTTTCCTCACAAAATTAATGATAAGGATGATATTTAAAACATGTTTAATATTCAAGCCTTCAAGAAAAGAGCGTACTCCCATATTAAAGGCCGACAACGCACTTGTGACTCCTCTGGTATTGCGGGCGTCAATGGGCGGCGGTAATCGCTTATAGTGATCCGTCTGCACGTTTGCCACCTCTGCCATAAAAAAACCACAGTAGGACGATATGGGTTGTTTACTACTACTGATAAAACTTTTGTTCTACGATTTTCGCGATAAGATACACTGAAAAAAAAAGAGTTGGAAATTATTTTGCTCTAAGAGATTCCGATGTCTTGGATTTATTTCTTACTTCAGAAATAAAATTTATTATAACTAAAGTACCTATCGACTTTCACAATAAAAATATGATATTCTTGAGGATTGATTCAAGAAACTCATTCTCTCCACTGAAAAAAATATTTCATGGTGCATATATAAAACTATACTCATGGACAAAAAAATCGACTCAAGGTTTGTTGCACGACTTTTGAAAAAATAACTCAATCTAGCAAAAAACACAAACCAAAAGTTCAGAATCTGTGTGTTTACTCTTTATGATTTTAGTTTGGTGGTTTTCTAGTTTTTTGTTTTTTGTATTTAGTAGTTTTGTAGACTAAGTTATTTTTTCAAAAGTCGGGCAACAGATTTTGGGTGAATTTTTTTGTCCGTCAGTGTATATTTTCTTGAACGAAATAAACTGTTTTTACCGTGTAGGCTTTCTATGGATTTCTCCATCCCACGAGCTATACGCATGTCTTTTCAGCTAGACAGATTGAGGCGTCAAGTTATACCTTGGGGATGTACTGTTAATTATGTCACACGACAAGAAGAATATGAGATAATTATATTAAATACTAGCTTCCGGCCGCGACTTCGTCTGCGTAAATTTCAGGATTAGGTCCAGAGAGTAAAATGTTAAGGCAGTGCCATCTAGTGGCGCAGTAAAATTTCAGCCATTCCTCCACGAACCTTCGAGTTTTCCGGGTTAGCCGAGCCTATGTGTTAGCCGAGTGCTTTATCTATCTACCTACCAAACATCCAAATCCGTTCAGTAGTTGCAGTGTGAAAACGGAACAAACAAACATCCATACTTTCGCATTTATGATATTAGTGAGATGAGATAGGATAGCATATTTAAATTGACTATATAAAATAGGGTGTATAATTTTAAATACCTTGGCCACCTTGTTAATGACAAATTGAATGATGATGCTGATATTGACAGGGAGCGTAGGGCTCTGTCGACCAGAGCGTAGTCCACAGGTTCCGCAGGTGTACAGCACAGGTAAAGGTTTAGAGCATTGTTTAGAGCCTACTGCACATCCCTGTACTCCTGCACCCTGTGGGCTGTCTATTCGCAGTGGGCGATTGGGGCCCTGCGCGTCCAATATAACAATGCGTTCAGGGTGCTGTTGGGGCTGCCGCGCTGGTGCAGTGCGCCGGGGATGTGTGCGGACGCGCATGTTGACGGCTTCCAAGCCATGATCCGCAAACGGTGCGCCGCGGCGCTCTGCAGGCTGCGCGGCAGTACCAACGGCATCCTGGAGGTGCTGGAAGCCAGGCTGGACGGCGGTATTGTGCGTCGGTGGTTGGAGATGCACTCATCCGTTGTGTCATACTCGGGATGAGTGGGTCTCCAGCCAGCGGCTCTTACTCTTACTTTATTTTATTTTCATTTTATTTTTATTTATTTTCAAACTTCTGTACTCACAATTAGATTTTAAGTCTTGTGAGTGTTTACTAACCATATTATGTAACGTGTTTTTTCTATGGACTTAAGGGTCTGAAATAAAAGATATTTATATTTATATATTTATAAAATGCATCATTATGTGATGATTCGATTTTTTATTGAGTGAAGCACATACATATACATACATACTCCTGAAAAACCAAACCTTCTGCTTGGGAAGTCCGGTAAAAGTTAAAGAAGCCCCTAACAAGATACCGGACTACTACTACATCACTCCCATTTTAATTATTAGGGCACAACCTTTCTCTATTAATTATAAACATTGTTTCAACGTGGCGAAACTGAATATCCACCTGTTTGTTAGTTTAACAACGTTAATTATTTTTGTCTATGGAAGAGTTTAATTTCGTTATTAAGGCGCCTCGTTGATAATTATTTCGTTAAGATAATGTTGGATGGAATATTACATTACAACTTTAGATTAATTCTCAAGATTATTCTCAAAATTTCCACGCCGAAGATTGATTCTCGAAGAAAAATCATAATGAATGAGAAAAGGAAGAATGAGTGTATACAGACATTTCATACAAATTGGTCAATCTCTTTTGCCATTTTTGTATGGAGAGTCCAACATATTTTTTTTTGCGATTTGAGCAAAGTCGTAGAACGTTGTTCAGTACGATGAGTAGAATCCCCAGTTAACGGGTCCTACACCAATTTTGTTACATCCTATAAAGTATTATACGTACTTGGTACTAAATACTCGATAACTCAAATTTGTGGCTCTATGGTAACATATTGGTATTACAGTAAAATAGGTGTAGGTCCCGTTAACTGGAGCTACTCATCATCTTTCCTCATCATACTTATTTCCTTCGAATTCGCTGAAATCGCAAAAAATGACCTCTTCATACAAATTAATCAGCTGAGTGGCCATTTTTGTATAGCGAGCCGAAGTCATAGAACAAAAGTTGTTCATGAGTAGAAGCCTTTTTTAAAGTATTCTACACATATTTTGTTATAACTCTTATATAGGTTATGTATGTATATAATATAGGCTTTGTAGATACACGGATGAATTATTTCTAGAAGTTTTTGTTGCTTTTCAACAAAATCCCCCCCTTTGTTGTTCAACTATGCTCTTTCATTCATTGTTTCACATTCATTATACTATAAAGCAACGAAATAGTTTGAGCGCAACTCAGAGAAGGTTAGAACGCAGTGGATCAATCTTCCGGGCTTTCCGGTTATTTGTTTCCTAAAAGGCACATACGTTATTGTCACCGTATCGGTTGATAAGATGCGACATCCGTCTTTCGGTGCTTGCCCCATTTTCAGACGAATAGGGTCATCTTCAACTAGCGATTGCAATCTCACGATAAGCATCGACACAGCGGAGCGAGTGAAGAAAAAGTAACTTACATTCGTTTATAATTCGGACAGGTTGATTTTAGGAAGTGCGTAATATTATATTTTAATGATTTATTTTATATATTAATATACGCATCTAACAATATATAAATCAAGATTATTGACCTAAAATTGAGATAGCAATAAGACCTTTTATAAAAATAAATGTTTGAAGGAGTTTCTTTAAGCTCGAAGTTTCTTCTCACTTCGCAAATACTTCCCGAAATGACGGGTTTACGAGTTTCGAGTAGTAGGAACGTCGTATAAAGTAGCCAAATAATAACCTGCAAAATTTCAAACAAAAAATATTTTCAATTGTGAATAAGATGAGAAATGAATTTTCCTTATGGTAAATACAGTCAAATACAAATTAATTATTATAAAGCTGCTTTTCCACCGGCGAGGCGAGGAGGGACGAGAATTTAAATTGTATGGGAAAAAATAAATTCTCTTCTTGCACATCTTCGGTGAAAATAGTCGTCTTCTTAGAGATTTCAATTTTCTTCCCTCCACTCCTCGCCTCGCCGGTGGATAAGATAATATAAATATACTTTATTGCACACCAAAAAAGTACAAAAACAACGAAAACACATAAAATATTTAAAACATTGATATGCAAAGGCGGTCTTATCGCTTTGAGCGATTTCTTCCAGACAACCTTTGGCGAAGTCCATATACAGGGTGAAAGGGTGGAAAACCTGCTTAATAAAGGAAACCAAACTTATTGTTGTCGGAGACGGAGAAACTTTTTTCTTCGCATCTATTGTATAAACGTATTCGTAGTCATCCAGTCACCCTGTATATGGACTATAATCGAACTGTATAAGTATAAATCGAACACTATTACCCCGTACCGATATCGATAATTCGCACCCCACCTCCGCGCTGGCTCATAGAAAAGGCCTGAGCTGTAGATAGACCAAAAGTAAAGTCAAACTGAATTTGATAATTATTCTACTCGAATCTCGAAATAATGCAATGCCACCATCCATAAAATCGCGTAAGCCGTGCATCGTGATTACACGAATAAATGAGCAATTTCATGAAAAACTGGAAAAAAACAAAGGCGAGGTTTATTTACACAATAATCATTGGAAAACGCTTAAAACCAATAAAGGCGCTTGGAAAATATCCATTGTGTAATTATACTGTTTTCATACAAACGCGCTTTTTTCAGATTTTGTTAAAAATAGCTCCTCGTTTAATTTGGATTGAGTTTAATTGTTCGGATTGATCCCTGCCGCCTCTTTTCGCCATCGTTCTACGCGACAACATATTCATCCCCATCACATAGACGGTTGGCAGTCCACAACAGTGCGTTTCACTAGAAACTGGAATAAATGGGGAAGAAAACGCAAAGCTATTTGCACATGGCGCTACGGACGCTTGACTCATAACAACTTTCAATTAGTTCCGCGTTTTTTATTATCGAGGTGTTATAAAATAGTTTTTTTTCTGTAAAATTGTTAAATGGAAAATGTATGCGACTTGGACTGTTCCTTAATTAAAGGCGAGGTTCAAAAATACATAATTGAAAACGTAAGTTTTCCCACGTCTTCTTCATCCGAGAATATTTAGGAAATTAATGATTTCCATTATTATTGCAACCAATCACCACACAACGCGGCACTTTTTTAATAAATCTTATGACTAGTTCACGTAAACAGTTTTTCTATACGTTTTGACAGTTAGTGATGATTGTTATGAGTCAAGCGATATCAGCGCCTCTATCGGTGAGTTCTGTCAGTTTTCTTCCCCATTGTCGCCTGCGGTATTTCCGGACCGATACGACATTCAAACCTTCAAGAAAAGAGCGTACTCCCATATCAAAGACCGGCAACGCACTTGTGACTCCTCTGGTGTTGCGGGTGTCTATGGGCGGCGGTAATCGCTTACCATCAGGTGATCCGTCTACTCATTTGCCACCTCTGTCATAAAAAAAGTGAACTAACAAACTGAGCCATCTTATGGTAACATATGTGACCGTAAGATGAGTTTATATCAAGTATTACGTTCAGTCTTTTTAATTATCTCCATACGCTGTTATATGCTATGTAGCTACCTTTTTAATTAGATTTCTGTATCTATAATGATTTGTACATAAGTCGATATGTATCTGTATCATTCTAGCCGTGTTACCCATGTTTTTATATTTATTAAGAGCGGAGAAGTGAGAACATACAGTCGATATTAAACAGTTGCGTTTGATCTGCAACATCATTTCCGTATTGACTGACAGCTGACAGGCGGAAAGGGAACAGGAACCACGTGAAATGTAGATTTGTAAAGGATATGATTTTCTGAAAGTGGTTTAAGAGGGTTAAGACACTTGAAGTTCGCGAAAACGTTATGTGTGAGTTTGTAAGACAGTAAGAAGCCGACTGATTTTAAAATACCTATAATTTTATAACTGAATACTGTATTTGGTAACTTTACTTTTTGAAACACCGAACCTATATCCATTTAAAGCTATTAAAAATAAATTATCTGGATTAAGGCTAAAATGAGTCATGTTCATGGAGTTATTTCTAGTGATAAATCATGCTGTAAAAAGAAACTTTGCGGTATCGATATCAGTAATAGGTATAGTCGATTTGTTTAACAAAACAAAACAAAATTACTTGTATATTATAAAAAATATCGCAAGTTCACCACTGAATTTAGATTAAAGAAAACAACAACAAAGTCGGAAAAGGTACAGGCCACACACTAGGGTTTTTTGGTGAAGACCAAATAGAGTTCATTGTTGTTGTCGTGGAATTAAACGTCAACCTGGTAAACCAAAGTTATTATGGTGTCTGGACTGATCATTGCTTTAGTTTGTCATTGGGTGTTAATCAAATCAACTTTCGTTCTATGACTTTTCTGAAACCACAAAATATTTTGGAATTTCTATACAAAAACCAACCAGCTTATCGGATTGTATGAGAAATCAGAGAATTATTCTGTTTTAGCAATGTATTAGAATGAGATGCTGTTCAGTTTCTTAAATAGCAAAGCCCATTTCGAAGTAGGTATTTTTAATTTTTATACAGGGTATCCAGGAGAGTGACGTCCAAAGATAAAATTTAGGTGTCTCGTATAGAGGGGTATCCAAATCACCCCCATGTATGTTCCGCGATTTTTAATACCTTTAATTTTTATACTACATAATTTTTTTAAAGTTTCTATGTAGATTTTCACTTTCAGTCGAAAATATGTTTTTTTGTTGCTGAATGTTCAAATCAAATTAAATTAAATCAAAATGTTTTTATCACTCGGAACTTGTCTATATGTTTAATCTATATGTCAGTTGCTTGCTCAGTATTGTAAAGGTTGGCACTGACGATAGCGAGCAAACAACCCACCTGCATGGCTATTCAGTCAAGATCCAGGTCTGCTAACTGTCAGTTTCAGGCCTTGTTATGCCTGAACAATCTGTTATAGCCTAAATTCCTTTGAGGACCGTTTGTAAATTCGTTTGAGCTTTCAGCAAATAAATTCACAAGTTTCATTTTTATTCCGACCATAGTCTAGTCGTCTGGGTGCAGTTTTGATCGGAAGTTGCGCTATAAACTATTATGAGCTTTAGCTTTACGTTTATAAGGTTTCGAGTAAAAAGCCAGTGGCAATTTATGTGTGGTTTTATGGCCTTGGTCATGGTTATCGTCTCATCACTGGTCAGCGTGAAGCGTACATAGCAGCGATAGATGTTACTAAAGGAAATGGTTACATGTCACTGTGTAGGTTGTTTTTCAACTGTTTTAGCAATATGGGTGGATTCATTGTCGCTTGGATTATCTTGACTCCCAGATGGCATCATAGGTGGATTTTTTATTTTATGTTGTGTCTTGTTTTAACCACTCATTTATCTCAAATTTCTTTAAAAAAAATAGTCTATTTGACTGCAGAAACCTGCGGAAACAGAGTTAAATGTTAAATGTTGGAGTTTTCAACTCGTATTATTCGGTCAGTTAGGTTGAGCTGGATAATAGTACATTATGAAACTTTTAGTTGCCTGCTTTTACCTGTATTCTCACTAATGCCTCGAAAAGGATATTTGTATTTGTTTTTAACATCTATTAATGCACATGCTGTGAATTTACCATTACATCGTTGATATATCCATGTTTTGTTTATTAATTTTGAACATTTGGAAGTAACGTTTTTGTTTTTTATAGTAATCAAATAACTCAAAATAGTTGGCGCTCATTAATGTTTAATATTAACTGAGGGACAGGATTTCTCCAATCCTTGTTTGGTTTAGATTTTTATAAATGTATAATTTAATTGATTTTATGAATTAAAATTAGAAGAAAGCCACCACTTTTCATGTTATATTCCATTTCAGTTGTATTTTCCGTTCTCTGAAAAAAAAATTTAGAAAAAACACGAATGTGCTATGTTTTTTCATGTTTTTTTCAAGATTGTGAAAAAACTTTTAATTTTTTTATATTTATTTACATCACTAGATATGACATACCCGTTTTGCACATCTATGCAACTTTGTATAAAATTTAGCTTGCAATACTTGGCGTGCTTTGGCCACTCGATACGAAGAAGATTGCCATGACTCGCTTGGAGGCTTTTAAAACATGGTATTATATTATTTTTAGACATAGACAATCTTTATTTCTGGCATCATAAATAAATGTAAAACAACAAAAAACTGCAATTAAAAATACAAATAAGCATAACAAAAATCAAATGTGTATGTGCCAAAAATTGGTCCCCGACTCAGCAAATGCTGCAGTCTGTGGCAGCACAGTGCAGCGCTGGTTTTCAGCAGAGCCATTTAGTTGCTACTTCAATTTCATTCTTAAATTATGTTTTAATACTCAATTTAATAGAGACTACATTTGTCAATAATAAAATAACATAACTTTTGTCACTAGAACTTTCATGTTAAACTTTACAGTTCACTAGCCTTGCCTTTTTAATGAGAAAGAGCGTTTAGTTTTTTATTGTGTCTTGAAAGAACTGTAGGTAAGTAAACTGAAACTCCTTAGCCCAGTGGCTAGTCGCCTTGCTTCACATCAGGAGGTCGCGGGTTCGATGCCCGGCGGGGTCAAACTTTGTAGGACTCGGTTTGGTTGGTGGTAGGGCATTTTCCGAGCCCGCCTGGCCAGCTACCACCATCTTATCTAAGTCTTGCCGCCAAACACCAATGTTAACAGCATTGATGTGTTCCGGCATGAAGATAAGATAGCCAGTTCCCCATTGCGTAGGGGAATCTTGGTAAGCCCGCTTCCATCTTCGGCATCATCGTCACCTACCATCAGGTGAGATGATGCCAAGGGCTTACCAATTGAGGGTAAAAAAAAAAAAACTCGGCCTTAGGTAAAGTGTAACATCTAATGAAATAAACTTAGTTTCGACCTCAGCAAATCTTTTTGTGAGTACGAAGTAAGATGTTTTCAGTTTGTGTGTGATCAGATCAATACAAGAAGGCTGGAAGACGAGATGACGAAAGGGAAAACTTTTTATATTAGGTACCTACAATACTTAACTACATTGTACAATGGATTTTCCCACGCAATAAGTTTTACAAGCAGATTTTTAATGGCGTATGCTCAGACTAAAAAAGTCTATAATTTGAAAAAGTTTTAATTGGGCGTTCGTGAACATATACAGGCTATAAGGGTCAAATGTGTCAACATTTTTCTGCTACTTTTGAAAACATTTTTGTACTCTTTTGTCTCAATCGTGACTGTCATGGCCTACCAACCTAGTTTAGGCTCCAATATCACTAAAATCATTTGAATCTGTTTATTCTGTTGTCTTTTATTTTATGTATTGTACGTTTCCGTTCTTTTGCTTTTATGTGAGTGAAAAAAAAATGTTTATAACACAAACAACTATTATAAATAATTAGGTAACTTTGCACCCTGTAAAATATTTTGAAAACGAAATATCTACAAACCTTTTTCTATGAATAACTACCCTAGACGTATAGCTATAAAAACAAAAAAAGCTTTTCACTCAAAAGCCTAAGCATACAATACTGAGTCTCAACTCCTACGCAAGTATTGTCGTAACAGATTTTACGGATTTATACGATAAAAGATGTCGGTATAATATCGCGTCACATTACTTTCTCTCAAGGTAAAATCTGTTTTTTACGTAGCAAACTGTTTTTTTATGTCCTTTACGTTATGATGTTATGTGCGGTGACGACGTCGTCGTGGCAATATTTTATAGGTCAAGAATTTTGATGATATTTTCTTATTGATTTACCTACTTATCTGAAAACACTTGTGAAATTTATTCCTAAGCCGAATATAAATTACGCGATGAACTGTTTAAATTATCCTTTACAAGATTGAGATTACTTATTAAAAAATTTGTTTTATTTTATTACGCTCCCTGCGAAATCTTTTGCGCCTAATTTGGAATCCCCGAAATTAACAATTTAGGAGGTATGTAATAAAAGAGAATTTATGGTTTATGAAGTGTAGTTTCAAAGTTTCATTGGGAAATAATGAAAATGGAAAAAAGAGAAAATACGAGTACTGGAAAGCTGATGAAAAATATAATGGGCTATTCCTAAGTAAAAACTACAGTACTTCACCTCAAATTAATTTCAAGGGCGTAAAATATTTTTATTTGAAAGTGTAATTTCTTACTTAAAACATCTACGAGTATTTATTTAATTTTAACCGACTTCAAAAAAAGGAGGAGGTTCTCAATTCGTCGGAATCTTTTTTTTTATGTATGTTCACCGATTACTCGAAGAAGCCTGACCGATTTTTAAAATTCTTTTTTTGTTTAAAAGGGTATACTTCACAGGTGGTCCCATATAAATTTTATCGAAATCGATTCAGCGGTTTTTGAGAAAATCTACAAAAACATAGCAAAATTGGAGTTGTTGCGATTGAAGTCGGTTGTTTTTAACGTATTCAGCGTGGTCAATTTTCTTCTATCATTGACCCTCCCCTGTATAATTCCTGACGTGTAGAGAAATAACAGTAAAAGCAATATTGTCATCGATCGATGTAAAAATAAATGTTTTGATTTCAGCAGTCATGAAATGAAAGAAAAAAACAAGCCCATCTTGATAATTACACCTTTTTGTTATTCCTACAACTGTATGTACAGATATATCTTTGACGTAGTCCAATATAAAAAAGGACTACGTCTTTTTTATGTGATCGGTGGAAAACGAGCAGACGGATCACCTGATGGTAAGCGATTACCGCCGCCCATAGACACCCGCAACACCAGAGGAGTCATAAGTGCGTTGCCGACCTTTGAAATGGAACGGGGTTGGGGGAATTGGGGGGGGGGGATGTTGGGCCTCCGGTACCCTCACTCACTCGGCGAAACACAACGCAAGCATTGTTTCACGCTGGTTTTCTGTGAGGCCGTCGTGTCACTCCGGTCGAGCCAGCCCACTCGTGCCGAAGCATGGCTCTCCCACGACTAAAAAATCTTACTAACTCTTATATTTTTTCTTCATTTTAAAATATCTCAAATGTATGCCAAGATAAATTTAGTTCTGTAAAATAAATGCTTTTTAATTTCAATATCTTACAAAATGACAGTCGAAGCATTTCAGCTGCAATGTTGATTGATAAGAAACATGCCGAGTCATCAACATCGCAAAAATATGTACTAAAAGTAAGATATAGCTACTCTCATATCGTAAAAATAATATAGTACTTTTATAAAAAAAGTGTTATAAAATTGAGTAATGAAGTACGCTGGTCGGTGTTCGCGTCAACTTAATTTGGCTAGGTGCGCCGCAGAGTGTTCAGAGATATTTTTCATACCTATTTGTCAACGTCACAACATTCTACCTTTTCGAAAGGCGGTCTTATTTTTGTGCACTTTATTCTATTTATCTTCTAAAATTAATCTTTTTTGGATTTTTGCGTTTAAAAACCGACGTATAATATGTATGTCTGTGTTTTTATGTCTGTAGCTCTCATAGGGATTGACCGATTTGTATGCGGTTTTCTTTCAACTCGAAAGCAGATTTCATTGCGGTGGTTTATATCTATACAGGATGTTAAATAATTGACCACGCTGGATACGTTAAAAACGACCGACTTCAATCGCAACAACTCCAACTTTGCTATGTTTTTGTTGATTTTCTCAAAAACCGCTAAATTGATTTCGATAAAATTTATATGGAACCACCTGTAAAGTATACCCTTTTAAACAAAAAAAGAATTTTCCAAATCGGTTCAGGCGTCTTCGAGTAATCGGTAAACATACATAAAAAAAAGATTCCGACGAATTGAGAACCTCCTCCTTTTTCTGAAGTCGGTTAAAAAGTGCTTTTGAGATCTTAAGGGGTTACTCAGAATTAAGTTAATACAGGAAAAATAGGAAAATCAGATTCTCAACTTTTTTCAATTTCCCATATTAAATCTGAATAGTGAATCAAAATTTTGTATGAAAAACTGAAAAAAAATGGTAGCTCTGTTATTTTTTTATATTTTTCCTGTATTCTATACTTGATTCTGAGTAATCCCTTAAAATCTCAAACTCACTTTTTTAACATCCTGTATACCTATTTGGTGAAAATTGGTCTAGTGGCTTTAAATTATTCGACTTTTGACGTCGGGGGTGTCATAATGAATTTTTCAGCATAAAAAATTTAGTATTACGATGAAATTTACAATAGGTATTCGTATAAGGTA
This sequence comes from Coleophora deauratella, assembly GCA_958295455.1. Classification (NCBI taxonomy): domain Eukaryota; kingdom Metazoa; phylum Arthropoda; class Insecta; order Lepidoptera; family Coleophoridae; genus Coleophora; species Coleophora deauratella. The sequence goes on along the minus strand of OY282392.1, from coordinate 18,183,602 downwards.
TCATGCGTAAGGCGAAGCAAATTGCTCAACTGAATTCTAGCTTAATTAATTCGTGTTTATGTCTTAAGATTAACGAGCTGAATAGTTTCTAATTTCCAATTCTCACCGAATGCTTCATCATGTATTTATACGTTAATTCAGCGAAAAAGGTTTTCATAATTGTTAAGGATTGAACTGAAACAGCAGTTGTTTATTCTGTTATGCAGCACTATTGTTTCTCCATCGATTATTTTCATTATCATCATCAGCCGAAAGACATCCACTGCTGGACAAAGGCCTCCCCCAATTTCCACACCGACCGGTCCTGCGCTGCCCGCATCCAGCGGCTTCCCGTAACCTTCACCAGGTCCTCGGTCCATCGAGTGGAAGGCCTGCCTACACTGCGTTCTCCTGTGTGCGGTCGCCACTCGAGAACCTTAATGCCCCAACGGCCGTCTGTTCTACGAGCTATGTATCGATGATTTTATTAATATCCAATATAATGTTTTTCTGAATAATCGACATCGAGGTAACAATTCAGAATAACATTCTGTTGGATGTTAAAATTCGATAAAGAAGAATAAACAACTGCTATTTCTGTTCAATGGAATTATTCCCTCTACGTCGATTCCCGCTACGTCGAGTCTCTACAGTGTCTCCCAACGCCGAGGGGCCTTTATGTCGATTCTGTCTACGCTGCGTACAGTTTGCAAATAAGGTTGAAAAACTTGTAAAATATTAGGGACCCAATAAAAAAATTGCCCTCCTCTTTTCCATATTTCTTATTAAATACGTATAAAAACGTATTTTTGAGTTTATTCTAGAAGATTTATACTTATTTTTATCATCTTTATGTTAATTCTTATGTTAACGTAAGCTTCTTAATATATCATTGCTCTGATTCATTGTAATAAAAAAAAAATATTATGCTTCAAAGAAAATTACTTTTATATTGTTTTTTACTTTTATCCACGCAGTGTTTGATCATTAAATCTCTAGTGTTTTTAAAAGAAAAGCTGATAAATACTCTGAAAAAAATTCAAACTAACAAAAACTTTTTTGATACGTAGTCTGGAGATATAAAATAAATTAAAGCTTAAAAGGAAAGTTAGTACCTATTTTGGAATAATACTTGAGCCGAATTTACGTCCATAATTATTGAAATAAGCTGGGAGGGATGAATTTCAATCTGCGAGCTTCTTCATTATTCTTGCTAATGAAGCGAATTAACCGTAAAGTTAATTTGTATTTACACACGCTGAAAATGCATAAATGTATTAAGGACGCTGGTGTGGAGCGTATCCCAGCTCCAAAACTCCACCACTCCTGCAGACCTGATGGAGTATATCTAGGTGAAGGCTGAGTTCTCCGGTGAAACCGTTGGAGTCACATCACAACGTAAAGCTCAGGCATGGTTCAAGCCGTTTGCGGTGCGAGTCCCGACTGTGTATCTGGTCTGGAGCAAGGACTCCAGGTAATGTTTAAAAGCAGGATTTTTGCCAGAGAGTTTTGTGTTCTGGAGATTCCGAGGGACTTTACCGAACTACCACTGAAATAGTACCGACACCTTATACTAAAAATATTAATTTTTAATTTATTAATAGTTGTGTAAGTACGTGAGTTTAAAAAGCATGCAATTTATATATATTCTGTATGTCTGTCTGCTTTGCCTAAAATAAATGAATAATACGGCTCGCAACTGTATTAAAATTATAATCAAAACTGCATGATTGTACACAAAATATATATATATTGATTCAACTAAGATTGTGACTATTATAAACAGGCATCATGAACGCATATGAGCCAGCAAACAGGATGATTACAACAAACAAGCTGATCTTGTTTGTTTATAGTTGGATAGTTGGTCTAGCGTATTAAGTGTATTGTATAACGCTACTATTATTTTATGCTTAATTCAACCAAGATTTTGTGTACCTCTACTATGACTATGACACTTGATGCAGACCTCCCCCCGCGCCTTTCTCTTTGAAACGAACAAGATAATACTCGTTTCTACCATGGCAAGTTATTTGTAATAACTGTTTAGTTAACGAATAGTCGTTTTAATATTTTAAATCTTGATTGAAATGAACAAGAAAACGATTGATCGAACTATGATAAATAATTGAATCGACAGTTTTACATGATCAATTTTATCATTTTCATGGTAGATTTAAACGTTGAAGTGTTTATTAGGTGGAATATTTGTCATAAATGCATTACACATGTCGGCCCTTGTAATATCAAATGTAGTAAAAGCCATTTTAGCAAAAATTACGTTTTGACACCGTCGTACTCAGTTTCGCGAGATCTGTCGATCTGTGTATTTAAAATTTCGATATTCGCAAAAAAATGTAATTACGACCTAGAAAATTATGCAGATTCTCTTTGAAAATCGTGTTGTAATTGACAGTAATCGACAATGCAATAGTCAGTTAAATGCTGTAATTACAAATTTTTTGCCCGTTCAACTTATTACGACATTTCAAAAACGCCCATTTGATAGGGTATTATGTCGTAAAATACAGAATTCACTATCGAGTGCCCTATACAGCAGTGTAAATTGAAGTAAATTTATCATGGAATTTTGTCGTAAAAGACATAATCCACTACCGAATGGTCTTTTCAACACTTTAAATAAATTCATTTAATATAAACTTATCAGGTCCTTTTGTCGTAAAATACACAGTTTCACAATGTGTGGCTTTTACAGCACTTAGAATTAATGTTTTGGTTGGGAGCTGCTCCAAAATATCGACCCTTGTAATATCAAATGTAGTAAAAGCCAAAACACGACTTTACAGGAGAAGCAAAAAACAAAAATGGTCATCATATTAATGTCCATAACTTTTTTGATTTTAAAGTTATTTTAATAAATTTAATAAAATAAACATGGAACTAAGAGTTCTATAACATGAATAACATGGAAATTGCGTACCATGCGTAGTTTAAGATTTAGCATTGCATTTACTACAAAAAAACATTTTCAAAATGGTTTTTATGACCCTAATTTGAACCTAAAAAACTTATAGCTGTAGTTAAACATTGTAGTGCAAACCATTGGCATTAGTTTCGTTGAATATTTTATGTATTAAAAGACTCGTTTTTAATGTATCAAATGGAATTTATATTGATAAATTTAGGTGAATAGTCACAAAAACAAAAAGATAGAAAGCAAAATTGTTTATCAAATGAAACAATACAATTGAAAACAACAAAAAGACAACCAAAGCATAGGTTTACAATTTAACAGAACCATTTCTAAAATTTTCACATTTTTTTAGTAATAAAATTGTTCATTAAATTAAGTAATAGAATAAATTCTATTACTTAATTCAACAAAACATCAAAGAAAATATCTTATCTTAAAAATGTCCTGTAAATTATAGATTTAAATTTAACAGAAACATTAACAAAAATTGTGACACAAAATATTTTTTACAAGAAGCAACTTTTTTTTTTCAAATTACAAATATACAGTTATATTATTATAACTACAGGAAACTACAACAAGTAACAAAAACAATTATTACTTTAGTTATTGATAAACAATTAAACAACACAACAAACATTAACCGTAAAAAAAATAACAAAATGAAATTCCGTATTTTTCCTGTAAGTCACCCTAGATCATCAATAAATGTAGTCAAAAGTCATACGTCCTACATTACGAATTTCAGCAAAAAATAGATACTTTAAATCAGGTAACATAAACGTAACAAAGAAAACATAGCAAATCGAAAAATAATGTAAAGAAATAGTGATCTTAAATTCTATTCTTAAATTAGCCTCTTGATATTCCTACATTCTCCTCATGTAGGTCAGATGAAAAAATACGGTGTATCATTTTGTTATGTCGTATTAGACTTCGTAAAAAAATCGGTGCAACCTATTGCAATTAATTATAAAAATCGTTGAGTTCTTGTAACAAATAATATTTGTTACTGTTGTTAAAAAACGGCCTCTCTCTGAACTTAAATATAAAGACTTAAAAAAACTGTGTTTAGATGGAACCATCCCTAAAAGATTTCATAGGAAATACTTAGAAATGCCCTTCTAGGGCAATTACATTGATAACCTAATTGCAACTGATGAAGAAGATCTAGACAGTGAGGAAAATAATAATGTATAATCAAAAATCTTAATCTCAAGAAACACATTCAATTTACAAAAAAGTGGGCTCAGTAAACTACAAAAAGTATTAGATATCATTATAACTTTAGTTTATTCACAGACAACACAACCAAATATCAAATATTAACCGTAACAAAATAACAAAATGCTACACCGTATTTTTTCATCTGATCTACATGAGGAGGATGTAGGAATATCAAGAGGCTAATTTAAGAATTGAATTTAAGATCACTATTTCTTTACATTATTTTTCAATTTGCTATGTTTTCTTTGTTACGTTTATATTACCTGATTAAAAGTATCTATTTTTTGCTGAAATTCGTAATGAAGGACGTATGACTTTTGACTACATTTACTGATGATCTAGGGTGACTTACAGGAAAAATACGGAATTTCATTTTGTTATTTTTTTTTACGGTTAATGTTTGATGTTGTGTTGTTTAATTGTTTATCAATAACTAAAGTAATAATTGGTTTTGTTACTTGTTGTAGTTTACTGTAGTTATAATATTACAACTGTATATTTGTAATTTTTAAAAGAAAGTTGCTTCTTGTAAAAATATTTTGTGTCACAAGTTTTGTTAATGTTTCTGTGAAATTTAAATCTATAATTTACAGGACATTTTTAAGATAAGATATTTTCTTTGATGTTTTAAATTCTATTACTTAATTTAATGAACAATTTTAATACTAAAAAAATGTGAAAATTTTAGAAATTGTTCTGTTAAATTGTAAACCTATGCTTTGGTTGTCTTTTTGTTGTTTTCAATTGTATTGTTTCATTTGATAAACAATTTTGCTTCCTATCTTTTTGTTTTTGTGACTATTCACCTAAATTTATCAATATAAATTCCATTTGATACATTAAAAACGAGTCTTTTAATACATAAAATATTCAACGAAACTAATGCCAATGGTTTGCACTACAATGTTTAACTACAGCTATAAGTTTTTTAGGTTAAAATTAGGGTCATAAAAACCATTTTGAAAATGTTTTTTTGTAGTAAATGCAATGCTAAATCTTAAACTACGCATGGTACGCAATTTCCATGTTATTCATGTTATAGAACTCTTAGTTCCATGTTTATTTTATTAAATTTATTAAAATAACTTTAAAATCAAAAAAGTTATGGACATTAATATGATGACCATTTTTGTTTTTTGCTTCTCCTGTAAAGTCGTGTTTTGGCTTTTACTACATTTGATATTACAAGGGTCGATGTATAAATAATTGAATCAACTAAGCTAAGTAAATAGACATATCAATTTTTATCTTTGTTGCTTTGAATATTGAAACGTCTTTTTAGAATTAATCACGCGCCATATTTTTAGCAATACATAGGTATTATGGTAGAAACAACGTGCAAACTTAATTAACTTATTCATTAGGCACATTGCTACTTCAGTCATACATAACCAAGTTGAATCAATTACACCACTTTTATTGGATCATTTAAATAGGTATTTGCATTGATCAAAAAAGGGTCAACTCAGAGAAAATCCCTCTTAGTAGGCATTCATTTTTTTTAGTGTAATATGTCAATCAATCAATCATTGACCTCTGCGTCTATTACAGACGATTTACTGCAGCTCAAGTAATATCATATTAGCGAACATATTATATCGACACGTGACATACACTGACTTTCTTTAAAGTAATAAAATAACCTAACCATATTTTTTAAAACCGACCGCTTTAAAATATATCCTTTATTTTCCTGTTTTGTTGTGCAATAAAGTGTTTTCATTCATTCATTCATTCATATATCCTATGTGACTCTTGGGATCAAGACGAATCTAACGACACCTCTCAAGCTAAAATCCATCAAGCTATTTAGGCTACAGAGCGTACACATACATACATACACTTGAAAAACATAACACTCCTTCTGGCGCAGTCGGATAAAAAGCAGCAAACGGTTGAAGCTTTTCGCGAACCCGTTCAACTTTCCCCAGAGAACGTATATACAATCGTGGCAAAAAATATATTTTGGTGGGTTTTTTTCTACTCCTATTGTATATGTTCCTTGGGTAAAGTTGGGCAAATATTCAGTTAAGCCGCTTTTCGCGCGAATAAAAACCTCACCCCGTACACATGTAGGTGTTTGTAATGTTGTAAAGGCGTTGTAAAGTTCGACAATTCCTATTGGGCTTGGGTCTTAGTTCTTCGCCTTATTATTTCCTCTTTGATCCAAGACATCGGCTTAAGTAAATAAGTCGTTTGTTGCCTAAACAAGTTTTGAAGCACTCTTTTCCCTCATGTTATTTTAACTCTTCTTAAACACATAAGTTAATTTTATTAGTGGCCTGAGATTAAGTAAGCTTTATTCTTCCTTTATTTATTTTATCTAATCTAACAACTAAGACTTGTCTAGATTGGGTAGCTATTATTTTAATTTATGACCCTATTTGAAGCCTCTTCTTATACAGGTGACTTTTTATTGTTTACAAACTTTTATTTCTTTATAAACGGTAAATGGTACTCATAAGACTGAACAACTTTGCTCCTAACTTTTGAATTTAGAAAGTTGCGAATTGACTACACAATAAAAGCTATTTTTAACCTTATAACATCTTTTTTTGTTTATATTGCTCAATTTAGTTAGGTACAAGTCACTCATTCTGACACTCGATTTGGCCAGTAGCCCGACAACCTTCCCAAACTATGGGACGAGCAGTGGGGACTTTATTACACCTTATCTTTAGGTATCGTCTAGTTTTCAAATGGTTCCCTACAAATTCACGGTCCCTAGTGGGTCATCTCCGGGTTTCCACTTAAATTTCTCCCGGAGTTTTGTTTAAATCTGCATAATTTCTAGCTTAATCCTCGTCCCACTGTTTAGTTATTTACTTTCTGAAAATATAAGCTACCTTAAACCAGTGGATTATGGTAATAAAAATATTATAAAAAGTTTAATATTAATATGTTTTTATTAACACTGAGAATTAAATCAGTAAGTAAATCCTGCTTCCAATGTTTGGTTCTTTACATATTTTTGGTTAAAAATAAGACATATAGAATTTTGATTTGATTTCAAAACAAAATAATGAATATTATTTATTAAAGTACATACTTTCCCAATCTTTTAGTTTGTTATTTTTTCTACCTAGTACAAAGTTTTTACTCTCGTTACTTGAATAATAAATGTTTTTGTTACTGAATATCTGATTTTTAAAATCCATAATTGATAAGCGTTTGACATTATCTCTTCTAATGGTAAGTTTATTCATATCTAAAAAACAGAAGCGGGCTTACCAAGATTTGACAACGTAACTAGAACTAGCTAACTATCCATGCCGAACACACAAATGGTATTAACATTGAAACTGACTGAAATTAACTTTTACTAGGTGAGTTGATGCCAAGGGCTTACTAATGGTGGATAAAAACAGCGAGGTATGATGGTAGAAGCTAACCAGGCAGGTACACAAAATACCCTACCACTATAGCTCAGGACTATTAGGTTTTAAACATAAAATCTTTTATGACTAGCTGATTTTTTGCATACGTACTCAGAATACTGACCAGAATAACGTGCTAAAACTCCCCGCCTCTCCTCCGCTTGCGTTTTGAGATATAGCCCCCTCACCCCCTACCCCGTTATTAGTCTAAGGAATTTTGTATAGGATGCGTTTTATTTTGAATAAAGCTCTCAAACTTGGCTCAGTGGTTCCTTAGGTGGTCTTGAGTGCATTCAGACCGAGAGGCATCGGGAGGCACCATGGGGGTGGCGAGGGGAGGCGGGGAAAGTTTGATTCTGTCGCGCTCCCCTTTGAGGCTTATATTTTACAGAGTTATAGGTACTAGGGCAAGTGTAATATAATTTTCGAATAATTCAAAGATGACGGATTCATTTATAGATTTAAAAAAAATACTTTCGCTGGACAGAAATTTTACTATTTAATAAAATCCGAAACACGTGATTTCTTTTTTCTCATACAAACGTCAATATTTCTTTTACAACGAAAGATATCAGCACGAAAAAATATATGTGAAAGCCACACTTACTAGGGTTATTGATATATAATTTTATTTGAGGGAGGAACATAGTAAATGTTGACAAAAAAAAATATTCAGTGCGCGGCAGCGTAGCATAAAATGTGTTGTTCTAACTTTTATCACATATTTATTCGTAAATAAATTTATTTTCTGGTACCTAGGTATTTTTTTTTCTGTGGGGAATGTTTAATTATTATTGGAACAAAATCTTTCCATATATTTATTAAATCAAAATTTGTAATTTAGTAAAATTCGCACAACAGGAACAAGATTTATTCACATAATGATCGGTTACTTTTTAACCACTAGAGATATACATTATATATTGCATACATTATATGAAAGCTACACTTACTGGGATTTGAAAAAAAAAAAATTTAACAATTCTGTGATAAATACTGAGCGAAAAAAGAAATACAATTAAATGCGAGACATAAAACGCAAATTATTTTTTTACAATGTCAGTATACTATAGGTTATATAGTTCTAGTAGTATTGTTGTTACATTGATGTGTCAGTAATTTATATCAATTTGTATTGACAAAAACGACGGTTGTCGAGGGCAAATTGGTAAACTGCAAGCGACGCAATTTCCCCGCTGCCTGGATTGTTCAAGAAGACTTTCGTCTCGGTTCCCCATTAATGGTTAAAATGGTTTAATAGAGTTAAAGAACTGTACAACATTGACAGTACAGTTAGACACTTCCTCGATGCACGTATGAGGCAAAGGAGTTCGATCCTTAGTCTCTATGATCAGCAGTTATCGAATGCGGCAGACCGGATATGGATAAAGACATGTTAAACCCTAGGCGATTATCTGAGTCCACTTTGGTTTTGCCAATCCCTGGGATAGGCAAAACCATCTGGAAATCATCTGGGAAGGGATTTTAGTTTTAGAGGCATGCATATGACTCACCTTTTCTACACGAAAGATCCCAAGCTTTATACGAAGAGCTGCTGAAAACTTGTGATTATCATTCCGTACTTATGATCAAAATGGAGCTGGTGTATATAAGTGCGGTATATAGTTTTGAATAATATTTTTTGTCCACTTACATTCATTCATTATACCAGATTTCAGCTAGTTATAGTCCATTTGGTGTTTTTCATCAAATTTAGACTTATAAGCCTGAGTTAAATTTGTCGCACTTATCTTGGCTAATCATGTGAAAATTGTCATGTTATTGTTATACATGACTATGATTGATAATATATATTTTTTTTTTATTACAAATCAGTGTTGTTTTAGTCTTCTTTTACTGTTTGAAGTTTCTTTAATAAAGATATCGGTCACAAAAATATTTAAAAAAATATATATTTTATATGACCCCAACACCCTTTATATCTCAGGACGCAAGTAGAGGAAGTATTTAATTTTTACATTTTCAGAGCTCGTTTAGTCTTATTTTACCGTCTGAAGTTCCTTTAATAAAGTTTGCGGTGTAAAAAAATATTTAAAATTTCATTTTTATATAGAACCCAAACACCCTGTATATCTCAGGACGCAAGCGGAGGAGGAATGGGGAGTTTTGAGTAATTATTTACTACCACTTACAGAGTCAGTATACAAAATTTCAGCTAGTCCTGAAACATTTTATGTTTTTGATCAAATTTAGCCTAATACCCCTGAGCTACTAACCAAACCAGGTACAATGTTGAACCTGGGAGTCAACCCCACGACCTCGTAATGTGAAACAAGTCGACTAGCTACTACGCTGCCGCCGCGGAGGCACTTGAACCCTGAATAGTCGCCAGCATTATGGCTTGAAATTTCAAGTTTAAAATATTGTACGTAATAATGAACGTGTAATCTAATGGAAGAAGTTTTTTTTATACACAATTAATAAGCTTTTGTCACCAATTCAACGTAAATTTAAAAAAAAACTTAAGATCTCATGATTCTGGCGAAAGTAAATTGTAGTGATCTTCACTGAAGAAGGATGTGCGATAATTTCACGTAAGTCCCACGCTGGAACTAAAACCTGAAATAAAATCTAAATTAAAATGTCGTAAATTTCACCTGGAATAGAACTATGTCAAGATGGCTCTGTAAAAAAGGCCCCAACAAGGGCCGTGCCAAACAATGGCTCTTGCTGGGTAGACGCTATATTTAGCGGTACATCTGTTGTTTCCAGTATTGAGGTGATATAATACGAAGTTTCAAAGTTCAGTTCAACATATTAAAGACTTAAAATTAAAATTTAAAATTTGAAATTCAAAACTCAACTTAAAATTAACTGAAAACTCATTTTATTATTAAATCAAGCTTATTTTTTTTTTTAACTAAGATCAGCAATGGCTTTAGTGGTTTTTCAGTTTTTTTTACTGTCTTGTTTCTTGTAGAATAATAATATATGCATACATATTATGCGTTCTGTCCTCGGCATAGTATAATGTATAAGATGTGGATGTCTGTAATTGGCCTTCTACTTTGTGTGTTAATTTTGTAAGTTTCATGTACTAAGGCTGTTGATGTCCCAATAAACCTAAAACAAATAAAAAAAAATACTACTCCCAAAACCTTTAACAAGATGAAACTGAACAACTTTTCCTATGGAACCTACACTAAATTCGTAACAGAAATTTTACAAATTGATCAGCCAATCAGTCATTTTGTATGCAAAGACCAATTTTTTTTTAATTTGATATGGATTTTTTAGAAAAATGTTCAGTTTTATGAGTGGAACCCACGTTAAGTGCCTGGGAATTATATTTCTAACACCTTGTATAGGGCTATTTTTAACCGACTTCAAAAAAATGAGGTTTTCAGTTTGACCTGTATGTGCCTGTATGTATGTATGTATGTTTGTCCCCGATTATCTCGCGTTTGGCTGAACCGATTTTAATGCGGTTTTCAGAAAAGTATTTGTTACATTTAGGAGAAGGTTTTAGTATTTTAAACGACTTCAAAAAAAGGAGGTTCTCAGTTTGACCCGTATGTTACGCGATTGAAGTCAGTTTTTTGACGCTTTCAGCGTTGTCGATTATTGCATCTGTCGTCACATTTGAAGGACTTTTATATTGACAATTATTAGTAACAACACTTATACAGGATTACCTTTTGTTATTTCATAATACTTGTGGGCACATTATCTACTCACAGACTTAACAAAAATATAAAAATAAAGGACTCTTAATTAAAAAAAGATTTCATAAGTTCACATTCCTTTAATTATACAAAAAACCATGCGACAAAAATCTTAGAAATTTACAAATTATCTGTGCATTAAAAAACAATCTTATAATGCGTCAATCATTCTCAAATTGTACTTCAAATGTTCAAACTTCGAATCGTTTATAATTTGCAAAGTTCGAGGGGTCTCTCGGTATTTCGTTTTCCAATAAATCTTGTCCTATACTTTGCCAAAAAAGTGTGTTAAGTAAAATAACTTTGTATTTATTTGCCTTTGAAAAACTTGGAAAAGAACCGTTGGTTTCAACTTACGAAATTGCACAACTTTCACAAAGGTACCAATGCTCGGTTCACTCCCGAATACGTGGATCAGTTACAAGTAGTTCAATTTTTGTCAATTTCAGAACAGTTTTTAGGGAAAGTAGTATTAGTTTGATTAGTACGTAGTTTCAGGTATTTTTGAAAAACCCTATATACTTACATGTTAAAAAGTGTGTACTCATAATCAAGAATAGAATACAGGAAAAATATTGAAAACATCCAGTCTACAACTTTTTCAGATTTCCATTCTATTAGGTTGTCCGAAGAAAACTGTCCGCTCTTTGAAAACAAATTTAAACACGTTTTTAAGATTTTGTGCGCATGACACTAGTGCATTATGTAGAGTAGTTCATATATTATTACGCGCTGCAGGCATCGTCCCGTAATGGCTCAATGAGAAAGATTTAGAATATATTTTTTAAATTGACCTGTATGACCAACGAGTCGTCATCAAGTTTTTGTTTGCTCAGTGACATTCTGTAGCTGAAGCTCATCGACAAGTGCACAAAGTGATAGGAAAAGAAGCGCTCGATAATTCTACGATTTCAAAGTTCAAAGGAAAAAAATATAAATTTCGAGACCATTGTGGTGGGACCCTTTAGTACTGACCTTCAAACGCAAAAATGAGTTAAAGCTGTGAGGGAAGTATTCAACAAAATAAGATGTTGGAGCCTGAGGTTCCTGTCGGCAAATCTAGGAATCCCTAAAACAACTTGTCACGAAATAGTTACTGAAGAACTGGAAGTGTGAAAAATCTATAAAAAATGGGTTCCAAATGAACTTTCTCCAGTCGACTTGGAACACGTGTAGAGTACTCCAAATTTAATTTGCAGTACTACAAGCAGCAAAATAACTGCCTCTGACATACTGGTGCCGTGGATGAGAAGTGGGTCTCTCTCCAACGTCCGCCGAAAAACTATCAGGCTAAACAATGGTTGAGAAGGAAAAGACACCAAGTCCAGCAGCACAGTCAAAAAGGTATGGACCTAAAGTGATGATGATTTTAGTAATGGATATCAAAAAGATTAGTTTTCACGAAATTCTGGCCGATCAGGAAACTGTGCACGACGAGAGATATCTACGATTTCTCAAGTAGCTCATGAAATATTGGCATGGTGATTGCGAGTGCACCGTTTGGTTTCTCGATGACAACGCTCAATCTCATCGTAGTATGTTTATGATAGCCTGGATCAAAGAAAACCAAACTAAACGTTAGCTTCAATATACCTTTTCTGTCGACTTTAGCTGCTGCGTCCACAGTTGCTTCCATGCGCTGAAGAGAGCTATTGGTGGTGTGGCCTACAAAGATGTGAACACTCTTCGTAATGCAATATTGCTCTGCGACTGTGCGCGCGACATTTCTTTACGGTACCGACAGAATAACAGCGCTGTAGGTTGGCACCCCTGCCTGTAGCATTATGCTGAGTCCCGGGCAACCTAATAAATATGAATAGTGAATCAAGGTTTTGTATAAAAAAAGTATAGGTCAGATTTTTTCAATATTTTTCCTGTATTTCCTGTAGTTTCAATATTTTTCCTGTATTCTATACTTGATTCTGAGTAACCCCTTAAAATTTTAAACTAGCTTTTTTAACAACCTGTATGATGAATTTTCCCACCTTAAAACATGAATTTAAAATTTTCTACCTTTAGTTAGACATGGATTTCTAAGACAAGATCATACCTAATATAGTCTTTGTATCTTATAAGCCCTTTAGACATGGATTTCTGAGACAAGATCGTACCTAATATTCTCTTTGTATTAAATCCTCTTGATGGCTACGAAACGTGCCACTTGAGAGATTTCTCTCAACTGCCGTATTCCGTAGTATAAGAGTGCGCCGTGACGCCATTATGGTAAAAGCACTATAATCTCTTGGTCGGAATCTTTCGAAAACTCTTAAGTAGAGTAATAACGTCTTAAGCTGAACAAGTTAAAAACTTAATGCCGGTTACTGTTAGTTGGGAATGCATTTTCCGAAGAATGCATAACAACTGAGAGCGAATGATTTCTTTTATTTTGTTCTATGTATGACTGGATTTACGTATTTATGTCACAGGGATATGTTAAAATCAGGGATTTGATTAAATTCCGGGCGATGTTAAAATAATAACACGATGTTGTCATTTCCCTAAACAAATTTAGTGGTTTGATCAAATCCCTAAACTGATTTAGTGAAATAATAAAAATAATTATTCTGTAGCATTTAAAAGGTTTATTTGGTACAACGTACATTAAATTAAAGCGGTCGTGGCCCAGTACGGCTTGCGTGGTCGCGTCAATCAGAATACAGAATACAGAATTAATTGATAAAATTATTATAAAATTTTACATGTCATCTTAACTTAATTTTAACGTAATTAGTGAGCATTCATTTAATAACTTGGGTCAATGAACAGGTTTTGCGTAATATTCATTTATTGAATAGAAAGCTTGTGAGATTAAACTTCTTTTTAATCACGCAGGTTAACTGACTACAGACACGGTCATGACCTGGATGGGTTTGACAGTTAGTGGCATATAATTATCTCTACCGTTTCCGTGCTTCGCAAGGCACGTTGAGTCGTTGATGCCGACTTAACGTGCCATTCCGGTCCATTAATACCTTTACAAATAAAGACTTTTTTGTGTGAACCTCATCAACTAAGCGTTATCCTTTGTTACAATACATAATTTCTTTAGGTTTATTCAAAAGGTTTTCCATTGATTCCCAGCTCAGAATAAAAGGAAGAAATAATAAAGCTGGAGATCGTACAGACATAATATATTTTATCTAACCTTTCTGTTTCTATACAATACTTTTCTTTATTATCTTTGATACGTTCGAATATTCTTATTTGTCTTTGGTATGAGTTCAAGTAGGTAGAACAATTGCGTTATATTTCTTTTGTTCCTTATGCGAATCTTTTAAAGGGTTCCGTGGTCCGTACCTCAAAAGGAAAAAAGGAACCCTTATAGGATCACTTCGTTGTCCGTCTTTCTGTCTTTCTGTAAAGCAAGATACTTTTTCTCAAGAACGCGTAGCGTAGACGTATCAAGTTGAAATTTATATCAAATACTCAGACCTACAATCCCTGCTGCATAAACGGGCGTATCTCTTGATTGCGTTGGCATGGAAGTTTGATTTTTTCACAGCTTCAAGGAATTGCAGGCCTAAGAATTTGATATACGAGTAGAGTACAAAACAGGTGTGATTATGAATTTATACGGGTTCCTCGATGCGCGAGTCCGACTTGCACTAGGCCGTTTTTTTTTAAATAGAATCTCTTTTCGTATGAAGTGCTCGTCCATTTGATTATTTGATAACAAAGGCAGATGGTTTTATAGTTAATTTGATTAAATAGTAAAGACATAAGTAAATGAGCGGGTTGGTTGCCGGGACTCTGTGCTGAGCACACGTCTGTATAGTTACTCGTATACCTACAATTATTGCCGTTTTAGAGAAGTTTCAAAGTTATTTTTGTAATGGAGAAATAGCTGTGATTCAGATTCTGCGACAAGCGATAATAACAAGAGGATTAACTAGGGAGACAGCTCCGTTTGACGCTCGTTTTCGTTTCGGTTTTTTCCAGCAGCAAACCACCACATGGAGTGTCTTTAAGTGCCCATCACCCTTAGAGGCGCCATGTTTTTTTAAGATTCTCCCAAATAAAATTGCTACTGGGAAAATCACTTATGTGGAATGCCAAAGAAAAGCCTTCAAGAAAAGATCTTTCTCCTACTTTAAAGGCCGGCAACGCACTTATAACTTCTCTGGTGTTGCGGGTGTCTATGGGCGGCGGTAATCGCTTACCATCAGGTGATCCGTCTGCTCGTTTGCCACCTATGCCAAAAAAAAAAAAAGAAGGGAAAGGAAGTAAATCAGCGGTATGGTAATCACTTTCTTCCATGTGAGTTTATGCCACCTTACAAAAAAAAAGATCCTTTTAAAAAATATGACACGTCAACCTCAGATCAGGTTTAGTGTCCAAACAATGAGGTGGATATACGTAACAATCTACAGGAGAGGTTCAGCAACAGGATTGTGTGTGATCAAATGGAAACACAAAGTATTTCATATCAAACCCCTGTATGTGTTCATTCACGTGAGAGTGAGAGCTTTCATCTTTTATGTTATTACAGCGTTAGCCTAAATCACTAAAGCGGAATTATGGCGAGCATTGTGGGAAACTAGAAAATTTAATATTTTTTCAAAGGAATTATCGTTTTGGGCATTTTATTTTTATTATATTATTTTATTAGTGCATTGAACCGTTAATTAAGAATATGATTTTTTTATGTTGAAGCCAGTTTACTTTGGATTAGATGTTTTCTCGCTTCGCAGACACGACCATGGACGATACAGGATAAGATCCACTGAGAACTAAGGAAACAATTGAGTATGCAGATTTGACTTTGTATTTGTGATAGTGACTTTGTAATATGTACAAAAAATTATGATTTAAGATTTTTGAACCATTTTGCAATTGCTAAATATACCTGTTATCACAGGTTTATCGTAAACGCCAACACATTATTTGAAGAATAATATTCAGATACGAAGCCGAATCGGAAAACGAACCGTGTTACAAACGAGGTAGTCGCTTTGTATAATACTGTCGATATTGGGTAAAAACTACGAAAAAAGTGAGTCGAACCATGTCGAACGGACGGACGGACAGTTAGGTGAGGTCGGTAGTTATTATGTCTGGTGCTGCCGTAAAAAGAGCTCCACGAAGCGTAGTTTTCTCCGACTCGGTTTTAAATGGAATTTTGTATTCAGTAGTTTGAAAACCTTTAGCTCATTTGTAAAACTGCTAATTTTGCAATTTGGCTTCGATATTTATTCGGGTATATAGATACCAATTCTAATTTATAAGAGGTGCAAAAAGTTTAAGTCGACAAATTCTCATATACTTAACTTCCAGAAACGACCTCTGAATGTCTTATCCTTGTTAAATTAGGTCTTTTCACCAACCTTGACCTATTTTGTCTGTCCAGCTTTTCCCGACAAAATCTCCTCCAAATAACAAGCATTGAAAATAACATAACAAATGTGATGCGATTTTATTAGAAGTTTGTAAGTAAACATCTGTAACAGCCTACTACGCTTTGTCATTAGAGTAATGCCGTATCTCCACACTTGACATAATCAGAGTTTGTGCAGAGCATTGCAAGAATCGGTTTTTATTTACAGCATAAAAAACCATTCGAAAGGATTTTGAAACTTTTTGTGGGACTACAAAGTTGGCCGATCAACTAAATGATCTGTATAAAATGTTAAGAAAAACAATTTAAATTAGTATGGGTTCTTTGGGGAAAGTTGTTCTGTATAATGCGTAGAAGGAAACTACTTTATAGAAAATAAAATATCTACAGAACAATCACAAGGGAAGGGTTTTGCGAACTTTTCTAATGAGGGTTTCACCCCAGACAGGCCACTGTTGGCAAAAGAGATTTCGCTTCATTAGCGAGGGTATTCTTTTTTGTTGGGTGGTTGTCGAAAGAACCCTTATATTTTGGAGCTAGTTCAAGACCTTCGGTCGTATGACAATTTATAAAGAACTTTAAGGTTCTAGCCTGCGATTTAATTTACTGCGAAAATCCCACTTTCTCACCTTGAAGTGGTGCTCTGAAATATTACCGTCATTTCATGGAGTTTTCTAAAAAAATTACTCGTGTAATGGAATATTCGTTTCTTCTTACGTATTGCTGAATCACCTTATTTTTTACCAAACATTTCAAGTTAATGGAAAATCCTGAAAGTCCAGGAGTTTATTGATGTGTCAAATCGGCTGGGATTAAGTTTTAGAATTGAATTTATCATTTGCCATTAATCAAAAATGCCTTCATTTACTGAACTAAGCTGATACTCGTCAGTGGGTTCGTTATCTATAAATTAATTAATTATCTGTTCATTATGCCTATTTGCGTTGACGATGTCAGTTATGTTTCATTAATCAATATCAAAGGATTATAGAATTATGACAAAAACAAGCCGCGAGAAGATTTCAAAAATCAATATTTCATGCAGTCTTTGAGGGCTATCCTAAAAACCTTTTAACCATTGACAAGTATCATATTGCTCAAGTGCTTTTGTTCTAGTGGAGGGTAATATTTTTCTATTAAGAGTACTTATAGGATTTTAGAACTCATCAAAGGCTTAAGCTGACGTAAATAGCGCAGATTATGCTACTTTATTAGACGCTTATAAAGGTATTTTATACATAATTCTGAGCAACTGTATTTATGTGGCTTCTAGTCATCAAACTGAACAACTTTTCTCAAGAAACTTGTGGTCAAAAAGAAAAAAAATATTGGACTTTCCATACAAAGTTCATCAACCAGCTGATGGATTTGTATGAAGATGGGAAAAGTTGTTCAG
Organism: Coleophora deauratella; assembly: GCA_958295455.1. NCBI lineage: Eukaryota > Metazoa > Arthropoda > Insecta > Lepidoptera > Coleophoridae > Coleophora > Coleophora deauratella. Next base: position 18,165,667 of record OY282392.1, on the reverse strand, counting down.
TTTGATGAGTAGAAGCCACTGTTAAAATATTGCCAGACATTTTTTTATCATCCTGTAGTGTTCATTAAAACAGGAGCCACCTGACATTTCATATAATTCGGTCGGAAGATACCTATTATATGTTTCTCATTCAAGTTGTGACGACTTTATTAAAGTAATCGTAACATTTGACTAAGGAAAGCATTATGAAAGTATATGTATACAGATTTGTTGGTTTGCTGCCCGACTTTTAAAAAAACAACTCAGTTCACAAAACTGCTAAACACTAAAAACAAAAAACGAGTCATATGTTACCATTGTTTATGATTAACAGTAAACACACAGCTTTTGAAATTTTGGTTAAGTTAATATAATCATAAAGAGTAAACACGCAGATTTTGAACTTTTGGTTTTGTGTTTTTTGCTAGATTGAGTTGTTTTTTCAAAAGTCGTGCAACAAACCTAGAGTCGATTTTTTAGTCCACCAGTCTATTTCGATACCGTATTTATCTTTCCAGCTTCTCGAGTATGTCATAAAACGTCAGCGACCCGTCGTTGCGCCGTCTCTCGTTAAGCAAGGAGCTAAACCCACGGGGTGTAAATTTAACACCTGCAGCTGTAGTCCTTCAACACCTGCAGCCGTAAAGTGTACATTTACTGCTATAAACCCGTCACATACTGAAATGGATAGCCTTTTGCATCCTGAAGGGAAAGTAATGACTATGAGCGGTTTTCCGGCAGCGTTTTTATGGTCGTCAGATTGCGATTCCTCCAATGTGCCTCTTACTACGAATAAAGTTTTGTTCTGTTCTATTCTATTCTGTTCTGTTCTGTTCTGTTCTGTTCTGTTCTATTCCATAGAGTATTTTAAATGGAAATAAAAACTTTTTACGGAACTATTAGTTAGTATTTATTTTATCAAAACTACTATCTTCTTCTTCTTCTGGTGCCATGCTCCTCATCGGATGTTGGCGATCATCGTCCGAAACTCTTCTCTCTCTGCCGCCATTCTGCCCAGGACGACGATATCATGCCCGGTCCATTCCTCCAAGTTGACAATCCATGTTGTTCTTCTCTTTTTACCTCAATTTTGCCCTGGATTATATGTTTAATAATTTAAAAACTACTATAATAGGATGTTTTTGATGACATCAGACACATGCATTCAGCCATCTATAATAGCTATTTCTATAATCTATACGTCGCCGGTACCTAATGTAGAAATACTAAAATATTACAGTGCATACCTAAATTTCTGTGAAAATCATCATCATTTCAAAATCATTTCAAAATCATTTCTTCGGCATCATCATCACTTACCATCAGGTGAGATGATGCCAAGGGCTTATCAATTGAGGGTAAAAAAAAAACAAAAAGAAAATGTAGAGAACCGCTAAGAAGGGATTTTTCAAATATCGTTCCCTAGTTTAGTGGAATTGGGTGTTAAATTGTGCATGGAAAATTGAATTTCCAACGGGTTCAATGTGATGTTTACATCAGAAGTCTGCGCAATGGAACACGGTAAAAACAATTTCTTTCATTCAAGAATTTTTTTTTACCATGCATAAAACTATTAAGCACCATGAAATATTTTTATCAATGGAGAGTATGAGTTTCTTGAATCGGCCCTCAAGAATGTCATATTTTTATTGTGAGAGTCGAAATTTTCGTTATAAAAAATATTATTTCTGCAGTAAGAAATAAATCCAAGACATCAGTCTCTTGGCGCAAAATAATTTCCAACTCTTATTTTTTCAGTGAAGTCACGCACACTCCTCTAGTCTTTTCACAATACTTAATCAATCTTTCCTCTTTGTCTTCCTTCCCCTTTTGTAGACCTTACCATTGTTGTCTTTAAATTAAACATAAAACCGTCTGTACTACCCACCTATTACATTTCAAAGTTCCACATTAATATTCTCGCCTGGATTTCATACTCTTTTTTGTCTTTACGAGTAGTAGTTTCCATTAGTAGGTGGGAAAGCACAGTTTCTGTAAAAGCTTGCTGATTTATACCGAGCCTTGTCAGGTTTACGGTTGATAAAAACTGAAAAACCCTCGTGTGATTCGTATAGCCTTTCATAATTACTTTACCAGCGATATAGGAGTTTAATCTTTAATAAGTTACGTTAAAATTGAATTGATTTGTAGGCCATTAATTTATTTGTTTCTTTTTTAAGACGAAGTGTTGTCAGTGTAATTGTGAGCTTCATATATACTTAGTCATTGAATTGATCTTGATAAAAAAATGTATCAACTCTTCTCTTACCCAGTTATGTTTAAAATTACTAATAAATAAATATTTTTGTATACATACGGTAAAATACGATACATACATTTATAGATACGGAACCCCCAAACAAACTTACACAAATTATTCCTTCTTCAGATACGTAAGTAAACATTATTTCACCCAACAATTGATAATAACTGCTGAGTCATCGCAATATGGCGGCTGAGGAATTGCAAGTCAGACTTGAACAATATGGCGCGAAATGGAAAATGCGGACAATTTTTTATCCACTGCAAATGGAATTTAAAGCGAAGAAATAATAAGGGTCTGCAAGTCTTCACATCGTTGAATGTGAGTTTTCAAAGGATATAATTTGCGAGATAAAGGCTGTATGTATTGTCTTTGAACAGTTTAATATGTATTCTGCATGATCAATCATACTATTAGAAAGATTGCTAATTTTAATATAAATTTATGTGTTCTGTAAAATTTTCTGAATGCCTCCGAAACGGTCGCTTTCTTTTTGGTGATAAAAAGTAAATCAACGCCATTGCCAGTCTATCTTGAGTTCCCGGAAAAATAAACGTAGCTACTCGTACAAAAGGCGTGTTCCCGCGAACCCTTCTATTTTCTCACCCGGGTTTTCAATTAACCGGAAAAATGAGCAAATGGCATTTTTTCAATCAACTATCGTTTCAGTAAAAGGAAAAAAAATACTCGATTAAAATTGCTTTTCACGTTTTCTTACGGCCATTGTTTTTTATTGGTTGCTGTATTTTACGTTATATGCTGTATTAGAGGCAAGAAATATATCCAATGTAACGTAATGTATTTTTATCGGAATAAAATAAAGTTATCTAAAGAAATATTTTCACAGAATGAAAACATATTCGTTTATTTGGCAGTTGGGTTCTTCTCGCGAAACTGAATAGCTTATCCTAAGCTCACTACACTATACAACTGAGGCAAATAAAATTAAACTTTTTATACTTCTTCGCTTTCCTTTAATTTTGTATGGAATCCTATTTTTTTTAATCCGATTATATGATTCTTTTAGGAATGATGTTTTATTTTCATAAGTATAACCCACAGATATTGGGAACAAACCGAAAATAAAGTATCCTATAAATGCATGTAATAGGAGTAATTAAAATCTTCATTAATAAAAATACTAACTTACAAAACCAGCTTACTAAAACCATAACACTCCATATTCTTTGCTATAGTCGGGTAACTGCACTTCCTTTTATCTAGCTCTAACTACTCTATCGGTATTCCTCCTATTTAGGCCATCAGGTTTACGGCTAGTTTTATTGTTAATGGGTTCCTGAGTGACTACCTAGCTTTCTGCTTTTTTCATTTGTTTTTATAGGAACATGGTCTATTGACCTAGTCTAGTCTCTCGTAGCAAACCTTTGAAAAGAAATGAGAAAGATTCAGTTTAACCCAGTTATAAGTGACGTATGTATATTCTCTACATATCAGAAAAAGAAAAGTACAATTAAATATTCCGAAAACTTATTTATTTATTTTACAATTTATTGTGTAGAGAAACTTACAGGATACAGTTACACAGAAAACATACACAAGGGGTCAAGCTTATTTCTAATAGAAATTAATAGAACTTAACTATTATAATATGATGACTACAGGTTACTTACAACATGACTGACTTGGTGGATAAGTGGTTAGCGATCCTGACCTCTGATCCGAGAGTCGTGGGTTCGATCCCCACACAGGGCAAACTTTTCTGTGATGAGCAGAATTGTTTGCTCTGAGTCTGGGTGTATTATATCTGTATATGTATGTATTTAAAAGTATATGTGTATGTATATCAGTCTCTGGTTCCCAAAATACAGGAAGTCCTAGTTTGGGGCCAAATGACCATGTGTGATTTGTTCCAGATATTATATTATTATTATTATTAACTACGATCAAATGATTTCGAAAATTGAACCTTCAAAATTAAGAATGTGGATAAGCATTGGGGACAACGATAACTTAAGACCTTAAGACTGAATAATCTAAACAAAACTAATCTCATCTTATCTAATGAATTTCAACAATTTAATTAATAAGCCGATTCCATTAAGATTCCGTATCACTTACTAAAGGTTAAACTAATGACATCTCGCCAGATCACTTTTCAATCTAGTCTTAATTATGTAGTACCTTTACCCTTTCGATACAAGCCTAACGATGTTTTTCTTTAATTTGAGTACTAATTGGTACTGTAATGTAAAGCATTGAGACGTGACCGAAATAACGAAAGAGATTAATCAATATTGACTAATTGGCGTGAACAATTGAAAAGAAAAAAACCGTTTTTACAATCCTAACTAACTCGAACGTGAGGCGAACGCAACTCGAAATGATGAATAAACCTTTTTTGTTAAAAGTAAACACGATTCATTTATTGAAAGAATAACGGGAAACGATTTGTTTTAAAATTGAAACTGAAATTTATTTACAAAAAAATTCAAGTGTAAATTAATTGAATAAAATACTTTCATAGCACGGTCCCTTGTTATGTAATGTAGTTTGTATTTTTTTGTAAAGTTTTAAATTAAATTTTGTTTATTTTAATGAGAAGGAGCCCGTCTCAAGTGCTGTCAACTTTTTTATAATACCATATACAGGGTGTAACAAAATAGATGTAGGAGCCATTTACTAGGGATTTTAGAAATTAGAAAATTAAAAAATAATTTTGTATGTAGGTAGAGTTCAATTTTTTTGCAAATTCAGCGAAATTGTGGAACAAAAGTTGTTCAGTGTTCAGTTCAATGAGTAGAAGTCCCAGTTAACGGTTATTGTATACTGTGCTATGAACAATAACTGAAGAGAATTTAATTTAAAACGTTAATTAGCCACCTGAACAATAAATATGTAAGTGGTACGTAGTTAATTTAAAACTAATATTTGAATATCGAATCGATTAAAATAATTTAAATGATTAACTGTTATTGTAACACCTGTAAAAATTTAGCAACTCAATAGAGTTTCCAAACAAAAAAGACAAGCGCACGACCACAAAAACGAATCTTGCGCAACTGCAAATGAAAGTGCTCCAGTTTTAACGTCCATTTTGATAAAGTGATTGGAAGTTTTCTCGGTAGAATCAGAGCTCCGACAGCCGTGATCGTCTAGTGGTTAGGACCCTACGTTGTGGCCGTAGTAACCCAGGTTCGAATCCTGGTCACGGCAGTGATCGCACTGTCACGGCGGAGCATACTTTTTGTTTTAGTTTACTGTCTTTAGATGTCTTTGCTTTAGATTAGAAGAATTTGGAGAAGAGATCTCCAGACGTATTTTAATAACAAGTCTCGTCGCCGAAGATGTAGTCTCTTTAAATATAAAGTCCATAAGTTTAAAATATTGTGAGTGATTTTTGTAGTATTTTCATAATGAATTTTAAATTATTTCTTATTACACTATAATTTGCTTTAATGGTGAAATGAAGGTGTACTTTCTTTATTTTTATTATTTTCAAATCTTTTTCTATCTAAAATTCGTAATAAATTATTTTTATTTCAGTTTTACATATAAACGTAATGAAACATTAATTCTTAAGTGATTTTTAAAATTAAATTGACATGAAATCCACTTAGAAATCAAATACCTATAATGTCCATTCAATCCATTGTAAACCCGAGTATTTAGTAACTTCCATACTTTATTTTCTAGTAGGTAATGCAAAAAACAAATCCATGAATTATTCAAATAGGTCCCTAGCGCTAAAGTGCTTTTGTCTCAAGCTCGGGAATGACAAATCGACTGTGAAACAAACGCCACTCGATATATCACGGCTTGTTCTACACTTTTGACATTCGCACGAAAGTTTTGGCTGGTTTCGTTTGGCACAACATTGTTAGACAATACTTGGACAAGGACAAAGGATGGGGGTCCATAAGGGGGTTTTTTGGCCCTAAAAATTAGGAAAAAATAAGGTTTATGGCGTGTATGTTATTTTAGCATTTTATTGTTTTAGGACATATGTATTTTAAGTTTTCATTAAAATTATTTGTATTAATCCAGTAATAGTTTATTTTCCAGAGGCTCAAAGATTCCCAATTTTGCACTTTTGGCCTAAATTCCACCGTTTTAAGAGATTTTATCGCTTGTTTTTATATGAGCGCAAGGGCGCATTTACATCCATCTTTTTATCGATAGTGTATATGTGATCTGGCCAGATTATGAAAACACTGGTTTTATCCTCAAGGAGTTCTGACAAAATAGAGTCAACGGTCGGCTACGCAGGTCTTAAAACGGTAACCTAACCGAACCTAATCTTTTTTTTCGGAGCTCCTCAACAATAGGGGCAGTCATTTTATGAGCTGGCCAATCCTACAATCTGGCCACGATATATGCTTCGCAAGGCACGTTAAGCCGTTGGTGCCAGTTGCTATATCTAGATGGCAGTCGTTAAGCCATGTTGGAGGCCTTATAGGCGGCTTGAAAACTTCTGACACTGGGGTTGGCCACTAGCCTCACAACCTCCACCAACCCGGACTTGGCCCCCGTGTGTGGAGTATGGCCTAACATTCCCGATGTATGGGGGGAGACCCGTGCCCCTGCAGTAGGGATGTAATGGGTTGCTACTAATAATATTAATTGTAATATCTTATTTTGACATTGTATACTATGAATTATGACTTGTAACATATTTAATTTTATATTACTTTCTGGCAATCAAGTTACACTTTGACATTTTATTATTATTATTACATTTAATGTAATTTTAACATAAAATTGGTGACATGAAATACATTATCTAATCTAATCTATTTACTCAACCCTGTGTGTTTGAATATCATAACATTCACAGAGCGGATCTATTATAACTTATTTTTGGGCTACTTCAGATAAACATTTATAATTATATTATATGCATACTTTCTTATTTATGTCACTTTTTAGTTACTTATGTTAATTTAATTTTATTTCATCATATTTCATTTCTTCACCAATCTGGACCTCCTTTATGGCTCTATATGGCCTTACCCTCTCAAAGAGGATGGTAAAGATGCCTGTATCACAATAGGAGGTATGACCATTTCAAAGGTCGGCAACGCACTTGTGACTCCTCCGGTGTTGCGGGTGTCCATGGGCGGCGGTAATCGCTTATCATCAGGTGATCCGTCTGCTCGTTTGCCACCTATCACATAAAAAAAAAAATGTCATACGTAGCAGGTAGGTATGTAACTGAAGAAGAATATAAACCTGAACATATTATAGTAACATTATAAAATATCTATATCAACTTTATTGCAAAACGCTGTCGTGAAACTTATTACAGTTTTGCGTATATACTCATACATATACATATAGACTTATGTCTGATATTACATATTCAGATCGCCAACATTACGATACAATAACTATAACTGAGTGGTAAGTTGTAAATCTTAATGGAACGCTACCTCTAATCCTATTTGCCGGAATAAAACATTAGCTTATGAAAGCTTTCTGTTAGTTTAGGTCTATTGACTGAACTGGGCACCCGCTTTAGACATATTACAGGGTGTTATTTTACAACCCCCCTTTCTAGGGATGATACTACGCATAGTAAGAATACTGAAATCATAATGTTCTCCTTCATCACTTTTATTTTTTGTCAATTCTTAAAAATCGCTCAGTCAGATCGGGCAACTTGCAAAGAAAACTAAAAGACGTTTTTGAAAAAGGATTTTTTACATATTTTTTGTCATCAGTTTAGTGTATACTTTCATCCCTGAAAAGGGCGATGTCGAGTAAAACAACCTCCTCTTGTTTATTTTTCGTACAGTCCTTTGTGAGAAATAAGGAGTTGTAAATAATATTTAAACAAATATTGTTCTTTAATTAACTTATACCGTTGAAGCAAAATTGTACGGAACCCGGAAAATTATTAATTGTGTTTATTTACGCTGTATTTCGAGTTAAGAGGTTTTGTCAAATGTCGATTTCATTAATAATAATATTTAGGACAAATCACACACGGTCATCTGGCCCCAAACTAGGATTCCCTGTATCTTGGGAACCAGAGACTGATATACATATACTTTTTAACCGACTTCAAAAAAAAGGAGAAGGTTCTCAATTCGTCGGAATCTTTTTATTTTTATTTTTATGTATGTTCACCGATTACTCGAAGACGCCTGAACCGATTTGGAAAATTCTTATTTTGTTTAAAAGGGTATACTTCACAGGTGGTCCCATATAAATTTTATCGAAATCGATTTAGCGGTTTTTGAGAAAATCAACAAAAACATAGCAAAATTGGAGTTGTTGCGATTGAAGTCGGTTGTTCTTAACGTATTCAGCGTGGTCATAATATATACATACATATATAGATATAATACACCCAGACTCAGAGCAAACAATTCTGCTCATCAAAGAAAAGTTTGCCCTGTGTGGGGATCGAACCCACGACTCAAAGATCAGAGGTTAGGATCGCTAACCACTTAGCCACCGAGTCAGTCTTTTATTTTCAGGTTAGTGTAATTTATTGTTACTAGTTCGGGAGCTATGAAACATTTACTTGCCGACACTAAAAAATGTGACAGGGTATTAGGATAAACCTTAAGTAGTAAGTAGGTAGTAACTTTTTCCTTACTTTCCTGAAGAGTAAGAACGTGAAAACAAGACATACAAAAGGTTGTCGCCAACACTCGCCTCCGTTTCTTTTAGCAATTTTCTTCAAGCGACTGATTTTTATCTTTTCTTTTATGTATGTTTGAGTAATTTCCTTTTGAGCGGTCCCACTTTTACGTTATTGCCAAATACCCAAATCGGGAATATCGAAAACTTTGGAATTATTTTATCACTTTTGTTACATTGTTAATATTTATAAGTTTTATGTAAGTATTAATTGTTACTTTTCACTGGTGCATATAATAAGGGTGACATCTAATTTTGTTTTCTTTACAAGTTTTGATTTAAAAGTGCGATGCTCGTCCTGTAAGTAACTTCTAAATAAAATATAATAAAAATAAAATCATGTTTTTTTGGTTAATAGATTACTTTTAACATTTAGTCAGAATTTTTATACATAATATATAGGGTGACTTTAAATTAGTTTGTATCAAGAACTGGAAGTGGAAGTGGAAGTCTGGAAGTCTGGAAGATATCGCTCTTTAGCGATAAGACCGCCTACCTGTATAACTTTTATCTTTTCATGTTTATGTTTATATTGTATTTTCCTGTCTTGTTGTGCAATAAAGTTTTCATTCATTCAACTAATTTAAAGTCACCTTGTATCAGATTTAACAAAATAGACGTAGGATTCGGAAAGTAGAGTTTTGACTCTGTATCAAAAAAAAAATTGCTGAAATGTCATCAGTTTTTAAGTCGACGCACGCTGACATTTTCTTACAATTTCTGCAAAGACGCTTCTGTGTGATGAGTGAACCTAAGGTCCCAGCTAGTAGATCTTTATGGAAGAATTTAAATCAAAGCTTGTTATCCTTGTTTAAAATTGCCCCACTTCAAAACCACCCATACTTTTATTAAGATCACAGGTCTATTTTTATCACCAGCTGAAACTTCATAGTGGCATATCGCAAAACAAACTTAGACCTCCTACAAAGTAGTTTTTTTGCGATTTGACAATACCCATAGGTTCTTCGAGAAAAGTTGTTCAGATACATAAGGAAAAACTAGTGTTTAGTTTCGTCGGGTGGAAAAAATAATAAATATAAGTCAGTAACCGTTTTAAAAAAAAAAACTTTAAATTGTAATGAGATTTTGCTGTAGGGTACTCCGTAGAGCTCTTATAGAGGCAATCTCGTTATCCACGACAGGAGTGAAGGCTCGCCCTCTTGATGCTTGAATTCTCGATGGTATGTTCCGTTCATATATTTGTTCGAATATTTGAGCGCCGAAATCTTTTCATCGAATGTTGTTGCATCGATCTGTTAGGACTTCTGTTTGATACGGACATGGTTTTTATTTGGTAGATGTTGCACTAAATACTGCTCATTACAATGAAGAATGTTAATGGGTCCGTTAAATCACTTGAAACTTTATGACCTTGTAGCCTAAATGTCTAGAAATACACTTGTTTTTGTTTCATTTAAATCAAGCGAGTAGTTTTGAAGTTACGATAATTTTAGTTTCCGCCTTTTTCAAATACTTCGCTCGGGCGCGCCAAGCGCGCGTGACGTCATACCGCAACTCGCCGCTCTCACCGTACTGTGTTCTTCATACATTGCTATCGGATGGTCCCTACGTTCGCCCACAATAACATTTCTAACTGTAGTTTTTTTATGTGAATCGGTGTTACAGTAGTGTTACAAGTATAATCGATGACAGTTTTAAAAATTGATTGAAAAATCGAATGATTCCTTAAATAGACGAGTTAAGCTACTATTTCTCAAATAACTCCGATTACTTTACCGCGGTCGCCGAGACAATGATTAAAAATGCAAAAGTACTTACAACTTTTTTTTTTTTCTTTCTTATCACAAATCTGTTGATCCTTATAAGATACCTATACATATATACCTACATACCTATTTTTCATTACTAGTATTGAAAAATTTAGGTAATAATGATATTTATGAACTTGATATTTCGGAAATAAGGAGTGAGGGGCAAGGTAAAAGTGATGGTGTCAAAATCACTTATGTCATCAACTGTAATATAATGACACAATAACGACACTGAAGCGGTCATGGCTCAGCGCTGCTTACGTGGTCGCGTCGATCACGCAGGTTAACTGACTACAAACACGGTCACAGCTTGGATGGACTTGACTAGCAGTCCATCCAAGCTGCCTATAACGCCTCCGACATAGCTTGGCGACTGCCATCTAGTGATAGTTACTGATATTTAAGCCCATCCAAGTTGTGACCGTGTCTGTAGTCAGTTAACTTGCGTGATCGATGCGACCACATAAGAAGCGCTGTGCCATGACCGCTTAAGTGCCGTTATTGTGTCATTATATTACAGTTGATGACATAAGTGATTTTGACACCATCACCTTTACCATGCTCCTCACTCCTTATTTCCGAAAACTGGGCATAAAACTTAAACAAATATATATACAGAAAATAGATCTTCGCTTATAAATTACTTGAAAATCTCTAAGAAGTTATCTATAAATCTTAAAATAAGTTGATAAAATTTAAAATATTGTTTGTTTGTAGGTGTGGACAAAGCCCTCTGCGCGAGAGTCAGACTCGCACTTGTCCGGTTTTTATTTTTTATGTGTATCGGTTAACTCATATTTATTTTATTTTAGATTGGCTAGAAATAGCTACGGCGACGACGTTAATGTTTATGCAAAAGTTATCAGATAAGGAGAAGGTGATAGACACAACTTTTGGTTTTGGGTCTGGGTGGATCATACTTTTCATGTATTTCTTTTGACTTTAAGGTTCAAAAATATAACAGTAAAAAATAACTTTTCGGGTATATTGGTAGTTGTATTTAAGCACTTTGACACGAGCACGATTTTCTAGTTTTTGGTTTCGTCATTTTTAAAATTTTCAACGCAAACTTCATACATAGAGGTAGGGAGCGGTGCGCGCACTGAGCGACCGTTGCAGAGTGACGTCACAGCAGCGTGCGGCGACCCCGCGTCACTTGCCTACCTAAATAATTCAGTATCTCGGAAACTATCAAACGTATCAAAAAAAATTTTTCACCATATTTTTTTATTTTTAATAGAGTATATTTTAAGATAAAAAACAAAAATTGGTGGTATTCTTCATTATTTGGGAGATGTTCATCTAAATAATGCTCATTCATTACAATAAGTAATGACGCACAAAATTAAAAAATACACTCCTGACAGTAAAAGTCAATGACTGAAAAACATAGCTAAGAACCAACCAACCTTACTCGTGGAATCGTAGTTTTTAAAGTGATGGACCAGTATGATTGCGTTGGGGCGGTCTATGTATTTATCGCGGGCACTTTTTTGTATCAGAGGTTAAACCACAGTAATTAAATATTAGTATACTAATGACAGTATTATTCAAATTATTTTGTTTGCCTATTCAAGATTATTTTAACACACTTTTTTACTCAACTTTTCGTTCCCATCAACAAACGGTGGGTTCCACTCATACAACATCAACAAAGTTTTTTCCCAAGGAACCCCAATTATCAAATGGGTTATTTGTACTTACTATCATTTTTTGAAAATTCAGTCTATAAGAAAAGTGGCTTAATTTCGTGAATGAGTCAAGAAGACAATTCGTTACAACGAACAATCAAATAATAGCCTAACCATATTTGAAGAAAAAAATCATAAATATTGGGGATACCTTCCTACATAATAATAATAATATAATATAATAATATCTGGGACAAATCACACACGGTCATCTGGCCCCAAACTAAGATTCCCTGTATCTTGAGAACCAGAGACTGATAATATACATACACATATACTTTTAAATACATATATATATAGATATAATACACCCAGACTCAGAGCGTATATTCCCGTTGTGTCACACCATTATGTGTCATACTGTTACTCAACGGTAAAAAAATTACCGATAAGTTACACTGTGACTCAGTGCAACAGATTTTTTACCACTGGGTTACACTGTGACTCAACGGGAATTATTATTCCCTTTCAGTAACAGTATAATCCTTCAGTTATTTATTATCGTCTATTCGTATGTTTATCAGCCGTGCCACATTGAATCCGCGAATATATTTAATAGAATTCTAGACTTTCTTCGGGCTTTTAGACTTTAGTAGCAGCAGTATGATTATTAATTGAAAATTGTATATTTACAAAGCAATCTTAATAGCAATTGGAACCACTACCGACTCGACTAGGTTTTGCCTGTGATATTTGGTGTTCAAAGTACCAGGATAGCATGACCGAACAGAAGGTGCTGGACTACTATTTGATGCCCTATCGGTTACACAATTATACTGTTGTAGTAGGACTATAATATACTAAACATACATAATAATATTAATTTAAATACATACATATAAAGATATAATACATCCAGACACTGAGCAAACCAATCTCCTCATCACAGAAATGTTTGCATTGGGTGGGGATCGAACCCATGACTCTCCAAGCATTAGTCAGGAGCGCTAATCAGTTTAAGGCTTCTGACATGGCTTTACTGAAATCTGCCTGGTAGCACCGGTTCCAACACTTAAACATGGTTTGCGAAGTACGAAAACGGTTGAGATTAAGCATTCACCCCATCAAAATGAAAAATCTTTTTTATTTAAGTAGATGCTTTACACATACTTTTAAATCGTCATATTTTTTCTACCTAGTACAAAGTTCCTACCACTCGGAACTTGTACACACTTGTATCCAGATTATGATCGTGTCTGTAGTCACTTAACATGAGTGTGATCGACGCGACGCGTTTAATTTTGATTCGATTCGTACTGTGATCCGATTCGCCTTGGTCTACCCTACCACTTTTTAATCAATGTATGTATATTTTTTAAATAACTAGCTTTCTAAGACTTCGTCGACGGGACTTCAGAATTAGGTCCAAAGAGAAATAAAATGTAAAGCAGCCAGAAATCCTCAAGATTTCCTGGATAAAAGTATTCTGTGTTAGCAGAGTGCTTTATCTATCTACCGACCGTTCAGTGGTATCGGCGTGATAGTGGAACAAACAAACAAACATCAATACTTTCGCATTTGTAATATTAGTGAGAAGTTTCCCATTTTTACCTGAAGAGTGTAAGTACTTTTGAATAATGTAATATTTGGACACCAGCATAATGTTTATATTATGTCACTAGCTTTCCGCCCGCGGCTTTGCCCGCGTTGACATCGTTTATGGTGCCGTCATGATCCAAAAGATCATAACCCACGGAAGCACATTAAGTCACGAGCAACGGCTTAGCTACCTTGCGAAGTACGAAAACTTTCAAGATAAGTACCACTAACAGTCAAACTCATCCAGGTCTCGACCGTGTCTTTAGTCAGTTAACCTGTATGATCAACGCAAGCCCACTGAGTCATGACAAACGGTTAAACTGCATTGCAAAGCACGGAAACGGTTAAGATAAGCGGACAGCCACTAGGCCACTGAGGCTATTCCATCAATGTCGCAGAAGAAGCCCCAATCCCCTACTATTAGTTTAAACCTTAAAGGTATAAAGTACCAACAAAATTTTCTATTATAGAAGGCCCGTACTAGGGCATCAAATCGTAATACGTCTCTTTCTACCTTCTGTTTGGTTATGCTCTCCTAGTACTTTGGAACACGAAGTATTACAGGCTCTTTTATAATGATTTGATTAGTTTTACTGATAAGACCATTGGCAAGAAAATTCCTACTGGTTTTGTAGTAAGTCTCTAATTCAACTGGTACTAGGACTATTCGGTAAGACTACTATATTAACACGTGTGACTCAACGGGAATTTTCGGCCCGTTGAGTAACACTGATACTCAACGAGAAAAAAAAAATTACCGTTGAGTCACACGTGTGACTCACTGGGAATTTTTTTACCGTTGTGTAACAGTGTGACTGAAACTGGTGTGACACAACGGGAATATAGGACTCAGAGCAAACAATTCTGCTCATCACAGAAAAGTTTGCCCTGTGTGGGGATCGAACCCACGACTCTCGGATCAGAGGTCAGGATCGCTAACCACTTAGCCACCGAGTCAGTCAGCATAATACATTAAGCACATAAAAACAAGCAGCTAAAGGAAGTTGGAAAGGGGCCATTTTCCAGAGTTCGTTGTTGATGTCACTCCGAGAGTAATTAACGGAATAAAAGTTATTCTCATGTTCTCTTGCAAGTACCTATTCTGCCAAATGGTTGCTCATATATAGCGAATAACAAAAAAATTGTAGTCAAAATAAGTATATTTCTCTATTATAGTAGCATTTTTTATAGTGTAAAGAAATAATAATTCAGAAATTACTGCCAAGAAAAAAAAGCAAATTCTGAGTTACATGACACCTACACCACGAATATTTTGTATGGAGAGTCCACAATTTATTACGAGACTTCAGCAAATGCGTGGAACAAAAGTCGTCTAGTATGATGAGAAGCTCCAGCTAACGGGTCCTACGCCTAATTATGTAACAAATATGTTGTACTAAATTAATTTTAAGAAAACAAATAAAATTATAATTTATACATTATTAATTTTATGCTAAATAAACTTCTACTTAAAACGTTATAACTGCTGATCAAAGCATTCCAGCATATCCTCTACCTATCTACATACTACGGAACAAATTACGACGCCACTATTATATGCTAACCCACTCAATATGTAAATTGTATGTGTGTGTCCACACACTCTAAACGGTTGCCCGTCTCAGCGCTGATTGTCTCAATATCGGTTACCGAAGCCCACGGAGGGACCGGAGGGTTAATATACATGGCCGCCAACGGGTTAATCAACCCTGGAGATAATCTGCCGCCCCGTGATTGCCTTACGAATTGCCCCAGTAATTAGATACTGGGGTCGCCAACACTAATTCTGATGCGTTTGGCAAGATTGCGTGTGTGTGGTGGTGTGCTATGTCTTAACAAGAATGGAAACTGCTAAGAGGTTGCACACCATGCAATTTTTGTCCAATGTATTTTGACGCACCATCCATAAAAAAGAGGGAAAAAGTATCGTATCACATTTAATTAAATAACAAAAACGTACCTATCTCTCCAATAATACTGCGTGAAAATTCATATTTTTTTTTACATTGCAGGTTTTTAGTAGGGTTCCGTAGCCAAATGGCAAAAAACGGAACCCTTATGGATTCGTCATGTCTGTCTGTCTGTCTGTCTGTCTGTCCGTATGTCACAGCCACTTTTTTTCCGAAACTATAAGAACTATACTGTTGGAACTTGGTAAGTAGATATATTTTGTGAACCGCATTAAGATTTTTACACAAAAATAGAAAAAAAATAATAAATTTTGGGGGCTCCCCATACTTAGAACTCAAACTCAAAAATTTTTTTTTCATCAAACCCATACGTGTGGGGTATCTATGGATAGGTCTTCAAAAATGATATTGAGGTTTCTAATATCATTTTCTTCTAAACTGAATAGTTTGCGCGAGAGACACTTCCAAAGTTGTAAAATGTGTGTCCCCCCCCCCCGTAACTTCTAAAATAAGAGAATGATAAAACTAAAAAACATTACCATGCAAACTTCCACCGAAAATTGGTTTGAACGATATCTAGTAAGTAGTTTTTTTTTAATACGTCATAAATCGTAAACCGCAATTTACCTTTCATTCAAGTTACAACGAACTACAAAAACTTTTATATTATGTTACTTGCTGCTACGGAACCCTTCATGGGAGAGTCCGACTCGCACTTGGCCGCTTTTATTTTAAAAGAAACGTTCGGTATATACAGTGATTTTAAGTATTCTTTTGCAAGAGTTATGGTAATGTTTTCACTTATGTTTGACTGAAAAAAATATTAATAATTCTTAGATATTTATTCACTCCGAGTAACTTATAATGTTAGTGACAATTTATCTTAAAACTATTACGTATGTTAGTAATAATATTCATATTAATAATAATATGAAATTAAATGAAATGAAACTATTTTATTCGAAGTAGGTACACTTTTCGAACGTCATTCTTTTATCTACCTAATACGAGGTTCCTACCATTCGGAATTCGTATACCAATATGGTAGAGGCTCTACAATTACATTATAAATGTTATGTGATTTGAATACATAACAAACTTTTACTTAATTCACATCAGATGACGTAGACCTACGTGATATAAAAATGAAGGGTTGCCTTTTAAAAGTTATACTCCAGAGGTCAGAAAACTCCCATCTATTCCATTGCCATAGTCTCGATTTTTTACGGCTGATCCGGTCAAATGTTTTAAAAAAATTTAGTCACGCTAAACCTTTCAGCAGCTCCCGAAACGGCGTCATTTTAGCACACCCTTTATTGCCCATAAACGCTTGACAGGGGTCTTACTAGAGATGTACCAAATTGTATTGTATATCCATACTAGTGGTATATACTCAATAAGTCTTGTATCTTTTTTGGGAAAATATTATCATAGTGCATGGTGTCAAATTTATAGGAAAAGCTATTCAGTCAAATTATTATAAATAAAAAGACCTGTAACTGGACTTCAATTATCGCTAACATCATCATCGTGTCTGCTTGAAGAATTCCACTGTTTGGCTTTAAATTAGCCACATACATCTAGTGCATCTGTTCGGCTGTGAGACCTGGAAAGAGACGAAGGCACTGACGGACAAACTTCAAGTGTTTGCCAACAAAAGTCTGAGGTCCATCCTGCGCATCTTCTGGCCGAACACAATCCGTAACGAAGATCTATGGAAGCGATGCCACCAAATTCCCATCAAGTAATAAATTGCTCAACGCAAGTGGAAGTGGATAGGGCACACATTGCGAACAGGAGAAGAAAACTCCACCAGGGTTGCATTTACGTGGAAGCCAACCGGAAGTAGGTGGCCGGGACAGCCGGCTCACACGTGGCAGCGCACCATCGAGGCTGAGCTACGGGCAGCTGGGCTGAGTTGCAGCGAAGCGGAGCGCAAGGTGCAGACCAGAGGGGGGTGGCGTCGACTCACAAAGGCCCTTTGTACCACTGGGGTACCATAGAACAACAACAAAAAACAATCTAGTGGCTACCTATAAGACTGCCAAGATTATTCGTCCATTTGGTACACTTTACGTTACAATACGCCCAACACTCTATACGTCACAATTCTCCCTTTCTTCCCTACCTCGTTTCTTCTTTAAGTCTGGTCAAAATTTAAGTTATTCAGGTTTCTCGTAATTAATTAAGCATTGATATGTTCCGGCATGGAGATAAGATAGCCAGTTCCACATTCACATTGCGTTGGGGAGTCTTGGTAAGCCCTCTT
Source organism: Coleophora deauratella (assembly GCA_958295455.1). Taxonomy (NCBI): domain Eukaryota; kingdom Metazoa; phylum Arthropoda; class Insecta; order Lepidoptera; family Coleophoridae; genus Coleophora; species Coleophora deauratella. Next base: position 18,147,635 of record OY282392.1, on the reverse strand, counting down.
CCATCTTTGCAATCATCACCACTTGCCACAGGTGAGATGACGCCAAGGGCTTTCCAGTTGTCGATAGAAAAAGCTTTACATTTTTTTTTGAGATGTACATATCTGTTCAATGCATTAAATTTCTTACAATTTACAACCAAAGTTAGATGAGTGTTTACTGTTAGTTCAATATGACCTGTATACATATTGCTAAGCTTAGCACCCTAGATATTGTAGCTCTGCAAAAAGAACTGCAAAGAAGCTAATATTTTTCAATTATTACGGGCGTATATCCCATCACTATTTAGATATGGCAATTTTAGGGTCGTAGCAGTTTGAGTATAGTTGGCTTATGAAAGTTGAGTGTTCTACATTGTTATGGTATGTTTTGGTGTGGGAGAGAATTTAATATGGTTTGTAAGGGTACGTGTAATGTCTTGTAAACATGACTTTTGTTTTATGTTTTTGACCATGATAATATGATTGGTTTTAAAATAACCTTTCATAAACTTCCACATAATTTTGAACAAGTGTTGTGCAGAAAATTTGGTGCTGTCCAAGAACTTGTATCCGTGATTTTGAACAAGAACTGCAAATCAATCAAAAAAATAATTTATTGGAGTAAAAATCGTTTTGTATAGTTAAATTAGAAACAGCACTTTCCACTACGACTAAAATAACACAACTTACTAATGTTAAATACTTTTTGCAAAAAATAAGTATTCATAAGTATGTATATTTTCATACACTAAGGCAAATTCTTCTCGAAGTAATGATCATATATCATAACTTCATATATATGCGATATAAATACATTTTGTACTTATATTAACATTAATTACCCCGTGAAGAAGAAGTCCGCTAAATACAGGATGTAAATCTACAGGGGCATCAAATTTGTATCAGGGCTTCTACTCGTGATTCTGATCAATGTTCCTCAAGGATCCGTGGTTAAAATCTCCAGGTGATTCATCTGCTCGTTTGCCACCTAACACATAAAAAAAAGGAACCAATAGTCAAATCGCAAAAAAAATCTGGACTCTGCATACTAATTTGGCCGCTCGACTGATCGATTTGTATAAAGACTCCAACATTTTTTTTGCGATTTGACTATGGGTTCCTTGGGGAGAGTTGATCAGAATCAGGAGCAGAAGCCCTGATCAAAAGACGCACCTGTGTAGATTTACAACCTCTATAAAGCCTCCTTACTATACGTATTATCACTCGGATTTTATTATTGCAAACATTTTCTGTATCAATTACATTACATGAATGTCATATAGAATAGAATGAAATAGAAAATCTTTTTTCGTAGTAGGTAAGAGGTACATTGTATATAGGGTGACTTTAAATTTGTTCTTGATACCAAAGGGTGTGTATGTGCTCATGATAACAAACAACTTTCCCTAAGGAACCCATAGTCAAATCGCAAAAAAAAAGACTCTTTATACTAATTTAGCCGGTCCGTTGACCGATTTGTATAGGGTCCAAATTTTTTTTGAGATTTGACTATAGGTTCCTTAGTGAAAGTTGTTTGTTATCACGAGTACATGCATAGCCTTTCGTATCAAGAACTAATTTTAAATCACCCTGTATAATAACACCATTACAAAGGAAACTTTACATACACTATTTTAATCGTCATGATGTTAACCGGTGCTGCGTCAAGCACCTCCTACCAAGAAAGGGTCTCCACTCAGCAATGACAATAAAACGACGCTGATTTTCTGTGGAGCCCATTTAGAATATATAGGGTGACCCTAAATTAGTTCTTGATACGAAAGTCTATGAATGTGCTCATGATAACAAACAACTTTCCCTAAGAAACCCATAGTCAAATCGCAAAAAAAAAATTTGAGTCTCCATACAAATCGATGAACTGACCGGCCAAATTAGTATCAAGAGTCCAAATTTTTTTTGCGATTTGACTATGGGTTCTTTAGGGAAAGTTGTTCGTTATCATGAGCACATGCATAGCCTTTCGTATCAAGAACTAATTTAGGGTCACCCTATATTTATTTGAAGTGTCAATTACGCTAAAAGCAGTTTCATAATTGACTGTCATTTCGACGAAAAAGTAAGTTATCTATCATCGACTGACATAAATTTCGAATACAATTTAGGTTTTTGAGAAGTAAGACGCTTCGGATATTGAAGTGAAATATATTTAACGTGAAAATTGATTGAAATGGATAACTATGATAGATATAGTTATTATTATTATTTTAATTTGTATATCTTTATGGAATATGTTGTCGTTAAATTATTATTGAATTGAATTATTATTGATGGGGATGGACTATTTATTAATTAATTACTATTTTAATTTGTTTACTTATTTTATTTATATTTTTGTTAAGTTGTTAAACATAGTTATTTGGGTTCAAACTGTAAGCTGTAAGAGCTATGTATTGAAATGTTATAAATTGAATAAATTGAAATTGAATTGAAATTGATATTCTTAGGTAACGAGGAAATTATGTTATTTTTTTATAGTTATATAAAATGTAGTATATATACAGGGTGTAACAGAAGTGTGTGACAATACTTCAAGGTTGGCTTTTACCCATCAAACTGAACAACTTTTGTGTTACAACTTTGTTGAAATCGCAAATTTTTATACAAATCGATCAGCTGGCGAACCAAGTTTGTATGAAAAGTCCAAAAATTTTTTTGCGATTTCAACAAAGTTGTAAAACAAAAGTTGTTCAGTTTGATGGGTAAAAGCCAACCTTGAAGTATTGTCACACACTTCTGTTACACCCTGTATATATAGTTAAGTAGTATATATAAAATGTTTTTTTTTAGATAATAAAACAAAAATTACAAACAAAACAAACATGAATCATAAAACTGAAAAACTTTGGTTTTAACCTTTCATAATATTAAAAATCCAAATTTATTTAAGCGATTTTAGCAGTATTGTATAACAAAAGTTATTTAGTTTGGTTAATGGAAGCCTGCCTTAAATTGTTGCTTAACCTTTTAATCGACTCCAAAAAAAGGAGGAGTTTCTCAATTCGTCAGAATCTTTTTTTTATTTTATTTTTTTATGTATGTTCACCGATTACTCGAAGACGCCTGAACCGATTTGTAAAATTCTTTTTTTGTTTAAAAGGGTCCTTCGCATACTTATACTTCACAGGTGGTCCCATATAAGTTTTATCGAAATCGATTCAGCGGTTTTAAGAAAATCAACAAAAACATAGCAAAATTGGAGTTGTTGCAATTGAAGTCGGTTGTTTTTAACGTATTCAGCGTGGTCAATTATTAGTTAAGCGTGGTTTGCGCTGTTAGAGACTATTTTTTTATTGTGTAAGACGGCAAAAGGGTGACAGCCCACCTAATGAAAAACGGGATCCGCCGCCTATGAGCATCTACGTATAACCCCAGAAGGGTTATGAAAACCTTGCCGATATAGAGGGCGAAGGTGGAATGCCTCTTATGCCGGTAATTGCACTAGCTATAGGTCGCGCCAAACTTTAAGATCGCTGAAGGGTACTGAGTGGGGGAAGTGTGCGTTCACTTGGAATCCTCATGCTCGAATTTTGATATTCTGATTATGCCAATATTTATTGTCTAATAGTGCCCAAAGGAAAAAAATGTGCTATCGTAGTTTCAGAGAAAATCGAGTTTTTCACTGAGGCTGCTAGCGGAATTTTTCGCTGGCAGCCTCATCTCTGGAACCAAGGAACTACTTCGAAATTCGAGCATGAGGATTCTAAGTGAACGCACACTTCCCCCACTCAGTACCCTTCAGCGATCTTAAAGTTTGACGGGACCTGTATCTCGCGCCACCCGCCGGAACACAGCGCGCTGCTGGCGGCAGGTATAGAGTGAGCTGAGATACCCACCTAGTCGGACCTTGCATAATAAGGTTCTACTGCTAGACGTAGACTAGCTAGACCAGCACGTACCTTGTGAAATGAAGCCGGAAACTGGCCAGATAAATACCCTGTTTGTCGACTGACTCGGTGGCTAAATGGTTAGCGATCCTGACCTCTGATCCGAGAGTCGTGGGCTCGATCCCCACACAGGGCAAACTTTTCTGTGATGAGCAGAATTGTTTGCTCTGAGTCTGGGTGTATAATATGTATATATGTATGTATTTAAATGTATATGTGTATGTATATCAGTCTCTGGTTCCCAAGATACAGGGAATCCTAGTTTGGGACCAGATGACCGTGTGTGATTTGTCCCAGATATTATTATTATTATAAATGGCCAGATAAATAGCAACAGTCAAACCCAATCACCTGTTATAAGTTACTACCCTGTCTGTTAATGTGAGATTAGTATGTTAGTGTGATTCGCAATGATTTCTTCATTTCAGTAAAAAAATATGTTGAATCATTTTGCAAAATCTCAATTACGCATGGTTATTCGGCTCCAAACTAAGATTTTCTGTATTATGGGAACCAGATACTGGTATTCTCGTATACGTATGTACGGTATACGTTTAAATAGAAACCTATTTACGTTATAGTGTATTATTATGTGCATTAAAATTTTACGCACTCAAATTTTTAATAAAAAAAAAAAATTGGTATTTGTAGTAACAAATAAGAAACATTGTTATATCTTTGTTTTGTACACGTCTTTTCTGCCTTTTTTCTTCAACTTTCACTGTCCAAGGTCTGCTGGAAGAAATTTCTTATAGAAATAAGCTGCACCTTTTGTATGTTCTTTCCTTCTTAATGTATGTCTTTGTCTTTTCTGTGTACAATAAATTGTAAATAAATAAATAAACATGTTATGTATCTACCGACACATACAAACTAAACAAATCTGCTCATCACAGAAGTGCTTGCCCTGACTGAGAATCGAGTCCAGACCATCGGAGTAGGAGTAGTCCACACAGCCATCAAATCAGTCATTAGAAATCACACCCCGGACACTTCAATAAATATAGTGTTATTGTTTACTACATGTTTTTAGAAACTGTGTACACGAGACAAGGCTGTATAGCCTTAGAAGCCATTACCTCTCCTTATGAAAATATAATTGTCTTTGGTTTGTCAATCTTTTGACAACTTGTCACTTAGAAGTCACACGGGGGGGGGCGAGAGAGCGGCAGAGAGAGTCCATACTGTATAATGTCCTTGATTCCGTGGAGCAATCCGCTGCCTGCTGTGGGATGCGACGTGTGCCTGCACCTTTGCGGCCTCCCATCTTCCAGGTACCTGCCGCTCGGCGGGGTCAGCTGCCGAGTGTTTGGCCGGTCGGAAGTTGGTGACGTATGCCGATTTGTTGCAGGCATACGATTTCGTCCCATTTGCGGTTGAGACCTCGGGCGTATGGTGTGAAGCCGCTAAATGTTTTGTGCGCGAAATAAGTCGCCGCTTGAGGGACCTCGGATTTGACCCCCGAGCCGGCTCGTACCTGGCTCAACAGATATCCCTTGCCATACAGCGCGGTAATGCCGCCAGTGTCATGGGCACTTTTGAGCCAGGTATAAGTCGGGGGCGCCTTATAGACTAAGGCTTTTGGCTGTTTTCTTTTAAAAAAAATGTCCTTATATTGTGATTAGAAATGTATTTCTCTTCCTCAGTCCGTAAGTTTTGTTAACATTGTGTAAAGCTTGACAAAATCTCCGTGACATAGCGCCACATTACATCTTACAAGGCAATAAATGTGTTTTACGGCATCGAAATTCTGCAGTCATAAGAAGAAAGGCCGCAAAGTATACGGAAACGAGATATAGTTTGCGGCTTTCTCTCTTAAGAGGGCAGCATTGTTGTTATAGCTGCGTTTTAGTGGCTGTGACGTTCTAATTGGCACTGTGTAGCTAAATCGGAATGTGGGAATGGAATTAATCTGTCTCTGGAATGAACGAACGTTGGGGGATTGAGCGAAGTAAAATTTAAATTCAATAGGTAATAAATATTCATTGTATAGGGTGCCAAAAAGGGCGTCTGTAATTTTAAGGGGTTACTCAGAATCAAGTAAATATTAAATCTGAATAATGAATCAGGAATTTGTAAGGAAAACTAAAAAAAAACTCGTAGACAGGATTTTTTCAGTATTTTTCCTGTGTTTTAAAGTTAATTCCAAGTAGCCACTTAAAATTTCAAACACAATTTTTTAACATTCTGTATTATAGTTTTAGACCTGACTGCTCAGAGAGTATTCCTTTTTAACTTTGTCCAAATATGCCGGCAGAAATGTTTGTTTTGTTACCGCCTGTAGACAAAACAGTTTGACCGTTAAATTCGTCTCGATCCCTAGATTAACAAAGAAAATATTTCATGCATTCGTACTTCAATATTTTGTCCAATACTATTCTGTCAAAGCATTTGAGGTTAATTATGGAGAAACGTTACTTTATAAGTTTATAAAATTCTTTTTTATACAGATGTCTCTGATACAGCTATAATTTTCTATACAATTACTTTGACTGTGAAAGGCCAGGGACTATGTACGGACCTCTGTAACGTTCATATACATAATTAGTTTCTAGGTACCTTTTGAACAATTCCCAATTTTATCCTAGGCCCAAGCTAGACTAATGTTGAAACTTTCCCAAAATACTTTAAAATTAAATTGGCTAGCATTTCAAAGAGTACTCCACTGAAGCTCCAATATTACTTAGAAAAGTTCCACATAGCTTTAAACTTGACTTTGCCGGCACTATTTGAGAAAAGTTCAATTAAAATCGCGTTAGCTTATAGTTGAGCACGCTTATAAGGAGTAGGTACCGTTTTATTGGGAAAACTTTGAAATTTTAACCACGCTTCACTTGTTACTGAACCTTAGTTACCATTTTATTTTTTATGTGATAGGTGGCAAACGAGCAGACGGATCACCTGATGATAGGCGATTACCGGCGCCCATAGACACCCGCAACACCAGAGGAGTCACAAGTGTGTTGCCAACCTTTAAAATGGGATGGGGGATGGGGGAATTGTGGGGGGGGGGTTGGGCCTCCGGCGCTGTGACCATTTGTGGCAGATTTCCGCCACCCGAAAATACCATTACAGCATTACACCATTACGCCATACCGTTACAGCAATGTTTTACACCTGAAAAAAAAACGAGTGACAACAGAAGTGTCCATTAAAAAGCCTCCTTTTGTTGTGTTTTGTCATAATGGTGAAGGCAGGCAACGGTCTAAAACCCCCACTTCCGCGGCCGCTGGGCATATCTAAGTAATATTAGATATAATCCCTGAATTAAAGTTTTTTTTGAAATTATACTGTTAACAAAAAAACACGTAAAAAAATACGAGTATAATATATCCTACTTAGGTTGTCTGGAAGAAATCGCTCAAAGCGATAAGACCGCCTTTGCATATCAATTTTTAAATATTTTATGTGTTTTCGTTTGTTATTAGTACTCTTTTGGTGTGCAATAAAGTATATTTATCTTACTTATGTTAATATGTCACAAAATGAATCTAACAAAATTCCCTAAGCCGTTATATCTACAGAAAACGGACACACATACATATACCTACTTACTTACATACACCCGAAAACATGACCCGCCGTTTCTACAGACGGGTAAAATTGCGGTGACAGACAGTCACAGCAAGAGTCATCTTTCTTTCCTACCAAGGACTTTTGGAATCAAATTATACGCGCACGATATGATTTGTCCTTATATGAAGTCATCCTTATACAGGGTGTAACAAAATTGGTGTAGGACCCGTTAACTCGGGATTCTACTCATCATACTGAATAACTTTTGCCCTACGATTTTGCTCAAATCGCAAAAAAAAATGTTGAACTCTCCATACAAATTGATCATCTGTTTTGCCATTTTTGTACGGAGAGTCCAAAACTTTTTTTGCGATTTGAGCAAAGTTGTAGAACAAAAATACGATACGTTGTTCAGTACGATGAGTAGAATCCCCAGTTAACGTGTCCTACACCAATTTTGTTACACCCTGTATGTATATAAATGTGTTAAAAAAGTGCGTTTGAAATTTTAAGGAGTTACTCAGAAGCAAGTACAGAATACAGAAAAAATATTGAAAAAATCCGAACTTCAACTTTTTTTTTCAGTTTTCCGTACAAATTCTTGATTCACTATTCAGATTTAGTATGAAAATCTGAAAACAAAATGGAAAAGCGGATTTTTCCAGCATTTTTCTTGGATTCTATACTTGATTCTGAGCAGCCCATTAAAATTTCAAACGCACCTTTTAACACCCTGTGTATATCTTTGGCTGAATTACTTTCTGTACAGATTTCGTTACAACTTTCCTTTGTCTTGAAAGTGAGTAGGGACAAAAATGTATCTGAAAGCACATCTAAAATTGTTTCAGAACTCGTTATACTGTATTTGTTATGACCTACAAAGTTTGTAATAAAAGAAATATTTATTTAAAAGAAGTTTAGTTACCTAAAAGTAAGAAATCTTACTTGAATAAACGTCTTCTTTACCCTCAATTGGTAAGCTCTTGACATCATCTCACCTGATGGTAAGTGACGATGATGCCGAAGATGGAAGCGGGCTTACCAAGATTCCCCAATGCAATGGGGAACTGGCTATCTTATCTTCATGCCGGAACTCATCAATGCTGTTAACATTAATGTTTGGCGACATAGATAAGTCGGTGGTAGCTAGCCAGGCGGGCTCGAAAATACCCTACCACCAACCAAACCGACTCCCACAAAGTTGGACCCCGCCGGGAATCGAACCCGCGACTCCCTGATTTGAAGCGAGCGGACAAGCCACTGGGCTACGGAGGCGGTTAAATCTTCATTAAAAGCCATGATTTATTCATGAAACTAGCTGTAATATACTGTTTGGTGGTACGTAGTGTAATAAAGGTTTGTTTAGAATATGAAGAGGCAACGTTAATTAAACCTAGGTTAACTGGGAAAAGAGTAATAAAACTATTCATATATAACATAATAACTAATATCGCACTCTTAATAAAACAACGACCGAATTAAAATTTTTGGCAAAATGAGTTTTGATAAAAAGAAACCGACCTAAAAGGGCAAGCCACACAATCTCGGTAAAAAAACACCTCTATTTTGTATTTGGTCGTTGTGTTATAAAGAGTGCGATATCTTTTGGAGCAATTGTGTACGAATATTCCACTTTCGATCGGTTCGTCTCCTTACAGTTTCCAGGTAAGATTGAAGTCTAAAAAACATTTCAATAAAAACTACTGGCAAAGTTAGAAACGGCTCGGCTGATAGCATTTTTAAAAAGACCACAAAACTCCTCACTGATTTATTATCTATCATAATATCTTTCACGACAACCGTTTAGATTATTTGTTCAATAACATAATACAGAGAGTTATTTTTAAGATGAGGTCTCATTTTGATAAATCGATCGTACCACCCACGTCACACATCCGTGACTCCGGACCGGGTATTTCACAATTTTGTTGATTGATGTCCAGTTGATGATGAACAGAAGGGTTGACAACTACATCCATATCCACTTATCAGAAATGACTCAGATATTTTTTTTTTTTTTGCAAAAAGGCACCCGCGGCTGAAGATGGTGAGGAAACTGAAAAATGGTCGACCATTTGTGAGTTTTGTGAGCTTACCACCAGAAAATCTGCTTAGACATTACACAACTTTTTATAATTACAGAAGACATCAACTTTAGATCTATACAGAAAATTGTGTATTTCCGAAATATCTAAAAAAATATTTCCCAAAAAACTAATACTCAATTCTCAAAAAAAGTGCTCACTCGATTTAATGGTCTTACGGTTACGGTTACAAATCAGTTTACAGAAAGTTTCGTTTGTAAAAATTCCTCTTCATTTTTTGCGAATTGCGTATTTTTGGAAAAGCTGCTAGGGCTAAAAATGGCCCTACATTAACCTTAAGCACAATTATTGCACTTCACCCACAACGGCTCTGCCGCGTGGAAAACAACACGGGGAGTGGCAGTCACTTGTTTTGTTAATCCATCGACTACCACTTACTTTCCTACCATAGCTGTGGTAGATTATGCAGATTTCGTATCGTCACCAAAAACATTACGTCACAGGCCAATGATGATGATGAATTATTGTAGAAACATTGTTTGTATTCGCCAGATCAGGTACATATATCTAATTGAAATAGGTACATTTTACATATCGGATAATATAGCCGGTTTTACTATCATGCCCAATGAATAATTATTACCCAAAAGCTGTTTAGACAACCAATAGAATTCCGACTACACTACGCTTGCATATATCATGGCTACCGTCTCATCTACAGCATTAGTAATGCAAACAGAACACGAACTGAAATTATACAAGGGAGCATTGTTGTTGTGAAAACGGTGTGGTTTCAAGCGACGGTGAGGACATTTCATTTTAACTATGCGCATACATTTGAAAGGACATTCTGTTTGAATACTTGCAAATCACTTGTGGTATTTTGGGAAGGCCAGATGAAATGGAATGAAAGTGGACATGGGCCTGTGGGGAATTTTCAGCCATTTATTTTTTGAATGGTACGGTATTTTTTTGGACATTAATATTAATGTTTTTCCATTTGTTAGACGGATGGTTGTTATGTTTGTAAATGTCGCTTAGGTGCATTACTGAATCCATTAAAAATTCAAGGGTTTCTCATAATTCATCTGCAGCACAAGCAAACTACATATTCAAGCTGTTTTTAATTAACAATTAGCTTTACACCGTCGCCATCTTGTTGAACTGGTATGACAGTTTTCTGAATTTGAAAAAGATTGTTACAATCAAGTTAAAGCATGTAGTTTAAATATTATCTGTATTGTTTGAAACAAACTTAGAGAGCATGAAAATCAACAAAACAGTTTCAACAAAGTACGTTTGTGATTACCTAGATTATAAATTAAAATTGTGCAGTGGTGTAAAGTCTAAGTTAAGTGAATTTCCTCTTATGTCTATCGTTGCTACGTAGTCAAGCCGTGACAAAGTACATAACATACATATCGTAAAATATGATAGCAGTATAGTTGATACAGTTAAGCACAAATGTCATAAGTTAAGCCCGACATGGCAAATCTTCTAAATTGCACAGAAACTTCCCTTTGACGTGCTAACTCGATGTTTCATACAGAATGTTCACAAAGTTCGTCCCTCGTACATAGTTGTCTAACAATGTTATTGAAGTTTCGCTGTGTCTCCTCAAATCACGAGTTCACAATTTCTGATCACGACAATGTAGGGAGAACAGTGATTCAGTTTGGAGGGATGTTATTCCTAATTCCATTCCAAAACCAAAAGCGGAGATATAAAATTTATGGCACATAGCTGTATGTTCCTATCTCTGATAGCAGATACAAGGTGTATAAGGAACTCTTCAGGAAACTGAAATAGGGGCCATATTCTAGTCACCATATTGAACAACTTTCCCCAAAAACCCATACTGAATGCCCGTTTTTTTTTTAAATTTTTACCATTTTAGTATTATTGGGAAAAGTTGTTCATGATTTGAATACCTCATTTAAGATTCCAAGATATGCTTTTTTACAATTTACGGGGTTAATGTAAGACCTTAATATACCTTTTTTATATAATACAAATGCAATAAAATATGAGAAAGTATATGAACTATATCGATACTTCTAGGTTTACAGGGCGTATACGCTAAATAGAGCTTAGGCGTATACGCCCTTTGAGCCCAGAAGTATCGATATATGCTTTAGCTTAAGCTTGTGTGGAAAGCCTCATTTTCAGTGTGTTCTAACGTCTGTTCACATACATAAACAAAGTCGCTGGCACGCACTAGTCTAGAAAATAAACGAAGACGTTTCCACAAATATTATTTTACTATTGTTGATAAAATATCTTTATTGGAATCTGTACGCCACGTCTCAGTCGTTCCTGTCAATAATTTATTTAATTTCCGTGAAATATCAATTTGATATTATCACCTACATCCGATGCCCTCTGCGAATTTGAAGGGCGAATTTATAAGAGTAGTCAGTTCATTGATTCGCCCCTTCTGCTTCTATCCATAGCAAGCAGTTACATTGACTGTTTCAGTTTGCTACGATAGCTTTTAAATAAAGTTACAATAATCACTAATCAAATCACAGAGTAATTCTCAAATTATTTTTATAATTTTCATAAATGAAAAGAATTTATTCTAAGAAGGTAGCAGTGCAGTGTACACTTGCCAAACGTGTTTTCCTTCCCCTTAATATGAGCTTTCTACGTTCTTAGCACTTGGAACTCGGGTGCTCGTCGTTTCGGAAAGTATTTGTATAAGACTTTACCCCAAAGTAACTGCCTATGCCTAGTAAATAATATTGACATTGAATAAAATACGTCTGAATTTAACTTTTATCTTCCTGGCCCGTTTTCCTTTCATGGCACTGTACCAAGCGGCTTCTTCGCAGCCGAGCCTCTCTTATCCAATTTGGTAATAGAATTGTGAGGTGAAATGAGAAAACCTCGTGTTCGATCCCGACTTCCGGAAGATAGGTATTCAATTTAGTTACGCGGGTTACCGGTCGATCGTGTTGTCGGTTGATTTTTCGTTTTCGAGGGACACTCGTTTGAATGGATACAACTGAAATTGCCCTGCAAAAAGCCGTATCCAATACAAAATTACTAGGTATATAAATTTAATGAAAAATATTAATAGACCACAGACTAATAATTGTAAAACATTCCTCAGGTGTTTTGTATGTTAATATATTTATAATATCATTTATTTCAGACAATTTATAATCCTTTGTTAATACAAGATTTATCTTAAAATCTATGTTAGTAAACACGAATGAGAAAAAAATATATAAATAAATGAATAACATTACAATTATTTGGCGGCCCGTTTAGTAGGTGCCGCGTGCGTCTTAGTCCAGTGACAGAAAAACGGACCACCAACCCTGTCCGCCACACAGTAACGGCTGTTGGCGCCAAGGTTCGGAACCGGTTAACAAATACCGGTTAATTTCGTTCGAATTTCGGTTAACGATTCCGTTTAGGTTAAAACCGGTTTCCAGCTTAACCGGTAAATTTGAATAAAATATCGGTTAATCAGGAAGCGGTTTTCTAACCGAAATAAGAACTAAATTAACCGGTTAAAACCAAACTTAGTCAAGTACAGGCGCGTCGTGCGGGTGCCACTGCCCGATTCTTCTGCTCACTTTCTCGCACGCTTTCAATTGATTGCACGCGGCAAACATGCCTACAAAGTCGCATATTCTTCAAATTAACCGGTTAATTCCGTTCGAACGAAAAAATATCGGTTTTGGTTAAACCGGTTAAATATACCGGTAACCGAAACCTGAACGAAACCTTAACCGAAATTATTTCGATATAGGGGTCAATGACCGAAACCGGTATTTTCAAAAAACCGGTTTCCGAACCCTGGTTGGCGCTATAGCGCCACAGGGAGGCTACTCGCTTGCGCATCAAGGCCGGGAAGTCACCCACGCGCTCCTTCGCGAACATCCCTGAGGCGCTGCAGTAGCGCGGCAGCCCCATTAACTCCCTGAACGCATTATTGTACCAGACGCGTCGGCCGCTGCGCTGTAAGCTTTCTGAGTAAAGTTGATCCACAGGCTGCACGCAGTATGCCCTGAATAATATACCTAATTTGGAATTCATCTCTATTTCATTTCGCAGACATTTTCATCCGTAATTTATATCATCAATTTACGATTAACTCTGAGTCCTACGGCATTGCGTCGGAATTATTATGTATCAATCACGGAAGCTTGAATCTCCGCTGGCAGAGGCTTGATTCGATAGGTAATCTTATTTAAAGTCCCGATAGAATTTGCCGGCTCATTTGTGCTGCGCCAGAAAATATTGCTGCCAGGGTACAAGAAAATACTGTATGTATATGTATACTCCTCTGGTGTTGCGGGTGTCTATGGGCGGCGGTAATCACATACCATCAGGTGATCCGTCTGCTCGTTTGCCACCAATCACATAAAAAATAATGTAACAAAATTGTATAAGAAAAGATTCCTCATTTCCTGGAGTAGATACTAGATCTACTAAAGAGTCTTGAAGTATTGCTTCATTTTTTAAATCCTGTATAAAATAATTCGATATACTTTATTGCTGCTTTCTTACATTATAACAACTTTCTAGAAAACAAAGATAAAAAATAGGTGACAAAAATATTCGACCTTGGTTCTTATTATATTTCTGGGGTTGACCTGTCTTCCTGTTTGTTACATCATATGGATCCAATGCGTAGATTTTACTAAGTACTTATTTTTATGTAAGTTTCCATATTTTTTTCCGAATTTAAAAAAAACACAGTGATATTTTTGCAACATTTTCATAATTTTAGTTTTAGCACTAAAGCTGACAGAATTTCTGTAATGTGAAATGACGTATTGGTAGTTGTAAAGTTTTTAAAATCTGAATCTGAAAATCTTTTGTAGTGACCATTTCTTCTTGTACACACTTTGCGGCTTTCCTTAACTAAGGTGACGTTGTGGAGATGGCAATATGAATCACTAGAGTCATACCTTGATACGGAATTTTCCAGAAAATTCCACCTACTGGTATACAGCAACTGTAGTGGCTCATGTGGAATAAATAAACTTATTGTACTTTAACTTCACCTACAAAATCTAAGAGCAGCTTAAGATAAGATTAATACTCTTTATTGCACACAAAATACAATCAGCTTAACCAATCTGGTAGTTAACTACTAGTCATCTGAGTAATTGATATCAAAATTATATTGTGTTCTAAAAATGACTAAAATTCTGAAAGATGAAATCATTATTCATTATAGTAGTTAGCATGCTAACGAAGAAAATACATTATATAAAAAATACAAAGTAGTACATTCTGGGCGCTCTCACCGGCGATTTCTTCCTGACAACCCAGATACCTATATCTTATAATTGTTAACAATCAATTACAACCCATTACAGGCAGGGGCACGGGTCTCTTCCCATAACTCGGGAAGATTAGGCCATATTCCACACACGTGGGCCCAGTTCGGATTGGTGGAGGTTGTGGGGCTAGTGGCCAACCCCAGTGTCAGAAGTTTTCAAGCCGCCTATAAGGCCTCCGATATATCTTATAATAATAATAATATAAATGAATTTATAGATTAAGTATTGCATGTAAAGCAAGGTTCGGAACCGGTTAACAAATACCGGTTAATTTCGTTCGAATTTCGGTTAACGATTCCGTTCAGGTTAAACCCGGTTTCCAGCTTAACCGGTAAATTTGAATAAAATATCGGTTAATCAGGGAGCGGTTTTGTAACCGAAATAAGAACGAAATTAACCGGTTAAAACTTAAACCAAACTTAGTCAAGTTCAGGCGCGTCGCTCGGGTGCCACTGCCCGAATTTTCTGCTCACTTTCTCGCACGCTTTCAACTGATCGCACGCGGCAAACATACCTACAACGTCGCATATTTTTCAAATTAACCGGTTAATTCCGTTCGAACGAAAAAATATCGGTTCTGGTTAAACCGGCTATATATACCTACCGGTAACCAAAACCTGAACGAAACCTTAACCACAATTATTTCGATATCGGGGTCAATGACCGAAACCGGTTTTTAGAAAAACCGGTTTCCGAACCCTGATGTAAAGTATATCGTCTAAGGTCGTATGTACACACAAAGTACATTTAATTCACATGGGAAGTCGGGTCAAAAAACTACTTTCGTTCGTTTAAAAACTATTTTTGTAATTCGAAACAAATGAACTTTCGAGCTTCAATATATACAGGGTGTAACAGAAGTGTGTGACAATACTTCAAGGTTGGCTTTTACCTATCAAACTGAACAACTTTAGTTCTACAACTTTGTTGAAATCGCAAAAATTTTTTTGGACTTTTCATACAAACTTGGTTCGCCAGCTGATCGATTTGTATGAAAAGTCCAAAAAAAATTTTGCGATTTCAACAAAGTTGTAGAACAAAAGTTGTTCAGTTTGATGGGTAATCTGTATAGGTATGTTAAAGCTATCAATTTGAAAAATAAATGTTGGAACATAACTTAAAGGCATATTTTAAAACGTAAATAATGAAGTTAAGCCAATTTATTTTAATTAATGAAAGGAATTATTCGGAACGCAAACTGAGAAAATCAAGCGAATTTACAGTCAGAATATTCATAATTTTCCATCGCCCAATCAGCTCAACCATCGCGCATAGGAACAACAGTAGAGAAAGTACGTGAATTTTAATTAAATATTGCTTGCTTGCGTGGTCGCTTCAATCACGCTGGTTAACTGACTACAGATACGGTCATAACATGGATAGGTTTCACTATTAGTGGTTATCTCGACCGTTTTCGTGCTTCGCGAGGCACGTTAAGCCGTTGGTGCCATGCAGCTGCTATTACTAGAGGACAATCGCTAAGCCATGGCGGAGGCCTTATAGGCGGCTTAAAAACTTCTGACAATGGGGTTGGCCACTAGCCCCACAACCTCCACCAATCCGGACTTGACCCCCTGAGTGAAGTATAGCATAGCCTAAACTGGGGAAGAGACCCGTGCCCCTAAAGTGGGGACGATATGGGCTGATAACGAACTATCCTATGTAAAAGGAATATACGACATCTCGCTCTCCAATATTTTTTTCCGAGTAGTTTTTATTCAAAGCGGAAAAGTACATACATACATATGTATATATACACCCGAAAAACATCAGCAAATGTAAAAGTTTATAAAATCTCAACAAGTTCCATTAAAACAATAAGTTATCGTCCACAGAGTAGGTAATTCATCTTATGAAAAGCCTGAAAGCTTGCTTTTACTACTCTTCATAATTAAATCGATCAATCAGTTTATCTGTCACAAGGTTGTACTTTATTTGCAGATTAAAAAGACATTTGAATTTTTACAAAATATTTGTTCATGTTACTGTCTTGTCAATAAAAAGGAGCCCAGTCCGGATTGTTGATTGTGAGGGTAGTCGCCAACCCAAGTGTCAGAAGTTTTTAAGCTACTTTTTAGGGTTCCGTAGCCAAATGGCAAAAAACTAAACCCTTATGGATTCGTCATGTCTGTCTGTCTGTCTGTCCGTCCGTAAGTCACAGCCACTTTTTTCCGAAACTATAAGAACTATACTGTCTGTGAACCGCATTAAGATTTTCACACAAAAATAGAAAAAAAAACAATAAATTTTGGGGGTTCCCTATACTTAGGACTGAAACTCAAATTTTTTTTTCATTAAACCCATACGTGTATCTATGGATAGGTCTTCAAAAATGATATTGAGGTTTCTAATATCATTTTTTTCTAAACTGAATAGTTTGCGCGAGAGACACTTCCAAAGCGGTAAAATGTGTGTCCCCCCCCCTGTAACTTCTAAAATAAGAGAATGATAAAACAAAAAAAATAAATGATGTACATTACCATGCAAACTTCCTCCGAAAATTGGTTTAAACGAGATCTAGTAAGTGGTTTTTTTAATACGTCATAAATCGTTAACCGCAATTTACCTACAACGAACTACAAGAACTTTTATATTATGTTACTTGCTGCTACGGAACCCTTCATGGGCGAGTCCGACTCGCACTTGGCCGCTTTTTTTTGTTTAACGCCTGCCATCTAGTGATAGCATTTGTCTCTAACACATTAACGTACTTTTTCAAGCACGAAAACGGTCCAGATAAATATCACTAACAGACCGAAGTAGGTTGGCTGCGTCTGTAGTTAGTTAACCTGCGTGATCGACCAACCACTTAAGCTACACTGTGGCAAGATCGCTATACATATATAAGATTATTTTTGGACCCCCACCGAAACTTCACAGTGGCTTCTACTCATGAAACTGAGCAACTTTTTCCAAATAATCAATGGTCAATTCACAAAAAAATTTTATTTATTTATTTTATTTTATTTATTTATTTATTTTACAAATTTATTGCACACTTAAAAAAAGAAAGATACACACACATGATTACACATATTATGTACAATTGGTATGAATAACTCTGTAAGAGTTTTCTTCCTACATACCAAAGGTGATGAAGAGACAAGATGTGAAGGCTGTGTTGGCGTGCACGCGAAGTATTTATACTATATATATATATATATATATCAACCTAAATAAAAATATATATACATTTACATACATACATACATATATCATATATATACACAAATATATTTTATATATAAATAAATATCATAAGCATAATACATACTTATGCTGTATTGGAGAGGAGATGGTCTTTAACTCTTTGTTTAAAGACATTTAGTGAGGGACTATCACGAATATCGTGTAGGAGAGAATTCCACAGCCTCACTGCATGGACAGTGAAAGAGCTGCCATAGCTTTGGGGCTTTTTTTTGGGGGCATGTCCATACAAAATAGGCCGATCACGTGATCAAATTAGTATGAAAGGTCTAAAAATTTTTTTGCGAATTGACCATTGGTTACTTGGGGAAAGATGTTCAGTTTCATGAGTAGAAGCCACTGTGAAGTTTTGGTGGTGGGTCCAAAAATAACCCTGTATATCTGCAGGTTTACATTTAAGTAGTAGATTTTACTTATTTTGTTTTGTTTTGTCTCAATAATGATTTTGGAGAATCTGATGATCAGTATAAAAACAAATCAAATACTTTTAATATAAGTATAATTGTTTTTCGATCCTTTGTGCTGGCTGAAATTGACTTTACAATAAAATA
Organism: Coleophora deauratella; assembly: GCA_958295455.1. NCBI lineage: Eukaryota > Metazoa > Arthropoda > Insecta > Lepidoptera > Coleophoridae > Coleophora > Coleophora deauratella. Next base: position 18,129,126 of record OY282392.1, on the reverse strand, counting down.
ATTAAATAATGTGCTTTTTGCATGGATTCGAACGAAAATGTTTTTTCAACATCTGAAAGGGCAAGTTGGTGAAATTACATTCCATGAATCACTGAAATTTATTTTGATAGATCCACTTATTGCCTCTTACCTATTGTGTACAAAAACATAAAAGTAGGATCTATACATATGTAAATGGATCTGTAGTCTATGTGATCTGTAGTATGATGTATACAATATTAACTAAAAAATCTTATGTAAGTCACCCAAAATGAAACTTGTATAAATACTGATTTTAGTAAAATTGGGCAAGTAGAGATCGTGAAATACGCGGGAATAGACTATCTTCTTGGCATATCCAAAATCGGATAAAAATATAATTAAAATTAAAAGATAAATAATATAATAAGATAAATAATAATAAAAATTAAAAGCCCGACTTCGTAAAACACATATCTTAAATAAAATTATTTTAGAGTTTGGCCAACAAAAGCTGTCCACAAGACATGGCGGCTTTATAAACGCAGTTAATAATAGATCATGCCATATTAAAGTTTCGTTGGAAAACCCTAATACCTACATCTTGTACAAATATGATGTGGGTGAAGCTGTATTCTCCATCTAGTTTCAACATAAAGGACTGCTCCATCAATGAAAATCCGTTTAATATCAGCCGCCTATTGACTGCAAAATGTTTGAAGTTGCGACGTGCCCCCTGCCCCGGTGCAGATGACACCGAAGATAAAAAGTCTATTGAGCACATAACAAATGTAATTTAGCCATATCGAATTACGTTGATTCAATTCCATCAGATATTGTCGAATGCTGGTTTTCAATTAAATATAAAACAATATGGATATTTCAGAAAGGTCAAGGCTTTATTGTCAGATCCAAATCCCGTTCTTAGGGAGAAGGACAGAAAATATTTCTTTTGTATTTTCATACTAATTGTCAATAATTCTATGAAAGGAATTTTTCTTTGCTCTGATTTTATAGGTCTATATGAAAATGATAATAGTAATTACTTAATAATTTAATTTAATTATTGGTATTTACCATTTGCCGCTAGTCAGCAAATAAAAAGTAATTCTGTGTTTTCATGTAATTATGTAGGTATGTGCTTCTTGTCAAGATGTGATTACAAATTTCTACGTGATACGAAATATGTGGAAACTTGTAGGTACTCGAATTAAACCAATGAACGTAACAAGTTGTGAAATGACCCTTCTCAAACCTGACATTCTTAGGGATTCTATTTCAACTTAGACAGGTCACTACAGGTTTATATGTCAACCCTACAGTTATTACGTCAGCTATTATACGACCCTTAATTATTGTCCTCACTGCAGAGGCACGGGTCTCTTGCCCGACGTTGGGAAGGTTAGGCCATACTCCACACCACACCCCGGACACTTCATACAAATTTCGCGCCATTGTTTACTACAAAGACATTCATGTTTGTACACATGTAAATGTGTGCATGATGTACTAGGTTTAAATCGAGATTCAATTACTCATTGTTCTTTATTATTAGCTAGACTTTTACAAATAAAGTAAAGGCTGTATACACCAGACAAGGCTGTATAGCCTAAGAAGGCTTAGCTCTTTCCTTAAAAAACAAAACTTACGTATCCGCTTTGAGAAAGTTTTGTCATCTGACGAAGTGGCTGTCGTGTTTTTTCGCCTTTTCCTCATAAACTCCAAAGTCTCGTCCGAGAGTTTCGATTTCCTGTCCTTATACTTGCCTCTACAGAACTTTTCTCCCACAGCCCTTATGGTATTTACCACGTTGTTGAGGTCCTCGTCTAAGTCAACTTCAGGGGTAAGAGCATCGAAGCTACTATTCAGCTCCAGTTGGAATCGCTCGGAACCAAGTAGGACCTGAAACTGAGCAGGATGAAGAAAAGATTCCATCAGACGACTTCTTTCTAGCTTGTAATCGATATTCAGAGTGCCTCGGAGAAGTCGGTGATCGGTTCTGTGCTATCACCCCGTTCCACCTTGGCGTTAAAATCCCCCATGACAACATTGAAGTGAGCCTTCGTGGTGTTAAATAGGGCTTTGCTTATGTCCTCGTACATAGCCTGTAGTTCATCGTCAGTACGACCTTAAGTGTGAACTTTTGGTCAGTCTTACGACAAGGTATGCCACTCTCATCGACACACTCGCGATCTCCTTTGACAACATTAAGGAGACTTACTGGCAACTGACCTATTCCGCCTTAGGAGAGATTGTCTCCTTCTCGATAATAGAATAGATGTCCCGATGGAAGGGTCAGCGTGTCCTCCCCCTGTCTTCGGACTTCGATTAACCCTACAATATGCCATCGTATCTTCTCTAGTTCTACTTCGAGTTCGGCAAAATGTTCGTCGAGCCTAATCGTTCGTCCGTTATACGTCGCCAGGGTCAGTTGGTTATGGTAGCCTTCCGTAACCCGGGGACTCTGAGCACCCCTTACCCCACCGAAGCCGTGACCGCTACCGTAGTCCGGTCTAGCGGGGTGGCCGATTGGTTGGTCTTGGGATGAACTTGGACAAGACTAAAGTCATGTTCAATAAACACATCGTCCCGAGTCCGGTTATAGTCGAGGGTAAACCTCTAGAATCTGTTCAAGAATATGTCTACCTCGGGCAAATCGTGCAGTTAGATAGAAACAACTTCGAGAGGGAGGCCAGTAGAAGAATACAGCTAGGCTGGGCAGCATTCGGAAAGCTTCGTCACATATTCACGTCGCCAATACCGCAATGCCTGAAGACAAAAGTCTTCAACCAGTGCGTCCTACTCGTGATGACATAATATGACGCCGAAACGTGGACACTAACAGTGAAGTTAGTCCACAAGCTTAAAGTCACCGCAATCGGTTAAAATAAGGAAATATTTAATCACCTATCAAAAAATGGTGAATCGCACAACAAAAAAATCTGTTTTACCATCTATATCTATAGGTTAGGTAAGTTTAGATTTGCAATTTACTTATTTTGATGTGCAACTAGTATTTTTTTGATCCGCAGTTAAATACTATACGATAAAAAAAAAATGAAAGATACCTACGTTTGATTATTACGATGATTACTATCCTCCAATGATGATAAATGAAAATACTTATTACTATTATACTAGCAACTGTTCAAATGGATTGGCTACTTACTAAATATAATGTATTTTAATGTATTTAATAAATATATATGTATTTAGGTACACTTATTTGTACAAGTGTCAAATTGGTTTGATTATAGGTATGTTAATATTTATTACCCAGCTAAATTTAAAAGACACTGGCCAAGTGTGTGTCGGGATAAGCATAGCATAGATAGTGTAAGGTTCTGTACTATTACAGATTTTATAAACCGCGACGTTAAATTTGATTTTATGTTTTAAACTTTAAAACTGTTTATAACATCATACGGAAAATATTTTTTATTATAGTTCTTATTTAGAATCCCTAGTTCTTATATAGTATACATTAGCACAGAGTATTAAATAGAAATTACAATGAAACCTGGATAACTGGGACACAAAGAGGTATTCCACTTATCCAGTGTCTCAGATATCCAGGTATAAGTAAATATCTGTCTCATTTACAGAGGGTTCAATTAATAGAGGTGAAAATAGAGGTTATTTTAGTTATAGAGGTGGGATTATTAAATAAAACACACAAGAAAGTCCCAGTTAAAGAGGTAATAAATTGAAATTGATGTTATCTCAGTATGAAGTTTAAAGAAAAAAATTAATAAAAGTATTCTTTAAAGTGTGGTAAGTAAAAGAGGTAAAATACACTTGCTGTCTCAATTATAGAGGTATTTATGGTGATAAAATCGAAAGAACTAATCCCAGATATAGACAGAGGTCTGTTTTGTACTCCTAACAGAGGTAATTCAGTGCAAAGTGTCGGGACCTCAGCATGAGTCTCAGCTCTGGAGGTTTCTCACTTATTCAGGTTACTGTATTTTTATTTAGTTCATTCGAAAAATTACGCGTGATAGTACTTTCTAGGAGTTCCGTCTGTCTGTACATCATTGACAGTTAATAACAGCGTCATAACTTTAACATTTTTAAATCATACAATTTTGCGCAATAGCCCGGCATCGTTTCCTAAATGCAACCAATTAAGTCAAACCCTAGAAAAAATTGAGATTACTATGCTGTAGGGAATAAAAAAAATTGAGATAATACAAAAAATAGAGATTACAATAGGCTATTGCGCAAAACTGTATGATTTAAAAATGTAAAAGTTATGACGCTATTATTATCTGTCAATGATGTACAGACAGAACGTCCTCGTAGGGACTACGGAACTCCTAGAAAGTACTATCACGCGTAATTTTTCGAATGAACTAAATAAAAAGATTCCTATTTAATACTCTGTGCTAATGTACAACGCTGTACTTTCTCTCTGAACTGAATCTATAAGTTTACACCGGCAAGCGTTTTTACGTTGCGGCTAGTGACCCAAGACTTTTTATCACTAACTGCTCCAAATATTGCATTGCGCGCAACTCAACCAAATGCGAAAGTCTCACCGTTATTTATCTTATTAACTTTTAACTAGCCTCTCAAATCGATATCATTATATTTGCGACATAATCTTGGCTGCATTACAATTACAACTTATTGCTGATATTGAAAGGTGTGATCACAGCTCCGATAGCCGTGATCGTCTAGTGGTTAGGACCCTACGTTGTGGCCGTAGTAACCCAGGTTCGAATCCTGGTCACGGCAGTGATTCCACTGTCACGGCGGAGCAACCACATTTTTTGTAATTTTTATGTCAGATTGAGTGACAGAAATCCCTGAGAAAACTAAGAAATTATAATTTACTAGTAATAGTAGTAAGTAAGTAATTTAGCAGTTAGTGCAATTTCTCGGTTTGTACGAATACTCAGAATTTGGAATACAGCACAATTATGGCTACGATACGAAACGAGGGCAACACAGCCGAAGCCTGATCATCTTTAGAAAATTTCCTATGTGTTTGCACTGTGTTCCAGAATTTAGATTTCTATGGATCTAGACCTTTCAATCAAAGAATGACTAGCGATCCATTCCAAAATTCTTCAAAGAGAGATTTCGAAGCTCCACCTACATTGTTTTGTAAACATTCTTAGTTAGATTAGTTGACATAATGGTCGTATCTTTATCCTCGCCCAAATTAGATAATATTATTACTGTGCGGATGTTTCGCTCCGACGAAATTTAATTTAAACGTGATTGTAAGTGCTGTTTAACTCTGAGGAATACTTAATAGGTCTTAAATAGAACTTGTTAAGTTAAATTATGGTGCAGAACTTGGACTGATTTAATAGAAGACAGGTTGTTTGGCTCAGGTTAAAAAGTTTTTATTCGACTGTTCTTAATTAAGGGTGATGTATTTCGGATATACAGAATGTTGTTTTCATACAAATCAGTCAGCCTGATTAGTTAACTTTGTTAGAATTTTTTTTTGTTCAAGATTTTTTTCATATCATGTATACATGTAAAGGGGTCTGTCGACCAAAAAAAATGATGTTTAAATGTCTGTTTTATTGTCACCATCTGTAGCCCAAACGGCTTCGAGATTCGTCTTAATTTCCTCAATGAACAGAACACTCTGTGCTAAGAAACCCTCTAAATTCATCATATATATATTTTTTTAAACCTCTGTGTCTGAAATACAGACACGTTTAAAATCTTTCAAAGACGAGACAATGATATTATGTACCCAATAATATCCAGTCTTCGTGAACTTACTTTTGATGAAAAAAAATCCCATTCCTCAATATACCTACCCACCATAATGGAAGAAGTGTTCGTGTTTTTTTTATTTTTAACCAACTTAAAAAAGGGAGGTGGTTCTCAATTCGACTGTATGTTGTTTTTTTATGTTTGTTACGCAATTACTCCGCCAATTATGAATCGATTTTGATGATTCTTTTTGTTTGGTAGGTCATACTTCAGAGGTGGTCCCATATAAATTTTATATAAATTGATTTAGCGCTTTTTGAAAAAAACAACAATACAAACAAAATTGCATTTGTTACGATTGAAGTCGGTTGTTTTTAACGTGTTCAATGTTGTCGATTATTATTCTAAATCTAATAAGATATCCAATTTATTTCATTGAGTATAAATATCGCTAGCGTCATAAGACGCAGGATATCACCCCAATTTCCTGTGAAGGATCTTCATATAATATATTTTCTAAAGGACCCCCAATGAAAGCATCGATCTCTTTCAAAAAGTCATTATAGAGGTATTTAAGTCGATGACAAAGACTTCGAACCAAAGCCCTCAGGGTACTTATTGAATTATTTTTTACTTTAATCGAAGTTTAACTTTTATACAAAGTATTCTGTAAGAAAGTTTTTCAATTTGAGTTTTTTCTTATAAACAATTGGTATTTAGAATGTTTAAAAGAAGAGTTGCATATTTTTAAACTTTTTCTAAAATACAGGCTGTAATAAAACAGGTGTAGGACTTTTTACTGCGACTTGTACTTATAAATTGTCAAACTGAACTGCTTTTGTTTTACTTATTTGGTTGAAAAATTTTATATTCTCACTATTATATTTCATTTTAGCAAAAGATATAAACGGCAGGATCTGTAGGTATCCTGAACTAGTGTTTGAAACGACTCTGAGGAGCACACGCTTTTAAAAAAGTTTATGCAATATGCACCCTTCAATAAACTGCCTCAACAAATAAAGACTTTGCTGCTGAATTACTTGAAACTGGCTCATTTAACATGTTTTTTACTCAACGAAAAAAATTTCTAAACTTTAAAAACAGTAACATTTTTCCTCAATGCTCATAAGATTACTAAATATGTACTAATTTGCATATCATGGCCTATGGCTGATAGGAGTGCTTATTTATTTATTGTATGTACTATACATCTTTATCACCCTATTTAATGGTAAATAAGTATAATGTTTGATTTCATTTCATTTGAAAGATGGTATAGGTACGACCGAAAAATGTACGTAAATATAAAGAAAATGTAGGTAGGATAAATCCTCTCTCTCGAAGGAAACTTGTCAAGTGTGAAAGCTCTGGATTAGAGCATCTCGTCTAGACGCTAGTCTGGAGACGGAAATACGATCCAGACGGTAAAAGTGCAGTAAATGCACCTGCTAGGACCTCGCGAGCTAATAATGTTATAGATTTTCTTGGTGTTATTTTATAGAAATATGAAAATTGAGCGCTTTTGATTGCTTTTCACATTTACTGACTTCGAAGGATTGTTGTTTGGCTATGTAGGTAGTTTATAGAGTCGTTCTAAAAACCTGAAAATATGTAGCGGTGGCTTCTACTTATGAAACTGAACAACTTTTTCCAAAGATCGCATGCTCAGTTTCCGAAAACATATTTTTTGGACTCCCCGTAAAAAGTAAGCGAATAAGCTTATCGCATAGCATGAGACGGTAAAAATTCTTTGCAAATTGTATATAGGTTCCTTGTTTTCTGAGAAGAAAATATAGTTAATTTTCTAAAATGATTCTGCAATTTTTAAAACCATATGCATAATAAGTTACTTTATTAACATGAGCAAGAAAGTACAAAAAAAAATCATAATCATAACGTTTTTCTCATATTAACGACCTGGCATGTTATTCTCTGAAGAGCTTCAAGGGATTCCGAGCTTACGAAAAATTCAGAACTTCTAAAATGTTAATGTTAAAATATTACGAAAATTCTTTACACATTTTTAGAGCCCTTCACATATATTTTGTCCAATTACCGCTTCACAGATGAGATCAGACATCGTTTAAAATGTAATAAAAAATACATTATTAAAATAAATTGGTATAGGTATCTTCTGACACTGCGTATTCAGGAGAAAGACACATGTGTAGCTTATAAATTGTTTGTTTCCATTTCTTATTTAAAATGTTTATAGGGTTTTTCGTTAAATTTTAAGGCAGTGCAACCGATACAGAAGCTGATGGTTTTTGGCCAGTTGTCTTCTAACATGGGTTGGGTTTTCTTCAAATATCTATAATCATTCGGGACTACATATTTGATGTCATTGCCACTATAGATTATATCCATTGAAGTTCCCCTTTTTGTATAATGCTTGTATGTAGTCAGTTTTCTTTGTTTATTTATTCACTATTAGTAAGCCCTTGACATTATCTCTACTGACAACCCATTTCGTCCCCACTGCAGGGGCACGGGTCTCTTCCTATAACTCGGGAAGGTTAGGCCATACTCCACACACGGGGGCCAAGTCCGGATTGGTGGAGGTTGTGGGGCTAGTTGCCAACCCCAGTGTCAAAAGTTTCCAAGCCACCTATAATGTAAAGGTGATATTATCTCACCTGGTGGTAAGTGCCGGAGATGCCAAAGATGGAATACAGAATAATAATAATGATGAAATGATGAACATGTTTATGTGAATGGTCGTAAATAAATGATATGTCTATCTTTTTCAGGAGCCAGTGAGGTGGCGTGATGTATAACGTAAGCGAGAGCGACGCTGAAGCGGCGCAAGAGCATGTCGTGCCACTTGTAGCGCTCTACATCTTCGTCTCCTTTTTTGGCATCATTGGTAAGAGACCATAAGCCTAACCGAAGGCTCCTCAAATAAAAAGATCTGTAACGAACACAAATTCGCATAGGTATTTTATTGTCCTGGTGTACTTTTGAGCAAAGAACAATGAATAATCCCACTTTAACCATTTGCACTTTTGCAACTAAGTTAACAACGCAGATCGTCCTAATGCTAGTGCAGGGTACAGAACTCTTCCGATACCTCAAAAAGGTGAGGCCTTACTCCACACACGGAGGCCAAGTCCGAATTGGTGACGGTTGGGGGGCTAGTGGCCAGACCCAAAATCAGAAGTTTTCAAGCCTTCTATAAGGCTTTTCGACAAGGCTTTAAGACTGCCATGTAGTGATAGAAACCAGCACCAAGGCTTAACGTACCTTTCAAAGTACGGTAACGCCTCTAGCAGTCAACCCCATCCAGGCTATGACCATATTTGTAGTCAGTTAACCTTACTATCCAATATACGAACTTAAATATCTTCATTTCTTCTCACAGGCAATGTAAGTCTGATGGCAGCCCTGGCCTCGGCCGGGGCATCGAGACTGCGCACTCCACAGCTGCTCAGCGCGTGTGCAGCTGACCTTCTTGTTTGCGCTGCTAGCGCTCCCCTAGCTGCAACGAGGGCTGCTAGGATGCACCATCTGCCATGCCATTTCACGTACTATATTGAGGTAAGTTCAGTTTGAGCGAAAAAAAATGCTGATGCTGGTTTAGCACTTTCAAGACAAAGATTATTTATATTCGCCTATTGCAGATGCAAGACGTTATGATTGCACCGCTATTTTGCACTGTTCTTCTGTCATCTGTATGTTAAGTTAAAATAATTCTCCTACAGTCGTTCCCGGTAGCGGCCAGTACGTTATCTCTGGTAGCAATGGCAGCAGACAGGTCCGGTGCAGTGCGTCGGGGAAGGCGCACGCTCTGCGCTCGACCCTCGCTAGCTGTTCTCTGTGTGTGGACCACAGCTTTGCTGCTTGGTAAATCAACAGTCACTACATATCTATAGTTTGATTCTTTCCTGGTTCTAAAGTTTTCATTCTTTTCAGGAGCAGCAGCAGTAACAGCATTCTGCATATCATGCCCACCACTAGCCATCGTCCACGCTCTCATCACCTACTGCTTCCCAGTATTGGCTGTTGCCAGGTGTCACTGGGCAGTCCGAGTGAAACTCACTGCATTGTCTCTGACTGCGCGAGCGGCACACGGCGAATTGCCCTTACCCGTACCACTAATACGAAGACCCACCCACGTCATCATCGTGGCCGGCATCGGACAAAGGGAGCGGCGTGATGCAGTAGACGCCGGCGACGTCAGATCCAAGAAGAAGCTCCAACCAAGTCTTCTCGGTCCGCAGCCGCAGACTTCAACCCTGCACTCGCGGCGTCGTCTCGGCAACGTGCTGATGGGAATAGCGGGCATTTTTGCTGCGTGCTGGTGCCCGCACGCGGCTATAGTGATATCGGGTGCGTGTGGACAAAGGGTGCCGTTGGCGCTGGCGCAGTATGCGCTGTTGCTCGGGCACGCACACTCAGCGCTGAACGCGGCTGCGTACTGGGTGCTCAACAGGCACTCGCTGACGTCGGCGTGCGCGGTGTGGCGGCTGCCGCAGCTACGAGTGCGCGAGGAGCGACCGTCCTCCACCAACGAGGCAGCCCTGGGCGCGTTCCACCCGCGCCTCGCACGCCCCGCGCCCTCCCCGCGGCCCCCTCCCTCCAGCTTTCTATATTGATGTCCGTCTATCTTCTAAGCTCTGTCGATCTGTGATTCCTGTCTCTCAGTGCCTCGTATATAGTCTACGCTCACGCTCCCGCTTGGAGCTCGCTCGTTTCGTCGTTATAAACGTGGTTGTTCGAGATTTTATGGAGAATAATATCCGTAAAGCAATAAAGTGTATGAAACACTTAAAGTTGTTTTATTGTTATCATGAATGTCGGTATAGACGAACAATTTCCTGCATTTCCTAAAGAAGGATTAGCTTTTATTAAAATAAATAACCAACATTTCCTTTGGCTAACTTTCTATTTTCCAACGGCTCCTTACAAAATTGTATTTGGCACCTCATGACGTTAATTTTAATTTTAACGGAAACAAAGCGAACACGAAACCTCAAAGTGGCCTAAATAGAAACTTTTTAATTATCACAATGTATCTCGGACACGGAGCAATAAACCAAAGAGCTGGTATTAAACCTGGCAAAAGGGAGCCGGCGGCAAAGTTTGCGGTTGCCGTACCTTCGAAGTACGAGAACTCGCTCTCACGGCGCAATTAAGAAATGGGTTATGTCCGGCAAAGAATAAATGTAGCCTGTAGATAATGGTACTAAAAAATTCACGGAGAAAATCACTTGTAAAACTGTAAGTAAAGAAAAAATCGATTAGATATTCGGCACTTCAGCAGATTATTCTCTCTGACTCTTGTTGGTTAGATAAAATTAACCTTTAACCACCGTCGTGCGGTCTCACAGACCGCTACGGTTTTCGAAACTGCTAGATTGCACTGTTCCACGCATCCTCCCGTCAGTATCTTCGAGTTATGTTGCACCGGCGTCGTAGCGGATAATAGTTGTATCGCAACATGCAGTTTTCGTGAGTAATTTGGGTTTAAAGTTGAACCGCGGTCTCTGTGACCGCACGTCGGAGATTACGTAACTGTTTTGAATGTTAACTTTTTGGCCAGTGCTTCTTTTCTGTGGAATTTACACATCAGCATGGTCAATAAGTACATTGTTCACCAAGTTCATCATGCGAAAGTGGACAGAGGAGCTTTCCTGAAGAAATTATCGCGAAAACTTGCGTTACGACATACAAAAGTACCTCGCGAGCTGAAGATGACTTTGACACGGATTATTAGCTCTGATATGCCAAACCCAGAATTATGACCCGGATGACGGTGTTTAAAGGTTAAATATAGCCGTTAAGTTTTACTTTCATATTTTGACTTAAATCTCTTTAAAAAAATTAAAAAGTACTAATACATTTAAAACTATTAAAAAGTACGCTGATTATTTATTTAAGTATTTATTTCATTTATAAATTGTTGTCTACAAAACTTAACGAACGACAGGCTAACTAGAAAAGATACACAACGGGTACTGCTTATTTCTAATTAAAAAAAAACTTTCAAAAGACATTATGGGAGAAAAAGGCTACAAATTAATTCGTATACAATTTACATTTTTATATTATTCCAAAAAAGTTTGGTGGTCACTTACGGCTGACATATTATTTATCAGAACACCGTCTATATAAGACAAGATAAAGTACACAGCTCAACTTGACATAAAATCCAAAATATTTTCTACCATCCAGTAATCCCATCAAAGACTTGCAGAGCCTAACTGAAATACACGTCACGAGGTAAGTGGTAAGTGAGTGAGAAGGGTCGACTGTGCCCATGTCCTTAAAACGGGACTATTTCATGCATAATAAGTGTACCATGAGACAACAAAGCTTTTGAGATGTCGAGCCTAATAAAGGATCTAGCTGATGTGAAGAATTTGTTGCTTTTTTTCGGGATAACAATAATATTTTTTTAGACTTCCCTGCCTTGGATATCTGTGGGATTTTCCACAAATTGTGAAATCTAAATTTAAATTGGAAAATAACTTAAAATTGGCTTGGAATGATGATGATTTCTCATAGGGTTCCCCTGCACCGGTAGCATGACGACGTATATCGCGCGCGACGAGAGTTTTAAAAGCATTTGTTCCGTTCTAACGCTAAGCTAATGAAAGAGACAGCTGAGCTGTTTCTCGCGTTTGGCGCGACAAACAGCTTTATCTACGTCCTCATGCTACCCGTGCAGGTTTCAAGTTGAGAAAAAATGCATGGCTATTTTTTGGAGCCCCTACCAAAATTAAGAATGCCTTCTACTCATGAAATAGGTACTCTCAGCATGAAACTGCACTACTTTTGTTTTACAAATTTACTGTTATCGCATAAAAATATTGATTTCCTATACTAATTTGAGCTTAATAACCGAATTAATTTTCTATATATATAAGGCAAGGATTATATTTTTGCAAGTTATTGCTAGAAACGTTTTAGTAATTTGTTTGTGACCTTTGTAATGAATAAAAAGGTATAGAGGAAATTGTTACGAGGAAAGGTGTGGGTCCTCGATAATATACCTGACCCTGTCATTGAAACTTTTAACTAGCATGTTGCTTGTAAGCTACTACCGGAATATTAAACTTTATTTTTCCTAGCTAAGACATTTTTATTTCGGAACTATTGATTTATACAATACTTTCTGCCCGCTGCTTCACTTGCAAACAATTTTGAGAACGGGAATATTGCCCACGGGAACGAATAAAGTTATCGGGAGACATGAGAGCCTATGTCTTTTTAGGGTTCCGTAGCCAAATGGCAAAAAACGGAACCCTTATGGATTCGTCATGTCTGTCTGTCTGTCCGTATGTCACAGCCACTTTTTTCCGAAACTATTAGAACTATACTGTTGAAACTTGGTAAGTAGATGTATTTTGTGAACCGCATTAAGATTTTCACACAAAAATAGAAAAAAAACAATAAATTTTGGGGGCTCCCCATACTTAGAACTGAAACTCAAAAATTTATTTTTCATCAAACCCATACGTGTGGGGTATCTATGGATAGGTCTTCAAAAATGATATTGAGGTTTCAAATATAATTTTCTTCTAAACTGAATACTTTGCGCGAGAGACACTTCCAAAGTTGTAAAATGTGTGTCCCCCCCCCTAACTTCTAAAATAAGAGAATGATAAAACTAAAAAAAATATATGATGTACATTACCATGCAAACTTCCACCGAAAATTGGTTTGAACGATATCTAGTAAGTAGTTTTTTTTAATATGTCATAAATCGTAAACCGCAATTTACCTTTCATTCAAGTTACAACGAACTACAAAAACTTTTATATTATGTTACTTGCTGCTACGGAACCCTTCATGGGCGAGTCCGACTCGCACTTGGCTGCTTTTTTCAAGTCACAGACTACGTGCATTAAGATTAGTTGAGCCGTTGAGGCGCCAAGAGGAAACAAATAAACAAACACTTGTCAGTTTTTTGATTGACCATAATATTAAATGATTGATCCAAGAGATTACCAATAGAGGAAAAAGTATAAAAACCCCTGATAAAATTGGTATAGTTTTGTCTTCACCTCCTTGAATGCGTCCGTCGTTTAACCAAACACCCCGTATTACTATTTCAGAGTTACAACTTGTGCTATTAATAATAATAGTCTATTTACATAGACAGTTGTTGCGTAGTGTAGCTAAGGAAATAGTGTACTTGTGTCGGTAATGGGTTGCTTGTTACACTGAAACGCAACCCCTTGGTCTGAGCTGAAATCACCTGTAATGTCATGTTATTAAAACCACGTAGCTGAAGCTTTTTGTCGCTCCAAAGGTTATAGACAATGCTGTCACCTCGTTATTTTACATGGATATGGAAAAATAACATAGCTAAGTATGTCATTATAAGGTATCGTAGTTGGTTTTTCGCGTAAAAAAATCGGAATATCACGTATTTATTGTTAAAGGGATTGAAATGGAAACAGTGTGTTCAAGAAAAAATCGTTTCAATCGGTATAATGGTCATCATACACTAACTACATCGCTGCTGCACCTGCACTGATATCCCTGAGAAAGATTAAACAGAAATATTTTGCGAGAGCCTAAGATTTACGCCATCCAACGAATTAAATAATAGTATAATAATAATAAATAATATCCGGGACAAATCACACACGGTCATCTGGCCCCAAACTAGGATTCCCTGTACTATGGGAACCGGAGACTGATATACATACACATATACATTTAAATACATACATATATAGATATAATACACCCCGGACACAAAGCTAACACATCTGCTCATCACAGAAATGTTTGCCCTGGGTGGGGATTGAACCCACGACTCACGGATTAGTAGTCAGGAGCGCTAACCACTGAGCCACCGAGTCTGTCAAGCCACCGAGTCTGTCATTGAAACCTTTTTTTTTACAGAAAATACGGGTTTTCTTCCGTTAGATCACGTATAATAATAGCAACGATTACTACTTGTTATTACTTGTGGTATTACTTGAATTCACGCGCAATTAAAAGAAAAACCCGATTACGCAACCTTACTGTGATAGGTAGCTATTTCTTTTTGCATTATAAATGCAGCATAGTCTCCAAGATACGAGATCTTACTGTGAGCTGGTAAAGCGCTGAATAAGGTACTGTTTGCACCTCATGGCCCCTTTTGAGGCTTACATTTTCTGAAACAAACTATTCTTGATAGGAATATCATAGGTCTGGGGGATCTAGGTATCACAAAGGGGTTGAAGACGGAAATGGGATTTGTTTACGCTTGTGTGATAGTTGACATATCACAGACATAGTTCGTTATTTTAATGATCTTGCAGTAGCCTTGCAGAAAACATATCTTAGGATATCAAGTAAATAAATAAAGCATCAATTACATAATTATCCGGTTTTTCATGAAATCGCGTGTGACGTACATTATGAAACACAAAATAAGCGATCTTACCTGCGGTTCTCTACAAATTATTACACAAGCTCATCAGCTAATTGATTGATATAAAAAGTGAATAGAAACTTTTTTTTTTACAAAGTTGCAGAGCGAATATCGCTCAGTTTTTGAGGAGTAGCAACTATTATCTAATCTGTGGTATGATAGTAGTAAAAATGAACAGGAACCCATTCAGTCACCCTATACCATATATAATATAAGGTAAGAAAGTAAACATCTTCAATGAGGTAAGTAAAGTTAGGTTAGGTCTGTTTGGTGAATGTTCCACACATACACAGTTTATTCTTCTACCGTCTACGTAATACTCAATAGCACTTATCTTACACTAGAATAATCAAACACGATCGACTCCTTAAACAATTCTATCTAGTCCAGGTGTTTATATAGGTATTTCTATTGAGAGTCTGCATATTGATCCTTTTGTACTTATAATAAGGTCTTAGATTAACAAAGATAATTATTGAAAAACAAAGTCCTTTAAGTGTCACAAAAATCAAAGCAGTTAAGTAAAGGTCCTTGACATTACCAGGGCTTTTTATTCGATTTCTCGAAAGGAGGTTGTACGTTTACGGCTGTAGATATGTTTTTCTGTACAATTTATTGTTGCCAAATGTAATATAAAAAATAGTTTTGGTGTGAATTACTGTCATTAATGTGTTCCGGCATGAAGATAAGATAGCCAATTCCACATTGCGTTGGGAAATCTTGGTAAGTCCGCTTCTATCTTAGGCATCATCGTCACTTACCATCAAGTGAGACGATGCCAAGGGCTTATCAACTGAGGGTAAACTATGTTGAGGTTCATTATATTGAAATACCCAGAGTGACATTATGCTAGGCACATTTTAAACAGTTGGGTTTTGTGATGTTATACCCAAGGGCTGCCAACAAGACCTTATTAGGTACTAGGCCTACGCTGTAATCTTATAAGTCGTATAAATTTTTCAACAAAATTGTGTTTTTATATCGGAACCACGGAACCCATAGTAAATTTTGCGATTTGACTATGGGTTCCTCGGAGAAAGTTGTTCAGAATCAGAAGTAGAAGTTCTGATTAAAATTTGACGCACGATTAGATTTACATACATTCAGTATATTCTATTTTTTTACGTTTATTGTTTAGGCTCCATCGTAAAAATGTCAATACACAATTTCGATCATTTAAAGGGAAAACTCTAAATGAAAATGAAAAAGTAATAAAACTGGCCAAGTGTCAGATGGACTAGCGGCAACGATTTCAAACCGACTGTAAGAAATCACCGTTCGTTGGTAAAATACGCAACACAAGTTAAAACTTTTATCAGAGACAGTGTTATAATATATTATAAAAACTGGGTATCAAAAATTTTAAACGTCATTTGACTGATTTTTATGTAAAATTTGTTTAGTTACTAATGGGTAAATTATGTTCATAAGATTCTGTTAAGTACACGGCTGTTGGGACAACATTGTATTGCTGTGGTTTTTTAATGAACAGCCGTCAATGTCAAAAACTATCTATCTGTCTTTGTGCTAATTCCTTGAACTCTTGATACGACACGACCCAACTTTTTCTTTTATTTGGTTCATATATGTACGACTGTACGTGTAGGTCTTCCACGTCCTCTCTTCCCCTTGATTTTTCCTTCCAGAAGGGTTTTGAAAAAGGTGTCGTGTCGTACCAAATGTACCATCATGTTTCCTCTTCGGTTTTCTATGGTTCTAAGCAGGCTTGAATTTTCCCCAATGATATCCACCAGCTCCTCGTTGCTCTGCTTCTCTATCCAAATAATCTTCTTTATCCGTCTCCAGCATCACGTTTCAAATGTTTCAAGTTTGCCTTTCTTTTTGTGAAATGTAAGTTTTAATTAGTCTTGTACGATTATTGGTTGATATGATTGCTTTAAACAGGTGTTTCTTGTTATTGAAATCACATCTTTCTATAGCTATTCGTGTGATGATATCTGAATTACACGTGGAGTCATTGGTTATTACTAGAGATGCGCCGAGTACTCGTTTACTACTCGGTACTCGGCGTACTCGGCACTTTTATTAATACTCGTACTCGGCCGAATTACTCGGTTCAAATGACAAGTACTCGGTTAAAATAAAGTTATATAATTTGAGAGATAATATAACGAAAACAAGCCTTTTTATTAAATAATAAAGTAATGAGCTTTTATTAAAGAAAACAAAGGGAATTATAATTTATGTAGAGAACAGTATTTTAAAATTGAACTGTTATTATTTACAATGAATAACAAACAATCTACGACCATCATATTCATATATGCAGTGGAAGCTTTGTTCAGAAATTTCAGAATACTACAACATTATAAAGGATTCAACAATTAAGACATTGATATTTGAAATTAGCAAAGGCAAGTTAAATGCAGGAATACAAGGAATCTCTAACAACTTGTTCTTTTTGAAAGATAAAAAGAGCGACTGAGGAGCGAGCATTAGCGGGCTATGAAGGAGCAAGGAACTACTGTCATGGTAAAAAAAATCTAACTAGAGATTTTGATAGCGATCGATTGTCTTGCATTAATAGACACCAAAAAACTAGAAAACAAAAAAAAATACTGTGTATGTGTGTCTGTTTGTGCATATCTGTCCGGTACTCTATTACCAAAACCACTGGACAAAGTTGGATTTTTGGGTTAGCGCAATATTTTGTTAATATCTCCAACCGTTTTTTATTTCTTCATAGACATTACCCGCTTCAGAAAACAATCACTCGTATTTAATAAAAATATTATATATCGTGTGTCACACGTTGAACTCTTTTTTATGAGCAGCGAAAAAACCGCAAAGGTCACTAGATAAATACATCAAGGACACCTACATTTCATTTTTTTTTAAATTAAATTATGTGTTTACTGTGTAGTAATATTGGGATAGGACACCAAACTGCTGTAGTAGCTACTCCAAACGAGAAAACTTCATACGACATAACTCACTGCTATAGACGAAAAACCTTATAAGCTGATATTTTATCTAATCTAAAGATATATTATGAGTCATTTATGTGAAACGTTTTTATCTGGGGCCTTCCTGATGCAAAGATTGTCTATCGCTATTGAGCATGGAAACGCTGCAAGCGTGATGGGCACCTTTGCGTCTAGAACGTCTAAGGGTGGACTCATCGACTAAAGAAGCCTTATGGTGGATTTTGATATTAATAATTGACTATATGTAATATTGTAATTTAGTTTGCTAATTAAATAAGATTTTATGTAAAAACAAATTATCAATTATATGTATTAACTGAACCGAGTAACTCGGCCGAGTACTCAGTATGGCAAACTTTTAACCGAGTAATACTCGGTACTCGGTAAAACTTGTACTCGGCGCATCTCTAGTTATTACACTACCGAGATATTTGAATGTAGTGGCTTGATCCAGGACTTTATTGTTTAGCCTAACTGGAGTTACTTCCGGTGATTTCTTGGATGCAACAAAGTTTTGATTTTTGCGGTATTTATGTTAAATCCGGCTTCTTAAAATATGGTATCCATGTTTGTCACAAGATCTTGTAGTTCTGACGTACTTTTAGCGACTGTTGCTTTATCGTCTGTGAATCTGAAGAATCGAATCCTTACTCCATTAAAGATAGCTCCGCATTTTCCCGCATTTGTGATATATTATCATTAAAGTATTATTAATCAGGTACAGCAATTCCATTATCAACATATAGATAGAAGAGATGGATATCTAAGTACATATATACTTATTAAGCATATAATATAATATACAGCGTAAAAAATAGATATACATACTTAAGACTTGTTACTCATCATACTGTAACTACAGTGTTTTAAAAATTTGGAAAGACTTTTATATTCATAATAAATGGATTTTTGATGATTTCAGCATATAAAAGAACAAAATATTTCAATATTACAAGTGGAAACTTCTATTAACTGTCCATACACCTATTTTATATTATGTATGTATTGTATATTATTTA
This sequence comes from Coleophora deauratella, assembly GCA_958295455.1. NCBI lineage: Eukaryota > Metazoa > Arthropoda > Insecta > Lepidoptera > Coleophoridae > Coleophora > Coleophora deauratella. The sequence continues at coordinate 18,110,143 of OY282392.1, read as the reverse complement.
TTTATTAAGTATATTGATATATGTATGTTTCAGTTATCTATTTATTTTTTATCTATTTTTAATTGCTTTCACTTTATCTTGCCTTTTTATTTTATTTTTGAGTGTACCCACCCGCTATCTATCCTCTTCTCGTCTCCTCCATTCGCCAAAGGTTGTCTGGAAGAAATAGCTTAAAGCGATAAGACCGCCTTTGCATATCAATGTTTTAAATATTTTATGTGTTTTCGTTGTTATTTGTACTCTTTTGGTGTGCAATAAAGTATATTTATCTTATCTTATCTATTTTACTATACTCAGTATACATTTACATTGACCGCACTGACGCAATATCTAGATAACGTCAATCAAAATGCAATAAAGTCTGCGCAAGAGTTATTCAAGCGTGAAAGCCTCGGGCGGTGTTGTGAAAGTGCTGTTATACTGAGGAAAGTGTTACAGTTATTCGTCAGGTACTTCAGTGCTCCGACAGCCGTGATCGTCTAGTGGTTAGGACCCTACGTTGTGGCCGTAGTAACCCAGGTTCGAATCCTGGTCACGGCAGTGATTACACTGTCACGGCGGAGCGTATTTTTTATGCGCATTTAAAATTGTGGACTTGAAGGGTTGTTAAAGTTTGTTTGGCAACAAGTACAAGTCGGCATGGCATATTAATGGGAATTATACAGGGTGCAAAAAGTGTGTTTGGAATTTTAAGTTACTCAGAATCAAGTAAGTATACAGGACAGGAAAATTGTTGGAAAAATCCAGTCTACATTTTTTTCTTCAGTTTTTCATACAAATTCTTCATTCACTTTTCAGATTTAGTATGGGAAATTATATTTAGTATGGGATTTTTTCAGTATTTTTTCCTGTATTCTATACTTGATTCTGACCTGAGTCCTTTTTAAATTTCAAACGCACTTTTTTAACATCTTGTATTTTATGGGAATTATATTACATATTAGGTCAGGGAGAAATTCGTATTTTGTAGGTATAAAGTTGTCATCAAATTTTTAAATAAACAAATTCATATTCGCATTTAACTATAATAATAATAGTGAGGATTTTCGCATAATTGATTCCATTTTCTGGGGTATGAAACGATATCAAAACGCTTAACACGTTAAAAAACCGACTTCAATAGTAACAACTACAAATTTGCTACATTTTTGTTTTTATTTATTTTTTCAAAAAGCGCTAAATCAATTTCGATAAAATTTATATGGGGCCACCTCTGAAGTATTACTAACTAAACAAAAAGAGAATCATTAAAATCGATCCATAATTATGACGGAGTAATCGCGTAACATACATACAAAAAAAACAACAACATATTATTATTAATTACATCGGATGATATTGGTCTATGGGAGTAATGATGAGATACAATTTTGCACACCCGGCTAAACCTAAGTCTACTTACCACAGTATAAGGACATTATACAGTATGGACACTCCCTGCCGCTCTCTGAAGGCTACCTCACCCCCCCTGTGTGACGGATCTGTGACCATTTGTCAAGAGGTTGGCACAGTTCCAAAACGGTTCCAAAGCACAGTATTATAACCGTAGACAATTTTAGTTTTTAAGGAAAGAGCTCAAGGCTACACAACCTTGTCTGGTGTATACAGCCTTCACTTTATTTGTAAAAGTCTAACTAACAACAAAGAACAATGAGGGCTAATTGAATCTCGATTCAACCCTAGTACATTACGCATACATTTTCATGTGTACAAATATAAATGTCTTTGTAGTAAACAATGGCGCGAAATTTGTATGAAGTGTCCGGGGTGTGTCTGCTTATTTAATTAGCTGGCTCCGCGACCCAAAGAGCACCCTTTCCTGACTGACGACTGACTAAGTTGGGTTGGGTGGCTAAGTGGTTAGCGATCCTGACCTCTGATCCGAGAGTCGTGGGTCCGATCCCCACACAGGGCAAACTTTTCTGTGATGAGCAGAATTATTGCTCTGATTCTGGGTGTATTATATCTATATATGTATGTAATGAAAAATATATGTGTATGTATATCAGTCAATGGTTCCCAAGATACAGGGAATCCTAGTTTGGGGCCAGATGACCGTGTGTGATTTGTCCCGGAAATTATTATTATTATTACCATTAGAATTAACCTTAAGAATTTTAATATAAGTATTATATATTAGTGCTGTGAGATGTTTTTTTTTTGTTTTTTGGATCAAATAAATTATTATTTCCTGTCCTGTTGAACCTTTGTCTAATTAAAGCATATTGTAAACATAGCGAATGGAAGATCCTGAAAACTAGTCCCAACTCAATTTTAAGTTTGAAACACAGCCTTAGACTTACTTTAGGAAGTTTAAAGTGTATCGAAGATAGTTCCATAGATTTAGTGCTAACTAAATCAATCACAAGTTTACTATGCGCCGCCGTCTAGCTCCGTTGGTAATTGTCTGTTAGATGTTGTTTGTGAGGTGTTAGATAGATAGATATGTCATTTATTTATAACTAGTATTTGCCCGCGGCTCCGCCAGCGTAGATGTCGCTTTATGACTGTCCCTATGGTATCCTACGGGAACCATGCATTTTCCCGAAACAAAAAGTAGCCTATGTGTTAATCCAGTATTTGATATATCTCGCTACCAAATTTCATCCAAATCCGTTCAGTAGTTTCGACGTGAAAGCGGAACAAACAAACAAATAAACAAACATCCATACTTTCGCATTTATAATATTAGTAAGATAGTAAGATAAAAAAATAGAACACAAAAACAAATGACAGAAGACACATAATAATTGACTTCTAGTTATTCGAGTTACTTTTTATCAAATATTAAATCTATTTTTTTTATCTCGCGTTTGGCTGAACCGATTTTAATGCGGTTTTCAGAAAAGTATTTGTTACATTTAGGAGAAGGTTTTAGTATTCTAACCGATTTTAAAAAAAGGAGGTTCTCAGTTAGACTCGTATGTTACGCGATTGAAGTCGGTTTTTTGACGCTTTCAGCGTTGTCGATTATTTATAAATAAAACATTATACATTCATTGAAATTTAAAGTTAGTAAATTCTACTATTTCAATTAAAGAGCTATCTAGTAAAATAAAACATAATTGTTGATGCAAACAACTTTCCTATTACAAAACTATAAAATAACACTCACACTAACCTGTATAATAATATCCTAAGAACTGCCCTTAGTGAAACAAACTCTAACGAAGCTATTGAGGTGAACGTTAAGAAGGTTTTACGCTGTATGAATTTCAGAGTAGATTTCCGTTGATTCAAGGACTTGGTTAAACACAAACTTCAAACACAAAGATCTTACAAATCACTTGATAAGGACGAGGCCTTCAGAATTCAAATGTTCATCGTATTCAATATAGAGCAGAAGCTTATCACGAACCCATTGAGAAAGCCTTTTCAAAGGTTCCACCAAGGAGCAGGTGCGACTGACAAGGTCTATTATCGACCGTACTAATAAGTGGGTAGGTTTGACTAACAGATGAATGTAAACCAACAAGTTTAATGAGTCTACATGAATCCCAGATGGGTTACGAAATCTATAGCATTTTCAAATATCAGCAGACCTCGTCCATAAGATAAGATTTTGGTTTAAATCTTGGTTTAAGTAATTCATTGTCGCAACTTAGACATAAGTTTCAGCAGTATAGCATCGAGAAAGCAAACCTTTGGCTGTTGGTGTTTACTTTTGTTTGTCATACGCCTCGCTTACTTAGAATCTGGGTACCATTACACAGCTATGTAGGTATATCAATTAATATTCTAAGTAACATAATACATTTTCCCTTCTGATACGTGACACGCTGCGAAGAAGGTGAACGAGAGATCGCAACGAGAAATCACCGCACAGAGAAATCGCTTGGAAACTGAACAACTACTAAAACTATTATTTATATCGATGTGTAATAAAGTATATTTAGGTATATTATTTTCCAATGCTTACTACCCACAAACTAGATAACCGCCGTCTATTTCTACGATGAATAAGAACAAATGAAGAAGAATTTATATGAATATAATAAAAATTAAGAATTTCAAATTAATAGTCAATCTGGATCGATAGCAATTTTGAGCCTTCATTGATTTAGGAAAAAAAAAACTAAGTAAGTTAGTTAGAATTAAAATATATACTAGTTACTATAACAATTCCGTCGCAATTCAGCGTGGTAACGCTGCTTCTGTGATGGGCACTTTTGTTCCGGGTACGATTCGGGGCGGTATTTTTGACTAATCAGTTTTTAATTGTGTTTTAATTGTGTTTTTAAAAAAAAAATTCTTATATTCTGTTATTTGTGTGTTATAAAAAAAAAGACTATAACATACTAAAAGTTCATTTAAGCAAACACAACTTCCTAATACCTATTTGAACTAAACTTAATACTGAAATCAACTGCATAAGTTAACAAGATCTTAAGTATCCTTCAGTAACTCATCACCTATAACTATAACAACTCTTAGTGTTCCCACATAGCTCGGGAAGATAAGGTCATTCTCCACATTGGGGGGCTAAGTCCGGATTGATGGAGGTTTTGAATCTAAAGCATACCATTGGGACACCATCCGTTCTCACATTGAATTTTCAAGAGAATTCACTTATCTGTAGGGTAAGAAACTGGCCTATTTTACCCGACTACGGCAAATCCAAAAAGAAGGGTTATGTTATTAGCAGTCTATGTACTGTAGCGACATCTATCGCATCGCCACGAACTAAACCTAGAACGCGCTATTGAAAGTTTCTTCGGATTAACTATATATACAACTTCTAACCAACATCGGTTGGACCACGGCCGGTCCCCAGGCATACCACCTCGCCTGGCGGAGGTACCTCCTTTCTCGCTGAAGAGTGGAACACACAGTTCCTACAGTAAGTTTGTATATTTTAAAGGTGTTTCACCATAGCCTTATACGTTAAACTATGTTTTTTTTTTTAAATTAATGATGAGTTTAATATATGAATACAGGCCTAAAATTATAACATGACGGTTAACTATTCGCTAATGAATACCAAACCAAGGTTCACAAAATCAGTTCTCATGATTATGAACTTTCAACGTTATACCTACAGGGTACTATACTGAGTAGGTATATTTCATATTGCAGAGAATCCGGGAGTTGACAGCATGAAAAATAAATTACGAAATATTATTGACTAAATAGATATTTTATTGTAATTGTTGAAAAACTTAATCACTTTAATTTTCATTGGATTTTCAATTTTTAATTTATAAGAATTTCATAATTAATTTGCAAACTACTATTTTGTACAATGACGTCATCGTACAAAATTTCAAACATTTTCAGAACAAAATGCCGTTTTTGACATTTCATAAAAAGTAAGTCAAATGACTAGCAGTCAACTACCGGAGTATCAATATAAGTACCTTTAGTACCTACCATACAAAACCAGATTATTTGTCATTTTTCTTAAGCTAGATTATTTACACTGATTCTTATTGCTTGCTACTGAAATGAAAATTTGTTGCTGACTTATGGTGAGCAATCCTGTGTAGGCCAGACTGACAAAGATTATGGTTCATTCCTCAAAAAAACGCAAAAGGTAAACAAACTTACTATGGAAATGATACATGTCAATGTCAGATGCATACTATATTTGTTTACCTTTTGGTTTTTTTTGATTGGAATGAACTATACGCTAGAAAGTAAGCATAGCGTGGCTGTTCTGATTTAAAAACGTTATGCGTCATTTAGATATTTCATCATAATTTTAATCATTAATTAGTCATAATCAGAGCGCAAGCGTTCGTACTATTGTCTGGGTAGATATATATAAATTCATAATTCATACAGTTCATATTTTTGCGATAACCCTTAAGATATTTGAGCATTTATCTGTGATTGCTCTTTGTTAACATGTTGCTCGCAAAGATCTGGTGTCTTATCTTATATTTATTTTCGACAACGCTTGTTTTTGTGATGGGAACTCTGCGAAGTGGTAAGAATTACCTCTTTTTGAAAAGTTTAGGTATATTACATTTATTATTTCGCAACTTTATTTAGGCCAATAAGATTGGTACACTTCTGCACACTGCAGCATATTTTGTTTTACAAAGTTGCTTTTCTTTACAAAGTCCAAAAAAGTTCAAAACTAAGCCTTTTGATGCCCTGAAAACTTCTGACACTAGGTTTGAGAAGAGTCCCGTGCCTCAGCAGTGGGGACGATATAGGGTGTTAACGAATAAAAGACATGCCAAATAAACAAGTTAAACAAAAAGGCAATAAGTTATATTTAATATTTATAAGACAATAAAATAAGAGGATAGAAAAAACTTGATGAACTGCTAATAAAGAACTAAATAAAAGCTAAAATTTATTAGTCATGTTACAACATACAAGTGAAAATCTAAAATAGGTATCGGATATAAAACGCTACGTTTCTTTACAGACTATTTAGTCTTCAAGTAATAGTATTCTTTAAAATAACAATGATTTTCACAAAAGAGTTTAATGACCTAAGAATATAATATTCGTAGTCAGCTCGTTTCTTAGAAACTAAATTGGTTACTTAATTACTGTCCATCTTTGCGTTGCTGCAAGAAGTTTCAAGGTCCACTACGTGTGGATGGTATAGCGTCGCGTAGCAACGAAACAACTGTCATGTCAGTCGAGCAAGGAACTTTTATAAAGGAGGTACTATAGGTTCATTGACTTTTTTTTGGTTACAACTTTTAAGTTCATTGTAGTTAAGGTCTTTTGTGAGCTTCCAATAAAGTATACGTATGTACTATTTTTAGCCTGAACAATAAAACTCAATTTTATGTATCTTTTTTAATTTTCTTTGAGAAGCTTACAGCTATGCTTGCAAGTTCAGTAAATAACATTAACAACAAAACGCCAATAATAGCTTTCACATATGAAATATGAATCGTCGCTTAAGAATCGGTCACTGCTGCACCCGTCAATTTGGCCAAAATAAGTACCTATGAGAGATAGTCCTCTCTACAAATGTTGCTTGTATGAGGGGCTTCGGATCATAAATACTTTCATTATAGCTGTAACTCCTTCGCTATGGTGTCCTTCCCCCTTTCATCTTTCAACCCTTGTGCCTTTAATCTTTATTCAATTGTCGCTAGCGTTTTCTCGTTTCATTTACATTAACTACCTACCTATAATAATATCAAGCTTCAATTTAGTTAGTTCTTTTTAAACGGTTCGTTCCTCGCTTCTTCTTACACTTTTTAGGGTTCCGTAGCCAAATGGCAAAAAACGGAACCCTTATGGATTCGTCATGTCTGTCTGTCTGTCTGTCCGTTCGTATGTCACAGCCACTTTTTTCCGAAACTATAAGAGCTATACTGTTGAAACTTGGTAAGAAGATGTATTCTGTTAACCGCATTAAGATTTTCACACAAAAATAGAAAAAAAAACAATAAATTTTGGGGGTTCCCCATACTTAGAACTAAAACTCAAAAATTGTTTTCTCATCAAACCTATACGTGTGGGGTATCTATGAATAGGTCTTCAAAAATGATATTGAGGTTTCTAATATAATTTTTTTCTAAACCGAATAGTTTGCGCGAGAGAGTTTCCAAAGTGGTAAAATGTGTGTCCCTCCCTGTAACTTCTGAAATAAGAGAATGATAAAACTAGAAAAAATATATGATGTACATTACCATGCAAACTTCCACCGAAAATTGGTTTGAACGAGATCTAGTAAGTAGTTTTTTTTAATACGTCATAAATCGTAAACCACAAATTACCTTTCATTCAATCAACTCAAATATAAAAAATATAGAGTTCAAGACATGTGTGATTATGAATTTATACGGAACCCTCGGTGCGCGACTCCGACTCGCACTTGGCCGGTTTTTTAATGTTCTATGATATAATTTCTTGCTCTTTTATTTAACTTGATCTCTTTTAATTTAAAACTTCATTATTTTGTGATTGCGATTGGCATTGAAGGTTTCGGGGAGCTGCTGGATGCGGAAAAGCGCAAGACCGGTCGACATGGAAATTCTTGATCGAGGCCTATTTTAATAATCTTTTGGCTGATCATGATGATCTCCTTTCTGCCCTCATAAAAAAAGACCGCAAAGTATACGGAGACTCCATATACTTTGCGGTCTTCTTTATTATGAGGGCAGAAAGGAGACCTTATTCCTTTTTCTTTATCTGTATTACTTATCGTATTTCCTGATGTTATTCAAGTTCGTTTTTTAGCAAGCGAAAGTGACTGCCAGCTACCATCGAAAGAAAAGCATTGCATCATAGAGTATGCTGCGAGAAACAAGTGGCCACACAGTAAAAGGTATAAGCACAAAACACATAGATACAGAAAGTCCGCTCAATACGCTCACAAAAATATAATGCTTATAGACGTGTACGGTCGTTGTGGGCAAGATCACGTACTGTGCGATCGTGACCTTGCCTCGAACGACCGTATATTTCCTATAAGCATGTATATGCTTACGATTTTAGTGGTTTGTATTGAGCGGACCTTCTGTGTCTATTTTGTGGTATAAGGCAATAAAGGCTTATTAGTCAGAGCTTTTTCAGATTTTCTTCAAGTTTAGAATTTAAGTATTTTTTGTACAGGAACAGATGGCCTTGTCTTAGAAACCATATAAGACGTTTGTTTAGTCATATATATAAAGAAGTTATTTTCAGTCTGATGTGTAATTATAACTTGGTTGACTTCTTATATGGTACATTTTTAACGATTTGATGCTGTTTGCTGTCACCAGATACATCTCACCTGTTTCTTTTGAATGAAAGGAAAAGATAATACTTTTGTTGGAACCCGATGGAAGCGAGATTTCTTCTATCCCAACCACAGAGTCCTTTCCAATTTTGAAATAAATAAATTTACTAATTAAAGAGTGCTAAACAGTACAAATAAATGTTTGTGCGTTACAAAAAGAGAAATTACATTGCCTACCTTGTCTTTCAATATGAACACACAATATAATGTAACCTATAAACACATAAAAACACATTCATTTAATGGAAAAAAAAACTTTTCAGCAACCGCGCCGTGAAAGAGGAAATATTTTTATCCATCTCCGTAGCTTAGTGGCTTGTCCGCTCGCTTCACATCAGGAGGTCGCGGGTTCGATTCCCGGTGGGGTCCAACTTTATAGGACTCGGTTTGGTTGGTGGTAGGGCATTTTCTGAGCCCGACTGGCTAGCTACCACCATCTTATCTAAGGCTTGCCGCCAAACATTAATGTTAACAGCATTGATGTGTTCCGGCATGAAGATAAGATATCTAGTTCCCCATTGCGTTAGAGAATCTTGGTAAGCCCGCTTCCATCTTCGGCATTATCATCACTTACCATCAGGTTAGATGATGCCAAGGGCTTACCAAATGAGGGTAAAAATAAATTTGTAAACGTCGCTTTGACGCTGTTCGTAGCGCTAATCCGCTGCATACATGAAGGTAGGACGGAGTGATAGATAGAAAAGGTTTAGTTACAGGCTTCCATTCTGTCTCTGGTTTACACGCTTTGGGTATGGATCCTTAAAAGTTAATATGTTAGTTGCAGAAACGATCATTATCTTTTAAAGGAGACTTTAAATACTAATGCCCCATTACAGTGTAGCAGAAAAATACTTTAAAAAGATTTTTGCAAAAAACTACTTTAGCTATAGTTAGAGTTTTTTTCGATAAAATGTAACTAATGAAACATCAAACAACCTTATAACTTTTTTTATATTCTAGATTCCGGTACAACTGGGCGAGCAAAAGCTGCGTTCTGATTCGCTGGTCGGACGACTGCGGTTCCTCGCAAGACCCCAACCATTTCACCTCTGAAGCAGAGTGCCGTATCCGCTGTGGAGGATACGCCTAGTCTCAATTACCTATGAACATATAACAGGTGTAACAAATAGATGTTCCTACATCGTTAACTTAATTCTAAAACTTTTCTGAAATTGAAAAAAATGTTTGGACTCTTTTTGGACAGTTTGATCAACAGTTTGGCTTCTTCTTTTTATCGTATGGCATAATTTAAGAGTATAAGGAGTCCTTTGATGTAAGTATAGGAACCTCTTCAGAAAAAAAAATCATGAATGTAAGTATAGAAACCTCTTCAGAAAAAATGTTTAATTTTATGAATAGTAGCCGTAGTTTTTCAAAAGTTTTAGTGAATATTAATTATTCCTCGTTTTCCCAAGGAAACTATACTTACCTACAAATAAGAGCAAAAAAATATTTTTTTGACTTTGAATTCAATTTAATTCAATATACTTTATTGTAATAAATATATACTTATACAAAAGTGAGGTAACAAATAATTAACTAATTATTTAACTGACTTTCAATAATTATTGATCTGTCAATTTTCAATCATTGTATCAAAAGTAATTTTTTTTGTTTCGATTATACAGGATGTTAAAAAAAGTGCGTTTGAGATTTTAAGGGGTGACTCAGAATCAAGTATAGATACAGGAAAAATATAAAAAAATCCGATCGACAACTCTTTTTTCAGGTTCCCATACTAGTAAATCAAGAATTTGCATGGGACACTGAAAAAAAGTTTTGGATTGGATTTTTTAAATACTTTTCCTGTGTTGTATACTTACTTGATTCTAAGTAACCCCTTAAAATCTCAAGCGCACTTTTTAACATTCTGTATAGGTTCCGTAGGGATAGTGAAAGTTGTTCAGTTTCATGAGCAGCCGAATAAACACCTTGTATAGTAAGTACCCAAATTTTATATTTATAAGTTCATTGCCTACCGATTGGACAAAAGCAATCAAAGTAAAAAGTATTGGATCGTTTTGGTTATTCCGGAAATCGAATTCAAGTCGTTACGTGATTCAGTAAACGGAAAGAAACCACAAAGACTTTTACCCTCGCAATGAAATCGAGTTCATCAATTATTTATTTAACAATTAAAACTCATTCACAGGTTTACAGAAAAGTTTACAGTTGAACGCTTACTTTTGGTAATACAATATTTCCAATGTTTTTCGAGTCTATGTATGTAAGTTACATTGTTACAGTCTGTACCCGAAACATCTTGATGCAATTTATTTTAAGTAGGTACAAAGGTTTTTTTTGCAGTCCGGTATTTTGTGACACATTGATTGCATAGATTGTTTGTTTGTTTGTTTGTATACTCTTTATTGTACGACAAAATAAAACAACAAAAATTAGTGAAAAAATACATGGATGCACAAAGGCGGGCTTATCCCTGAAAGGGATCTCTTCTAGCCAACCTTTCAAAATATAAAAGAGACTTATAATTAATAATAGGAGCAGAGAAACACGTACAAAATAAGAAAGAGAGACAACATTATCACGCCATCGCTAGAGCTCATGATGTCAAATGGCGAAGCAACTAAAAACATTTTGTTTATCATCAATGTCAACAAATATTATGTAAGAATATGATTAAAAACAGCAAATGGAATGGAGACGCAATAAGCGCGCGAGCGGGCCAGGGCGCGCCTGATAGTAATGGCCCGCCTAGCCTAACTAATAATGGCATAGAGTAGGTAGCGTAAAAATATAACTGTGGGGGCGACCTTTTTTTCTTTAGTTTTACTAACAGAGGTAATCGAATTTTCATTATTCATTATGTCTTTTTATTTCAAACAAATTATTATTTCTTGACAGACTTTCCTGGATGTAACTTACATAGAGATTTTTAAGAGAACTAAAATAAATAAAGAAAAAGGCGCTAAAAAAAGAATAATCTCTTTAATAGAAAGTATTTTTTTAAGTAAAACTTCTCATCTGTGAAGGTCAAGGAAAGGTAACATTTTACTTTTTTGCATCTATAGTTAGCTAAAATATAGAGCTAATTTGATAAATGAAGCCTGTCAAAATGAAAATTTACATGTATGTAAGTATATTTTTCAAGCTCAAAAATATGTTAATGACACAATTTTACTTTGCAAAACGTTGTTATTTATTATGAAGAATAGAATAGAGATTTTATATTGTTTTAAATACATATTAAGGTATATTTTCTTTGTTTTATTTTTTTATTAACTTAAACAGATAAAATGAGGTACATACTTCAGTGAGACAAGTAAGCATTACAGCCAAGGCTAGAGTTCTAGAATTTTTGAAAAAGTCATTGAATATAGGTAGATACGCATTCAAATACATACGCATTTACAGTACTAAAATAAATTAGGACCCTCTTAAATCGTAATATTCTAATTTTACATTCAAACGAAGTTATTTTTACCCCTTTTTGATGATTAACATTTGACTTTATACAAAACAACTTGTAAATTATATGCCTGTCATTTCGGTATGTATGTAAAAAAATGTTGAAACATCGAAGAACTGTCGAATGTTTGAAACATTCACATTCCTTTAAACTAAACTTATAGTCTAATTTAAAAAAAACACAGTTGTAACATCAAACATAATTTCTACGCTATTAATTATGTATTGCCTTGACCGTCGTCTCTGTCAGTACCTACTCTGTGCGTCGCGCCCTAATAAGGCTGTGTTGCGGTGGCCAGTGTTCGGTGGCCCTCGCGGCAACAGGCTGCTTTTACCGGCGATTTTACCCCGGCCCACCTTATTGTACTTTCAAAAAAGTTCCAAAGAGCGACACAGCCTACAGGAATGGGGAATAAAATTGTGACATTTACAGAACAACAGCTAGAAGATTATCAGGTATTTTTTTAATCATGTAAAATCAAAACATGTTTATTCGAAGTAGGTAGCATTGTACACTTTTCGAAGATCATTTTTTAATCTACCTAGTACGAAGTTCCTACCACTTGGAACTCGTATGCATACCCAACGTCTCGGGAAGTGTTTGCGGAGAGAGAAGAACGTCGGATCCAAAAGAGACTCCCTCCAACAAGACTGTTTTTTTTAACATTTACGATACAAATTGTACCTATGGATGTGAAGTTGCCCAAGTGTGTCTTATTAAGACTATCTATTAGACAAAAATCGATAAATCACTGAAGGTTTTATTTTACCATAGACTATTGAAGAAAACGACTACACCGGAGGCCTATAACTTTTATTATAGATAAGATGTATAAAACAAGGTTCATAATCTTATGATCTCTAGTTATTATCATATCATGCATATCTCTGGCACGCTAAAATTTATTGAATGATTTATTGATTTCCTCTGTGTTAGATAGTTTTCTTAATAGTTATAAGTATAAAGAGTACATTTAACGTAAGTTGGCTAGTAATATCAAAGAACAAAGACATAAAAATTATATTTCATATTAACATTTTTAAAAACAGGACTGCACATTTTTTACTAGGAAAGAAATACTAAGGTAAGCCTTTTTTCATGTATAGTCTAGATTTTATTTCTATAGAATTAAAAAGTTCTTGAAAAAAATGATTGTTTAATCCATATCCAAAGCCTGATCGGTGAACTTAGTACATAAAAAGGCCAAAATTTTTATGTATTTTTTTTATAAAGTTTGGGATCTGTTTTATGTATAATGCTATCACCTCTATCTATGTGTTTGTCAGTCAAAACAAAATGCTATAAATGTAACCTCAAAAGCAATTCACGGAATAAAAGCCATATAAAAGTAACAAAACTGAGGATTAGTCTCGCACGCTAGAAGGAACAGCAAAGATAATCAATAGATACCTATTATTCTTCAGGTATTAGGAGTAACAGCAAAAATTTAACAGTCAGAAAATGATAATTATTTAAGTAATAGAATTAATTTTCTTCTTATGGTGTGGCATATCGTGCGACAGCACATTTGTGATAGATATAGTTGACTGGTAATTATAGTTAATAGCACTATTACATGGTCACAGTATTTACATATGTAGGTACTAGGTACTACATACAATATGGACACAGCCTGCCCCTCTTAGGCTGCCTCATCCCCTCAGCGGGTTACTTCTGGTGACGGCAACACACCATTATCATCATCGGCCAAATGACGTCCACTGCTGAACAAAGACCTCTCCCCAAGGATTTCCACGCCGACCGGTCTTACGCTGCCCGCATCCAGCGGCTTCCGCAACACACACATTAAATATTAAAGCGACATGGTTATTATGAGTGACCGGTGTGTGATTTAGTTTCTGAACATCAAAAGACTACACAAAAGTCAGATTGGTTCTTAATAGTTAGACTGAAACATTGTTCTGATTTCGATGAAGGCAAATCACTTAGGCAGGCTAACTGCGTCATACTTTTTTAGTCACGTTTTAGAAGTAGTTAAGCCATGTTTCATTCCTTATTCATCGATGAATAATAAAAAAAGCTTTTTTAAGTGTCACAAAAATAACAATGTCGTGAGACAGAATGGTGTCACTGAGAGATATGTTAAAGTTTCCATCTTTTAGTCTGAAAGTCTGATTAAGTCTGCTGAAAGGGGCGAAAGGCGCGGAAAGGGGTAATTCTGAAACTTCAGATTTTTTTTTTGATTAAGTTCAATCACATCGTAAAACTTCGAATTTCGACCAATCCTTGATTTATTTTGTTCCAACTAAATCGGATAAGAAGGCTAAAGATACAAATTCACTTTAGTCGTAGCACATAACATGTAAACGTGGCTGTGTAGGGCGTAGAACTAATCTTGTAATCCTATTGTTTGCCGTCTATCCGTCCTATCAGCAAATCCTAAACAGGTTTCTGGACTCACGTGGTTTTGAAACCCTATTTTAACATTCTTGACAGATTAACGTTTGTATCTGTAAACTGTACTAACGACTGAAATTGAACTAATTTTCCCAGAAAACGGCCAACGAAGTGATATTAGTTACTTTAGATGCACCAAAATACTGCAGTGAATCTCTGTAATATACGCAGAGGTCATTGATAATAATATTCTTTTGAGTACGCAACCTTAAATGATGTTATTGCCAGCATATAAGTTCTAGGTGAAATAATGTAATGATTTGCGCAAGATTGCTGGGGAAAGCTAGGCGCCGTGTGTTGAGTATATAGCGCTTGTTGGGGGATCGTGAACTAAGGGGTCGTCCATTAATCACGTGAGGCTCAAAAGGGGGAGGGGGTTCAGGAAAAATCACGAAATATCACAAGAGGGGAGGGGGGGGGGTCTACTGAGATATCACTTGTATTTATTTTTTCGTTGAACACGCTATTTCTAGAGTAATTTCCAAACGTTTGACTGTTTTTCTTATGTTGTTTTTAACTCATCCCAAGGTCAGAAACAACCTGCAACCTTAATGTCTGGAAATTTTTATCACGGTGCTTAATTTTCCAAAATTAAATTACATATTTAAAGATAATATTTTGTCCCAAAAAATACACGTGATTTGGGTAGAGCGTGGGGGGGGGGGGTAGTCTAAAACCTCACCACGTATCACCAGGGGGGAGAGGGGGTCTAAAAAATTGCTAAAAACCATCACGTGATTAATGGATGGCCCCTAAATGAGGGGGCGCAGTGAACTAAAACAGGCTAGTAATAAATATAAGGTTCATAGGTAGTAGGTTTTGAAAGACCCTTTGTTAATTTTTGATAACAATTCTAAATTACATGCGGACAAATTTGTCGCACAATCATAACGTAAATCTACTTAATGTTTATCTAATATAATAAAGCTCTCATAATTGGACATTACCTATTACCGTGTTTGTCAAAAAGGGCGTCTCGTTTGAGCCATAAAAGACATCTGCCAGCCTCTGCTTATTAATTCAGATTTATTCAGTGCGGCTTGCGTGGTCGCATCGATCACGCAGGTTAACTGACTACAGACACGGTCATAACCTGGATGGGTTTGACTGTTAGTGGCATTTATAATATCTCGACCGTTTCCGTGCTTCGCAAGGCAAGTTAAGCCGTTGGTACCGATGTCAGTGCCTTATAGGCGGCTTGAAAACTTCTGACACTGGGGTTGACCACTAGCCCCACAGCCTCCACCAATCCGGACTTGGCCCCCATGTGTGGAATATGGCCTAAACCTTCCCGAGTTATGGGAAGAGACCCGTGCCCCTGCCGTGGGGACGTAATGGGATGTTAACGAACGATAATTAAAAACGCGTATAATTGCGATAAATCCGAATGACTGGAAATAAATATTGTGTAAAAACAACTTATTGTTAGTCCCAAAAAATCCTAGTGGGAGAGCTAGACTAGAGCAACGCAAAATATTTATCTAATCTAAAGTAATAAATAAATAATTATAAATAGAACTGTTATAAATGGAAAGTTAGATTAGGTCTTAAAAATAAAGGAGCTGGGTCTACTCGGTTTTATTCGTATTTTTATACACAGAGTTTTCCAGTCATTTGGATTTTTACAGTGATACGGTTTTCCCAATTATACTGCGACATACCTACACACCGATGACGTCAAACGTTCAATTTCCTTAATTCGGAATGTGGGAAATTGGATACATTTACAAAATGAATGGTAAAATATTTAATTATGAGAAATTTTATGCGCTCATATTTTATAATAATGTAGCAATTACAAAAACATGGAATGGGATAGGATTTATTTATGAAACTTACTTTTTTGTTTTGTTTTGATGTAACAGAAAACCTCTCAAAGAGTAGATTAGGTTAGGGAGGCTGATATAGGTAAAATAGCGGGATAATGACCTAAATCTCTGGCATCTCTATGGCATCTGGATGGATTTTATTAACTGACATATAGATTCATCTAAACCAGTGTTTTTCAACCTTTTTTAATACGCGACCCCTTTACAAGTTAAACAATTCTTGCGACCCCCCTAGGGCCATAAACATGCAAAATATTAGTGAATTGAAAGACTACGTTTATAATTTTCATCAAAAAAAATGATTTACTTATAAACGTCTCCAAAATAGAATCACGTTTTGACAAATTGATAAAAAATAAACAGGACCAGCCGAACAGAACACTAGCCAGTGAGAACACTAAAATCGTATTTTTTCATTTCAATGTAGGACCTATAACCATACTTAATTTTTCTTTTCCTGCGACCCCTTTAGAAAGGCTTCGCGCACCCCCAGGGGGTCGCGACCCACAGGTTGAAAAACACTGATCTAAACCATCCGATGTTTATAGGTTTTTTTGGACTAAAAAGATGGTAACAAGAAAGAATCCAATAACATAAATGTGATAAAGATTTGCAGTTGGAGGGTTTTAAAAGTACGAATCAGAAAAGTATTTATCATAAAATTATTGCTAACTTGGTAGGTACGAGCATTTAAATAGAACCCATAAAGCTTAATATCCATAAATAATGAAGGAGGCTTTTAACATTTTATATCAATCGGATTAATCTTCGTGAGTTACTTTTCCCGCGTACATTTTCATAATTAAATTTATGGACTTTTATTTGGCATTTTTAAATGGTAAATGTAAATATACTTCAATAACTCATAAACATAATAAAATGTAACTGATAATGAAAATATACAGCGTGCCTTTTTAGGGTTCCATAGCCAAATGGCAAAAAACGGAACCCTTAGGGATTCGTCATGTCTGTCTGTCTGTATGTCTGTCTGTCCGTATGTCACAGCCACTTTTTTCCGAAACTATAAGAACTATACTGTTGAAACTTGGTAAGTAGATGTATTCTGTGAACCACATTAAGATTTTCATACAAAAATAGAAAAAAAACAATAAATTTTGGGGGTTCCCCATACTTAGAACTGAAACTCAAAATTTTTTTTTTCATAAACCTATACGTGTATCTATGGATAGGTCTTCAAAAATTATATTGAGGTTTCTAATATTTTTTTTTTCTAAACCGAATAGTTTGCGCGAGAGACACTTCTAAAGTGGTAAAATGTGTGCCCCCCCCCCTGTTACTTCTAAAATAAGAGAATGATAAAACTAGAAAAAAATATATGATGTACATTACCATGCAAACTTCCACCGAAAATTGGTTTGAACGAGATCTAGTAAGTAGTTTTTTTTTAATACGTCATAAATCGAAAACCACCAATTACCTTTCGTTCATTCAACTCAAATATAAAAAATATAGATTTCAAGACATGTGTGATTATGAATTTATACGGAACCCTCGGTGCGCGAGTCCGACTCGCACTTGGCCGGTTTTTTATTCGCCGAGAAGCGGCACATGTTACTTGCAAACTTTCCCTAAGGAACATTGTATAGGGTGCTCTCAAAATATATTTCAGGGTTGAAAAGGGGTTTAAATTTTAATCCTGTTTGAAAACCTTAAAGTGAACCTTTTTTCCCCCCAAGGAACACGTATGTTAGTCAAATCACAAAAAAAATATTTGAACTCTTCATACAAATCGATCAGCTAAATGGCCAAATTAGTATGAAGAGTAGTCCAACATTTTTTTGCTAATTTAATTACTTATGTGTTCCTTAGGGAAAGTAGTTCGAAGCCTGCTAAATATTTTGAGAACATAATTAATTTGCCCCGCTCCCATTATATCCTTCAGTCCCTCACCATAACCTCAGAGTTCACAACCTTGCAGGCAGATATATACCCCATAACTAATAGCTCCTCAGCTGGGGCACTGTCAACAATTCATTTCGCACGGGGATCAAGGTCAAATTCTTCGGGGACATTGACGTCTTGTTTCTCATCCCAGGGTTTTCAAGAGATTCCGTGAAGTTAATCCAGACCTGGTGCCGAGACGAATGACGGAGAACCAAGCTCATACCATCGTGGTGCCTGTGGAGGAGATAGAGAAGCTACCAGAACTTAAGGTGAGATTGTTTGTTTAAGGTTTGTTATAAGTTTAAGTTGGGGTGCAGATGTACCAATCCAGATGTGGCTCCGTATTTGGATTATGGCTTACATTCTATGAACATCGTTCATAGTCTTTATTCAAACCAAACTTATTTTTAACTTATGTAACATGTGTATTGTGTAATTTTAAGAACACCAAACTCATTAACAGTTCCGAACTGTATGACCCTGAAACTTGAAACCAACCTTGTAAATGGACCTTAAAAGTTCTCACCGCTAAATATTTTAGGGGATTAGTAAGTAATAATCACTTCAAACTCTGAATTTCAGTGATCTGAATTGCGTTATCTGGTATATCGCTATGATATATCTAGATATTGGCTAACAAATAGCCGACTGGCACAGACGGAGGGTAATGTTTTTCATTCTACTACTTCATAATACTCTCTACTTTTACAGGAGAACCCTTTCAAACGGCGCATCTGTCAAGTGTTCTCTCACGATGGGTCTGGAAACCTCACATTTGAAGATTTTCTTGACATGATGTCGGTCTTTAGTGAAGCTGCACCACGAGACATCAAGGCTTGGTAAGCATTCAAATGTTAAAATAAATGGAGACCCTGACTGAGGCAATTTTCGATGCTGTTTTTCCAACAGCATTTATGAAGGCTATTGAACGGAATATGAATGTCCAGCGTGCTTCCTCAAAGACAAGAACTCCATAAAAACGTCACTTACGCTACAAGTACAACTAAGCTTCCCTATTTGTGTCGATAATATACCTAATAGCTATTAGGTATTCTGTGCTAATAGGCTTAATACAAGCTATATTATTAACTGTATTCACAAAGCCATCCAAGTTTAATTCATCATAACAGCCGAAAGCCATCCACTGCTGAACAAAGTACCTTCACGTTCTTATTATGCGTGAAAAAATATTACCAAATATAGACAGTAAAACCACTGAAACGATTTTATCAAACATAGATAAGGACCTCGCGAAAAAACCCGCTTTTAAGTAACGAAAACCGTATTAAAAAACAAAATTCGTTCAGTATGTCAGTAGAAACAGTTAAGGGTGCGTTTCTACTGGAACGGAGACGTGCTGAATGAACCAAGCATATTGCTAGAAATGAAGTGGAGCGGAAATTTTGAGTAATCTGATTGGTCACTTTTCCACATCTTCGTTCCGCTCCGCTCCTGTGGAATCGCATCTTAACGGTTCCAACTAGGGCATGTATTATCGGACCATTTTCAATACCGGTATCAAAACCGGGATTCACCCGGACGGTTTTCCTTACCAGCTCCATGGAATCGGTTCCAGGCTCGCTTTGTAACTCAGACCATACAATCGCGTCTACATGCACTTCGTTGATTCATTGACTCCACCGGAATCCGTACCCAAGGATCTGGATCCGGCTCGCAGTTGGAGTTACATCCATCAGTTCCATGAAGGATAGGTCTGCGGATTCGGTTACGGATCTACCCCTTCTTCTTGTTTGGTTCACTTTTAACAGAATGATCGTGGTCATCATGTCAAAGTTTTAGTGGTCCGTCAAACAACACGTATCTATTCCTCTGACACCGCAGCTCTTCTAGTACATTCATTTAGGGACCGTCTGTCCAATCTATCGAGCACATAGGGGGGGGGGGGGGGACCTGCTGCGTGCTCTGGTGTTTTCGACTTTACTCTGAACAATCAAGCGCTCAATGGATGCAACTCCACGTCGAGATAATATTATTATGTATCCAAAGAAAGTCATAATAAGTGACTGTACAATGCAATTTTTTTTTAAGCTCACTCTTGTATGTATTTATTACAATAAAGTGTATTGAATTGAATTATAATATAATGATAGACATTCTGTTCCTCATGAGTACTTAATGTATACAGGGTGTAACAAAATTGGTGTAGGACCCGTTAATTGGGGATTCTACTTATCGTACTGAACAAATTTTGTTCTACGACTTTGCTCCTATCGCAAAAAAAAATTTGGACTCTCCATACAAATTGATCATCTATTTTGCAATTTTTTGCTATTTTTGTATGGAGAGTCGAAATTTTTTTTTGCGATTTGAGCATCCACAACTTTGCTCAAATCGCAAAAAGAATTTGTTGTTGTAACAAAAGTTGTTTAGTAAGATAAGTAGAATCCCCAGTTAACGGGTCCTACACCAATTTTGTAACACACTGTATACATATAATTATTCGTATGCAATTCCGTCCTCCAGCATCCAAGCATTTTTCTATAGCGTCACATCTCAAGAGCGTCTATGCGTTTCGTTTCTGTTACTTACCGCTTCAGTAAAAGCAGACCAAGTACTATTGCGTCACTTTCTGTCAAGGCTGTATTATTTCAGTAGTTCTGTATAACGTCTGTACAGAACTTAAAAATGATTAGAATAACCTTAGAAAACTGGACAGATTGCGTAACTATAGAAGTATTGAAAAATAACAAATTCCTTTTACCGATGACACCACTCTAGTCACATCCAATATTTCTCATATTGATGATCTCCTCTGTAAGATGAAAAGCATCAGGCTTAACCTCCTCGGTCCTTACTTCTCCTATAGGGGACATTTTTCATGGGACTTTCCCTAGCGATCTTTTAAATAAAAAATATTGCAATGCATTGGAACTAAATACAAAAAAGTGTTATATAGAGGACAAACAAAATATATATTTTACTTATATAAAAACCCCTTAATTACGTCGAAGTATTTTTTTTTCTGTGTTACAAACGAAATTATGCTTCAGGACTGAGGAGGTTAAGTCTGGATTAAAGATCAACCATAATAAGGCGAAGATGATGGTTGTGGACTTTATCAATAACAACTAGTCCAGAGTCACACAAAGTGAATTCTGATGTAGTCGTACACCTATCTTGGTGCACTGATCTTGTAGAATAGAGGCTACGTGGACGAAGTTAAGCGACAACAGGTCTGCTACAGAAAACTGAACAAAGTATGGAGAAGCTGCAACATAACCAAAGTCATTGCAATCCGGCTGTTTAGAACCCTTGTTTTCCCCATATTTCTGATTAGCACTGAGACGTGGACATTAACAAAATCATTTGTGCACGATATTTCAGTGAGCGTTCCAACTTCCGATTCCGATCAACTTTCTCCAAGGCTTCAGTGAGTGAACCCTTGGTAAGTGATGATGATGCTGAAAATGGAAGCAGGCTTACCAAAATTCCTCTACGCAATAGGGAACTGCCTATTTTAATTCTATGGAACACATAAATCCCATTAACATTGATGTTTGGTGGCCAGATTTGGAAAAGACGGTGGTAGCTAGCTATGCGGACTCAAAAAAGTCTTACTACCACCAATCTAAGTCCTACAAAGTCGACTAACCACTGGACCACGAAAGCGGTATCCAAGGACAAATCATACACGATCATCTGACCACAAACAATTTAAATTAAATATATACTTAAATATATTTAATATAAACAAAAACAGAATAAAGTTAAATAAATAAATCGGCTCATCATAGAAATACCTATTACCTATACCAATTACCCTGGGTGAAGATTGAACACACGAACCTCGCATAATCACTAAACTACAGAGTCAGTCACGGGAAAGGTTGATCAGAACAAGGAGCAGTACCTGTCTAGGGTCAAACTGGGGTTTCCGTCCACGAATCCGAATTTTTTTTCTCAAAGAACAACAGCGGAAGTAACGTTTTTTATTTTAAATTAGTCGTAGAAAGAAAATTTTTGATGGAAAAAAATATTTACAATTTAACCTCTAATACCGTTTACCGGTATGGGCCACCAATACCGGTATTGAACGATAATGCCCTTTCCAATACCGGTATTGAATTATCGGAAAAAGACATCCGAGATTCCGGTATTCCGGTAATCGGTAATGCATGCCCTAGTTCCAACGCCTAATTTAGATACATCCTGTACAATAAATAAGTAATAATATCTATTCGAGAACAATTCTAACCACCACAACTAACATACGAGTGATTACTTAATGTTTTAGCGATGAGTCTATTAATATTAATGTTCTTGATTAAAACTAAGACGTGATCGGGATTTCATCGTACCATACGTAACGAATACCTAAAATACCTAAATATTATGAAATATATGGAATACTGTATGAGTTTTGAACTACAACTTTAGACCTAAAAAAGATGCTAGAATATCGGGGCGGCTTGTATAAATAACTATAAGAAATTTTGTTGAAAAAATTGTGATAACAAATTTGAAAAATACTTAACAAAGAAAAGTCATGGAATTAACTGTTTACTTCATCTATCTTTTCTACAAACAGCAAAATGAACCTCCGAGTCAACTCAAACGAAGGTAGCCATTAACCTAATTTGATATCTGATAGGTAGTTCATCAGGCAGTTTTGTCAAGATCCAATTCATTTACTAAGAACGAGCGCGAGGGAAAATCTGGATACCTATTTGGCAAAAAGTTGAGGCGATCTATCACGGCAATCGCTTTAGATCTACAGGGTGGTACCATGCTACGGTGTGCTACGTTATGAATAAAGCGGTCCCAGCGACGGCGATGCGTGGCTCATGACGATCTCAGGGGAAAGCAGAAATGACCGGGACCGAATATTAGTTGGTACGTGCAACATTAGGCAATTGCCGTCTATCCCTTGTGATAGCACGGTAAAATGTGCCACACGATAAGAAGAAGAAGATGTGTAAATGTGTGTATTGCATTCGCTAAGAAACTGACACTAGATCTTACCTGTAGGCGTTGCTGTCCCCTTTACAGAGGGATAGAGAGTAGCCAATGGCTATAGGTTATAACAGTACAAATATACACGAACATTATCGCTTCGTAGGACTTCACCTATAGGTACATAATTTGTCTAGAATCAGAAAATTTGGATTATGTATGGATTTTAGAACTTATAAAATACTCGTAACTTTATGGGTACTGTTATAAATATCTTATTATGGACATCATATATAAACAAGAGTACAAACGCTGCACTCTTTGATTCCAGTAATCATTGATTCATTTTAACGAAAGGTTATTCAGTAAAAAAACTGGCAGTTCGGGATTAGACTTCGGGGCGTAAACTTGTTTTTATTCAAATATATTTTCTTTCAGTTAATTAAATAGTTTTTTTAAAAAGCTTCTCGAACACCACCCCGTAACAGTACACTCTGTATAAATGTACATCCCCATCACATCGCTTTCATCGCTCTAGTTCTAAATGTAGGTCAGTGTTTGTGTTTACAGAACTTGCACAAACCGCATTTTGTGGAGTAACTGATAAATCAGTGGTAAATCGTTTTCCACTTTTGTGCGCGAATGTACCTTTTAGCGGATTGATTTATCAGGCGCACCAGCGAGCGGCGGCGGCGGCGGCGGCGCGGCGTACCCTGTATTCATACTTAATTATTGTGAATATCTTTGTGTTTTGATTAGTCCCTGGCACATCGGTTTCTTTTCTTTGCTGTTTGGAAAGTAATCGAAACAATAATTTTATTGAAAATAAATAACGATAACAAATTTCTCCTGAAATACCTAAAAAGGAACCATTACTGAATTCGCAAAAATAATTGTTCCTAATTCTAATGGATTAGTTGATTGATTCGTGAACTTAGTAATCTACGGGAAGTTTAAATTCCTTTGAGAAACGTGTCTTGTTTCATGAGAAGAAATCAGGGTCAAGAGGAAGGCAGACCCAGGCCGGGAGGTTCAGTAATTCAAATGTTGCCAAATCAGGTCAATTTACTCTCAAAATTTTCTTTTCTAGGTACGCATTCCGTATCTACGATCTTGACGACGACATGTACATAGGACGCGAGGACTTGCTGGAAGCGACTCGCCTGCTCACTAGGGGCGAGTTGCACCCCCACGAGCGCGACGAAATAGTCGCCAGTGTGCTCGACGAGGCAGACGTGGACGGAGACGGCAGACTGTCGTTCATGGACTTTGAGCACGTAGTGGTGCGGGCGCCGGACTTTTTGTCTACTTTCCACATCAGGATATGAGTTAATAAAGTTATTTTTTTGGTCGTTCTGAAATGTGTTTTTGCTTCTTCCTGGCTATCATGACTATGTACCGTACTCCTATTGTACTTACCTGAAACCACGATACTTATGAGTTTAACTCATGTAACCTATTTAAGAAAAATAAATTAATGAATAAAAAAAATTGCCACCTCATGCTAATTTAGCTGAACCACAGATTACCTACTATCAAAGTATTATAGATACTCGCCGAGCCATCGCCGAGCAATTTCTAGGTAAGTAAACAAGTTATGTATTGAGAAGTCTTTAGGTAGGTACCTACTTCTTGTCTGGTCTTTAGTGCTAAGGTAGGTAAGGATAATTTGTAATTGATTAATGACATGCATTTAAAATAGGTACTATGAATATCAACTTATAGCATACCTAGCGTGTTAATTGTCTGTTAAATCCAGGCAACCGCCGCCTACACCTTGCGGATAGGACGTTTAAATTGTACCACACGATAACAAAGAAATAGATGAATTTCGTGACGTTATATGTAAAACTCATAGAGATTTAAATAATACTGGTAAAACTAAATGACCAACATAAGATCGCCGTGACGTGCCTATAGTCCAACAACACCCAGTGAAACGAAACAGATAAGAAGGGATTACTGGATAGGAATAAAGTTAAAGTTAACCAAATTTTCTTTCAACATAGTGGACGAAAATCAATTTCTTTTTTATAAATTGATTATAAATAAAAATTAAAAGGCCATTCCAGAGGATCTCTCCTCGAAATGCAACTATTTCCAACAACAGCGACATCTAGCGTTGAACAGCTGCTCTAGTTTTGCAACGCCATCTAGCGTTGAGTAGATGTAATGAACAGTGAGGAGAATAAACGCTCTATGGTTCTAGTCTGTGAACGCATCCAATCTAATTCATTTTGTCTATGGTATGGGTGAGTGACATTCTGTTTTGTCTATGCTTTAAAAAATTGAAGACACCTTCGCTTTTGTACTCGCGTTTTCAGCGTTATCATGGAAAAAATGCTGTTATAATCCGTTATCCCAGAAGACGTGCCTCAATAATAATTGTAAACGCGTGCAGTGAATAGACTAATAGATATTTTATACAATTATATGGTTACTTGCTTTCATTTGACAAATTGCGCTGGACCGCATATAAAATGGCAGCCCTACCACGTAGAATAATCAAAGAGACACAGCGATTGATGCAGGAGCCAGTGCCGGGGATCAGCGCGGTGCCCAGCGAGACCAACGCGCGCTACTTCCACGTAATCGTCACGGGCCCAGAGGACTCGCCGTTCGAAGGGGGCCTGTTCAAACTAGAGCTATTTCTACCGGAGGACTATCCCATGTCAGCGCCTAAGGTTAGGTTTATAACAAAAATATACCATCCGAACATAGATCGACTGGGCCGTATATGCTTGGACATACTGAAGGACAAATGGAGCCCGGCACTGCAGATTCGCACTGTGCTGTTGTCAATCCAGGCGCTGTTGTCGGCGCCGAACCCCGACGACCCGCTCGCTAACGACGTGGCGGAGCTGTGGAAGGTGAACGAGAGCGAAGCCATCAGGAATGCCAAGGAGTGGACGCGGAGGTATGCAATGGACAACTGAGCGCCGCGTCGCCGGGCCGCGCACGAAGCAGATATCACGACTAAGAGTGGAAGTTATGTTACACACCCTAGACCGAGTAACTTGTGATGAGACAATTGTGGATAAATTTGTATAACCAGTGGGCCCGCAGCGGCCGGCGCTCCCTGGTCCCCGCAGCCGCGAGCTCTGACACATCATTGTTTACCCCCTCACATGTAGCTTCGTTATCGTAATAGGTATGCATATTTTTTACTATCAATACAGTACATAGAAAATGAAATTAACTGGAGAATGAATTGTATATATTTCATGGTTAAAATTTGGTTATTATTATATGAAGGATAGGTGGTACTGTTGCAAAGATTGCCCTTGTAAGTGTACGTATGACATCTTGAGTGCAACATATGCTTGAACATCAGTAACTGATCTCTAGTGATACTGAATAATATTCTAATTTAATTTTTTACATGCAAGTGGAATCGTCTTAGCTAATTAATTTTCACGTTTAAGCTGCATCAACATGGTTTCACAATGAATCTTTTGTGTAATGTTTATGTCTTGTATAAAAAGTTATCATTAAAATTGTATTTATGTAAATTTTATTTGGCTTTGTGAGCAACTTCAAAATACATAATATACAAAAGCTGACCAATATTTTATTTACTAAGTTATATTCAATGTGCATTTAGGAGTAGTAAGTACTACTTAGGCAAATATGATGAATGTAGTTAGGTTAAATGAGTAGGCATCAGCGTGCATTGTTTGGAGAGAAAACTAAGAGAACTGTGTGAGTTTTAAGACCTTTTGTTTGTGATGCTTAGGTTAGTGCCGATTTATTCTTATAAACCATGATAAAAGCAACATTGGATATTGATTTCATTAATTCAGAGTTTTTAGATTGCTTCTGGAAGTCTGATTTACAATTATTGTTTAAAATAAACTCTTTGTTTTAATAATGTGGCATTTGGTATCAATGACCTTCTTATCAGATAAGCTGTGATCTTTGATTTGATTACTGCTTTGTTTACAACTTTATAACACATAGTTGTACACTAATAACAGTAAATTAACTGCTATGAAATTATTATGATAGTGATTTTGAATAATTGATAGTTCTCACTTTTAAAATACTAGACAGGAAACAGACTGCTCAGAATACTCTGTTACTATGTAAAGAAGCAACAGACATGTCAATGTAGACCTGCAATCTGCAATGACTGGGTGTAGCTATACTATAATCCTGGTCTGAAGCACACAGTACTTTTTATGGCATAGGTGGCAACAAGCAGATACATCACCTGATGGTAAGCGATTACCGCCGCCCATAGACACCTGCAACACCAGAGGAGTCACAAGTGCATTGCCGGCCTTGTATGCATACATCTCGCTGACAACTTTTATGGAGTACTGTCCTGTGGCTGTTATAAGCCTCATTCTTAATCTTCAGAGATGGTTCCTCGAAAGTGCCCCAGAGTAACAATAGGTACCTTTACATGAGTTGTGTATCTCACCAGGAAAATGTTGCCGAGTAGTTTCCTGCAACCTCACGAGTACTGATGTGCCATGCCCGGGAATATTCCTGCAAGACAGAGACACATTCTATATAACATATAGCCCCGTATAAAGGACGACGCTATATGCAATATAGAGCGCTGTCTCTGTCTAAGGGAATATTCCAGGTAACGGCACATCAGTACTCACGAGATTGTCAATCCTGGAAGGGAGCCATCAAATGTGATGTCTTCTCATTAATATTTCCCTCATTCCAAGGAGTCCTTGCTAGAAGTCTTCCATACAAAACATTCTTTTTTTGGAACCATTTTTTTATTTTTCAATATGCTTCATCATATCATTGGAATACATCCACTTTTGACAAAGGACTCCACACTCTTGCCCCCAAGGATATGCTTATTTATAATTGACACCACATTTTTTATGAATAATTCGTATACTAGCGAGAATTTACTGGGACAATCTTTTTTAATAACTAGCCCTTTTTTACATACAGTTAATTTCCAAGTTTGAATTAAGCTTGTATAGGAGGCAGGTAACACGAAACCATACCGATCGAAAGATGCCGTAGCTCGGTGTATCATGCTTTAAATGACATAGTATTTTCCACCTACACAGATCGCGCGCGACGGATGGCGTCTCGCACGTCACGTTGTCGTCACAAGATACAGGGTGTACTAAAATAGGTGTACCTGTTAACAGGGGCTTTCACTTATCATCATACCAGCCATGCCGAACAAGTTTTTGTTCTAAGAGTTGCTGGATGCAAGAAAATATTTCTCATAAATACTAATTGGTCAGCTTATCTTATTTACTAACTTTGTATGGGAAGAATTAATTAGGGTAAATTCATGCTAGCGCAGATTCGAAGCGGATCGAAGCGTTAATCTAAAAGTTAATATAGTAAATTCATCCTTAAGGTGCAATTCCGAGACGCCTGCAGCCCGCAGGCGTCAACCGCAGGCGACACTGCGGCCGGCCGCTGCGGTCGACCGCATTTCGCTGCCGCAGTCATTCCAAACGCGACTGCACTTCAGTCAGCTTTTGTACCCTGTCGTTTCCGTACCTTCGCGCAAGTCAGAATATTGGACGTGTTTAACAATACTTTACTGTGTCATTTGTTAGAGGAGGAAGATGACGACGAATTGTTGTAATTATATGCAAAAAAAGAAAAGAAATGCGTGTAATCGCTCTGCGGTTGGCCGCACTACTGGTCCTGAGACTTGCAGTGGTTGCGTGTAGCCGCCGCATGTCGCCGGCCGCGACCGCAGGCGACATGTCGCCGCGCTCGGAATCACTTTCATATAGATTCATAGAAACCAGTAGTGTAACTTGCGGTCGATAAATGCGGTCTGTCGCCTGTCGCGTGCGGTCGGCGACTTGCAGCCGGTCTCGGACTTGTACCTTTATCTCAACAATGTAATGGTCACATTTCTTCTGAGATAAAAAAGACGCGAATTCGCGCGAATGCTACGGAATACGCACGACCAACGCTGATTGGTGCGCGCGCGTTCGCACGAACCGAAGCACCTACTACGCGAACTAACGCGTCGAGAGTCAACCGGCAACTTGATGTCCATCACTACGAAACATAAAAACGTATGAATGCGCTGCGCGCGCATTCGTGCAACTTTGCTCCGATGCGCTTCGACTCTGCGCTAGCATGAATTGACCCTTACTTTTTATCTGTTTCCTTTTGTAAACTCTATTACAATCAGAAATAAAATATAACAGAAAAAATATGCAAAGGCAGATTTACCCCCACGGGGTCTCTTCCAGTCAACCTTAGAATATTGACAGGAAGTCTAATCAAAAAGGAGGGGCGAACGTTACAAAACGCTTACATATTGTTTTTTTTTATCCACAATTGGTAAGCCCTTGGCATCATCTCACCTGGTGGTAAGTGACGATGATGCCGAAGATGGAAGCGGGCTTACCAAGATTCCCCAACGCAATGGGGAACTGGCTATCTTATCTTCATGCCGGAACACATCAATGCTGTCAACATTGATGTTTGGCGGCAAGACTTAGATAAGATGGTGGTAGCTAGCCAGGCGGGCTTAGAAAATGCCCTACCACCAACCAAACCAAGTCCTACAAAGTTGGACCCCGCCGGGAATCGAACCCGCGACCTCCTGATGTGAAGCGAGCGGACTAGCCGCTAGGCCACGGAGGCGGTTAACTCTTCACTCTTCAAATCACTTAGGAAGGATGAGTCAACTGTAAACTATTTGACTCTTCTCTTTCTACCCATCACCATAATTTGGCTGGAACTGTGTCTAATACCTGGACGACTCGAATATGATGCAATGCAGGAGCATACGGAGGAGTTAGCGTCAGATCGTGTCAGTCTTCAAGACAGTGTAACCTACGCTACGACACGACAGTAACATCTTATAGTACTTCAGAAACAAATCACTCAAGTTAATCGTAAGGTTCGGCCGTGCTCTTGCCGTGCTCCACACACGGGGATCAAGTCCGGATTGGTGGAGATGGTGGGGTCAGTGGCAAAACCTAATGTCAGAAGTGTTTAACCTTTTCAGTGCCAAAATTTGATATTTTTGTGCCCCGACACCAAGGTCTGATATATTTATAATATAATAATAATATCCAGGACAAATCACACACGGTCATCTGGCCCCAAACTAGGATTTCCTGTACTATTTAAATACATACATATATAGATATAGTACACCCAGACACAGAGCAAACAATTCTGCTCGTCACAGCAATGTTTGCCCTGGGTGTGAATCGAACCCACGACTCTCGGATCCAGTAGTCAGGATCGCTAACCACTGAGCCACCGAGTCAGTCACCAAGTCAGATTTATAGTTTTGTGAGTCGTCGTGGGCACAAAAATAATTTGTCTGATATATCAGACTTTGGCGCTGAAAGGATTAAACCGCCTACACACCGCTTATAAGGCCTTTGACATGGCTTAACGACTGCCATCTACTTAGCGATAGCAACTGGCACCCACAACTTCACTAGCTTGCGAAGCACGGTCAAGTAATGGCCATGAAAATAGTCTGTGGTGATTTTACCTAATTTTTTTCAATCAATGCTTTACATATTTCTCGTTGGCATTGGTCTGCAACCCTCCGAAATCAAACCCGGCACGGGGTCTCCATTAGGCGCAAGTTCCACGGCGTTCCACGGCGGCGCGGCGGTCTCCTGCCAGTCGACATGGCTCCGCACGTAGCGACTTGGCGTTCCTGCGGGTTCAGCCAGTGAGGCCGAGAGGATGGCGCAGGTCCTGGGCAACCCTGCGCTCCCATAATTGTGTCCCAGGCGACGCAGTGTCTGTGTAGACTACTGACTAAATCGTCTGGTATAGACGTCATAGGCCAATGATGATGTTCTTTTCCTCTAATAGGGTCCGTTGACCGCCAAGCTCTTTGACAAATCGTGTCTCCATCGCCAGCGTCGGCTCCAGCCAACAAAAATGTATGAAAATCTCTAATCCTGGCGCCGCGCCTGTGGCACGGAAACCGGTTGTCGGCCCTAGCCGACTGTGGCGCTCAATAGGTTAAAGGCTGAATGAGGTTGCCAAAGAAGTTTTATATCGTCGCTCCGCTCCTCGAGCGGGGTGCATGTCTGTGGAGGTTGCTATTCAAACTGGGTGACAACCTATTGGAAAGGTAACAAAATAAAACGTCATCAACTAAGTATGTTCAGTTTATTCTTAACTTTAATGCAGACTAGAATAATACTCTTAGAAATGAGAACAACAATAGTTACTCCATAGTGTACCTACTATACCAGCTTCACAATAAAGGCTATTATTATCGTGTCTCACATGTAAATAAATCTTATTCACAACAGCTAGCAATATAAAATACATCAGACTGTATAGTCTAAAATTATTTACCAAAAATTTATTCAATGAGAGGTTTAGAAGAGCGTTGGTAGATTAATTTTAAATTAAAGTAGTATAAATTAACTTTTTTGAAACGTTTTTAAAAGTTTTAAATTACAGAATAATCTTTGATACTGAGAATGACAAAATAAGTAAATGAAGTTAATTTTAAAACAAATTAAATGAAAGTAACTATGAGAACAGGATACTTTAGGAAAGCATATAATGGATTAAGTATAAGTTTTAAGCAGTATAGATTCAGTGGGATACAATATATGGGTGATTATAATTAACGACTTAAATTTTTACACATATAAAATAAATACCTATAAGTTATTCAAAATGCAAGGGAAACAATAATTTACTGTTATTTTTGTTTCTCCTCTATAAATACCTAGGTACTTTAATTTTCATTCTACCTAAAACATCGACAAAATACATGGTGAGGTGAAGTAACAGCACAGTATATACAGTATGACCACTCACTTTACCTCTCTACGGGTAAGATTCGGTACCAGTTTCTTAGTGCAAACCACGCAACAAGCGTTTACGCGTGTACAAACGTACTATTATAGGCAAATATAACCAGACAGTTTTATAGTGTCCGGGTGTAGTACTTTTTATATGAATTGCCAGTAAATTATTGTTCCCCTGGTAATCCAACCCGTCCATAGAGCGCTAAGCTTAGCTAATTATACATATAATAATATATTATTTTATTATAGGGCATACATTATACAGATTATATATTAAATATGATATAGCGACACTATAAAATTTACAAAATATGATATATCTTTTGAAATGCTACACGAAATAATGTTTTTATTTATTTAATTTTAAATATCCACTAATCAATTCATTTCTCATACAATTTTTTATATAAGCGAAATTTTCTGTTTCAGTTTTTCCAATGAGTTTACTTAACATAAGTTGATTTGACCATAACATGGTAATCGGCTGTGCAAGTAAATAATATTTTGTATATTCTGCTAATTTGAACAATAACTTTTGTTCAATGATTTCGAATCTTATATTGAAAGTAATCTGGAATCTATTTTCATTTCTATCTATTTTATTGATAGGTATGTACACAGAAATCTCTTTCAATTAAATATAATACCTATCGCTGATATTAAATAAAACTTGTTTTAATTCTTTGTAAATAAAATAAAATATGGAATGATTAATTTGACATAAAAGGTAAATTGGTAAAGGTGGTTATAGTACACATTTTATAAAACTCGGTTGGAGCTCCTGATGAGCATATTCCCAGTGGTAGTATAAATCATCACTAGATGGCGCATAACAATTTAGGTTAAAAGCAAAAGAAGTTTTATGTCTACGCATAAGTTATAAGTTATTTTTATGCGCCGCAATTATATAGTTACATATGCTGCCTTTTATTCTTTTTAGACAGGCAGGCTACAGTGCCTAAAATTTTATTGTCGCTGACGTTTATTACGTCTATACAAACAGCGCCATCTGTTTTGCTTAAAAGAAAACTTTTTTAATGCTCTTTATCGAATTAGTGACAAGAGAGTAACCCAGTCACGGCCTAGCAGACTGACGGTTACTGCTAAAAGGCTAACAGAAACTGGCTTCATTTGGGTTCAAACAAATGGGGAAGAAAACGCAAAGCTATTTGCAGATGGCGCTACGGACGCTTGACTCATAACAACTTTCAATTAGTTCCGTGTTTTTTAGTATCGAGGTGTTATAAATTAGTTTTTTTTCTGTAAAATTGTTAAATGGAAAATGTATGCGACTTGGACTGTTCCTCAATTAAAGGTGAAGTAGAAAAGTACATAATTGAAAACGTAACTTTTCTCACGTCTTCTTCATCCGAGAATCTTTAGGAAATTAATGATTTCGATTATTATTGCAACGAATCACCACACAACGCGGCCTTTTTTAATTTTTTTTAATACTTTTTGACAGTTAGTATGAGTTAAGCGATATCAGCGCCTCTATCGGCGAGCTTTGTCAGTTTTCTTCCCCATTGTAACCTGTGTGACCCACAAATCTAGTAGGTAAGTCTTTGAGATAGTTAGTCACTGTAATATAAACAATTATTCTAAAAATATCAGTGGGTGGTATGCATCAAATGAGTATTGGAATTATGGCATAATATACAGGGTGAAACAAATATGTACTTAGTAGCAATATTTTAAGGTGGGCGGCCTTCTGTTCACGAAATTTTATTTTTGTACAATTACTGAAATCAAGATAAAAATTCCGACAGATTGGCGAACTTTCTATCAGAAGTTCGGACTGTTTTAAATACAGAACTAAATATTATTCAGTACAAACCCACCATTGCCACACTTACCTTAGTTTCACCTGTAATAGTAGTGAACATACAATCCGAACTATGCTTAATAACATTTAAGTTTCATTCACACAATACAATATCTCAATCATTTCTGAATACGCAGTAATAAATAAGTAATGATATAACCCACTTTCATAACGAAAAAAAGGTCCAACAGCTCTTTTGTACTTAATCTCATTAAGTTTTGTCATGTTATGATCGTTAGGTTCACTGTAATATATGATAGATCTTTTGTCCATAAGTCCTCGATAGGGTTAAGATATGAGATGATCATTATGAAGGTCCCGAAGGATCGAAAAGGTTTTGAATCGGTAGAGCATAGCGGGCTTCCGTTTTTTAAACAAGACGTCATATTATATGGTACACGGTCGGTTATTTTTATATACTATAGCAAAGAGTATGCAATCACTGCGTTTTCAAGTTCAGATGTGTCATACCAGACGTCATATTTTGTACGCAGTAATGAGCACCAACAAAAGTTGCCCGTCATGAAAGTTTACTCAGTTTCATACAACGCTTGTCATATTCCGAGTTGCGCGAGCCTGTACTATGGTAGTCTGTCGAGCGTATTCATAGTCAACAACTAGGTTTGCCAGAAGTCTGGTTTCCGACCCGACAGTGCGGTTTTCCTTGTCTGTCCGGTTAAGAAAACCTAGGTAACCGTACAAAAGATTATAAGTTTTATTGTAATTTGGTAATTTTGTTAAATTAATAAAAAAATATATTACCGGTTTTTTTGCAACACACCTGGCAACCCTATCAACATCTGATGTATTGATTAATTCATAGATTCTTTTTTAAAAGTTGCATGGCCTAAAAGCGAGTTCTTAAGCCGTGTGAGAATTTAGAATGATGGGGTTGCCATCAGATATAATTATAGTCCAATCAACACCTGGGAGAACAGGGTTCCTGTCATCTGAGAACTTGAGAGCTACTTTCATTCAAAGCCTGACAGGCGGCGCTCAGATAAATAATAGTGTTTATAAGGTATCCCTGTTAGCATTATTGCCAATCTGTATAACAAAAAATATATATTACCGTGTGACCGGCATCTACCACATGGCCCAGTTAGCACAAAACAGTAAGTACCTATCTATCTATATGTTAAAGAGATACATACAGCTTATAATAACTATTTATCTTATTATATTACCTCTTAAGCTTTGATAAGCATTCTGATTGTGATTCCCGAGTATTTGTTCGGCAGCTAAGCTTTAGTGTTGCCATCCTCACTCGCAATTGTAGAAGTTAGAACACCGTCAGACTAGATTTTCTTAAAAAATGGCAATAAAACGAAATATAAAAATTAATCTAGTTAACTGAAACATCTCTAAGTATCAACTTTCAGTCATTTTGAAAGATAATTAATTTATATAATTTACAAAGTGAGGACAGCCCAAGTGAGACCCGTTCACACGAGCGTTTAGAACGCGCGATAACGCCGAAAAGTAAAAACATTGACGGTCCTATTCAGTTGACTAGTCTAGTGTGTCAAGAACACTAATCCATATTTTTTATTATTCCGAAATGTTGCGTCACATTAAGTTAACAAAAATACTAAAATCAATAGCTCGAAGTTTAGCAAATCCTAAGATATGTTAGAAACTTACCAAACACGCATACATTTAAAAAAAATTATACAATTAGTACTTCAGATAGCCTTTGACAGCTACAAAAAAGTCAAAATAAAAAATATTAATATTATTTGGAATAACAACAGGAAAACGCTGATACGAGCACACAATACAAATATGTAGATTGATAAATGAGATTCATTATATTCCTCTTTCAATAATAAAAACGACTCCCGTCTAATAACAGTAATAGTACTAACAACTCAGGCTGCACACTTTTTAGCTACTGTACTGTACGCTGTTGCAGTCCAGCGTTTTTAATCGGCGCGTTTTGTCGGCTCCGTGCGAACGGGTGAAGCAGGCACTTGTCGGTGACGGCGGCGCGCGCTTATATGAACACCGGGTTCTCTTGTCCGGTCAGCAGCCGGAACATGGACGTCGGCATCGTCTTCATCAGGATCTGAAGTAATAAAATACGCATGAGTTATAGCAACTATAGATTTGAATATTGTATAGTACACAAAGCGGTCGTGGTTTCAGTGCGGATTGCGTGGTCGCATCGATCGCGCAGGTTAACTGAGTCCAGACACGGTCATAGCCTGGATGGGTTTGACTGTTAGTGACATTTATCTCAACCGTTTCCATTCTTTGCAAGCCTTAAACCATTGGTGCCGGCTGCTATCACTAGATGGCCGTCGTTAAGGTAAGTCGGAGAATTATAGGCGGCTTGGAAACTTCTGCCACTGAAATTGAACCGTGTAACATCGGCTTAACGTAACATTTACCTCTCCGACGGACGTGGCGAGCAGGTTGACTATCCTCTCGTGCGGCACGGCCACGACGCTCTGCGAGTTGATCTCGATGATGCGGTGTCCGACGCGCACGCCGCCGCGCTCCGCTATGCCACCGCGGAGGAGGCTGCAGATCTGTGTAAGTGTATGCATATTTTTATATAGTGTAATATCACAAAATAGACACAGAAGGTCCGCTCAATACAAACCACTAAAATCGTAAGCATATACACGCTTATAGAAATATATGGGCGTGAACGAGGCAAGGTCACGCGGAAAAGTACCACAACAGTATCGTGACCTTGCCTACAACGACCGTATACGTCTATAAGCATGTATATGCTTAGGATTTTAGTGAGCGTATTGAGCGGACCTTCTGTATCTGTGTATTTTGTGGTAATATTTTTATGGGGTTTTTCAACTAGCTATAGGTAAATCCAGCATGATGCCTGGCCTGGCTAACAGTCTATTAGACAAGTGTCTAAGCGTCATTTTAAATTTAAAACCTTCTATGTTTTATTTTTATCCACGATTGGTCTCACCTGGTGGTAAGTGATGATGATGTCGAAGATGGAAGTGGCTATCACTTAACCTCGATGACGTAACATATCATTGTTATTAACATACACAGATAAGCTGGTCCTACTGCCAATCAAACCGAGTCCTACACAGTTGGACCCCGCCAGGAATCGAACCCGCGACCTTTTGATGTGAAAGCAGACTTGCTACTAGACAACGAAGGCGGTTAATGTCAATAGCATAGAACATACCTTAAAAGACCCGCCACATGCTGCCAGGAACCCATACAGTTCGAGCAAAATTATATTTACCTAAATGATTTTTTGTTTTTTTGGATATTACACTCCTTGGGAAATAATAATAATAATAATAATAAATCGTTTATTTAGTCCACAAACTAATAATGAATACAAAAGGAAAATACTATTAATAAAGTACTCTTACAAGTTTGTGGAGCTGGTGGCTGTGGTAGGTTTTCACCTGTATTACAGTCCACCAGGCCCCGCCTCTTAAAGGATACAATTATAGAGTAGTAGAATAGAGGAACATTAATAAATACGTTTACAATAATTATACGTTGTGGTGCATGAAATAAGAAGATGAATAAGAAATAAGAAATGAACAATAACAAGCAAAGGTGTTGTGTTTGTATGTGTGTGTGCGTGTGTGTGTGTGTGCGTGTTTGTGTGTGTGTGTGTGTGTGTGTGTGTGTGTGTGTGTGTGTGTGTGTGTGTGTGTGTGTGTGTGTGTGTGTGTGTGTGTGTGTGTGTGTGTGTGTGTGTTTGTGTGAGGGTGTGGGTGTATGTGGGTGGGTTTCAGGATAGCGGGTGAAGAACACTTTCAGTTGATTCATAATCTAACTCCAGGAGCCAATCTGTAAGACTTTTTTTACAGTTATAGGCTGTAGCATTATGAATTTGTAACAACTTTTGAAATTTATTATAGAGAAATGGGCCGAGAAAGCATGAAAATCTGTGACTGAAAGAAGTATTACATTTAGGAATAGCTGTCACTAAATGATTTCGTCTCAGGGAATTTTTATCATAGGGGGTGAGTGAGTGTTGTAGTAACACTGTGTATAGGATAAAAAGTTGGCGAACACTTAATACTTCACAGAAAGTGTATAGTTCCTTAGTGGGAAAAAGGAGCGGTTTGAAGGTGGCAACTTTAAGTATCGATCTTTGGGCGCGTTCCAAACGGATAAGATGGGTTTTTGCAGCACCACCCCAGGCAGTGATGCAATAAATTAAAACAGATTGACACAGGGCAAGATATACAGTTTTTAGGATAGAAGGATCAGCTACATGGCGCAGTTGCTTAAAAATGTATATAAGTTTTCTTAACCTGGCACTTAATACGTCTATGTAAGGTTTGAAATTAAGGTTACAGTCTAAAACGATCCCGAGATACTTAATGGAAGAGGTCCTTTCCAACTTAATAACGTCATGTCTATCCATGTCATGATTTTTGCATGGGGCATAGATAACGAGATCGTCATTCGAGGGAGCTGTGGAATTTCTTATGGAGAAGGGAACAATCTTTGTCTTGTCCAGATTAAGTGTCAATAAGTTGTCACTAAGCCACTCTCTAACGATATCGAAGCCATTCTGGGCGACCTTAAAAACGTTATTCCAATATTTATCCGAGAAGACGAGTGCAGTGTCGTCGGCATAGGAATAAATTTTACAGTGGGGGAGCTCAAGGTCACAAAGTCCATTTATGTAAGCAAGGAATAGGGTAGGTCCAAGGATACTGCCCTGCGGCACACCGTAGCTGATTGGTTGGTTTACACTTAAGTGATTTCCAATTTTTACACACTGGGTTCGTCCTGAAAGGTAGCTTTGAAAAATGGATAGCTGAACACCTCTTATACCCAAAGCCTCCAGTTTCGTTAAAAGCAGGGGGATCGACACTGTGTCAAATGCTTTAGCAAGGTCCAAAAATATACCAAGACACTTTTCTCCTTTATCGAGGCTTGTTACTATGTGACTAACGAGCCCGTTTACTGCATCTGCTGTAGACTTATGTTTACGGAAGCCATATTGATTGCTGGAGAGAAAATGGAAACTCTCAAGGTAGTTTACCAGTCTTGAGTTTAATATACGCTCGAGTATTTTCGATAAAGCAGGGAGTACAGAAATAGGCCTATAATTGTTGACACAGTTTCGATCCCCTGCCTTGTAGATTGGATGGACTACAGCTTTTTTGAAGTCATCAGGGAAGATGCCTTTTGATAGACACAAATTAAAGATGTAACTAAGCGGAGGGACTAATACAGATTTATGAGTTTTTAAGAAGCGAGCTGAAACACCGTCCCATCCAACAGCACAATCCGTTTTTAAACTATCAATTAGTCTTTCGATCTCAGACACGTCAGTTTCCAGTAGAGCAAAAGATGAAGAGCAGCTAGAATTAGGGTCATGGGCTGAAGAATATGAGTTCGAATGAATTTTTTCGGCTAAAGTTTTCCCGATATTTGCGAAAAATGCATTAACATCATTAACTGATTCTTGAGGATTACTTGGTGAAATTAGATCCAATGAAGATGATTTACACTTTGTCAAATTAGCAACACTTCTTACTACTTCCCATGTTCGTTTTGAGTTATTTTTAGCCTTTTCGAATTCAGCTCGTTCATAAGCGCGTTTAACATCTTTAAGAAGTTTATTGCAGAAGTTGCGGTATCTTTTATAGGAAATCTTAAGAATGTCATCATTAGGGGATTTTTTAAACTTTTTGTAAAGATTGTCTCTGTGACGCATGCATCTTAGTAGCCCTCTTGTTATCCAAGGTTTGATGGTCCTAAGACGACAGGGAACAATACGTGTTATAGTATGGTTAGCAATAACTTGGCGTAAATTGTCTAATAGAATTTTTATGGCTAAGTTAGGATCTTCAGTAGAGTAAACATCACCAAATTTTAAGTTTTTCATAGTTTCTAGAATGTTAGCTTCATTTGTTATTGTTATAGTGCGTTTAAAGTTAGGTTTAATCATTTTTAAGGAAAGCAACGTCGCAGAATGATCGGTTATAGTAGTTTCGAAAACTAGACATAAGGCGTTAAGTTTCGTTTTTAGAATAACATGATCAAGGCACGTTGATCCATGAGTGGGATAAGTATGTCCAGGGATGAAGCCGTGATGGGCTATTATATCAAGATAATCTAAGGAGCTGACATTATGGGTCTCCGGAACAATATCGATGTTGATGTCTCCTACAATGACAACATTGGCATAACTATTGAGTGTCGAAATAACTTGACTTAGGCTGTTGAGAAAATTAGTGACATTTAAAAAAGCATAAGGGCGGTAAATGCCAATAACAGCAAGGTGAGAGCCAATTTTAATAATAATGCAATTGAAGTCAGAGACTTCAGGTTCCTCAATTGAAAAACCTGAGATTGCTTCGTGTACGTAGACTACAACGCCGTCATTTTGGTTGAAATGAGAGGTAGATGTAAAGGATTGGTAGCCAGGGAGGGACGGGATCATAGGATTACAGGATAGCCAACATTCGGAAAGGATTATAATATCACATGTAACAGTGAGTCTATCCAACAATGTGAGGAAATTACTAAAATTTGCATTTATGCTCCGTATATTTTGACCAATAATTGTAATAGCCATATTTTTAGTTCCCAAGAAGGTATTTGCGTCTTCAGGGCTGCATAGCAAAGATTTACACAATGTCACGCTATCGATATTTGTTAATAAATCATTTATAGAATCAAATTTTATAACGAGAATAGCGATGTACCATAAGGATGGGGCAAGGGTCCAAAGATGTGTGAGTGAGCCGGGGTATGAAAAGAATAGTCTGTGGTAAATTCAGATTGTTGGATTTGTGAAACTGTGTCTGTAGTGTAGTGTCTTGCATCGGGATATGAATTTGAGTGGCTGAATGCAAGAGGTAAGTATGAGTAGGTTTTATGGTTATGTGGTAAAATGTGTTAGTATGAGATATTTTTGTGTGTTTTGGTAGGTATACAGAGAATTTAATTGTATCTAAGTCTATATTTGTGTGTTTCGGAATATTGGAATTGTGGGTAAACATGTGTATTTGTGTGTTCGTACGTAGTTTTATGTTAAGCTCAAAAGTAATCACTTTGTTAAAGAGATTAATGAACAGCTTTAAGCAGATAATCACAAGTTTTAGGTAATATTCTAGTCACACTGCACCTTTAAGCTTTTCAAGTTCCAATGCGTTATCAATTCTAATAGCTGCCATATTGTCCGATTTTCTGAGATAGACAAAACCTCTTGATGTCCAGCAGTACCTGTAGCTATTTAGTTTTGCAAATTCTCGTGCTAGGTAGAATAATTTTTGAGTCTTAAAAGTGAGCGTTTCAGAAACATAAATGGGTATTTTCGGTCCGTTTACACTGAGGTTGTGTGTGCTCAATTTGTCTTCCTTTCTTTTATTTTTGTTGAACTCCTTTATTGCTGACAACATTTTTTCTTTTTTCAGAACAGAGGTGAATTCTACTATTATGGGTTTCATAGTATCCTTACTGGAGTTTGTTCTATACAAATCTTTTATTTCCGAATCATTTAGATCAACCTCGACTGATGTTGCGAGCTTCTTGATTAGTGCGCAGAGTTCTGTCTTTGTCTCTGTTTTGTTTTCAGAGCTCCTGGGTACATTTCGTATTTCAATACCAGTTGACCTGGATTTACGCTCTATTAGCTCAATTTTGTCTTCTAGAAGTTTAATATGCTCTTTGTCTTTTTTCCTTTCCTCCTCAAAAAATTCCACCTTTTCTAACATTTTATCATATTTATCAGATATATATTGTATACTTGTTTGCATTTCAGTATTCTGTTGTTTTAGTTCAGACATAGAGGACTGGATTATTCCAAAGCGCTGGTCAATGTCAGAAGAAAGCGACGAGAAGAGGCTTTTTATTTGAGACCGTAAGGATTTTAGGTCATTATCATCTCTCATCGCGTCATAAGTTCTTTTTGTCCTCTTAGTGGCATTTCCCAAATAACGTTTAGGTACGGTACGTTTACTATCAGAATCTGAGTTTGGTTCTGAACTATAGGACTTAATAAGATGTTCCGTGGAGGAAGCAGACAGGGCAGCGGTTGCAACAAGTTGGGCAGTTGAGGTGGCCCTATCTCCGCTGCCGGAGGAGACCAACGCAATGTCCGCGTCCGCGATAATGGCGCCAGCGTTCGTAGCCGCGTTCTCTATTGTCGGCTCGTGATCCATTTGTATTTGCATCTGAGGCGGCGGCGGCGGCGGCGGTGGGGGGGTCTCTTTAGACTTGCGAGGGCTATGATGCACCATTCTGCTTACTATAGTAAAGTACTAGGCAAACAGGAAATGTAAGGGAGTGTCGTACCGGGCTTAGCTGCAGGGGTCTTGGTTATCTGGTGGCAATCGAGGATGTGATACAAACTTGCTTTCCGTCCAATATATCTTGACCCGCACTGTCACTTGTTTACTCGCGCCAGTGGATGTGGCTTGTCTCTAACTTATGCACTCCTATTTTTACTGACTGATTAAATTTATTCTTTATTTTTAAATAATCACGAAATATGGGTCACTGTTAAACACGTCTGTACTCCACAGCGGTCCGAGGGGAAGCCAATAAAAAAGAAGAAACGGGAAATATGGATTGTCGCTTCCAAAAATCATATTTTGCGAGATATCCGAAGTTTTGACTCAATAAAATATTATACTAAGATTATTACTATAGATAGACTCACCACACCATTCTGCACGCTGAACCCAAGCTGGTACTTGGTGTCCGGCCTCTTGATCTTCACTTCCACCACGGGCGCGCAGGGCACCACCGTCAGCTTCACCACCGTCTGGTTCTTGGAGTTCTTAATGTATGTCTGGCAGGTCGATAGTGGCAGCCCTACTAGGGAGACGCCGTTGATGGCTATTATCTGATCACCTGGGAAGGACATTCAGTGTAAACTTGATGGATTTATTTTGAGAAGAATCTATAGC
Organism: Coleophora deauratella; assembly: GCA_958295455.1. Classification (NCBI taxonomy): domain Eukaryota; kingdom Metazoa; phylum Arthropoda; class Insecta; order Lepidoptera; family Coleophoridae; genus Coleophora; species Coleophora deauratella. Next base: position 18,067,483 of record OY282392.1, on the reverse strand, counting down.
TCTAGAATCTAATAGTAGGGCTTTCCCACGGCCCCACATTCGTAAAAACTAAAATATTTTTTTATCTCGTTTTGCAGTAAATTCTATCGTGTTTTTGTTTTAGACTTGAGTGGCAGGGCGAAAAGTGACGGAATTTGGTGTCGTAGGCCAAGATCATCATTGGGTCGTGGAGCCAGCGAAGTAAGTAAGTAATACAACATTGGTGGATCAGTCGATCAATTAGTATGAAAGGTAATTTTTTTAGCAAATTGAGTACATATAATATGTATGTAGGTTCCTGAGGGAAAGTTGTTCAGTTTCGTGTGTAGAAGCCACTGGTATTTTTTTCAGGTATTTTATTTTATTTCGGTTGCCTTGTATGGAGTATCAGATTAATGTAAGGGCAATGCTGTCAGAGTGCTAACTGCTGGTGCGGAATTGTTGGAACTTACAACCGAAAGCCAAAAAAGTTGACTCACTAAGAATACGCCCTAATAATTAGTATTCATGCTCTTCTACGCTGCTGAAATTTCTTACCTATATTTAACTGTCCGCACCGCGCCGCGGCCCCCGCCGGCGCCAGATTCGCTATCACAACGGTGGGCAACATAGACCCCCACCCACTCTCTACGACCACCACCCCCAGTATCTCTCCTTTAGCCTTCGGAACCACCACTTCCTTTTGAAGTTCCTTCTTAGCGAACATTTGTAGCTCATCGCCGAAGATTTCTTGACTGTTCAAAACTTCTTGGTAGTCCATCTCCTTGACGAAGCTGTGGTCTTCGATGCCGTTCGCTTTTAGAAACTCCATGTAGGCTACTTGGAACGCTTGCCCGATGGACTGGGCTATGAATTGGGCCTGAAGAAAATAAAAAAAAAAAAGTTTAAAATAATTTGCACATTGTGAAATAATATACATATATTGTGGCGTTTGATTAGCCATGGTTATTGTTTGGATTTGCTTGACTGCGAGTTTTTACGCCGATTTTCAAACAATGCGTAGGTTTTTTGGGTAATAAGTTAGATACCCAAAGATAAGTTTTAAAAAAATTTGACAGATAAGTAATTAATGTCACAGACTGCATTTTAGTTACGTGGTAATCTCTAGATATTTATGGACTTTTTCACCTATGGATACTTATTACTAGAGACGGCGTTAAAATAACGTCTCAACGAAATTAAAAAAACCTAATCTCTATGGGTATTGTTTGGGAAACCTCGGGAGACAGTTGAATAACTCACTTCTTCACTCTCAAACACATGACAAATCATCTTCGGTGTCCTGTTCAACTTGGGTTGGTCCGAATCGCTCTCGTGTGGGACGAATCTTCTCCTAGCCATCAGCACCACCAAGTCCCCTATGTCGGCTATGTAGGAAATAGTCCTCAGTGCGTGGTCCATCATGATCTCTTTCAACTCTGTGTTCAAGACCATTATCTTCTCTGTGGAGATGAAAAGGTCTACTTCTGTGCTTGGCTGGTTTTCGCCTTCGGGCGCCTGTGAACAAAAAAGTTTCTGATCAAGTAGATTATGTTTCAGGGTTGCCATACAGTAAAACGCAGAGATGGGAGTAAATAGGGGCGAGAGCAATGCATGTATACAAAATTATACACCACTGTATAACATCTAACAATTTAGCCAAATGAAAGCGCCATATATCTAGTTCAAGTACGTATGTTTGTGGATTTTAGCAATTTTCAAACTTACCAAAGCCTGTGATTGTCCAAGGAAGCGAAAGGGCAAAAACACAAACGTCATTATAATTCAATTTTGTATGAGTTACCAAGCCACGAATAACACTGCCGTACATACAAGTATAAGAACGAAATCACACGAAATTATTTTAACTGCGTCTTGTACTCATAAAAATTAAGAACGACTTCATTCTACGACTTTTCTGAAATCCCAAAAAAAATATTGCACCTCACACAAAATTGACGAAACAGCTGATTATTTTTTATGAAGAGTACAAAAATATTCAATTTCAGCAAAGTCGTACATTAAAAGTTGTTCAGTATGATTAAAAGAAACCCTACTTAACGGGTCCTGTACAACTACCTATACAACTATTACTTGTTTAAAGTAAATTTGAGAGCTACTACTAAAAACCCATTTCTTTTGAAAATGCAAGCAAGAGTTTTCAAACTTCATGAAACATTCATATTTCCAATACTTATATGTAGATCACAGACTTGCACCCCGCTCCCGGAGTGATGATATAAAACCTCTTTGAGGTAGGTATTTAAACATTACGACATTTTACAATACGTCACAGGTATATACAAACTTTTTTCTTTTTAAAAACGAAACAAAACACAAAAGAGACTTGTCTGCCAGCCAAACCACCTTGATCTTAGTGACGGCTTCCTCAACCATGTTCTTTTTGGGGCGGCGCTTCCTTCGCCTGGAGTCCTCATCCACCTCCACCGAGCCTAGGAACGCCAGGCGGAAGACAGCGGCTGGAGCGGCGTACACTCCTGAGTACGGCCCGTCGCATCCCCACTGAAACCGGCTAGCCCTCTCAGAGGTTGCTCCGTCTCACATTGAGAAGTTGGTTCGAGGTGTTTTGCTTAAGCTCCATAATCCCGTACTTGGCAAGTTAGAGGAGAATGTAAGTAGGCAAGTAAAGACGATCATGACTGGGTATATTTTCATATATTGAAATTCTTTGATATTTTTGAATTGAAATTTAGTTGTCTGCTGCTTTATTTAGAAAGCAGACTGCAAAGTTTTTACGAAAAAAAAATTATGTAAAAGCCCCAATATGCTCTTTATAGATATTATAGTTTAAGCGTGACAAAAAGCAGCAATAAGTATTACAATTTTAAACCCCTATGAACAAGTCACGTTGCGTTGGCGCAAGCAAGCAAAACAACTCGAACACAACACACAAGTCTGCGATGAAGTTACGTGAGAAGCGAGCGACTTTATTGTTAGAAAGCTTGATATAATTATCAGTAGGGATTGAAATATTGAAGATAATAAAGCTAAGGGATCGGAAAAACCTTATCATAGACCGTTGATCATCTTTTCAATATTGACAATCGTGATAGATTGGAGTTTGCGCTAGAAGAGCCTAAGCCCACTTATTACTGATTCAACTAAAAAATCATAGATGCCACTAGTAAGTATGGCGTTAAGAGTAGAATAAAAAGCTCGTAACCGATCACAAGTATGTCCAACGAGTGTAAATGATAAGAAGTTACCCGTTCCAATGGGAAAAGGCCACGTGTAGAATTTTAGGTGATGATCAAGTGCAAGCTATGTTTACTTCCTTTCGGCGGCGGACGTGCCGGCGTCTCCGCTGCGCCCGCGCCGCCGCCGCCGCTTGTGAAATATGCGGTCGCGCGCGTCGGTCGCGTTTGAAGTGATATAGTCATTAGAAAAGAAGAATTCTCATAAGAGGTCTCTTTCTTAACTTGTCAAGGCATTAGATCACTAGGAGCTCAATTCCCGTTTTTTTTAGTTTTACCTATATTAGACCATAAAGTGTTGATGCATAGCTCAACTATAGGAAAGGCAAATGCACAGTATAATCCTGAACAGAGCTTCGCGACTACCTATTCTATGTATTGGTGCATGAAGTTTGGCGGACGGCTGCAAGTCATCGCCTGTGTGAATCGGGTTATGTCGGCATGCTAAATGCTTATTGTTCAGTGCGTATTTATGGTTTTGTGCGGGAAGCAATTTGTAGAGCTTCTTAAACTAATAATTGGTCTACTTTAACTCCGCAGTCTCTCATAAGTGGGAGAGATTTGAGAAACGCTGCCTTTATTAAAATGCGATAGATAGTAAGATTGTTAGTCGAAAAATATTCCATAATATATCAAAGCAGCGATTCTCGCGTTATCCTAAAGTTATGTTTTTTATATTATATGTAGATTCCTATTTAGTAATAGACAAGATGCATCGTTTTCATTATGACATGCACACAGAATGTAATAATTTTGTCTCATTTCCATTAATTTAACGAACTTGTTTAGTAGGACCACGTAGAAGGACTATCGGTAACAAAAAGTACGTTATTTATTATAGAAAATAATTAATTTGAATTGTATTTTTGGGGTTACGAAAAATCTATTTGATATACGTATATTGTGTCGTCACAAACTTAGTGTAGAAACTTTTTTGTGCAATGGATGGGTAACAATCATATTATCGTAGATATTTGATATTTTAGCATTTTAATTCTGGTAAGGTTCCCAAGTTTTACCTAACAATTTATGAAATCACATATGACGCATATTGTCTATTGTTGAAAAATACACATGCTCTTAAGTACCTATAGATATGTAGTATCAAAAAATATATAAAAACTGCACCGTATGGGTTATATGAAATCTTACCTCCTTGAAGAATTAATAAAAAATAAAACAAGTAGATTAAAAAGCACAGCACAAGCGGATAGCAAGCGACAGAACAAACAGTTGAGAGGGCTAGCTGACAACCGACCTTCTCCCCGGGTCGGCGTGAGGAGCACACTGAAAAAAATACTCTAGTGCCAAGTCAATAAGAGCAAAAACGGTTTGGCGGGCAGGTTCTTATACTGACGCACACACGGGGAAAATCGGCAATACCAACGTAGAAAACAAACACAGGTCAATGAAATATTATTTTTTTAAATGTTCAGATATTAGACTTCTAATGTTCTAGCCAGTACTTTTTATTTTCATAAGGATAAGGCTACCCCACTAGCATTCTCAATACACTAAAATCTTAATGAGCATAAAATTACGTAAAGAATTAGAGGAATAAAAAAACATATTTTGTTTTTAAATAGGAAGACAAAAGTACAAAGACAAACAGTTAACAAAATGACGGCAATACACATTGCACATTGCACAATAATTTTAGAAAGAATGAGTCGTACAAAGCGTTCAATGGATTTTAAGAAGTCAAGGAAATAGTGTTAGCACGCAACATTGATAGAACAGAATGGAAGTAATTTCATGCTCATAGGTATTTGAAAAACATCTACTTACGTAAGATACAACAGTAGATATACATTAACCGATTCACACTGGCAAATGCGGTATTTGCCGATTTCAACATAACTTAAACTGTTTTTTTATGAGAATGCATATTTAGACTTTGATACTTGCAAGATTATTTACCTAGTCAACTTATAATATTCTTTTTAAAAAACCTTGTAAAGTTTCAACATCCATGAAAACTAAAGCGAAGAAAATACAACAATATGAAAGAACGTAAATCAGCGTTATAAAATACAGGTTCAAGTTTTTATGCTATCGAAAAAACTATTGAAATGTTGGGTAGGGGTCCAACTGGATTGGAAGTACAATATTTTTTATTACTAATTTAGCAAAATCGTTATTTAATTTTACAGAAGTGCGCTTTCATTCACATGCACAATACTGCAGAACCCAAACTTGCAACCCGCACCCCTGCCCGAATAAAAACTTATTTGCTGTTATCAAGTTGCCTCACTTCAACCATGAATGTCAAAACTTACAACCATTATTCACCGTTTAACAACATGATAAGCCTCCCAAATTGAAAAGCACGTCCATACCTTGATTCTCGACACAGCCTCCTCTGCTTGCAACATCCTCGTGGCCTTGGTCGGTTGTCCTTCGCAAGCCAGTTGCGTCGAGCCGAGATACCGAGCTCGGAACAAAACTCCTTCGATCAGAACTGAGTTCATTTCTGCAACAAACAAAGGAAAAAGCAATAGAAAATTGTTCAGTGTCCATAAAGACAGTTGGCAAAGTGTGTGCAGTATTTAAACTTACCAAGATATGACATCCAATCGCAGCAAAAAGAAATGATTAAATAAATAATAATTTCTTAGTTTGTTTAAATCATTTCATTTAGATTTCATATTTCATGAGCCCACTAGAGTCACGGCAACATCAGCGTCATGTATTGATAACGTTTTCTTAAATTGTGAATATAGTGAACACAGTATTATTAATTGCTTAAAATCAGATCACAGCGGTCAGCTTGTGCATTTTCCCTTTGGAAAAACTAGAGTAAAAATTACAATTCAAACAAGACCCGTCACAGTCCAGAGAGTAAACAAATATAAAAATGTCTTAAGTCAAAAACTGCCGCTTACAGTTTTCGACACAGAGAAAGCTAATAAATTCTATAACAGCTTTTTTGGAATTATTAGTAAAGAATTTGACGAAATATTTAAGAGTAAAACTGTCAACGTTAATGAAAAATTTAAGTTTAGTGATTGGGCAACAGTTGGTATTTATAAAAGTAGAGAAAAATTGTTTTCTCTTTATGAACAAAAGATTATAAATTTTGACAGCGGGTTCATAGAATATGTTAAAAAATATTCGAAGATATTTAAAAAAGTTTGTTTATCAGCAAAATCTAACTTTCTATCAAGAAAAATTAAAAACTCTGAAAATAAAATTAAAGCTGTGTGGAACGTTATCAATAAAGAAACGGGAAAAACAAAACCGCGTAAGGAAGACTACATTCTTCAAACAGATCGCGGCTTAATATCAAAAATACCGGATGTAACAGAAGAATTTGAAACTTTTTTTACTGATATTCCCATCAAAACAACGGAAAGCCTTGACTCGTCGCCGGTACTCGCCCAACGTTTACTGATTGAAAATGTAGATCAGTGTAAAGAATGTTTTCAATTTAGAAAAATTTACCCTTATACAGTTGTAAAAACCTTTAAGTCACTTAAACTTAAAAACACTGAAGATTTATGGGGCATGTCTGTTAATTTGTTAAAGTCGGTTATTGATACTATAGCCCCTTATCTTGCTTCTCTTTTTAATATATGCATAGATAGTGGTGTATTTCCGGATCTTATGAAATTTAGTAAAGTTGTTCCCTTATTCAAATCCGGAGAAAAAACTAACCCTAGTAATTACAGACCTGTCTCGGTACTGCCAGTACTTAGTAAGATCTTTGAAAAAATAATTCTTACTCAAATGTTAAGCCACTTCAATATTAATAAAGTGCTTCATAATCTACAGTTTGGCTTCACTAAAGGGCGTTCGACAACCGACGCAGGAGTCGAACTGATAAGAAACATATATGATGCGTTCGAAAAATCGCAAAATGCTATAGGAGTCTTCTGCGATTTGTCCAAAGCATTTGATTGCGTCGAACATAAAACCTTACTTTTAAAGCTAGAACATTACGGGGTCAATAATAAGGCTTTGAATTTGTTAGAGTCATACTTAGTTAATAGAACTCAAAAGGTGCATATAAATGGTACAAATTCGTCAGGCTCACGCGTTAAAATGGGTGTGCCTCAAGGGTCTATTTTGGGACCATTCCTGTTTTTGGTTTATATCAACGACCTACCTTTTATGGTTGAATCGCTGTCTAAAATTGTGTTGTTTGCGGATGATACATCTCTAGTTTTTAAAATTGACAGACAAACTGATATGATTGACGAAGTAAACGACACTCTTTGTAAAGTACACAATTGGTTCACCGTGAACAACCTAGTCCTTAATGCAAAAAAAACTAAATGCATAAATTTCACCTTACCGAATGTTAAAAATATAACTCAAAACGTGTCATTAGCTAGCAGTGTTTTAGAATTCGTACCAAAAACAGTTTTCTTAGGTATAACCGTAGATTCAAAACTTCAATGGGGTCCTCACATAGAAACTTTAGCAGGCAGGCTTAGTTCAGCTGCCTATGCTGTTAAAAAAATTAGGCTCCTGACAGATATAGAAACGGCGAGACTAGTATATTTCAGCTATTTCCACAGTATTATGTCTTACGGTATACTTTTATGGGGGCATGCAGCTGATATAAATACTATTTTTGTACTACAAAAAAGGGCTGTTCGCGCGATTTACGGAATGCGATCTCGAGATTCACTTAGAGAAAAATTTAAAGAAATCAATATTCTAACGCTTCCCTGTCAATATATTTATGAAAATATAATGTATGTGCGAAAAAACTTAAATCACTTTACACTGAATTCTGACAGACATACTCGTAATCTCAGGAATAACAGTAAGCTTCAGCTTGTATCTACTAGGCTCAGTAAGGTTAGTAAGTCGTTTGTGGGACAATGCATACGAATGTATAATAAAATACCAGAAGATATTGTAAACCTAACAGAGAATAAATTCAAAAGTTATGTAAAAAAGATACTATGTAATAAAGCTTACTATAAGACATGTGAGTACTTAGATGATAGAAATGCTTGGACGGTAAGTGTTTCTCCAACCAACACAGCAACACTTTCATGACATATTGTGAGACAATAAAGATACAAACTCTATTGTGAAAGAACTGAAGGGATTCGGTAAGACATTTTCTTCTCCTTTTTCTTTGTCCATTGATCGGAGTGGTGCATGCTCGCTTAAATGTTCGTGCGGATGGTGGCGTATCGGGAGCCGGGTCGTTCCCTTCCCTCAAATATGGTTGAGGGGAGCGATGGCTGACTCTCGCGTTATACTCGTGATCGGGTGCTGTCCGTGTGAACTGGCCTGCTCTTGTCATTGGTTTTTTGGAATTTGTTAGTCATTAGCTACAAACAATTTTTACTTTTATCTCTTTTGAATCCTTTCTTTATTCTTATTTTTGTATATTTTATTTACAGACATGACATTGTATAATTCATTTATTGATCTAGCATTAAGATGTAATAGAATATAAGACTTAAAAAAAAAATGTGTTGGAGGGAGTTTCTTTAGGGCCCGCCGTTTCTTCTCACTCCGCAAACACTTCCCGAAACGGTGGGTATACGAGTTCCGAGTGGTAGGAACCTCGTATTAGGTAGATAAAAGAATGACGTTCGAAAAGTGTACACTGCTACCTACTTCGAATAAAATATTTTCATTTCATTTCATTTCATTTCATTTCATTTCATTTCATTCATTTCATTTCATTTCATTTCATTTCATTTCAAAAAAACTGTTTACAAAAACAAATTGTCTTATAGGATTGTGTTAATTTTGTTTACTTAAGTAGTGTTCGTAAACCAGTTAAAATTTACTTGACAATGTGGTCTGACCCCTTCAGGCTTAGGAGATTTATGATAGAGTAATTATTACCCTGATACCAAGATACCCATCTCGGTATCAGGGTAATAATTACTCTTTCGGATATATTTTAGAACAAACCTCAGATTGTAACAAAGTGATTTTAAAATACAAGTACCACAAGGGAAGTCAAGTAACTAGATGCCTTATTTCATGCTTATTTCTCTTTCTTAATTAGTAAAAGGACGTTTAAATTTTGTCACTGAACAGAAAAAAAGGGTTGTTTTAATTTTTTGAAAGCAATCTTGGATAAGTAGTTGAAAGAATCTAAACTCACCTTCTTTATTTTTGCTTTTCTTCTTGGCATCTTTGTCCTGAAAAAAAAAAAAATTATACAGTACCATTACCATAATAACTGCGAATAGGGAAGATGACTGCTAATGCTAGGCACCCCAGTTACATTTTATCAGATGCCAAAAAGGAAATTTTGCTCTAAAAACAAACTAATAATGAGGTGTGACATCATAGTAATTTATTATGGTCGTTTCCATACTTTATAAAGTAAAAATTGCACATGTAATGGAAATTCAAGCGAGCAACTTTTTCTACTGATTCAGTAAAATAATGAACAATATTTCATAAATAATTGTTGATGTTAGTACCTTCTCTAACACATCAAGATTGACTCTGGACTATTTATCCCACCCAAGAAATTAATGCAATCAGACAAAATGTAATACTTTCGTGGAAATTAACAGCACTACATCGTAGAATACACCGAGTATACGAGTAATAAAGGGAGCACAGACGACGGACAAGTTCATAGTGTTGCAATTATGAAGTAAATTAATTTGTTGTCCTAAACTCGTGTTCTGTCACAAACTTATTTTTGCTCTCAGAAATAACTAAATCCAGTCATTTAAAACTTCAGGAAGTTTTTATCTATCTTCTTCTTCATTAAAAGCGCCATAAGATCTTTAATTTTCCCGTTTGATATATTATCCGGCATTCACATTGTCCTGCTATCACAATAGGTTCACAAATGTTACAGCCTGCTATCATGATATGTAGTCTGCTATCATATATTCTTGCTGTTGTAACAGTTTCGTATTCTTTGGTCCTATTGTCACAGATTACAAGTTTTAATGTATGAAACGTATGAAACACAGTAAAGCGCTATTACAAAACGATACACTGCGATAAGGCCGATATATTTATCGGTGCCACACAATTACACATTATTTTCACACTATTTTGCTGACATTCATTCCCTGCTGTCACATTACCCTGCTTTTACTGTTCTTCCTGCATCCCTACCTTGCCATTGTGGAGCGCGTCCTCGTCCCGGCTCTCGTCGTGGTGCGCGAGCGGCGACCGCGCCGAGCCCGACACGCTGCCCGCCGGCATCACTGTGCGCGACTTGGGTTTGCGCCAGCCCTGGGTAACAACAACTTATGGTGAAGGAGCCTTCCAAACAGTATGGGATAAAGCGTTTTTTTTTTAAATAATAACTACGGAAAGTCAACCATCTCTGTATAAAAGTTCATGTCGATCAAATACTTATTAGTTAAAACAATCTTTTAAAACTTTTCTACCTGGTACAGAAACCTTCAGTAAATGTACAAGATTCGAAGCATCAAGCTTTCCATGAATTTAGATTACCAGGAATCAGAAACAATATCTAACAAAAGAATGCGACAAGCGAGTTTATTTGCAATATAGTTTCGAGAAAACATTGACAGAATTACAAAGTTAACAATACATTAAACATATCTTGTTTAACTAAATTCTTCGAGAGGTATTAACTAAATAAATATTCATTAAAATAATACATAGCTGTCCCTTCCTTCGACTTCGATTATTCCTTTATAGGTTTGATTAATGTGTTTGATTAATATGCATGTGTTTACTTATTGAAAGATCAAAGTTTATCTCTCAAGTCCTTACACTGCAAAATTACAAAATAACAGTAAACAACTAACAAGTATTCAAGTACAAATATAAAGTTTTTGTATTTTTTTTATAGTTGACTGGTTGCCTGTCTGAAAAAATGACACTGACAAGACAAAATTTTTTTGGACTCTCCTTACAAAATGATTGGAAAATTTTGGACTTTCTGTACAAATTGACCGGCCTATTATCCAATTATGTATGGAGAGATTTTTTGACAATCCACTATGAATTGTTCCTTGTCTTTGACAAATATTCAGTTTCATGGGTGGAAACAACTGTTTAAGTTTTCGGGAGACTACTTCCGGAAATAGCATGCAATCAGATTCTTATTTTTGGTAGTTTTGGTTAGTTTCCTTAGTAATTAATTAAGTGGGTAGGTATTCCAGTATTATTCTCGTTAAGCTCACTAAACGGAAGTTTCCGTGTCTCACTAATTCAATTAAGTACACCAGTCAGTACCTTCTAATCTAATCTATGTCAATTAAACCAACCTTTTTAATGTCACTCCCATCCTCTTTACTATCTGTATCGCTTAATTTATCTTTGGTTTCCGCTGTGTGGTTACATTCACCATAACTGGTGTCTGTATTTGAAAACTTTTCACTGTCATTATTCTCACTTTGACAATCATCTACATTTTCACTTTCCACATCATTGCACTGTTCATTTTTACCTAAATTGGCTTGAACTTTATCAATATTTTCCCACTTTTCGTCACTGCATTCATTTAATTTTATATCATCACAATTATCACTTCCACGAGCGGTATCTTTGTAAACAACTGAATTATTCACGTCTTCATTTAATACAGTTTCATTTCCATTAGCGTCTAAACACGGCAATTTTTCGTATTCACTCATGTTTTAAGACTATTTTCCAATATTATTACGGAATAGTCAGTTACAGCATATTGCATTATTAAACTACTGTTAGTCAATAAAGTTTTATCAAAACGGTTTGCTGATAACGATATCGTCAATGTAAACAAAGCTTCTGTGCGCAAGAATCAAGAATAGTGAATCGATCGCTGGTTAGCGAATTACTGAAACAGTAGACTGCTGAGACAAATGGACTGGCAAAGATTAACAAGGAATTAGTTTATAGATGGTTTAAAAGTAATAATATGATAGTTTGATTCCGTGCAAAGATATTAGAGCCACCGAAAGAAGTTTGATGATAATTTATGACAACGATTATTCAGCAAAACAAGAATTTCAAGGTAACATTTTTTTTGCCACATACTTAACATTTTTTTAGCTCAGGAATTACGTTGACGAACATATAATTAATATTAAGAAATGTAGCGAAATATTTAAATGACTTAAAAAATCTGATTTCCCAAAAAACAAAAATTTACCAGTCTACTAAATTTAAAATTCACATTACATATGTTCCTCATGAAGCACAACACGTTTTAGGCACGAACCTTCACCTCAGCACACTACATACACTTTGCCGCGTGAGCAAGGTCGCACACTACGCAGCTTGCGCGCGCGTCGACGAATTACGTCACACTAATAACAAGTAACATCTGACTCACGGCATCAGAGCATGAATAGATAGAGGTACCTTGCATGAACTAGTTCTGAAGACTGGTTCTGCCTGTATTGCGAACAGTTGGTTCAGTGTACATTGTGTTCTATTGATCACTTAGAGTAGTTAATCCCATACGTGTGTTTGTTGTTATAACTCATTTTAGTTAAAATTAATTTTTATTTAATAAAAAAAGGTTAAGCTTAGTGTTAAAAAAGTTTGTAATACAATCTTATTATGTCACGATTAAAGTAAAGAAAGTATTTCACTGAATGTAATCTTTGATGGGGCTCCGTCATTGCTTGCATAGGCATAGCAAGAATCCAACATACAAAAGAATCCAGAAGCGAGAGAAATGAGCTCAGAGTTTAGGAATACCCCTACACCCTTGGATCATTTTTATAGTATAGGTGTATTATTTTACTCTAATGAAATGAGAGAGCAGCGAGAGACGATGGAGAAAGTATTTTCATGGTAAAAAAATACATTTTATGGGGATTGATTGTCCTGCACTAATACAGTTTAAAAAATGTTAATATTAAAGTGTTTTTAAATTTACCACTTGTAGATCTCCTGATATATTACTTGATAATTTAATAAATTTTACGTATATATACCCCACTGATATAAATCTGTAAATGATAAAATAAGAAAAACTTACTTTATCATCAAAGAAACCCTGGTCATCCGTCCTCTGCTGCCCCAGCAGCCTATCAGTCTCCAAATCTGTATCAGCTTCATCTGAAATACGATCCGACAATCAATATGGAGAAGCACTTGCAGAATTTGGAAAGACATAAGAGGCGATTTCATTAAGTTGGCTATTTTCGACCTCTTCCCTCGCCCATGACTCATAAAGAGGCCGTCTATGGCGGTAAAGCACCAAACCTACGTTTAAAGTAATTTTGACACATTATGCTTTGAACGAAAGTAGTTTATAGTTATATATAATTGGGTGCATTGTATTGTTTTGTATACAAATATATTCCTATTCGGTCGTCGGTCAGAGCGGCAAGCGTGGTCGCGTCGATCACGCAAGTTAACTGATTAAACACACGGTCATAGCCTGAATAGATTTAGCTGTTAGTGGCATTTATCTAAGCAGTTGGTGCCGGTTGCTATCAATAGATGGCAGTCGTCAAGCCATCTCAGAAGCTTAAAAACCTTTTGACACTGGGGCTGGCCACTTCACCTCCATGAAGCTGGACTTGGACAGGGACCAAGTGTCCAAATAACATTCCCAAGTTGTGGGAAGAGACCCGTGCCCCTGCAGTAGGGACGATGTGGATTGTTAACGACGATAAGACCAGGAAATTCATGTTTCTGTATCAGAATTGAACTTTGAGAAGAAAATAGCATGACCGTAACTTGAAGTTAAACTAAAGACGTATAAGTAAGCATAAGTTCTCACCTTCATCCCCGCTTGCCGGCTTATTTTCCACTGATTCTGTGCTTTGCGCTGATGAAGGCCTTTTCCTGAAACAATAAAATATTTTATTTTTAAATTCATATAAAGGGTACTGTGGATAAACCATGTAAGCTTAAATGTAAATAAATAAATAAAAATAAATGTAGGAATATATTTGAGGTTTTACTGTTCTAAGTGCTGTTATTTGTTACTTTAAACGCGTAAAAAATATACTTATGGGTTCAGCAAACACGGACATCATATTTGAATCTTATTATAAATATTATGTAGTTGAGTTCAGTTGAGTAAGTATCGGATCTAATTCAGACTGAAAAGGGTTAAATCATCCGTTGCATTTGCGTCTCACTGAGTGAATAAATAAAACTCCTTGGAGTAAAAAAAAAGAAATGTGAGTCTTATGACAACCCGATAGAAACTTATAATTGGGTTAAGGAAAGGATACATACATTAAACGCCGAGTAAACGTGATTCAACATCACCGACCTACTGGAGTCGATTATACCCGATTCATTGTCAACGACACAATGACGGTCCAATTTCGTTAACTGCATAGCAAATTGCGCCTAAAGAAGTTTTCACTTCAATAATACTTTTTCCAGTTAGGGTTGAACTGTATCTGGCCGCACGGAATACCGTTCGCTAGAGCGAGAAGAGAATACGAATGGCGCCCGCACTCTTCCGCATTGCCGGTGCGGACGCCACTCGTATTCTCTTCAGTTTCCCATTGCATTTAGGAATCTTGGTAAGCCTGCTTCCATTTTTGGCGTCATCATAACTTACCAAGTCAAGATGATGCCAAGGGCTTCTATCTATCTATCAGCCGAAAGACGTCCACTGCTGGACAAAGGCCTCCCCTAAGGACTTACCAATTGTGAATTAACGTGAAAGGCCGGCAACGCACTTGTGACTCCTCTGGTGTTGCGGGTGTCTATGGGCGGCGGTAATCGCTTACCATCAGGTGATCCGTCTGCTCGTTTGCCACCTATGCCATAAAAAAAAAAAAAAAAAAAAAAATTAAAAACAAGATCCTGGTAATGGTTACCTTGGAAACACGTCTTCGTGGTGAGTGTTGTGCGGTGTATGGTGATGCGGCGTTGGCTCGGGCGCGGGCCGGTGCGGCGCCGGCGCCGGCGGCGGGACGGCCCCGGCGCTGCACGCCGCCGCTGCAACAAAAACCATTTTTGTATTACATAAGTTCGTCGCTCGTTAGTCCCTTTATATAAAGTAGTAATGTATCAGATACGTTCGTTGTGCTATTTAACTGGGATCGTACCATACCTTATTTTGACTTAGGATTATCATACCTACGAGGTGCACGACACGTCAGTCATGAGCTGTTTTAAGGAGTATCAAGCCCTTTTGCATACGTCCTATTCACTTCTCATTTGAACAGTAAGGCGGAT
Source organism: Coleophora deauratella (assembly GCA_958295455.1). Lineage (NCBI taxonomy): Eukaryota > Metazoa > Arthropoda > Insecta > Lepidoptera > Coleophoridae > Coleophora > Coleophora deauratella. Next base: position 18,052,244 of record OY282392.1, on the reverse strand, counting down.
AACACACTGCTCCGGAATCAGCTCCGGTGAGCGGTGCAACGGTTTTTTTACTATGGAAATTGTGACGTAAACCCCACACCGGAGCGAATTCCGCAGCAGAATTACCCGTGTAAAGGTAAAGCTTCCTATTTTTCTCTATTTCTGTAGTTTATACCATACCTTAAAATAACGGTTAAAATATAAAATATTTTAATAAAAAATAAGTTCGAAAGCAGATTTGAATCTACTATTTAACCAATTTACAAAATAAATATGATATCCTCCCGTACAAAAACGGCTTCACCTTTAAATGTTAAGATTTTATAGCTTTGAATATAAATAGATTTAAAGCTTGTAAATAGTGACCCATGATTATTGTAAAGGGTAAATTCATTTTTGGCATAAAGACAATTTGTTAAACTTTCAAAACTAAAATGGCAACTTTATAGGTAAGCTAATACTTAGCTAATAGGATTGTGCTGGTAGTTAAATTACAAACCTAGTGGGTCCAAGGAATGTAGATCGGCATCAGATAGCACAAGTCCATCTGTACTGGTGCCATTTTCCACTATCTCCTCAATTATTACCGATGTATGCGTCTGAAAAATAAAAGATTTGAATAATTGAGTAAGTAAGTAAAAAATAACAGGAAAGAAAAATTATTAACAACAGTATTAAAAATTATTTAGTTCTGCACGTCCTGAAAACAAATCGTATTTTGCCTTTATTTTAATTATATATTTTTATGTACCTATTGAGTTTGTTTACAAAAATAAATGAGGGCAAAGATTAGACTAGACAGATGGAACAGATGAAAAAAAATATTTTTTTCTACGTTTGTATACTGTACCTGTAAAGACTGCATCTGGTTATTATTGTCTGTGTCTGAGGCGTGGCCGGAAGACAGACCGTCCTCTACGATCGGTAGATGCGTCACCACAACCCGGTTCGAGTCCATTTGCACTGGAATACATTAAACTTACATTATCTGACTGACTGACTGACTCGGTGGCTCAGTGGTTAGTGCTCCTGACTACTGATCCGAGAGTCGTGGGTTCGATCCCCACCCGGGGCAAACATTTCTGTGATGACCAAATTTGTTTATATTATATATATTATATATAGTTTGGGTGTATTATATCTATATATGTATGTATTTAAACGTATATGTGTATGTATATCAGTCTCTGGTTCCCATAGCACAGGGAATCCTAGTTTGGGACCAGATGACCGTGTGTGATTTGTCCAGGATATTTATTATTATTATTATCTTTAAGTCTTAGTCAGAGAGATTGTTTTAGACAAGCGACAATGTCCCTGTCTAAAACAACCTCTCTGACAGTCCTATCCCCTGTGATAGAGTTACCGTAAATGTGAGCTATCTTACCTTTCATCACAGACAAGTTATTCTCCATACGTATGAGGGATGATAATACTCATAATATGCAAGTCTACATGTTTATCAGATCTGAGGATGGAGTGTCAGAGGGATGATAATATGAGGCTAACACAAAATACGCGCGTAGCTGTGAACCATCACTTGCTATATCTTACCTTTCATCTCTGACAACTCATTCTCCATAAGTATGAGCGAGAGGTCGCTACCGGTGTCGCTGGTGTCCGGTGACAGCGCGTAGGGGGCGCGGGCGGCGCGCGGCGGGGCGGGGGACGCGGAGCCGCTCCAAGCCGCGCCCACACTCAGCTCCGAAACGTTAGGCTCGCCGTAGCGCGAGCGTTGTGTCTGAAAGAAAACACATATAAAATGTGATATATGTTCCTACCACTGTAGATTTTATACAAGAAATTGTCTTGTAAGTCTCAAACAAAAGTAAACAATCAATATTCAGTACATAAAAAGTACCTTGCCAAACTACAAAAAACTTATGTGGCAAACGAGCAGACGGATCACCTGATGGTAAGCGATTACCGCCGCCCATAGACACCTGCAACACCAGAGGAGTTACAAGTGCGTTGCCGGCCTTTAATATGGGAGTACGCTCTTTTCTTGAAGGGTTCAATGTCGTATTGGTCCGGAAATATCAAAAATAAAAAAAGTTAATTCACCAAAAGTAAATAAATTATTTGGTTATTAATGCGTTTACCAATATCTGCTTCGACCATGACAACTTTACTAAGCTCGGAGTTTTTATCCAGATGCCAATCACTAAAACTTCATTTTTAAAGCCTACGACGAAGCCCGGTCCTTGTCTATGTTAAACTTCTACACACTGAATGCTTTCATGGCACTTGTATAGTTCCTCTTCTAAAACACTTCTGTTCACTGTTCGTGAGATAAGTACCTCATTCACCTTGGCCAATCGCCAAGCACTGACGCAAAAATCAAGTCTACAATGTCAATGACCTGTCGCTGATAATTTTGTCTTCTCTTTGGTCTTTAAAATGCAGTTTTTGAGAAACTGGATCAGCAACTTTCGAATACTGATTCGATTAGTTTAGGTCGTTAATGATTGCCAGATCAAGTTCAAGATAATATGATATAAACGTAAAAAATTCTCAAATAATTAAACACTAGACGTTTTGATGCTACCAAGTTGGTTCGCTTTTGTGGCACAGGACAGAGCTAGACTGTTATAAAATATGACACTAGAACCACCTACATCCACAAGAAATAATTGTTGGTAACCCATTACGTCCCCACTGCAGGGGCAGGCCATACTCCACACACGGGGGCCAAGTCCGGATTGGTGGAGGTTGTGGGGCTAGTGGCCAAACCCCAGTGTCAGAAGTTTTCAAGCCGCCTATAAGGCCTCTGACATGGCTTAACGACTGCTAGTGCTTAACGTGCCTTGCGAAGCACGGAAACGGTCGAGATAAATGCCACTAACAGTCAAACCCATCCTGGTTATGACCGTGTCTGTAGCCAGTTAACCTGCGTGATCGATGCGAACACGCAAGCCGCACTGAGCCACGGCCGAAATAATTAAGATTGGTGTAATACAATGTAAGTTAAACATGTGGTTAGCTTGAGGCCAGTCCAACTAACTGTCGCCTTCTTCACCGTTCTCCTTGCAAGTTGATATAGACAAAATATAAATATTTATTTACCTGCAGCCCCAAGAAATTGGTATGATTATGCGCGGTGTGCGGCGAGTCCAGTGTGTCGTTAGCGTGAGGCCAGTCCGACTCACTGCCGCCTTCTAGACCGTTCTCTGATGGGCACTCCTGCGTTTGCCGTCGAAGCTCGTAGTCTAGGTCCTAGAATTACATTAAAATTCAAATGTATAGTGGAATAATCAGTTCCATTAAGATTTGAATTGACTAGCTATCTATAAGGTGTTAAGAAATTAGCTATCATTGCTTAAACTGGGGCTTCTGCTAGTGAAACTGAACAACTTTTCCCAAGGAACCCATAGACAATTCGCGAAAAAAACTGTGTACTTTTCTAACAAGTCGGTCACCTGATCGGCCCACTTAGCATGGGAAATCCAAATTTTTTCTGCGAATATACTATGAGTTCCATTGGGAAAGTTGTTCAGTAATGACAACTATATTGTTATCACCTTGTATACTACTTATACTCCTAACAAATAGTTGTTCTGTCCCATTTAAGGACGTTAAACGTTTAGTGAAGCTTACAGCACTTTCTACGTTGGCACTTTCAGCTCTCTTTTCCTTTCTTACCATATACAGGCTGTAATGTGCTTCTACAGTGTAGATGTGTAGAATCTACACATTCTAGATGTTAAACCTGTTAACTTGGGCTTCTACACATTCTACTGAACAACTTCGTGTTAGAAATTTGCAAACCATGCAAAAAGTAAATGCGTTTTTAACACATTATTTATCAGAGTTTTATCAGTTTTTTCAAAAGTCACTTCTGCACTCTCCTCCTATCTTTCTCTATTTCATTCTACTCTGAAGGGTGCGGGTGGTAGGACCTTGTGCGAGGTCCGTCCGGATCGCTACCACCATCTTACTCGCTAATCCTGCCGCTAAGCAGCAGTGCTTGCACTGTTGTGTTCCGGTGTGGAGAGTAAGACAGCCGAGGAAATTACAGGCACAAGAGGCATTTCATCTTAGCCCTCTAGGTTGGCAACGCATCTGCAATCCCCTCCGGGGTTGCAGGTGTCTATGGGCAGTGGTGATCACTTACCATCAGGTGACCCACTTGCTCGTTTGCCTTCCTTATCACATAAAAAAAAAAGGGGAAAAAAAATCCTTCTTACCTGAAAGTTGACAATCTCGTCGGTGCTGTTCAACTGGGTCTGCCCCGCCACAGCTGGACACCTGAAGAACTCTTCCAGAACCTTCCGCGTCTCTGAGAACTCATACAGGTAGTCGAAGGCAGCGGAGCTGGGGGGCGGGGTCACGTCCCTGCTCTCCGTCACTATCCTCTGAAATGAGAGAGACGAAGTATAAAATAAGGACCAGGAATAATGTATGTATGTACGAATGAAGAGAACATTCATAGATTTCTAATAAACTTTTAGAATGTACGTATATACCTTTTTTTAATCCAATTTAAATAAAAGGTAAACAAACTTAATTAGGAAATTGACGTTTTCATGTATTTATCAGTTCCCTAGTAAGTTTACCTTTTATTTAAATTGGATTGAAAAAGTTTTATATCTGAACATAATATGATGTACCTACTATATATTTTCAGACGTTATTTACTAATTAGTAATTACTATGATAAAATAAAAATAAACAAACTAACCTGAGGAAACCCAGGCCTTGGCGACTTAGTAGTCTTCTGCTGCGTTCCCACTCCGTACCTCCTTGGAGAGCCTTCATATTCCGCGATGGGCAGCTCCCCTATCACCCTGGTCACCCGCTTGTCTTCGTCTCCTGACGGCCACGCCCCCGGACTGACGTCACCGAGATCTCTGACGTCATCACGCGACGTCGACTCGCTCCCCTCATCACAGCTCAACTCACTCTTATTGTTCATTAGGTCACTATCACAATTTTTTATATTGTCTAAAGTCCTCTTAACAGTCATATCTATCTCCTCATCACTAGCCTCAGGGTCCATCCGTAGACCTAGGGACACAGAATTCAATATCACTGAAAAGAAAGGAAGAAAAAAACGATACGTGAATCACAATGGTTAACGGAATGAGGAGGGTTAAAAGCGGAGAAGCATTGTTGAAAGCCATAGACAATGTACGCGAAGGTATAAACAGCGATTGATAATAAAATAGGTAGTTAATGAACTTCTGAAAGGTACGCTTGTAGAAATAGGTCGAGATGCGACATAGGTACATATAAAGTAGACGAAAAACAAATACAAAGGAAAAAGGTTATGAAAATGATTTAGAGTCAGTTCATTTTTAATAGGGTTGTTATACATTTTCTTTCTAAGTATAATGTCCAATAAAGAACTCTAGAAAGGTGACCTTTTTAAATAGTATAAAATATGTTTCATTCAATATAACACTTTCATTTAGAGCGTAAACCGAAACTTTTAATTTAGAACCTAGATTAACGTTAACTCAAATATAAAGTGACACTATTTGTGCCTTTAACTTTTGAACTAAGGGGCTTAAGTTTGAACGCGAGCGTGACCCGCACTAAACCGATTTTTAATCATCCCTGAAGGCCCATAAGTCACATGAAATTAGCTAAGTTAGGCGAAGCTTATAAAGCTATCCGAAGTTCGAAAAAAACAGTTTATTGCTTAAATTTTTAGTATTGGTCTTTCGTTTGTTTCATGCGAAATACAGGACTTTTTGGACCCTTCTCCAAAATTTCATAGTGGCTTTGCTCGAAAAACTGAACTTCTTTCCCACAAGAAACCTTTGGTCGCAATATAATAAGGTGCTACTTTATTAGTGCCCGATATTTTAGTCAGTGCTCCTACTCCTGATTCTGATCAACTTTCCCCAAGGAACCCATAGTCAAATCGCAAACATTTTTTTGGGCTCTTCATACTAATTTAGCCGCTCGGCTGATCGATTTGTATGAAGAGTCCAACAATTTTTCTGCGATTTGTCTATGGGTTCTTTGGGGAAAGTTTATCTGAATTAGGAGTAGAAGCACTGACTAAAATATCGGGCACTAATAAAGTAGCACCTTATATATATTTTTTGACTTTTCATACTAATTTGATAAGCCTCTGAATGGTGTGGACCAAAACTTCTCGCAATTTTAATGTAGGGTATCTGAGCAAAGTGGTTCAGTTTAAATACAAAATACACTGTAAAGTAAAGGCGAAGGTAGATTTCAGTTAGCCCTTTAAATGATTTTGAAATAATAACCTTTCCAGTCATCATTATCATCAAACACCACAACTTCCCCCCCTTCAGCGACAACCGCTATGGGGCTGCTCTTCGCACTGACATCAGCCGTCTTGTGGGGGTCCAGTATAGGAGAGCTGTTCTTGGGGATGCCCATGGTTGTCTGGTCGAGAACCGGGTCACGGTCCCCGTTTGTGTAGCTGGGGGAAGTGTGACGGGATATCATCTTCTTGGGCTCGTTTCCTAGTCTGTGGAGGGATATCTGGAAATGAAACGTGAATTATGAACATACATATTCAAAATACAAGCAGTACATTAAAGTTTATAAGAAAACCGTGCTTTTATACTCTGCGATAGGCATGAGTCCGATATATCAAAATGTAACTAAAAACGGATATGAGATTCATATCATAACATATCGATATGGCAGTTTTTAATATCGGATATTAGTAAAACTATACAACTATACATCGGCTAAGTAACGCGCGAAACACAAACTCCCGCAACCCAAGCATATGATATCGAACGGTTTAACATATTCGCTTTCTCTCTTTCTAACAAAAATACATTTCATTAGTGCGAAAGAAATGCAGCGAATATTGAACTGGGACGGATATCAGCGGATGACAGGCGAATTGAACATTACGGTTATTGCAATACGGTTTAGATTGGACTTAATCACGCGTGAGTTTGTGTTTCCGTTCGTTTTCTAAACAAATAGATCAGTTACGTTTGAAAAGCGATTAATATCGTGCTACCCATATCGATATCTGAAAACGGTTTTCGATATCGATATGAAAACTTCATATCGGTTACAAAACCGTTTTCTAAAAAAACTGATAACGCCCATGTCTACTCTGCGAACAATTAAATACCTACTTTGTTTTTGAAGTCAATCACATTAAAACCTAGCAATAGCTAATGGACTTCCTCAATTTAATAATATTCAAGGCAGATTCTATTTTCTATTAGTAGTATGTGAGTGATATAAAAAATATCTTTAAAACTTTCACAAATCGGATCCTTGTACCGTATTTGAGGCAATGGAACGCACGAAATCTACTTATTCGCAAGTTGTAATTAAGAACGTGTATTTCCCTACCTTTTGCCACTTGTATATATCAGTAAAATCCTAGTAGCCAAATGTTACAGACATCTAAAGCTCACGAATCCAGCAGACCATTAGACTTATTTCTAACCTGGTACCCACAGAAACCAAATTCAAGGATGCGATGCAGCGAATACTCACCTCATTGCTAATATTGTCAGCACCATAATCCAAGCAGTCCTTGTTCATTGAACGCACTTTGTTCCTCAGGTTGTGTTTGTGTGTGTTGTTGTGTCGTAACTTGCGCACCGCCTTAGTCCGGCTCGCTGAATACAGCTCCCTGCCTCCTGCTATCTCTATTATCCTAGTAACAAATGAAGTTTCTATGTGTTTTATAAATATTTCAAATAGTGAATAGAAGAATGTTTTTTTCATCATTATTGCTGAAAAAGAATTACCACGTCCTCTACTAATGAAACTGGACAGCATTCCCCAAGGTATCTCCAACTAATACAAGTATGTATTCCAAAAGTTAGAATAGTTAAAAACATTTGGACTACTCGTACTATACGAGTACGTAGTAGGGCAACTCCGCCGCTGTGCCAACTTTGTATGGGAAGTCATTTTTTTTGCGAACTGAGTGTAGGTTCCTTGGGCAAAGTTGTTAAGTTCAGTAAAGTTAAGTAAGTCACGAGTAGAATGCACTGTTAACTTTTGGGGCATTTCACGTGAAGCGGACAATGAAAAAATATTTTTTCATAATCCAATAATTCAGTTAAAAAGACCATCAAATGAAGAATAAAAGCCAATACTTCATATATTTAATTATAACTACTTTACATTGGGTAATGGCATTCGAAGTAGCGCTTACCTGACGGTTCGTCAAATCTTCGAAGACCCGTAACTCGTAAATCAGACGACGCACGGTAAAAATATATGTTGTATCCATATACATGTGTAACATACTCAAATATAACTAAAATCGGGATCATGGATTTTTTTTTTGTTGTCCGCTTCACGTGAAATGCCCCTTTTTTCAGGTATTTTAGGAGGGGCACTATAGCTGAACTATTTTAGAGAGTAGAGGTTTAACTAAAACACTGGCTAAAGAAGTACAAGTAGTAGTTAGCTACTAAACCGCGGTGGCTTTGAGTCCAGTTCTGAGAACTTGCGAGTAAAGTTAGAAACTTTACCACAGAAATCCTTTACAAGATAAATTATGTTTTAGTGAGATCTAAATTAGTTGTGAGAGCCTAGATAACTTTTTGGTTCAATAGACTGACAAAATTCGTGGTCAAAAACTGCAATAGATGCGAAACTAAATAATGCATTACTCTCATCTATAGCGTATAACTTATTTAAGGAACTATTCACTAAGTCTCCAATCCATTAATCCAAGCTTGGGTTTTTCTGTTTTTTTTTTTTGTTTAACCTAACCTTTCCACCGTTTCTAAGCAACAGGAATGAAAGTCCAAGGACTCGGATCTCCTAATAGGGTGTTTGACACTATCAAAATTAAATTGAAAAATATTATTCACTAAATAGCATATGGCCTAGAATAGCGAAAAATATTACTGGACTGATATTTTTGTTTATTTTAAATTTTATATTCAATACAAATCGTACACTTATTGCCTAAACCGATTATCTGTATATTTTTATCGTTAGATATAATTAATCTACTCGCCTTCAAATTTCAAGTCTGTTTTTTTTAAATTTCTTTATCTCGATAACTTGTTTTTGCACTAAACGTACGAAATTCACTATTTAAGGAGCAAACTCTGTTGATGCTGACTCACCTAGAATCCCTAAGTTTATATGTGCCACTCTTGGAGTTGAGTCGGACCGGCTGCCCGTCGGTGCGGTCCTCGTCCGAGGAGACATTGTTGACGCTGTCCCGCCCATCCAGGCCTGAATTCAACCTGCAATGTCACACGCTCTCTTACGACAAGGCAATAACCTTTTACAGTGAGACCATTATACAGGCTGTCGTAATTAGTACTTAGTAGTTAGGAATCCATAGTCAAATCTAGAAAATACTGATATGGCCGTTCGGCTAATCGATTTTTATGAAGAGTCCAACAATTTTCCAGCGATTTGTCTATGGGTTCTTTGAGGAAAGTTTATCTGAATTAGGAGTAGAAGCACTGATGAAAATATGAGGCACGACTAGATTTACATCCTGTATTATTGTATATGTATTTTTTTCCCATTATGAATCTTATTATGCTTTTATCAGTGACAAAATATAAGCAGTCTTCAACAGATACCAAAAGGTGAAACGATAAATGTAAAGTTACAAGATTATAGCTAACTACTTTTCTACTGCCGTGCCGAGTGTTAAATGTAAGTCAAATAATAAAGAACGCCATTCCCAATTTTCCCCAAGAGTCCTGTAAATGAAAAATAAAAGAGAAATGTACTTAAATACTGTAGCGATGGTAATCTTTGATTGCTTGCTACGATAAAATCAATGATTGAACTTTCTGCTGTATTAATTCTTACGAAACTGCTCTATAAATGGTCAACATTTCGAGCAAGTCGTGGTGCAGTGCCTACTGCCGTGACGTCACAGGGTCTCACCTGTCATGATGCTGCATGTTCTTGGGGCGGCACTTGGGGAATAGCCGCGTGATGCGCTCGCCGACGTCGGAGCCGGGCGTGGAGTCGCCCGCGCCGTCCGCCCGCAGCGCGGCTGCGCTCATGTCGCCCCCACGGTTACGGCTGCACTGCCTCTGGTACAAAGGAGACAAAAGTTTAGTTCATTGATAATATATATATTCTTTAGTTTGTTTATTTAAAGTTCAAGAGAGGCGTTCTTACTGTTTATGCAAGCCTGCGTTCTATGGCTACGCTCTGACAGCAACAGTGTTGTACCTTCCTTTTCGCACTTACGGGATTAACATTATGATCGTGTCAGAGCGTACCCTTCGAACGCACACTAGCTTATGTCTTGTCAGATATAGAGGAAAGAAAAATCAGTTAGAGACCTTTCGTACATGACTCATGAATGATGGACAAGTTTGTTACTACAGAATATGCATGCGGCGAGGCAGCTTCACTGAAATGGAAGTAAAATGATTTACTAAATATTTCTTCCACAGATATTAAATCAATAACTGAAAGGGATTATAATATCCAATAACTGTATTCTAATCTTGGAAAGATAAGCTCAATAGAAGGAAAAAAAGGGCTATACTGAAATCTGAAAGCTGTAATGAAAGGGAAGACAAGTATACTAATCTTAGTATTGGTTACGAAATAACAAGTACGTACATTTCCAAAATAAGTGGATATTTTACCCAACTGCCTTAGCAGCGGGTAATTTTTTGTCGGGTACAATTACTTAAGTATTTACTTTAAAAAATTACTTAAATAACTTGTTTTTGCCCGCGGCTCTGTTCGCGTGGATATTTTATGACTGTACTTGTAGAACACATAGAGCAATATGTATGTCTGTTTTGTAACAGCCTGTAGCCAAAACGGCTTGATAGATATTGAAATGCGAGATCCGTAGAGTCGTCTTGATGATAAATTTACGATATTAATGTTTTTTTTTGGCAATTTATAAGGTTTTAAAATTCTTTAAAATCTTTTTTCCATATCTCTGTTAGTGTCAAAATATGTATTGTAAACGTTATTTCAAGTTTCCTTAAACTCACATCGCAATACGCAGAGCAGCAAAAAAGTCAACAATCTGACAAGTCTATAAACTCCATACATTAATAAAGACGTCTAGCAGCTCTTGCAAGTTTTCATCCGTTTCCTGGGAATAGGGTGAGAGACCGTTGACGCGGCTAGAAAGCGGCATGGTGCCAAACTGCTGGATCGATACCAGTACCGGTTCAGGGTTTCTGCCAACCAGGCAAGGAAACATGAACTTTATTGAGGTCACACTAAGCTACAATTGATGACATTTTACATTTTTTAACCCAATTTGATGTGCGTCGAATTGCGTGAAAATGGCAATAATTAAACAGCCACACTTTATAATACTAAAATATTTCTTGAGAAATTTTTATTTTTTTCCATTAGGGTCTTACAGGCTATATGCATATTGTATATGTATAGTGCGTATGCCAATGGGGTGAAAACAAAAAAAAAGATGTGAATTCGACCTTACAGAAAGGCTTCATACCGTACTTAAATTTCTAACAAAGAAAAAAGTAATTATGTCGAGAAATATCTTTGAACAAATAAAATTATTTTTGCATATTCTACATAAAACACTCAGAAAAAAATTGTTGATTTTGTCAATTCCCTTTTTTCAATTTATTAAAAACGTCTACATCATAATCTGATAAACTGGTGTTGGATATAAAAGTTCCTTTTGTTATTTTAGGAGTCACATAAAAACATGTTCAGTTGCAAAAGAAGTACACCACAAGTATTTTTACACATTTTTCTTTGCACCCTGTATTCCCCATAATTTGATCTTTGATTATTAGCATTCTGTGCCTGTTTTGTCCGTCCCCTCTTCTAGCGATACTTGCAAAACTTTCCGTGATAATGAACCCTCTAAAACTCCCCTCAGGAGGGTCCCCGGGGATTTCAGTAAGGACATTTTACGGCTTCGTTGCAGTGGACATTTGCGGTTTTACGCCACAATAATTAACGAACGAACACACGAATAACGCGAAAGTGCGTCTGGTCTGTCAAAACAAGTTTAATGCCATTTTTATTGTCCAACTGTATAGAGAAATAGTTTATTTCATCTACAAACTGTAAGAATGATATAATACATGATACAGTATTACTAAAAAAGGTTGTCGAGCTGGTGACTGTAGTAAGTTTTCATCTGTATTAATAGTTCACCAGGCCCCTACTAAAATACGCCTCCTCATTGTAAAACCCGAATAACTTCAAAACCACTGGAATCCGGTGACGATTGCTCAGCGCAAGCCACGCATCACAAACATTCACGTTTTTACAGAATTCATCTTTTTATGAAGTGTCCGAAGTATGCTATAAATACCATAAATGAATAATAGTCACTACTATACGGAAGCAGAAAAACCCATAAGACTAAACGTTTTCCGTAGCGTGGCTTCTAAGTTATTTATTGCTTTCTGCCAAATCCGGTAAAATGTACTGTAACAGCAGAAAACACGCATAATTCGGGATCATTATTTCGCAAAACTGAGCGATCCCAAGAGAAAACAGAACACAGTAAACATTCGTAATAACCAACTTTTTCGCGCAAACAAACTCGTTACGCTTTTGAATATGCATACGTACTGGTTTAACGAGGCGAAAGCAAGAAAGAATACAGAAATTACTGGGTAAATAATATAAGGAGACCATTATTCTCAAGGGTACCTTGGTTCTTTAAGACGAGGAATTGAAAAATAAAGTGGGCGGGGAAAACTCACTGCAAACAAAACAGTGAGAATAAAAACAGCATATATGTAGTCTCACGGTGCGGATAATATCTCCAAGAAAAAAAGCAAATAGTTCTAAAAACCACCCATAGTTGCCCCAAACCACCGAGATGATACCATGATGATGAAACCACTGCTTTCAAGTAAGAAAAACCGGTCAAGTACGTGTCGGGCCACGCGCAGTATAGGGTTTCGTAGTACTCCTCGTTAAATCTGTATTTGTAAATCGTACTTAGCTGTAATGGTTTTCCTTTTAACTTCATTATTATACAGCGGCCGTGAATTTTTTCGCATTTCTAGAAACAACAGTTTGGCTGACTTTAACAAAAATTTGCACTTCAAACCCCCCACCAAAACTTCACAGTAGTTCAACTTCAGCTTCTACTCACGAAACTGAGCAACTTTCCACAAATAACCAATGGTTAATTCGCAAAAAAATTTAGGGCATCTCCATACAAAATAGGCCGATCACGTGCGATTTTTTTGCGAATTGACCATTTGTTACTTGGGAAAAGTTGCTCAGTTTCATGAGTAGAAGCCACTGTGAAGTTTTGGTGGGGGTCCAAAAATAACCCTGTATTTATGCAATTACTTAATGTGAAATCTTCTTCTAAAAATACTCCTTTCCGCACATAAGAATATGACGGTTTTTTTTGGTCGCGTAAGGCGTGGAACTGGAACTCATTACACAAGATTAGAAGGCTTTATGTGATCCCAGCACATTCTGAATAGTTCTTTAGTGAGTGTTTGTGGAGCTCAGTTTGTGTTCATCAGATAAATGTCAGGGGCAAGGGCAAAATACAGTGCTACAAAAGTTGATAGCAGATTGCCAGGTCATATTAACTTGCTTGTTGTATGATAGGTCCTTATAAAAAATACATATAGGAGAAAGATCCTGGGAGTTTAGAAAAGGTCGTGACCTTGAACTTCAAAATGAGACGTTTGTTTATATAAAGTAGAAGAATATTATACTATTGATCTAATAACTATGTATACAGGTAGAGGTATAAAACATAAGTTGAGTAGAAATTTATCATACTCACTCAACAGATTTTTTTGTAAAGTTTAAAATCCAGAATGAATCCAGTCTGTGCCTAAAATATCGAGTTTCAGCATTTTATTATTCACACTTAATGAAAAAATAATTTCAGAAGCTATTTCCAACGACAATACGAACTGAAAATTCAATTAATATTTCAATTCATTCAACCTCATTAATGCAATTAAAATGGTTTTATCACATTTAAAACAAATGGGTTCTTACAATTAGGGAGTATGATTTAATTTAGCTTTTAACTAATTGGAGACAGAGCGGAGATGACACGCCTTTTCAATGGACGTCACTACATCTTCCCAATTAATGGTTATGGTAGGGTTGCCACGCTAAAGATGCTGAAAACACCAAACTAGGTGCCGAACGCATCCCTTAATTCCACTGATCATGTAGTCGTCCACATTACATAGATTTTGACCACATGCATCGAGCGACTTCCTGCTGACTTCTGGAAATTGCCAGTCCACAACTAATAAGCGGCCGAAACGTTTAGCTTTTGTTTCGCTCTGGTGGAATTTCATTTCTGAATTCACCGAGTTACAGAGAACCTACCCCATCATAATATATAGAATATACCTTATTTATAGAGCGAGAGGCTGCAATCGACCGATCAGATCATATCCGCTGTGGGTAATGTCCTGTACGAGAGTAGGACGGGTATTTTTAGACAGATATATATATAAAAATAGAAAAAAACCGGCCAAGTGCAAGTCGGACTCGCGCACCGAGGGTTCCGTATAAATTCATAATCACACATCTCTTGAACTCTATATTTTTATATTTAAGTTGATTGAATGAAAGGTAATTTGCGGTTTATGATTTATGACGTATTAAAAAAAAACTACTTACTAGATCCCGTTCAAACCAATTTTCGGTGGAAGTTTGCATGGTAATGTACATCATATATTTTTTTTAGTTTTATCATTCTCTTATTTTAGAAGTTACAGGGGGGGGGGACACATTTTACCACTTTGGAAATGTCTCTCGCGCAAACTATTCGGTTTAGAAAAAAAATACATTAGAAACCTCAATATCATTTTTGAAGACCTATCCATAGATACCCCACACATATAGGTTTGATGAAAAAAAAATTTTTGATTTTCAGTTCTAAGTATGGGGAACCCCCAAAATTTATTGTTTTTTATTTTATTTTTGTGTGAAAATCTTAATGCGGTTCACGGAATACATCTACTTACCAAATTTCAACAGTATAGTACTTATAGTTTCGGAAAAAAGTGGCTGTGACATACGGACGGACAGACAGACAGACATGACGAATCCATAAGGGTTCCGTTTTTTGCCATTTGGCTACGGAACCCTAAAAATGATGATTGCGAAAATTTTATAGTCTTAATTAGACTTTGGAAATGAAAATAATTATGTGTCACATGTGGACATGACGATAGGAGCAAACATTTTGTCTCAACGCCATGATAGCAAAGCTGAAGGATGTGAGGAACTCATTAATATCATACTACATAATTCTTACAAGTACCTAAACGTCGATTGACGATATGCAGTTTCCTGAAGCAACTTGTAAGGTCGTTGTACAAAGAAACAAATTCCACTTCCTTCTTTCTACAAGTTGAAACTATTAATAATTTGCGAACTAATACAAAGGTTTCTGTCAGAATCACAATGGCAGATTGACTAACAGTAACACTTGATTTACAACAGATGGTAGTCACACAGTTTATAGTTAATAACTTGTCTTATAATCCCCACCATTCCCAATTCTTGTTGTATTCCGGCATGGAGGTAAAACAGTTTCCCATTGCGTTGGGGAATCTTGGTAAGCCTGCTTCCATCTCTCAGCATCACCATCAGTAGAGATGATGTCAAGGGCTTACCAATGTGGATAAAAAAAAATCTTCATTAAACTATGGGGGCAACTTTCCTACCATACTGGAAGTACATAATATGTAGGAACTACTTGTTACTGTAGAAATTAAGCTTACTTGATAGCAATGTAGGCAGGTAGCGGAAGAAGTGAAGTTTAGATGAGAATTTTCTGAAGAAAAAGCGTAGATATATCAGTATTGATCTTGTTTATTAAAACGTGAAAAACAAACACTCACTTCCCCCCGCCATACCACCTGTGACGGCAAGGACGTAACGATACTGTCAGATTAAGATTTTTTGGTACACATTTTAAACTCAAATGATTGACTTTTTACTTTCACCTAGCAACCCTGCGTTCAAGGACCTTTAGATATTTAAATGAATTCGTCCTAAGAATCGCTGGCACTCCACTCTTGTAATTAAAACCCCATTTAGTTGGCCTTTGGGGACGAAACCTGCGCTCTTACGTGCTGTTCCTAGTTCTATGTAATGAGGTTCTGGCCCAGAAAGGGTGGGTAAAGTAGATGAAAGGCTCTTGTGAGATGAATTTCATTTGACGTATTTCGGACGCTGCTGTTGGTATACAAGTTGATTCTTTAATAGCCGATGTAAAAATACAATCCAGGCTAAATTTAACAACTGTATATTTGCTTAAAACAACTCTGTCTAGTTTTCCATCTTAACCTATTTCACTTTGCCCGTTCTTCAACGTGCTCCTCATTGAGATCATTTGGTCTTGTGTCCTCTCTCACTGACATCAACGACTCTGTATAAAATACCCTTCTTGAGCTTCTACAAGGATAGGTCGGCTAATAAGATAACATCAAAAGCTTATCACAGATAAGTTGTTTACAGTACGCATTCATTCCTATCACAAAATGTATCTTTTTGTTAAACGTGACTTTACTCTCAGAGGAAGGATATATCTTTACTCAAGCAAACAAATGACCTCTAACTCACCTTCACTTGGCAGTATTTGGCCCGACATTTAGGGCTCCTAAACAAAGGGTAGTTTTCCGAAATGCCTATAGCATTTTATGATCTTTTGCCAAATATCGCTAAGGTGAACTTTAACTGGACAATCAAACATTTTTGTGACTTTCTTTAAGGTTTCTTATTAAATAGACTGTTAATAATTTGTATTTCTATTGTTGGATTTCACAGTTAACAATTAAATATAAAAACGTTTCTCTTTCGTTCTTATCGTGTGGCACGATTAATCGAGCTATCTTCAAGAGACAGAGGCGGTTTTAATGCAGCATAAATAATAATAATATCATATAATATTATGTACAATTTATTCATTTTGTCATGTACAAGCAAACTGAAAATGCTTGAAACTACTACAATAACAACCTTAACAGGTATATCACATGTTATAGGTACTAATGGTTATGTAAAGTTCCAAAATAATATATGTTTGTATAGTGTACAGTTCACAGATGCACAAACTACAATAAATGAAACACAGGTTTGTTTGGACAACCGCACCCGGTGACAACTCGATGGCAAGTGTCAACCGTAGTAACGTTCATATAATTTCCAGTATGCTACATATAGTAACAAGATGGTAATAAGTTACATATGTTCCAATTTAATTTTGGCTTTATTGGCTTCGCAGGTGCGGAGTGTGTACCTATGATCGATATACGAATACACCATGTCGGTGTGCCGTACTTACTGGTACGAGAATGTCGCAGAAGCAACATTTTACTCTACATCCTCCCGAAGATAAGATAAAAGTATTCTTTTTATCAAAAATGCACCTAAAACTATACCATAATAAGTAGATACTTAATGAAAATAAATTACAAAAAAAGCAGCGTGAGCATACCAAGCGAACACTAGCGCCACCACCTCGCTTTTAATTAAAAACAAAATACAAAACATTTCAAATTTTTACCTTCATTTCATATGAAAAATGAGAACTGGTAGTAACAAAACATCCAGATTTTTCATTTTTAAATAATTTTACACATTTCTTGAGGTTATATTATTTTCTTCCTCTATGGATTTAACGGCTACTTGCCTATGCTTTGGGTGAAAACTTTTTTTTTAAATGCTGTGGCAAAGGCTCTATAGGCTCTATAGGCTCTATAGGGTCCTTCTAAAATAGGTATCTAATACTATTTAATATAGTTACTGTGCTTTAGCACAACGCCGGCGTTGTTTATGTAATTTCGAACAGAAGTAAAAAAAAAAACTGACTGCGCCACTGGTGGAAGGTCAGCGCTCTATTAATAATCAGAAACACGTTCAAAAATGCAAAGAGAAGAAATAAAAAAGTATTTATTAAGATTTTTTTATGTGCCATTCCTTTAAAAATTTTGGTAGGTGCCTACATTTCTCGGTACATTTCGATAAGATGTAAAAAGAGTTGGAACAAGGGAACCCTTCTAAGAAACGAAGTGTAATTACATTCCGCTGACACTAAAGGGAGCGTTAAGCGTTGAAAGGAATTTTTATAAAAGAAAATTAATTCGGTTAATTTGTTTCTCCTTTTATAGCGAAATTAACAGTTACGCTTGCTTCAGGGTGATTTTTGGAGCTCTGGAAGTCACGTGTTCATGAAAGTTCAAGGACCCAAACTATATGATACTTACAAATTAAAAATATTATTTAGGATACCTGGCTCCAGCCGCGATAAAAAGACGATACCTGAGCTTTTACCAAAAATTAAATGATTTGATTAAAATATATTGGATAATAGTATAACAAATAATATGTGTATAGGATCCGTTAACTGCTTTTGGAATTAAGTAAAATAAAATAAAAGTAAAGTAAGCAGAACAAAAGTGGTTCCAGGTCCTAAACCTATTTTGTTGCAACCTCTATTTAATACTCACCGTTTCTTAACATGCCTTCTGCTTTATTCCTGAAACAAAACAAAGTTGATTAAGTTTGTTAAATAGATTATTTTAGTGATAAATCACATATGGCCACGGCTATATTAACTAACATAAGCTAAGACTCCTTATACAGGGTTATTTTTGACCCCCCACCAAAACTTCACAGTGGCTTCTACTCAAGAAACTGAGCAACTTTCTTCAAGTAACCAATGGTCAATTCACAAAAAAATGTTGGGAATCTCCATACAAAATAGGCCGATCACGTGATACAATTTGTATGAAAGGTCCAAAATTTTGTTTGCGAATTGACCATTGGTTACTTGGGGAAAGTCGCTCAGTTTCATGAGTAGAAGCCACTGTGAAGTTTTGGTGGGGGGTCCAAAAATAACCCTGTATTATGGAAACCATATACTGATATACATTTAAATGCATATGATACATATTATTAATAGATATAATACACCCAGACACACATCAAACAAATCTGCTCATCACATAAATGTTTACCCTATTAGGTAGGAATACGTACGTACGTACGTACGTACCCTCGGATTAGTTGTCAGGTGTACAACACGTTTTTTACAACATTTGGCTGTAATAGGTAGATATAGGTATGAATTTTGAACAATACATTAATATGCTCAAACTCTGTACGATACGATTTCCAAATGATCCGAACTTCACATAATTTAATTTCAGATTTGCCCCAAATAATAGCCTATTAGAATAAGTTTATATCCGCAAAAAAAAAACACATTGTGTAACCAATCCCCATCCTATAACCTATAACCAATCCGGTACCAGTACTTATTCGGTATCGGTACCTTCAAATGCTTAACGTTACGTAAACGTTACTCTATGTAAAATCACAGGCACACATCTCCTCCCATCGCCGACGACGGAAAAACATCACCCACACCCCAACCTACCACTCAAAATCCTAACAAGTCTATTTTCAAACTCCTTAGCGTAGCCCCTGACGCTGCAGACTGAAAGCGACGTCATCGCTTCAAAATCTTATTGAGATGCAAATTTTCGCCGTAGCGAAGCGAAACGAAGTAGATGGAAGTACGCTGAAAACAGCACAGAAGTGCAGCGCTAAATTGCTTCATAAGTACTTACGATGAAACACAGATAGAGCGTTTTACACGGAAAAGATCAAGTGTAGGTTAACTACAAAAGCTAGAAGAGAGATTTTCTCTCATGCAGTGATAAAGTTAAAGGATGGTCCAAAATTCGTATAATCGTGGTTCAGATTAGTGATAATAAAAAATGTAATTTTAGATTATTTGACTTGCGTGAAAAATAAATTATTCCTCTTCATAGATCAGTAATTATAGTTCAAAAGTAGGTATTTAGATTGTTTAAAATGACAGATTTTCGCCGGAAGATGTTCGTTCAATGTCCACCTTATGTATACGATATTATTTTTAATTTTTATCTCATGGGCCGTCTGTATTTCGCTCAAATGAACAAAATAAATACATAGATAGACATCCTTCGCTACTTGGCCCATAATGAGACTCTCTTTTCAATAATCTACCGAAATAGACAAACAGAAAAAAATATTATAATTGGGCGATTCATTTGTATTTCATTACTGTTGAATCGTATTTATGAGAAATGAGAAACGCCATGGCAACTCTAATTTGATAGGCTTAGAGCGTACTCCCATATCAAAGACCGGCAACGCACTTGTGACTCCTCTGGTGTTGCGGGTGTCTATAATCGGCGGTAATCGCTTACCATCAGGTGATCTGTCTGCTCGTTTGCCACCTCTGCCATAAAAAAAGAGATACGGCCGTTTATGCCCTTTAATATCAAATACTTAAGCCTGCTTCTGAAGCGGTCGTGGCTCAGTACGGCTTGCGTGTTCGCGTCGATCACGCAGGTTAACTGACTACGCTAGATGGTAGTCGTTAAGCCATGTCGGAGGCCTTATAGGCGGCTTGAAAACTTCTGACACTGGGGTTGGCCACTAGCCCCACAACCTCCACCAATCGGGACTTGGCCCCCGTATATGGAGTATGGCCTAAGTTAACACTCAGGCCTGCAATCCCTTGAAGCTGTGAAAAAATCAAACTTCTATGCCAACGCAATCAAGAGATACGGCCGTTTATGCCACGTATTTGGACACTCGCATGGGAATCAAAACCTATAGGGTACTTCCCGTTGACCTAGAATCATGAAATTTGACAAAAAGCAGTGCTTATTTCTTATCTATATATCTTTTGATTGCGTTGGCATATTAGAAGTTTGATTTTTTCACAGCTTCAAGGGATTGCAGGCCTTAATATTTGATATTTTCAACTTGATACGTCTACGCGTTCTTGAGAAAGTGTCTTGACAGACAGACGGACGGACAACGAAGTGATCCTTTATGGGTTCATTTTTTCCTTTTGAGGTACGCAACCCTAAAAACGAATCGAATAAACCTCGTCAAACAGGGGGAGCCTCGGGAAAACACGAGATTACGTGCGAAAGTATTTTTTGGCGCGAAACAAAAATATCATAAGCGAAATTTGAGCGATGAAAGAAAACAGCCCCGGGCTTTAGTTAGAAAATGAGACAGTGCAAAAAGTGGGAATGCCGAAATAAAGAAGGTACTGGCCGTATACAAAATTACAAGAAGATTGTCTTCTTAAATTTGGCACATAAACTTTTTGCTACTTTTTCCCATATAGTTTTTATTGTCCTATAAAAGAGTTTACTAAGAATCCTAAAATGGATTCAAGTATTAAAGTAACTTTATATATCTAGTACTTTAATCTCGGTGTATTGATCGCAATGAATATTCTATTTTTTTCAGACTGCTCCAGCCGAGTATTGAGTATTGTTTGAATTTATATTGTACTATATCGTATAATAAGCTTAATTCTTCTTTGTCAAGGCTTAAGTATAACAATAACGTTCTAAGTTAGCTAAGCAAACATGCAAAAGGTTTCGCAAGGTCATATAATTCAAATTCAGTAGGATTCAGGCCACAGTATAATTAAATAATAATACAATATTAATTCCATTTTGTAACAAAATATAAATATGGAACTAATAGAGTAATGTAATATACATTGAATAATAGAGATCGCGATATTGGCGTCATAACTACGTTTTACTTGGCAATGTTATATATAATGTGCCTCCAAATAACCTTTATCGAATTACTGAAAACTCGCTAAAACAATAATACGTCATGTTCTATCCAATGAAATATACATATCACTCACAGATATATTTCAGTATCTATATTTTGACTGCCTCTAACCTCTAGCTAAACATACGCAATACCCACTCAAAGAATAAATAAAGTAAAGAGAAGGTACAGTCCCCGCGTCCCTTCATAAGTACACTCGTAATTGGGTCAACACCGCAAAAGGACTTGTTTGTGTCACGGCAATCACTGCATATATTCGTTAGCTTATGAAAATAAAAGCACAAACAAATTGCCCTCTCCCCTTCCTCACTTGCCAACGCCGCGTCGTCCTAATAAGAGGACATGAGAGCTCTTACCTTCGAAAATCCCTTTAAATGAAGCGCTAAACGCTGGAATTGCGCCGCGCCGTGTATACAAATAATTATAATAATAATATCCGGGACAAAACAGCATTTATAAAACTCATTTATACACATTATATTGTATTATTATGTGTTTAAGCTATGTTCTGTAAATAGTACATCAGGCTAAGTACAGAAGTTGACGATGTTGGGTTATGTTGAAAGTGCGCTCAACTGGAGAGAGAAAGGGTATTTTATTTTAATTATTACTTTAACGTAAAAGTTAAAACATATTTCTTCATTACAACGAATGCCAATGAAAAATATAAGACACGGTACACGTAATAACCATGACGGTATTTGGAAAAAAATCGTAAAACGAAGCTGATATTTTCAGTAGGTAAAATAAATATACTCTTCAACTTCTTATTATTTTTTCTAATTAACCGACTTCAAAAAAAAGGAGGAGGTTCTCAATTCGTCGGAATCTTTTTTTTTTTTATGTATGTTCACCGATTACTCGAAGACGCCTGAACCGATTCGGAAAATTCTTTTATTGTTTAAAAGGGTATACTTCACCGGTGGTCCCATATAAATTTTATCGAAATCAATTCAGCCGTTTTTGAGAAAATCAAAAAAACATAGCAAAATTGGAGTTGTTGCGATTGAAGTCGGTTGTTTTTAACGTATTCAGCGTGGTCAATTATTGTTCATAAGTTCAAACACTTTCATGAGACACTTTTCGCTAAAGAGCCCATTGAACACGAGTAACATGACCCATTTTAAAATTAAGGAAAAATTCACACATATCTTTTTGGTGGAGATAGAAAAAGATTTGAAAAAGATTTCATGTAAGCCGACAGTTAATGCCACTGCGATGTATACTTTGAGACCGTTTGCATAAGCGGTTTATGCCATATTTTTCCTCTTTGTAAGTGGACAGGACACAGGGATGTAATATAAGCTTTGTAGCATACAGTGATATGTGTAAAATGTAAAACAAATACTACCTGTAACGTTGAATGTCATTATCATCATCATTTTCCTTTTGCATATTTCGGGTTTTCATTTCATTTTCTTTTACGTATTTGTCGGTAACGTTGACATGTATACTTTATTATTATAGTTGTTTGGAAAATGGCTTTCTGATATAATTTTTAACTTTAATCTAATTGAAAAAGAAAAAAAAACACGACGTAGAAACTTTTTTTTACTTCTACAGGTGTAACAGAATAGATGTAAATCCGCTATAGAGCTTCTTGTTATCATACTGTACATATTTTGTGCTACGACTTCGCTGAAATTACATATTCATTACCCATGCATTATTTTTATTTATTTTTAGAAACCTCTAAATTATTTCGCTTTTACAAATGAATAAAATATTATTATTATTTAATTTTTAGATGTTGGGTGACACTTTAACAATAGTTAATTATATCACTACCTTACCTATGTTTTATATTACTTTCCTCCTAAAACTTTTTAAACTAATCAGAAATTTCATAAGTAAGCACCTAAATACTGCACCAATATCAAAATACGGTTTAAACTTGTAGGCTTGTTAAAACACAAAATCTGCAAAGGCGGCCTTGTCGCTATCTGCTATTTCTTCCAGACAACCTTTAATTAGTGACAGATTTACAGAAAAAGCTTGTATATTTTTTATAAACATACTGGAAGAGAACTTGCCCCTCTTAACCGGTTTATAAGCCATAAACCGGTTAAGAGGGGCAAGTTGCCCCTCTAATGTATATGTAATATGTATAATGAATCACGATGCACCGATGACCGGTCAAAGCTAACGAGGGACCGCTTTGGTCTAACAGTAACTGCGTTCAAATCGATACAGTTTCTAAGGTGGCTAAATGGCTTGATACTAATCTACTGACGCTTAATGTGGCTAAAACTAACTATATCTGTTATAGTCTGAATAAGAGAACATGCCCAGGAAGTGACTTCACAATAAAGATCCATACATGTTTCCCTGACGACGGTGTCCCTTGCTCGTGCAGCTTTATAAATAGAGTTACATCTATCAAGTACCTAGGTGTAATGTTAGATCAGCACCTAGATTGGTATTCTCACCTAGAACTAGTATCAAGTAGAATTCGTAAATTAATCTGGATATTCAAAAATCTAAGACATATAGCTGATGTTAAATTATTGAATAAAATTTATATTGCCCTTGCCCAATCTCTGTTAGATTATTGTATACCAGTGTGGGGTGGTACATCTAAGACACGTTTTATAGAAGTGGAAAGAGCACAGCGATCATTACTAAAAGTTATGTACTTTAAGCCCCTAAGATTCCCAACTGATCAGCTTTACTCCACTTGTAAGCTACTAACTGTTAGAAAACTATATATCTTAAGAACTATCCTAAAATTACACAAAACCTTACCTTTTGATCCTAAAATAGAATGTAAAAGAATTAAGTATAACGTAGCTAGAACGCCATTAAATAAAACCACTTTTGCTTCTCACCAATTTAATACACGTTCTTCATTACTTTACAACAAGGTAAACAAGGTATTAAATATCTATCCCTTGACTTTATCGGACTGCAAAAAATCAATAATATCTTGGCTAGAATCACTGAAATATGATGAGGTTGAACGACTCTTTGAAGTAGCAGTATAAAAAAGCGGCATGCACACACACACACACACACACACACACACACACACACACACACACACACACACACACACACACACACACACACACACACACACACACACACACACACACACACACACACACACACACACACACACACACACACACACACACACGCACACACTACACACGCACACACACAATTACAATCTCAGATACTCACTATTTTTAATTTTTCTTTTTAAGTTGTTACTCTTTAAACTTTTATTTAGAATATAAATTGTTAACATTTCTGTTTTAAAAATTAAGTACACTTGTATGTGACGATTTATGTAATGGAGGAGCGAGATCTCCTAATACAGGTATTAAAATACCTAAAAGGAGTTCTCAACCTAAAATTTGTAAAACTTGGTTGAACGAATAAATAAATTTTAATTTTTTTTTTTTTTAACAGTAAACATACACAGTAAACGGTCGATGGGTAGAAACACATCGTGTGTTTTATTTAGAACAGTGTTTTTCAATCTGTACGTCGCGACCTCCAGGGGGTCGCCAAGCTTTTCTCAAGGGGTCGCGGGTAGAAAAAAAGTTGTATTTGTAGTTGTATGGGGGGGTCGCAAGATTTTTTAACTTCGAGGGAGTCGGGTAATGAAAAAGGTTGAAAAACACTGATTTAGAAGAACGGGTATAGTGTGCTTTTGATATATTATAATAATAAATGCTAGGACAAATCGCACACCTTAACCTAACCAAATCTGTCCGCAAATATGGATTTCCTGTGCTTTTTGAACCAGGAACTGAAATACATAAATAATGTATGTTTATAAACGCTGACTGCTAGTATATTACTATACCAACTCATCATATTCGGTGCTTGATCAAAATGTACAACCATTAGAATGACCACGCTGAATACGTTAAAAACAACAGACTTCAATCGCAACGACTCCAATTTTGCTATGTTTTTGTTGATTTTCTCAAAAACCGCTGAATCGATTTCGATAAAATTTATATGGGACCACTTGTGAAGTATACCCTCTTGAACAAAAAAAGAATTTTACAAATCGGTTCAGGCGTCTTCGAGTAATCGGTGAACATACATTAAAAAAAAAAAAAGATTCGGACGAATTGAGAACCTCCTCCTTTTTTTGAAGTCGGTTAAAAATTTTAATAAACACAAATTATATTACTGAGATATAAAACCCAGAGCAAACCAATTAATCGATCAAACAAAAATACATAACTTACATAATGTTTAAAAGATATACTCGTAAAACAGACACAGAGCAAACAAATCTGCTCGTCGCCAAAATGTTTTTCCTATTTGGGGAGAGAACCTACAATACAAACCTCGGCGTAGAAGTAGTACTATTATCTAATAATAATAATATCTGGGACAAATCACACACGGTCATCTGGCCCCAAACTAGGATTCCCTGTATCTTGGGAACCAGAGACTGATATACATACACGTATACTTTTAAATACATACATATATAGGGTGACTTTAAATTAGTTCTTGATACCAAAGGGTGTGCATGTGCTCATGATAACAAACAACTTTCCCTAAGGAACCCATAGTCAAATCGCAAAAAAATTTTTGGACTCTCCATACAAATCGATCAACTGACCGGCCAAATTAGTATGAGTCCAAATTTTTTTTTTTGCGATTTGACTATGGGTTCCTCAGGGAAAGTTGTTTGTTATCATGAGCACATGCACAACCTTTGGTATCAAGAACTAATTTAAAGTCACCCTATATAGATATAATACACCCAGACTCAGAGCAAACAATTCTGCTCATCACAAAAAAGTTTTCCCTGTATGGGGATCGAACCCACGGCTCTCGGATCAGAGGTCAGGATCGCTAACCACTTAGCCACCGAGTCAGTCAATTATAATTATATTCTGTGGCAGACGTCAGAAGCCCTAATGACTACGCCATATCAAGTTGAAGTTCTGTCTTCTTTTCATTATTGTGTCACATGATCTCGTTATAGAAGAGATCTGACATTAAATTTCTACACTCTACGAGATATAAATTAAAACTTTTATGTCTCCGTAAATTCTACGTAGAACCAACTTCATAACAAACAAAGGAACCAAACTTTTCCTCTAAATATGGAATGCATACTTACATTACAAGTTTTGAATATACAGGTTGTTACAAATCTTATAATTATTCTGAACAAGTTTTGTTCTACGATGCTGCTCAAATCGCAAAAAAAATTGGATTCCCAATTTGGAAAACAAAAACGGATAAACACATGATCAATTTGTATGAAAAGTCTTTTTTTGCGATTTCAATTTGAGCAAAGTCGTAGTACAAAAGATGTTTAAAAATGATGAGAAGAATTCCCAGTTAACGGGTCCTATACCAATTTTGTTACACCCTGTATAGTCGACATGGTGTCTCTATATTGAATCGTTTGCTCTAGCACAGAGCGTTGGTTCACAGCAAACATTTTAACGAGTTTGCTTTAGATATTCATGAAGTCATAATTACTACATCCTGTATGTTATGTAGTGAGTGTAAGAAGTAAATGTAAGTAGTAGAATGTAACATCAAATATCGTACTAGTAAAATCGATGTATTTTTGTTACGGTTAACTTTTCAAAAACTACATTATAACACAACTGTTGTATGGATTTTTCATAGTAATTGATCGGCCAATCAACCAACTTTGTATGGAAAAATCTTTCTTTTTAGAATTCAGTAATGGGTTCCTTGGGAAAAGTTTTTTGGTTTCACTAGTGGATTAGTCTTTTTACATTCTGTATAAAATCAATCAAGTAATTTTTATTACAAAACATATTTAATGATGATATAAAAGATTCAGTATACAGGGTGTAACAGAAAGGTGTGACAATACTTC
Organism: Coleophora deauratella; assembly: GCA_958295455.1. NCBI lineage: Eukaryota > Metazoa > Arthropoda > Insecta > Lepidoptera > Coleophoridae > Coleophora > Coleophora deauratella. The sequence continues at coordinate 18,024,898 of OY282392.1, read as the reverse complement.
AAGGTTGGCTTTTACCCATCAAACTGATAACTTTTGTTCTACAACTTTGTTGAAATCGCAAAAAAATTTTTGGACTTTTCATACAAACTTGGTTCGCCAGCTGATCGATTTGTATGAAAAGTCCAAAAAACATTTTGCGATTTGAACAAAGTTGTAGAACAAAAGTTGTTCAGTTTGATGGGTAAAAGCCAACCTTGAAGTATTGTCATATCTTTCTGTTACACCCTGTATATTTGTATTTTACAATTTTTGAAAGAGTCCAAATATTTTTGCGATTTGACTATGGGCTCCCTTGGGAAAGTTGATCAGAATCAAGAGTAGAAGCACTGATTAAAATATGACGACTAGATTTACATCCTGTATTTTTTCACCGTTCAATTTGGAAACCAAGGATGGACACGTTCATCCTTGGTCACGAGATTAACACTTTATTTCTGTTTACGAGATCTCTTCTTATTTTCGAAGTTATACAGCGTGACTTTTTGATTAACCAACAAGCGGCAAATAGAAGAGTAACAAATTATGGAACTGAACAACCCTGTCGTCAAAAAATTGAAGTTACATAATATGTTGAAATTGAACAAGAGATATTGTGGTTATGCCGGGTTATATAATACATATGAATCAACTCATTATATTTTAATATAAAAGGGAATCAAATATTATCGTAATAAATGTGAGTCCCCAAGTTCTGACATGGCTCTAGTCCTTTTAATCTTCTCTAATAAGTGTCCATAGCCATAGACATGTGAAGGATTGTTACTTAAAAACAAAAGAAAAAGACCTGGTTTGATCTCTTCAACGCGTGCTCCCCTCTAAATACGTACCTATAGCCATAGATTATTATACTTCCGGAATCCGGACACTTCTAACGGCCCACCAAGATTTCATGATTTAATAGCCTATAGCTGAATCCTATATAGCTATAAGCCATGTTTGAATTTGGAACAAATAGCATACAAGAAAAGATTGTTAATGTGCCGTCTTCAAAATAGCATAAAAGCTTTTTGCTCAACCTAACATTTGTTTTAGGCTATATTCCATTCAAACTTGACTATGCTATTTAAGTGGGCTGAAAGATGTGCCCGGAAGTGTGTGATAGTTACACGTATAGCTTTGTAAGTTACTATCTCCTTGGTTAATCCAAGGAAACTCGATTACCCAAGTGTCGTTTAAACCCGACATTAAACTCATTTATACGAATTAACGGCGCGAGCAAACAGGTCTAAGTAATTAAGTGGAAGAAACGAGTAATGTAATTTTATTAAGCCCTTTAGGTTATAAATTGTGGCGGGTAAACAACGCTGAAAAATTGCGCTTTTTATTTGAAACGCTTGGGTCCGTGCAGAATGGACGGTCAGAGGTTCTCAAAGTAGCCTTTTCTTATTGGTTCTCGTGTGATTCAAGAGATGGCAGTATCCATCATAGCCACAAAAACTTTCAGCATTGAAAGATTAATCACATTCCAAAAATAACTCTATATTTTTTTTACCCGAATATCTTAGAGATTTTTGGGTGTATGTATGTTCGTTTCATATTTACCATTTGCAATGGAATCGTTAGATATGTCTTATCACAGACCAAATAAATCTGCTCAAATGTTCGTCCTGAAAGGGAATTGAACCTACAACATCAGTTGGTGCGCAACCGCAAACCACTGGGTCACCGAGTCAGCCGTAACGAGTGAGCCATCGACTCAGAAGTGATAAAAACTATACTCATATACTGCCCTCAAAAGAAATAAAGCCGCAAAGTATATGGATTGTATGGAGGAAATCCTTAGGGGAGGTCTTTGTTCAGCAGTGGACGTCTTTTGGCGGATGGTGATGATGTATTTATACACAATACACAGTGATATTCCGCCGTGCAAATTAAGAACACAGTAAGTGACAGATTTGACGCGATTAATTTTGAACCTTATGCGAAACTCGATACGGCTTACTTCAACAATACTGCGTTTGCGAACAAATGACACAGAATGCCAACATTGTAGTGAGCGCTATTGAGTTTCAAAGGTTCAAAATCATTCGCGCCAAATCTGTCTTTCTGTTCTTAATTTGCACGGCAGTATTACTATTCGAATTTATTTGCTGTCGAAGCATTTTGAGAACCACATGCATAGGCCTTTACCTACATACATTAAGTAAAAGGTTTCCCACCCCTCCCAGCTATATCCCTGCTGAAATTTTTACTGCCCTAAATGAATTCCCAAAACTATAAAGGCTGAATAGATTTTTTTTCGTATATATCGCAAGGTACGATCGACCTTTTTGCTAGTTCCAAGGAGATTCATAGACCTGGTTACCACTGGATCTTATTTTGCTCTTTGGTATGTAATATTTCGTATAATAAAAAAGATACACAAAGTTGAACAAGCTTAGTGTATCTTTTTTATGATACAGGTTAAAATGATCGTAGGGAGTGCCCGCCCTCTGCTTGACCTAACCCTTTTGTAGCAAGCGTCGGTGCGGGGCGTCTCTATGATAGTGACTCGGACCTCCTAACCAAAAGTTTTGGGTTCAAATCCTGACCAATATACTGATGAGCTTTTTAAGAATGTCACATGCATTACCTGTTTTTACATACAGATTGCTTTAATTATGTACTTTACGTAATCTAAACGCTCTACGTGCAGGGGTAATGCTAAGTGCAACAGGAGGCAACCACCACAGTCTATTTTGGAGGATAACTCGCTTTATTGACTTATATGATGAAAAAAGTGAATAATCTAACCTTTCCATTTATTTGTCCCTAGATATTATTATACATAATATAATATTATTACCTATAATGTTGGTATGGGTATTTAATTGATCTCTTTGTATATCTATATTCATTCATTACTGAGTGTTCTGTGTTTAGCGTATAATAATATTAAGTCTAGTTTCATACGAGCTTTTAGAACGATTTCCTAGCCGCGAGGTCCTTGACCTAGTTGTGATGTGACATGAGTACGGGATGCAGGAAGTATCTTTATATAGTGCAGCTTATGTGCAGTAATTGCATCAACTAGACCGATGATAATGAAATTCATTTTCCATGTCCCGCCCCCTCACAAGCTGTCAGTTAAAGTTAAAACGTTATTGCACTATTTGGAGACTCTTAACAGAACTGAACTCTTGCTAAAATGACTTTAAGTTGATAATCATCACGAAATTGACAAGGAACTAATAAAAAAATAGGTAACCATAAAAAAACAATCCTCAATTCCTAAAATAAAAAAAGTGAAATATTCCAGAGATAGATGAAAAAATGCAAAAACAAAACGGAAATTGCATATTATAAAAAAAAGGTTGCATTCCACTTTTGAATTCTGAAAACGGAAATCAACCAACAAAGTGGTTGGGAACAGTTTGTAACCATGGTTCGTACGCTGAAATCCACCCGTCGTCGCGGCGTCGTGGTCGTTGAAAGCTCCGATAAGGCCGAGTGGCAAGTTATGTCCACTGCGACATCGAAACTCTTTGTAGGCTACGCTCCGATAAATATTATAGAGTTGCCAGTAATCAATCCTGATTGCCAGCAAGGAAAGGAAAAAAAAGATTTTACTCGGCAAATAAGAGTCCTTGGTTTAACGTACTTCTTTTTTTAGCATTAAATACAATAAAAGTGGTAGAAAAAAGAAAATGAAAGAGAAAAGGGAGAATTACACGCGAACTAAAAATAAAAGACAAATAAATATAAAACGAAAGAAAGGTAGAAAACAGAGTATGCAACATAAGCTAAAAATATTTTAAACCAAACCCGACACCACTACACTGAGAAAATTAATATTATATTTCAGTACTTCCTCTACCTCGTCCAAAATAGAGTCATAACCCGAATAAGCGTATGCATAGTCACGTTAACTCAGGTTGGGGACACCATTTATTTGGATTAATGTCATATTCCAGTACTTACTACTAAAGTTCAAGCTCTTTTACAGCTTTTAACTATTTTTAAGAGCAATGTGAATTCAACGTATAAAACCATTTATTAGAATTATAAAGGGCTCTCTAGACATTAAATTAAATTCTCTCGCTCCCCTACCTGCGTACCCCACATAATTGACAATATAAAAATGAATTCCATAGTTAATTTTTTACTTTTCCTATTCGTGGAAATCTGTAAAGACTTTTTATGAACTATATGCTATACTGTACAAGCTGTTGATTTCCCAAAGAAAATAAAATAAAATACTGAACTTAGAAGTTTTGACAAGCGACAAATAATTTAAATACCTACCGAGTAATTATTTTTAAACCTAATTATTTAGTAGGAACTTTAAACAGTTTTATAAAAAATCTAAACTATAGGTACCCATGTCCATCTTTCTTTTTTGTTTGATGGTTAATTAACGACATTTATCTCAACCTTTTCCGTTGTTCGCAAGACACGTTAAGCTGTTGGTGCACGCTGGTGCAGGCAGCTATCACTAGATAGCAGTCGTTAAGCCATGTCAGAGGCCTTATACGCGGCTTGAAATATGACACTGGGATCAGCCACTAGCCCCACAACCTCCACCAATCCGGACTTGTCTGCCATGTGTAGATTATGATGGTCTAATATTTCCGATCTATTGAAGAGACAGTCCCCAGCAATGGGGACATTATGGGTTGTTGTGTCAACGTATTGAATACGATTTCTCTCTCTCTCTCTCTCTTAGTTGGTATACCTATCAATTTTCAATTAAACTGTTACCACTGTGTCATTTTTAAACTACAAAACGAGATTTTAACTAATTGTTAATGTATTTATTTACGTTTTTCCCGTAAATACGCGTACCGTTTAAATGGCCGTTGCAATAAAAATGGTTATGGCATTTAATGCCACGGGCGCATGCAAATTGTTTGGCGTAAAAACATTCAGACCGCGGACCGCGGTTAGCTATTTTATATACCTACCTAAAATGTTAACTGGAATGATAGTGCAGACTTGGAGTAACAAAGTATTCCACTGTGTGACTCACAGTAGGTCCGACAGTTTGAGTTTTCTGGCGGGAGAAATACGCAGTTCAACTCCATTAAATCATAAACTACTAACCACCTTATAGGTAATCGCTGTTGAATATTCGCCCACAGTCCGTAACGCATACAATCTGTGGCTCATAATCATTACTCGACGTAGGTATTTGAAGACAATTTGCAACAATTTAATTCTCATAATTCATTCAGGCCTCCCCGTTCATCCGTTTTTGGCGTTTGTTTGGCGTAAAAACATTCAGACCGCGGACCGCAGTTAGCTATTTTATATACCTACCTAAAATGTTGACTGGAATGATAGTGTCACTTGGAGTAACAAAGTATTCCACTGTGTGACTCACAGTAGGTCCGACAGTTTGAGTTTTCTGGCGGGAGAAATACGCAGTTCAACTCCATTAAATCATAAACTACTAACCACCATATAGGTAATCGCTGTTGAATATTCGCCCACAGTCCGTAACGCATACAATCTGTGGCTCATAATCATTACTCGACGTAGGTATTTGAAGACAATTTGCAACAATTTAATTCTCATAATTCATTCAGGCCTCCCCGTTCATCCGTAGTTGCACGTCAGAGAATAATTTGGAGTGTCCACTCGCTTTACAACACAGTGTGTGGACAAATGACATGAACCTCTATGGACGAGCCCTTCGGAACTTTCAAAAAGTGTCCAGTCAAAAGAGCAAGGTACTTTAAATAAAAGAGAAATTTCAAAAAAGCGATGTTTTGCAAAGTGACCTTTTGTAAATGGAATCAAATTCGTAAAAGGGACATGTTGTGAAATAGCAGTCTGGTTAGGGGTCTCGCGTATAGCCGGCCACGACCACGACTTGTGGTCGCAGCGACCAAGCTAAACTATAGAAACCATACTTGCCTTCAACCTCAGTACTTAACCGAACAAGGGGGTTTCGAGGAGTGCACTTACTTTTAACTTTGTAGTATTCAGTGGCCACGTCCATTAATAAATAAAAGATCATTGGCGTGGACGTTTTAAATGAACGTCAAATGTGACACTGACAAATGGCGCCATAGACACTAGGACTAGTGACGTGACTCGAATAAAATTAAATGTATAATGTACAGCGGAGATCCGGTCGGGTGATATATTGTTTCGTATCAGACGGACTCTGTCGAGTTTCCGTATGTCAGAGTTCTTTTGACTAAAGCTTTTTAATGTTAAATACACAAGCTGTCATTGAGACGCCAAGCTACTTGTTGCCAATACATTAACTCTGTGGTCGATATATCGGTCTTTGACATTAAAAAGGTTTAAGTTTCTGTCTTTAATACTAATTGATATACCAGTACCAGATCAGAAGGGAAGTATAAAAAAATATATATTTGTGTATATGTCTGTTTTATTGGTTATGTGAAATTAAATTATTGTATTTTATCTATCATATTACTTTATATAAAACTGAAAACTATGCAGGGTGGTAAAAAAATGTCTGGCAATATTTTAACAGTGGCTTTTACTCATCAAACTGAACAACTTTTCCCGAGAAACTCGTGGTCAAAAAGAAAAAAATATTTTAATTTTGGACTTCCCATACAAAGTTCATCAACCAGCTGACGGATTTGTATGAAGAGTTAATTTTTTTTGCTTTTTGAGTATGAGATTCATGGGGAAAGTTGTTCAGTTTGATGAGTTGAAGCCACTGTTAAAATATTGCCAGACATTTTTTTATCACCTGTATTTATGCAAATCTCGTGCAGTTCTGTTAACAAATGCAAAATTAATGATACGAGTACTGACGTCAGCGACGAACGGACCGACATATAGAGAGACAGCACAGACTTAGATTATAAGGGTACCTACCTCGTAGGGACTAAGGATCCCTAAAAACAGTCAACAAAGGACGAGAGAAACTCAATGAAGCAGAGAATAATATAAAGTCCTCGGAGTCTCTTAAAAACCGTCTCTTGTAAGAAAATTACTTCGTTCCACCTTATTAGATAGACTCTAGTATACACTATCTCCCGTGTCTGGAATGGAACTAAAGACCTGTATAAGACAGCGCGATATTAAATTCCATAAATTTATGTAAGTGCATAACATAGCTGGCTTCTCGTTCTGTACGTTTGCAAGACAAATGTCTTACAAACAAGTGGACAAAAATACGAGTCATTTTATTCCACTGTTCAAGAAACAAGTTGAAAGTTTTTTAAATGTGAATTGTAAGTATTAAATCATATCAACATTATTAGTATTATACAGACAATGTACTGACAGAAACAAGACTTTTTACTCGCTGACAAGCAGCAAATGGCAAGTGAGACACAATAAACATATCAAATTTTCTCTCGGTTACCTTTACAACTGAGAAGCAACAAATTTTAGAAAATTGACAGAATAATTATGGAAAATTACAATAAATTTGTATAGAAAAGTTGATCAGTTACCAATATAATCTGGTCTGATCAATATCAGTCACAAGCCACATTTGGCGTTTTCAGCGAATGAAGGTCATATGCTCAACTAAAATGATCCCATTTTACGACGACGATTGGGCATGTCCTTGAGAAATACATATTTAATAATAAAAGCTTTTGCGCGCGACTTCGTCCGCGCAGACATTGAGTTTAAGTCTGGCTTCGAAAAGAGGAGTTACGTTCATTCAGATCCCTCTCGAATTGTAAAATCAGGCTAAAGAGTATTCTGCGTTTGCCTCCTCACTTAACTATGTGTATGCCAAATTACAATAAATTAGCTTTCATAAATTCTGCTTAAAATAGGAATAACTAAATTTTATCACATAGGTATTGAGCTCCGCCCACTATTTTCATTTTGTAATTTGGAAAATTCACTCACGAATTTATTCAATATGTTAAAATTAATACGTAGGTATTTTAACAATATTTACGTATAAATTTTCACATCTTTATTATAAAGAACGAAATATTGTTGAATCATGCTGCTTCAGTTTAAGATGGAATTTTCGAGGGGAAAATAATAATAATGGATAACTAAATAAGTACTGTCTACGATATGATTTTTTTGCAACGAATCATATCATAGCGATACGAAAAGAGGACAAACAAACAGAGATCTATAATATTAAGAAGGGTAAGAATATGTGGTCTTTGCCATCACAAAGCAAGTCGTAAAACCAAAGAACATCTAATATTCCGCTTTTATACTCTAGTTAGATCGTGTCCAGAGTGTATAGACACGGCATACAAAATATATGTATATGTAGGATCTGTTAAATGAGGCTTCAACTCACCATACTATCTTTTGCTGCACGACTTTGTTGAAATGGCAAAAAAAAAAGATTTATATATTTGACAGTTTTATTTTTGGATTTGTTTGTTTGTAAACTCTTTATTGCATACATTAACACATAAAACAGAAAATACAAAACAAATTATATCATGTGGATTATGTGGATTTCAGCCCTCAAGCTGCTTAAGGACATCCCCAAGGTTTTAAAACAAAAGTTGTTCAGTTTCAGCACCCGTTAACGGGTCCTAAGCCTATTTTGTTACACCTGTATAAAGCTTGTAGTTTTATGTAAGTTTACTTTTCTACATACCCCAGAATACATTCGAAAACTTAATGAGGATGTTAGAGTCTGCCAAAAAAAACTTTTTTTTTGTAATACAATAAATACGTTTTATACAAACCATATTCAAACTAAAAGAAGCTGACAAATCGACGATTAAGAACCAAATACTCCTATCTTCAAAGTTGGGTTTTTGCAGATAGGAGTGTTTGGTTCTTAATCGTCGAAATATTAGTTTGTAGCATTATCACAAGTGTTTCTACGTCGATGATCACAAGTCTGATTTTAGCATTAACATTTGCCACAGTTTTCAAGAAGCTTTATTTACACAAATGTATATTTAAAAAAAAACCGATTCGCACGAATATAACGTTTTAATCTCTTCATTAATTTGACAGGTTACGGTACTAAGCTTTAGCATTTCAGCATTAAAATAAATTAATAAGTTCGTCTTTCGTGTCGGATTTTAACTTATTTTCATAAACTAAGAGACACATGTGGCGTGTCTCTACCAGAATAGCGACAGTGTCTATTTCGCCTTCCTTCATACCGCGGATTCGTGACAATTGATTTGTACTGATATAGTTAAGGGAGAGGGAAGTGACAATAGACTATATTCTCTCCCATAAAATCTATCTAATAAAAAGCTCTTGCACGGTAAAAACAATTTCTTTCATTCAAGAAAATATAGTTTCTTATAGGCACAATGAAATATTTTTTTCAATGGAGAGTATGAGTTTCTTGAATAGGCCCTCAAGAATGTCATATTTTTATTGTGAAAGTTCGTTATAAAAAATATTATTTCTGCAGTAAGAAATAAATCAAAGACATCAGAATCTCTTGGCGCACAATAATTTCCAAATCTTTTTTTCTCAGTGTAATAACATAGGATATAAGAACGAACGAAAAGACTTCTATAGCAGGCTATATTCTATACGAATGATATAAAAACGAAAAGACTTCTATAGCAGGCTGGTTAGCAGTAGCTCCAACAAGAGTAAAAGCATGTGGTCGATTATTAACACAGAGACGGGCCGCCGTCGCAGGGAAAGAGTGGACTTTACAGATCTAGTGAAGGATGACAATGGGCATGAATTCCTCTCGAAGTTAGACCTTGTCAACGCTATGAACCGCGAATTTGTATCGGCAGCGGCCGGGTGCGGCGCCCCGCGCGCGAGCATACCGGACGCGCTGAGGGCGCTCGCGGCCCGCACACCGCCGGCAGACCGCTGCCTGCGCATCAAACCTTTCACGGCCGAAGAAGTGCATAAAATACTAACCTTCCATATTGCTTCTAAGAGTAGCGTTGACACGTATGGACTGTCAACAAAATTAATACGGCAAATAAGCCCATCTTTATCTGAAATTTTGTCCAACCTATTTAATGCGTGCATTAGGAATAAGTCGTATCCCTTACCTCTAAAAAAAGTTAAGATAAGCCCGCTATATAAGGGAAAGGGCAAAAAATCCGCGATAAAATCATATAGACCAATATCTTTGATCCCTTGTCTGAGTAAGGTCTTCGAAGTAGGTCTGAATAATAGAATATTGTGTTTTATGACCGACCTTGGCATTATTTCCGAACGCCAGTACGCATACAGGGCAGGCAGATCAACAGTGGACCTGGTGCGCGAGGTGGTGAGGCGCGTGCTGGAGGCGCGCGAGGCGGGCCGTCGCGTCGCGCTGCTGTGCTGCGACCTGTCGCGCGCCTTCGACACCGCCGACCACGCCCTGGTCTCGAACAAACTGTCTCACAATGGCATACAAGGCCCTGCCCTCAAATTACTAACATCTTTTATGTCCGATCGAATACAGGTAGTCGTTGGCGACCAGGGACGCGTACGGTCTACTGAGAGCGAGAACACGATAGGCGTGCCACAGGGGTCATGCCTTTCGAACACGCTTTTCAGCTTGTTGCTGAACGACCTCCCTTTGGCCCTAGAAAATGTTGCCGAAATTTACATGTACGCCGATGACGTAGCGGCGGTCGTAACTGCTACATCCCAAATAGACCTGGAGACACAGCTAAACTCCGTCGCACTTAAACTGTCTAACTGGTTCCAGACTAACGGCCTAGCACTAAACCTAGAAAAAACATGCTACATGCAGTTTCAGTTAAGCGGCAAACCTCCACCACCACTGAACATCCGGATAAGTAATAAGAACCTGGAACAAGTGAACGACACCCGTCTCCTGGGGTTCCAGCTCGACAGTTCTCTGGAGTGGGAGTTGCACATCGACGGAGTGTGCGCTCGCCTCGGCCGCGCTTGCTACGCGCTGCGAAGACTCGCCGCCACAACCACCCTGGACGCCGCCCTCGCGTGCTACTATGCCACAGTCCACTCACTGCTCACTTACGGCACAGAGCTATGGGGGCGGGCCGCCGATAGGGACAGAGCGTTCCGGATGCAGAACCGCGCTATCCGGGCCGTAGCGGGGATGCCCGATGACGTTTCTGCCAAAGAACTATTTACAAAATACAAAATACTAACTCTCCCTTGCGTATTCATATACCAGATGGCTGTTTTCGTGCACAGTAACTTGGACACCTTCCCTAACCAGGGGAGCAAGCACACTTACTCCACAAGGCACGGAAGCAGACTCCAGGCTGTACCACACAAACTATCCAAATCCGAGCGGTCAGTGTATGTAATGGGCCCCTCAGTGTATAATCGCTTGCCATATAGTATCAGAGATGCACCTTCCACATGTTTATATAAACATAAATTAAAAGCGTGGCTCTTGGAGCAGCGTTTCTATGACGTCAAAGACTTTCTGGAACTGCCACTCCAAACCAACAATGCTTGTTAGCTGCTCATTGTGTACCTACTATTATATAATAAATAAACATTAAAATATGTGATGTAATCAATATTAATATTATTTTGTAACAATATAACGTAAGAATGGAATAATTATTTTAACTAAGTATTTGATGTTATATATATATATTTATGTTATATACATTGACTTGTAACATGTGTTACTAAATAAATTTGTATCTTGTATCTTGTATAATATACAGTATTAGAAGGATATGTTTTTTGTCCCAAATAAATATCGATCCCGTGTGTCGGATAAACATATTTGTCAATATTTTATCCTGAAACTACGTAACCGATTAACTGTAATTTGACATATAAGTAGGTAAAGAGGCATTTAATAATGTATAGATTTTGCGTGGTAGGAATTTTGTTACTAGGTGAACAAAATGACGATTTAATAAAATGTGTAAAGCATCTATTCAAAGAAAACATATTTTGATTTATTTTGTTAGATTTTTTGAATAGCTTACTAAATTGGTGGCTTAGTTACATTTCTTAACTTGAACTAAGTTCACATATCTGTGACACTTTATTATGGTTATTATGCTACTCCTAGTGTTGTTCCGGATGACTTAATGTGATTTGTCCCTGGACATTAGTATTTTTTTAAAACTTTTCTACATTCACGAGATGCACCCGCGACATCCAAACGTACGCATAACAGTCCAGTCATTCTCCGAATCCTGTATGGAGCAGGTTGCAATAAATACACACTTTAGGTGAAAATTTTGAATATATTAGTTAAATGATTGAAAAATTAAATTTCCCAAGAATCTCTAACGAATATTTGATAATTATCGGCTAATAAACCTAATATACTTTTTAAGCTTTAAACAAAAATGGGGAACTTGCGAGTTTTTAGATGAAGGCTGGAATAACAATCCCCGGTCAGGACCGATACATGAAGTAGTTTTTTTTTTCTTTTTGAATAAATTATACAGGGTGTAAGGGACAGGTTTCCGAAACTTTAAGGGCTTGCTTAGTAGACGAAACTGAACAAATTTCCACAAGAATTTTTTTCAGGAAACGAAAAAATCGGCTTCTCCATACAAAATTATAAACTTGATTGAGAAGCCGATTTTTTTTCGTTTCCTAAAAGGAATTCTTGTGGAAAGTTGTTCAGTTTCGTCTACTGAGCTAGCCCTTAAAGTTTTCAGAAACCTGTCTCTTACACTCCGTATACAAAGAAAAAAAAACTACTTGAAAATAAATTTTGGAGAGACTGATATTTAATGCAGCCGCAAATCTTTCATTTACTGGATTATAATCGTTAGAAAAGGGTCCATTGGGTACCAAAGCAACTCCGACACTCACTGAGAGCCTGAGCCTCTCTCCAGGGAACGAAGCTTATTTAGAAATCTCAACTTCGGACGTAAATCAATTCTCCTTTTTCATTGCCCCTCGCTAAAAACAAATAGGAAGAACCAACTTTCTTACTTTATTATATCCAGGGGACCTGTGGTGTATATTTTATAATTTTCCAGCCAGCTTCGGTTAATGGAGATGATATAACTTTAAGTTACAAGGGGATGAAAATTTCTGATGAACCAAATAACAACGAATAGCTAGTCTAATAATAAAAGACAATAAGAGATCAAAATACATATACAGGATGTAACAGAAAGGTGTGATAATACTTCAAGGTTGGCTTTTACCCATCAAACTGAACAACTTTTGTTCTACAACTTTGTTGAAATCGCAAAGAAATTTTCGGACTTTTCATACAAACTTGGTTCGCCAGTTGATCGATTTGTATGAAAAGACCAAAAAAAATTATGCAATTTGAACAAAGTTGTAGAACAAAAGTTGTTCAGTTTAATGGGTAAAAGCCAACCTTGAAGTATTATCACACCTTTCTGTTACGCCCTGTATATTTCTTTTGTGACAATAAATATTTATTTACAACTGACTTTCGCCCGCGACTTTGTCTGCGTGGACTTCAGAATTGGGTCCAGAGAGAAATAAAATGTTAAGGCAGCGCCATCTAGTGACAAAGTAGAAATTACAAAAAACACCTTTAGAGTTATAAAAACCGAGTTTCAAATCAGTCCACCATTTTAAGAGCTACTAGCACGCCACAGATTGACAACCATAAGCCTCGAAGGTATAACAGCCGTCTTTTGCGTTCAGGGATGTAAAAGGTCAGGATTACTAGCAATACAAGAACGTAAATGTGAGTTTCTCCAATATTTATTACTATTTCCCATTGGGAAGGACGTTTGTATTTCCCCGGGGCTAGAACGCAATAGCGCGGTATTGATTTCGCCTGAACGTCCGATGAACTGCGATGTTTTATAATAACACATATGTACACTGGTGGACTAAAAAATCGACTCAAGATTTGTTCCTCGACTTTTGAAAAAATAGCTCAGTCTACAAAACTGCTTAACACTCGGTACGCCTATGGAACTTATTACCTGCTTCTGTTCGTGCTTCTGAAACTTTATTTACTTTTAAGAAAAGACTTAGGGAACATTATTTTAGTCTATGTATTTACTGAAACTTTACCTCATCTATTTAAGTACTTATCACCATTTTTCTTTGGCTTCATACTTATATATTGATATTTTATTTATATATATTTTTTTTATTTATTCGTTATATATGTACTAATATATATTTTATATAATATAATATTATTTATTTAGTTATTGATACCTATATGTATTATGTCTAAATAAAAACCATAATTGCAGCCACCCGTTACTTGCTTTTAAAACTATACAATCCTATAAGTTTCCAAGGTTGCCTGGAAGAAATCGCTCAAAGCGACAAGGCCGCCTTTGCACGGTCTGTAAATATTGTTTGATGTCTCTGTACTACTGGTGTGCAATAAAGAATATTTATCTTATCCTCTCTTATCTTAACACTAAAACAAAAAACTAGAAAACCACCAAACTAAAATCATAAACAGAAAACACACCGTTTTTGAACTTTTGGTTTAGTTTTTTTTTTTGCTAGATTGAGTTAATTTTCCAAAAGTCATGCAACAAACCTTGAGTCGATTTTTTTGTCCATGAGTATAGTTGGAACAAATGAAGCGCAGTAAACTTTACTCACAGGATTTGAAACACAAACAATAACCACCCTCGAAAGTAAAGTCGAATAAGAAAACCAGTGAACCGACTTTCACTAAAACGTAGCTAAGAACCTACTTTCAAGCGAAAATATCTGTTTAAGAACTATGTTTTTTTTTTTATGTGATAGATGGCAAACGAGCAGACGGATCACCTGATGGTAAGCGATTACCGCCGCCCATGGACACCCGCAACACCGGAGGATGATACCACATAAAGGCTTGAAACTTGAAATATACAGAGTGTAACAGGGTGTATATACAGGTTTTTAAAAAAGTGCGTCTGAAATTTTAAGGGGTTACTCAAAATCAAGTACAGAATACAGAAAAAATATTGAAAATATCAGATCTACAATATATTTTTTTAGTTTCCCATACAAATTCTTGATTCACTATTCATTTTTAACACTCTGTATAAATTTTTCAAATACTGACAAAAGGTTATGAACAGTTATTATATGAATGACACAAACGACCTAATCAAGAAATCCCATAAAAGCCAATTTGAACGTTATGCAGTTCATAAGCAGTTAATTTATTGCGCAGAAAACCTTCTTACGCAGAACAAACTTTGGCAAGAAACACCATGATGCCTCGAACTCATTTACATAACGATTTTGGTACAATCACACAATAAGGTCAGTACCGCGGGGATCCAAAACTTTTGTTCTTGGAAACAAAAAAAATAAACACATATTTATTTTTGATACAAATAAAAAAAGACAAATACATAATAACAATACTAGACTATGAAAATACAATACACAATTTATATAATAGAGATAGATCTGTTTACTAAATCAAAATGGATTCATAAACGTTATAATACAGAGATTCACAGTAAAATGGAATTACGGCAAGTGCTCTTTTAACGCTTCAATTCAATATACTTTATCGCAAAAGCAAACATAAAAAACAAAGAAGAAAATCAAAAGAAACGAAGATACAATAGACGGCCTTATTGCTAGATAAATTAATTAGGTAGTTATGCCTTAACGCTCTGTTTGCAATCTTCTACAAAAGTCAAATACTTTTAACGAATCCTTGTTGTACAATAAATAAGTAAATTATTACTAGAGTGGTAGGATTTTACAGGGTGAATTTTATTCGTTGTACTCCGCTAACTGTGGTTTCTACTCTTGAAACTGAACCTTTTTGCCCAAGGAACCCATAGTCAATTAGCAAAAAAAAAATCAACATTTTTTTTGCGATGTGCAGGTTTCCTCACGATGTTTTTCCTTCACCGTTAAAGCAATCGGTATTAAAATTTATGTTTATTTCGATAAACTACCAATTAGATTATCGAAACAAACAGTTTTTGCACTGGCCAGGATTTGAGCCCACGACCTCTGATTAGGAGGACGGGGTCATTACCCGTTGCGCCACCGATATCTTTGCATTTACCGGTATAAGAGGCATTCTATCTTACACTTCTAGGATCTCATAGGAAAGCTCTGATAACCCTTCTCTAGTTACAGTTACACTTTCCATCAGGTGGGTCGTAAGCCTTTTAACACCTTACACCAGTGTTTTTCAACCTTTTTTAATACCCGACCCCTTTACAAGTAAAAAAATTCTTGCGACCCCCCTAGGACCATATTAACATACAAAATGTTAGTGATTTGAAAGACTTTGTTTATTATTTTGTACAATTAGAAAATGATATTATTAATGTGTTTAGAATAAAACCGCGTTTACACAAAATGTTTAAAAATAAACAGGCCCAGGCTTCTCACTTAAATCGATTTTTTTTAAATTGTAGTGTATTTTTCATTACAAACACTTACTTTTTCTTTTGCCCGCGACCCCTTGAGAAAGGCTTCGTGACCCCCCTGGGGGTCCCCCCCAGGACCCTCCTGGGGGCCGCGACCCACAGGTTGAAAAACACTGCCTTACACAATAACAAAGTAGTTGGACACTTTCTATCTATAATATCATTTACTATTAATACACTGTATCCTGGATTTTTTTTTCACTGTAGCATGGAACAAAGCGGCATATACTCCGGAAAAGATCCCATAGCCCGCCTCGTAGGAGCTTCCGCCCCCTCTATTAGCACGTTCCATACTCTGGCCCACACAAAGGGCGGTTAGGACAACTTTGGTGAACAATGAGACGAAAGATCCCTTTGTCATTCATATTTTATAGACGAAATACAGAAAATATTTCCGTGTGCCTTGGCAATGACGAATGAATGTTGGGTAACTAGGGGACTCTCTACGACTCAAAACTCATTGAAAGCAATAAGCACCTATGTCAACTACGAAATACCCGTTTTTAAAGTCAAGGGCTTTACCAATTCTGATTTAAAAGAGGTAACTAAATCGTGCACCAATAAAAAATTAAGTGACTATTTAAAACCGTAATTTGATTACAGAACTCTTTTATCTTTTATTGAAAAATATACTTTTTTGTCTTTTAAATTTTATATGGTTACCTAAGGGTACATCAAAATAATATTTTTCAGGTACATTCAATCATTATTTTCTCTTTTCTAATTGGTGAATTTCGTTAATTACCCAAATCGTTGACGAGTCTTTTCACGTACCTGGGTAAGTTTGAGGCCTTACTCCAAACACAGGGGCCAAGTTCAGATTGGTGGAGGTTGTGGGGCTAGTGACCGATCCGTGTCAGAGAAGTTTCAAGCCGCCTCAAAAGCCTGACATGGCTTAACGATTGCCATCTAGTGACAGCAACCGGCACCAACGGCTTACGTGCCTTTTAAGCAAATGTGGACGCTCCCGCATTATAATTAAGAACACAAATCACACAGACGACACAAAACAATGTACACTGAAGCTGCAAAAGTTACAACGCAGAACATCTAACTTATGTATAGTGTCGCGTGAAAACATTTTAAATTATTATAAAAGTTTGATGCAAGTAAGTAAGATGGTAAACGAGAAACTTTGCTGCTCTCTTCTGAAAACATATGCCCTTGAGTATCGTTCACCGAATTTATTACAAATTCGCTAAAGAGACTTTAGAGTTGTGTAGTCTCGCGTGAACTAAGGTATAGTAAGGATATCCCCAGAGATTTAGAAGTTAGATAAGAAATGTAAGATTAAGTAAGTTTGGGGAAGGTAACGTGACATGTCTAAACGTATCTTGTATGTACATATAAAGACAAAAGTGATGTTACCTTTAAGTTTCACTTTCACGTTCATTCTCAAGTAAAACATGAGATGATTATAATGACACCTACTAAATGCACAGAACTAGTGAAAAGAAAATTTTTGGATATTTCAGTTAAAAAAGAATTAAATAAAAACTCAAAAGCTACTTCAAAGAAATGTCCGCACCCAAAGTGTTGATGGTCGACATGTTACTATAGTGGTAGTATAAATTCGGTAATATCATTTTCCTTGGTTTATTTCACACTTGTTTATTTTGGTCGTATGATAAGCCAAGTGAAACTCTTGGCCATATAAAAGATACAAAGTTTTCGTACCGCATTTTGCTTGAGGCTTTTATACCTTTAAGGGATAAGCCCGCCTTTGTGCACCTATATTATTCTTGTAATTTATGTTATGTGATTTTATTGTACAATAAAGAGTTAACAAACAAACAAACCTAATATCTAAAATTATGAAAAATAGACCAAACCTTTCTTTCGAGTAATAGTTTCTATCAAAGTAAAATTCGTTGTACGCAGTTTCCCTGGGTTGTCAACTTACCTGTAACAAAGCAATAAAATAAGTTAATCAAAAGTACAATAAATATAATAGTTATGGTTATACCCCAAAATAAAAATGAATGACGGGAGACAAAATTGTAGTAATGTTTACGTGAACGCAATTTTATTTATCGTATATTCATGGTAGGGTACAGATGGTATAACAATAGCGAAAACTTAAAATGATTTCATATTATATTTCATGTAACCTACCTCATATTATTTTTAGAAACCTTACTATTAATAACCATCAGAAAAGAAATTTTAATTATTTTACACCAAACGAATTTTCATCCAGTTTGCTAATATAATAAGCCTCGTTTTAAAAACCTTTAATGTACCGAAGGGACTACCAAGTTACATTTAATGTTTCATTAAAACAGATACGAATCTTTAATTATTTTTAAAATTAAAAAAAAAAAGAATCATTATTATTTTCATCATAAACCCAAACATTTGCATTTTGCCACACTTTTGCATTTTCCGAATTGTTTCCATAGATTATTTTAAATACGATTTTTGAAATGTGTAGCTCAGATTCAGTATTTTTATACTGCGTTATCGTTTAACTGTCTTATTTATAAGTTCTTACATTATTAAATGACAAAATGGATGAAGTTACTGCTTTTATAAATAAACTTACTGCTCTTATCGTAAGCACGGCAGCAAAGGCCTCCCTCAAGATTTTGACGAAATCCGACCTTGCGCTGCATCAATCCAGCTTCCCGCGACTTTTACCACTATACACTTAAGACTTAATAAATCCCATGTTAGATATAAGTATGCAAATAGAGCTATACATCTACCTTCTACTTTGCTCACGGACTGGACTAAATTTGAATTTCCCCGTATAAAGGTAACGGGTACGAGGCAGTACATTTATCAGCTCAATGTGGCTACGATATTATACATAGGCGTAGGTGTTGTCATGTTGACGTTGCCTGTTGTTAGGAAACAGTGACAAAAGAAGTCAGAGAATACCTAGCAGTGCAAGAGCGTAAAGCAAGGTGGTTTAAGGTATGACTATATAGTGGTAATGGTATTGATATTGGTGGTGGCGGTGGTGATGGTGGTGGTGGTGGTGGTGGTAGTAGTGGTGGTGGTGGTGGTGGTAGTGGTGGTAGTAGTGGTGGTGGTGGTGGTGGTGGTGGTAGTGGTGGTGGTGGTGGTGGTGGTAGTAGTGGTGGTGGTGGTGGTGGTAGTGGTGGTAGTAGTGGTGGTGGTGGTGGTAGTGGTGGTGGTGGTGGTGGTAGTGGTGGCGGTGGTGATAGTAGTGGTGGTGGTGGTGGTAGTGGTGGTGGTAGTGGTGGTGGTAGTGTAGTAGTAGTCGTACCCCTACTCGATACGACAATAAAAAGGGGGACGCGAACAAAAAATCCCTGGTCCCTTTATAAACGCACAACTTCGGACCTATTTTTTTCCGGAAACGGTTGATCTTACGAAAAAACTTCACATGACCAAACGTGTTCCCCTAACTGACCCCTAATCGATACAACAATAAAAAGAGGGGTTGCGAACAAAATAAAATTCGCCGAAAATTTTTTAAGACCTTTTTTGGTATAGAGTCAGATAAGCAGCCGGTTGTCAGCCGCTGTTTATACGTTATTGTCGGCTGCTTTGGATAACTACCCGATAACAACCGCTGTTTTACAACTATATGTATGACATTTGTTTTCTCTGAATCAGTTCGGGATTTCAAGAGATAATAAAACATTTAGTGTACATCTTGTACATGTTTCATGTGGTAGAAACTATGTAGTAGTAGATACTAGCTATGAAAATATTTAGAAGAACATGAGTAGGAGTTAGGCTTTTTTCAATAATGTAAATTATTTATAAAAAATTAAAGAATTTGTGTAAAAATATAGTTTATTAGTACGATTCGTTTAGGTAAATGTAAATTAGGTATTTTATCTGACTGACAGATTTTTAAATAATCTCCCATCCTTCCTGGTCGCGGATGGAGTCGTTTTAAAATTTCTCAGTTGAATAAACAAATAATTATAAACACATTTTCCATTTTTAAAAAAAGAACATGGCGAAAATCTGAAATTTTGATCATGTACAGTCGTAGGTAATTTACAGAAAAAAAAATAAGTTGCAGCGTCTACATTGTTTCATAGTCTATGTGGGTAACCCTTAGCAATGGAAGTAGTTGCACCAGTGCAGCGGTCAATGACCGTGTTAACGATCGCAAGCCAGTGCCTATGACCCTCGGCCGACTAGGTCGTTTATATTAAAACCATATGAATATCTAACCCATGGTATCGTTACGTTTGTCACCAAAACCTACTGAGCTAAACAAATGAAAAGTATCTGCCGTAAAAAGATTTTAATCAGTTCGGGATTTTAAGATTTTAATCTTTTTACCGAATATAATAATAATAACTATATTAAAACTTTTTGGTGTCGCATAAAAGTAGACCGCAGAACGAGCAGGTAAGACATCCCGGCGGGGACCATTCGTCACACCGAGTGGATTTATTACTTGTCGGGGAACTATGAGGTGCCCTTAAACTGGGGGCACCTGGGGTCCGGAAAATGCAGCCGGCAACGACAGTTACAATGTCATTCTGATCATTTTCGAGTACAAGAATTTCAGCTGAAATTATTTATCAAACTGTACGGTGAGGAAATATAAATGTGACAAGCTATTTAGAAATTTGTCGGCGTCAAAAACTGACACGGTGTTGCTAAAGAAATATTTGAAAAGATGAATCTAAAGATATTCTGCTTTAAGGATAGGCATTTAAAGAATTAGTGAAAATGTTACAAATCAAAATGTTGAAAAATAACTTAAAAAAGGCAAAAATAAGCCTACAACACAATGCTTGCGATAATTATCGTATTTCTCCTCTACACTTCATCACTGGAAAAAAAAAAGAATTTTAAAGCATAATAAACTTTGAATTTTTAAGACTTAAGATCTAAGTACTTATTATTATTATGTATATTTCGTCTATTCTCTAGTACAAACAAAAGTAACAAAATCTAACTGCAACCCATCTTACTTTGACTTGACTGAATGGACAGACATTAAAGTGCTAATGATTGCTACCCTGAATAATGCGAACATTAATTCATCTTGCACCGCCACCTGACGTTTGGCTTGGAGATTTATTATCTAATTCTAGAAAACATGAAAAATGAGAAACGTCTGAGGCGCAGTCGCAGCCACAACGAAACCCAAGATAAGTAAATTACTGCATATAAAAAGTTTTCTATCGTAGTTAATGTGAGGAACATCAATTTCGTACTTCAAAACACATGCAGTTTTGGCCACAGGCAGTAAAGTGAAACGGACATACACATACAGATACATACTTAACATATTTACACTAGAAAACCTAACACTCCGATTTGGCAGTCGGGTAACAAAAAAGAGCGTACTCCCATTTCAAATGCCGGCAACGCACTAGTGAGTCACTGTCACTGGTGTAGCGGGTGTCTATGGGCGGAGGTAATCGCTTACCATCAGGTAATCCGTCTGCTCGTTTGCCTCCTGTCCCATAAAAGAAAGTCATGATATATGTAGTTCTATTTCAACATTAGTTCCTTGCTGGGATGGGAGGCGTTTTATCCTAAGTCGAAGTATAAGGTAAATAAACACTCTATCTTCTTCTTATCGTGTGGCACATTTAACCGTTCTATCCACAAGTTATAGACTTACGTGTTGCACTTAGCATCACCCGCGGTCACGTGTAGGGCATTTAGATTAACACCTACGGACGTGTGCAACGCGACCATCATACACATCTGCAGGTTTCCTCACGATGTTTTCCTTCACCGTTAAAGCAGTCGGTATGAAAATGCACATAAGTTTCGAAAAACTCATTGGTGCACTGGCCAGGATTTGAACCCACGACCTCTGGTTAGGAGGTCGAAGTCAATACCTCTTAGCCACCGACGCTTTTAACTAACACTCGATAAAACTAATTAATACGTTACCTAATCTAATTCGAACGGAAAACTCCCACAACGATCTAATTACGAAGTAAAAGTATCTAACATTAATTTAAATTGGCAAACTTAGATTACGTAAACGTAGGCTCAGGTTTAAGGTTAAGGCATGATTACGTAACGTCATTTGTTTTGGAAACAAGATACATAATAGGTAAGTATATCATGTTCATTATTTGACATTTCGAAGTTAAGGTTTTTCTCTTATACAGACGTGTATTAAAACAAATAAATATCCGGGACCAATCGCACGGTCATCTGGCCCCAAACTAGGGTTTCCTGTATTATGGGACCAGAGACTGATATGATACATACACATATACGTTAAATACCTTATTCATGTAAGTCAATCACACGAAGCGTAGGTACAAGACTGCATGAATTCAGTATTTGGAGTATTCACAGATCTTCACTTACAGTAAAATTAATGCAAAAAGTCTTTGTAGAAAATTGGTGGTATGTATTTAATTTACCTAATATATATCTGGAGTGTAGCCAGAGGCAAGGAGTCTCTTTTTTTCTGTGGTATAGCTATATCTTCCGGAAAAGACCTGTACCGCCATAGTGGGGACTATATTATGAGTTGTTAACACCGAGATACCTAAAGTTTTGCTGAGGTCTGCAATCAATAGACGTACGTAACTGTTTAAGTTCCAATAAAGCATTTTTGATTTTTTTTCGGCTTCTCCATACAAACTGTCCAATCAAGTTTATAATTTTGTATGGAGAAGCCGATTATTTTTTCGTTTCCTGAAAAAAATTCTGTTGGAAAGTTGTTCAGTTTCGTCTACTGAGCAAGCCATTAAAGTTTTCGGAACTTACACCCTGTATAATAAAACTCAACAATTTGAGTTAGCGTATGTCTTAAATGCATAGCTCTCGGTTACGCAAGAAACTAACTAAATATGTAGAGATATAACAATAGATTATGGAACCAACTTACCCAGACTCCGAGAATAACATGAAGACTTCATGGTCCTCTTATGAACGAGCCTTTCCTAATTCCAAATTTAAATCATCTTTATGTCAATAAAAAAGTGCGAGTCACACTCAATCAAAGGATTAATATTTCGATCGCGTGCCCCATAGAAACCTATACGTTACAGGGCTATTTTTAACCGACTTCAAAAAAAAGGAGGTTCTCAGTTTGACCTGTATGTTTGTATGTATGTTTGTCCGCGATTACGTCGCGTTTGGTCGAACCGATTTCGATGCGGTTTTCAGAAAACTATTTGTTAGAAGGTTTTAGTATTTTAACCGACTTAAAAAAAGAGGTTCTCAGTTTGACCCGTATGTTACGCGATTGAAGTCGATTTTTTTACGCTTTCAGCGTTGTCAATTATTTGTAAATATTACAAAATACTAGCTATAAAAACAAACACACTGGCAGACAGAAGGACGACTGAGGCTTAGTAATAGGGTTCCGTTTGTATATTTTGTGCAAGTATCGTACTTTTTTGTAAAGTACTTTATCTGTTACCAATTAGAGCTTCAAAAAGTGCCAATTTCAAGGCCTGTCCATAGTTTTAGGGCGTTTGTCACTGAGAACGGTGAGGGATTAACATACTAACGAACATAGGTATTAGCGCCTCCGCCGTCTCCAACCCTTTCACTCGGGAAGGCTCAGGTCGGTCTTATCCCCTATCACCCCGACATCGACATGTCCGTGTAGAACTGCTGAAACAGATTTTTTGTCTATGGTTCTTCATTTAAATAAGAGATTCTTCTTTTTCCTTTAAGAACTTGTTGTTGTTATTGAAAATACATGGAAAGAGGTTGTCTTAGTTAAAGAAAATATCGTCGTATGGACAACATTTGTCTTGACCAAATATACAATTGTCTTATTAACAATATTTTTATATTTTTTTTTTTTTTTTTTTTTTTATTTTTTTTTTTTTTTTTAAAACTTTTTCTAAAAAATAGCTTATTATATAAAGTTAAGCATTACATATTTTTTTTATATTATGTACTTATAGGTAAGACACATATCTTAGTCACGGACCGACGGTGAGTATGACCATTGGCTGTAGTTACTTCGACAGCGCGGACCTTGCCATCATCTCCTGGAAATACTCGGGTTATTCTCGCCATCGGCCAGTGCAGCGGGGCTGTGTTATCCTCGCGGAGTATAACTAAGCTACCTACACTTACATTAGGCCTATCGGTACGCCATTTAGGACGGCTTTGAAGAACAGTAAGATAGTACCTACTCCAATATTTCCAGAAACATTGTTTCATGTTCTCACAGAGAGACCAGAATCGCAACAAGTTTGTTGGAGTGTCACTTACGTCCCTTTCAGGATAGGCATTGAGAGGTGCGCCAGTCAAGAAGTGCCCGGGGGTTAGGTAGGAGAAGTCAGTTGGATCGGCTGACATAGGCGTCAAGGGTCGCGAATTTAGCACTGCTTCTATTTCTGCTAAGACGGTGCTTAACTGCTCGTACGTCAACAATGCCTTTCCTACTACACGTTTTAGGTGGTACTTAGTACTCTTGACCGCCGCCTCCCAGAGTCCACCAAAGACAGGGCTGTAGGCTGGTATATAATGAAAACGAATTCCCCGTTCTGCAGCGAAAGATTGCACCTGTCCCTGATGGGCCTGCGACGCGTGCAGCTTATACAAATCGTCTAATCGGTTCCTTGCGCCTACGAATGTCTTCGCATTGTCACTGTAGACGTCGCTGGGTAGGTTCCGTCGCGATATAAAGCGTTTGAAGCATGCAAGAAACGCGTCTGTAGTGAGATCTGAGACTAGCTCGAGGTGAATGGCTTTGGTAGTAAAACATACATAAACTGCTATGTAACCTTTTCCTATGACAGCTCGGCGGACGCGGCTTTGCTTAACGGAGACCGGACCAGCGTAGTCTACACCGACTTTTTCGAAGGGGCGACTAGCATTAACGCGATCGGCTGGCAAGGAACCCATCAGCTGATTTGTTGCTGTGGCCTTGAGTCTGAAACAGATTACACAACTATGCAATATTTTTTTTACAGTTCTTAAGCCATCTATTATCCAATATCTTTGATTTATACTACTGAGAACTATCTTTTGACCAGCGTGCAATAATCTTAAATGTTCACATCTTATCATGAGCTCAGTGATGGTCGACTTTTTGGGTAGAATTACAGGGTGTTTAGCTGTGTATGGGATCGAAGCTTTCTGAAGGCGACCTCCTACTCGCATAATACCGTCGCTACCTATAAAGGGATGCAGCGGTTTTAAACTACCTGTGACCTGACCATCATTCTGTAATGATTTTATTTCTGAATGAAAATATATTTTTTGTTCATTCTTTATCAACATTAACAGTGCATCATTGAGTTCTACAGTAGATAGAAAATTTTGCTGTATTTTTACAGACTGTTTTTTACAGTTATTACAGAATCTTATCACATACGCTAACACTCTTACAATTTTACTAATATTAGAGTATTTTTTCATTGATTCTAATAAAGAGTTATTTGTAGCAGTTACATTACATACTACTTCATTAACTTTTTCTTTCACCTCAGGTAAGTTTTCAGGTGACTCATATTGAGATTCAAATTTACAATTTTTATTTTGTAAAAAGGTAGGTCCATGCCACCACAGTTTGTATGACTGTATCTCGTGGGGATGAAGCCCTCTGCTAAGACAATCTGAGGGATTGTCCTGCGTATTTACATAGCGCCAATGGCAGCCATCTGACAGTTCATTGATCACTTTGACACGGTTTGCTACATAGGTATTTAACTTTTGTACTTCAGTACCTAACCATGCTAGTACTATTTGAGAATCTGAGAACAGATAGGTGTCATGAATAGGAAACTTCAATTTCAGAACGCAGTCTACCTTTGTGAAAAGTCTGGCCAATAACAACGCTGCATTTAGCTCCAATCTAGGCATTGTAAGTTTGTTATTCTGAGGATTTATCCTAGATTTCGAACAAAGTAAGTTATTGCTCACATTACCTTCAGTGTCTATGCATCGTAGGTACAGACAGCAGCCGTAAGCGACAGATGAGGCGTCGGCGAAACCTATCAACTGCGTCGTGACACTGTCATTGGAGTGCACACAGCGAGGAAGCTGAACGGTGTTCATCTTTGAAAGACCATCTACAAACTCTGCCCACTGCTCTCGAATATTACCTGGAGGCGTGGTGTCCCAGTCTATCTTGGCTGACCACAGCTGCTGCATGATGTCTTTTGCGCGAACAAAGATAGGCCCTATCAGCCCCAAGGGATCATAAAATTTACTTATATAGCTTAGTATGTCGCGTTTTGAGTCATTTTTGCTTACATAGGGTTCTGGACATGTAGTCTGATAGGTGTCTGTATGTATGTCA
The DNA here is from genome assembly GCA_958295455.1 of Coleophora deauratella. Classification (NCBI taxonomy): domain Eukaryota; kingdom Metazoa; phylum Arthropoda; class Insecta; order Lepidoptera; family Coleophoridae; genus Coleophora; species Coleophora deauratella. The sequence goes on along the minus strand of OY282392.1, from coordinate 17,998,567 downwards.
AAGTGAACACCCAGAGCCTTCACAGATGTGTTTTCTTTTTGCAAATCTACCTCTCCTAATCGGTGAGTCTCCTTAGGTACCTTGTCCAGAATGGACTGACAATTGGAAGACCACTTGTGTAACTGGAAGCCTCCCAGAGAGAGTAGCTCTATTAGCTCTGACTGCATTTTCTCTAGCATTTCATGACTGGAGCAAGATACGACCGTGTCGTCGACAAATGTATAGTTTTTTAGTATGACTGATGCCAGAGGGAATTGCTGCTCATATTTTATGGCTAATTCTATCAGGCACCGTGTGGCCAAAAAGGAGGATGACTTAAGGCCATAAGTTACTGTTTGCAGTTGGATGCATTTAATTTCCTGATCGGGACTATCTCGCCATAAAATATTTAAGAGAGACCTCTGTTGTGCATTGACATCAATTTTTCTAAACATCATTCTAATATCTCCTATAAAGAAATATTTATCTGCCCTAAAGGCTATCAATATATCAAACAAATCCTTTTGTACTACTGGGCCATTAAGCATGAGATCGTTCAAAGAAATCTTTTTATTAGTTCGCATTGACCCATCAAATACAACTCTAAGTTTTGTGGTACAGTTTTCCTCTTTTACTACTGCATGATGCGGGAGAAAATAAACTGGATCTTTTGTTAGGTCATAGGTATCGATTTCAACGTATTTACCGTGGCCTAATGAGATGTACTCATGAATAAACTTTTTATATTGATCAAATAGGGATGGATCTCTTTGAAGTTTTTTCTCTAAATTGAGAAATCGGCTTAAGGCTAAATGAAATGAATCTCCAAGCTCATTATTTATTTGCTCTAACGGGAGCTTGAGGGGGATTGTCACTTCAAACTTATTGTTGTTCAAGACAGTTGTGTCTTTGAACAAGTTTTCACAATATTCGTGCTCTGGCAATTTATCTGGGTAGGCCTCAGGTACACAATCAGTCTTCCAAAAGTTTGCTAAGGTCTCACTGATACTATTATCGCAGTTTTGACAAAACAAGGATATCACCTGTTTTGTGGCCTTAGAAGAGTTGGCGCCGCCACCGGCTACGACGTACCCGAAGGATGTGTTGACCCATCTCGGTTGTGCTGGATCGCTGGAGCTTTGCTCACTGCCTGTCAGAGGCAGGAGGATCTGAAAGAATATTTCAGCCCCAAGCAGCATGTGAACATCTCCAGGCATGTAAAAGCTCTCATCAGCAAGCTGACAGTCGGGTGGAATTTTTATTTTTGACAAATCATACTTGGTCTGTGGTAATTTTGAGGTTATTTGTTGTACCACATGACAATTCACACCTATTTTAAATGGAGAAGCTACTGAATGAACCTCAACATTTATGCATTTATTTATAGACCGCTGTGTGTTGGTAATACCTACTATGGTTGTATTTTGTTGACTTGGTTGAATACCCAACAGATCTACCACTTTTTGAGTTACAAATGAAGCTTGTGAACCACTGTCTAGCAATGCCCTTATATTTATTTCAGTCCCAGACTGGGATATAAGCTTAACTCGCGCAGTAGGGAGAAGCACTTGTGCATTTGAGTCGCCAGAAAGCAATGTGACCGTTGGCACAGAGACCTTTTCTTCATTCTCTTCATGCAGCAGGGTGTTATGTGGCCCTTTGCAGTGTGAACACTTAAAATAAAACCTACACTTACGCTGGTGTGGAGCAAGGCAAATCTTGCATAGCTTGTGCTGTATTACAAACTCAAGGCGTTTATTGGATGGTGCAAGTTTGAATTTGGGACACATAAACAATTTATGGTTTAACTTACAATATAAGCAAACTGGAGGTGACGCTGCAGTGTTTGGCTGCTGAGAGTGCTGGGCTACGACATGAGATGCCAACCGGTGTGACTTCTGTGTAGCTGTTTCTGTATTTTCCAAAGCTAAAGCTCGACGCTCAAGGAATGACAGAAACTCATAAATTGTAGGCTTCGTTTTGGTATCACGTTCCAGTTGATATGCTCTGTTGGTCAGCAGATCCAGCTTCCTTGTCAGCATGCACACTAGGATACTGTCCCAGTGTTGTACCGGCTCACCGAGATTTTTTAAGGCAGACAGTTGTTGCTTACACTCTGAAATGAAATTTCTTATTATGATAGGTGTAGATCTAGTCATGGTAGGCAAGTCTAGTAGCGTATAAATGTGCTCGTACGCGATTTTAGTTTTATTATCGTACCTTTCACGTAGTATTTTAATAGCATGTGCATAGCTGCTGTCGTCTATTGGCAGGTTTGCAATCAAAGATAGTGGCTCGCCCTTCAGAAAATTCTTTAGATAGTACAATTTTTGTACAGGGGGGAGAGTGGGGTCCCTATCTATCATTGAATTAAAAAGGTTTATAAATTCAGTATAGGCAGTATAATCGCCTGAGAAGATTGGGATTACGACGCTGGGCAGTTTTATTCGTGAGACGACTGAAGAGGGAGATGGAGTTGGATCAGAACCTTTTAGGTTATTTATTGAAATATTGAGAGAAGACATCAACGTTATGTAATAGTCTTCAATCTCGCCGGGATCTTCCTCATCATTTTCGTCGACGGCTTTTATAGCGATCGAAGTTTCGTTATATTGAGAAAAAACTTCTTGTAATCTGTTCTTTTTTAGAGACAGGACCTCGAGGGATGCCTTTTGAAAGTCGTCACTTGACGTGAAGTGAAGAAGCTTTGTGATAGATTGCTTGGCGTGCCCACGCGCTGCGACAAGCTTGGCTAAACCACCGTCTTTTTTAGACATTTTCACTGATTTTTGCACACTAATTCAAGCTAATTACACACTATTTGGCTAATTATGCAATTTTTACGTGACTTAACACTTAATTATTACATAATTATACTTAAAATAAAAGAAATTAGTCAACGTGACTGCTATTGTCAAAGTCCCCAGTTAGCAGTAAAAAATATGGCGGATAATTTCTTCACACGCGCCGTGTCGGTATCGTCACGACGAATCGGAGCAGGACGCCGCTATCGGTGAGTGAAGGACGGAGAATCTCGTGACGGGTGCGCCGGAACTCGAGCCGGAACATATGGGGTTGCCCGCTGCTGGATTTCAAATCGCGTCAATAAAATTGACGTTCCGTTCTTCTTCTTATGTCTTGCTCAGTATGAAGTCGTAGGAACTTCCGTTTTGTACTGCTTTCTTGTTGTGGCTCCTCGTTCGTGGGGGCAGTGAAATGTTGGCACCACTGATTGTAGTGTGATCGTTTCTGTGCGTGTATGCGTGTTACTTGCTGAGTGGACTGCGTTGTTGGCAAAAAAAATATGGCGATTTCGCTTATACTTGCGGTTTTCAGGACGCCGATTATTGGTTTTCTTTCCTTGAAGGACCAAATTTATGGTCGTAACACACGTAGGTTTGGACACAGCACAGAAAAACACTATTTTGTATGGTCTTCTGACAGTATTTTAATTATAAAATAAATTAATACAGTACAGAGCGATACGTTTAGAGTTGGTTGCCAACCGGAAGAGGCTTAGGGCCTGGGATACCAGTGCCTTATTAAATTTTAATGTTACAAACAGGATACCTAAACGAACTTTTTTTTCTATGAAATTGTACTGAACCTACTGCGCCATAATATAAATAAATCAGGATTTTAACAAAATAATCAAAAGGAGGATGATAAAAAACAAAGTCCCAGGGGTAACACTCAATTTCAACTGAAAATCCCGGTAATTCCACGGGAATTCCTGCTCATATGTTATATACTGGAATCACCACTAAGTCCATACACGTGTATAGAGTCGATACATATCAAATGAGCTTAAGTCCACCACTGATATAACGTTCACTTTTAAAATTAAAGTTTACCAGCTCACTTCAAAGGTCAATAAGTCTTTGTGAACCGTTGTCTTTAAAAGTGAACCTTATAGCAGCGGTGGACTTAAGCTCATTTGATATGTATCGACTTATACAGGGTGTTAAAAAAAGTGCGTTTGACATTTTAAGGGGTTACTCAGAATCAAGTACAGAACCCAGGAAAAATATTGAAAAAATCCGCTCTTCAATTATTTTTTTCAGATTCTCATACTAAATTTAAATAGTGAATCGAGAATTTGTATGAAAAACTGCAAAAAAAAATTGAAGAGCGAATTTTTTCAATATTTTTCCTGGATTTTATACTTGATTCTGAGTAATCTCTTAAAATTTCAAACGCACTTTTTTTTAACACCCTGTATACGTCTCAATTTATAAATGAATTTATTAGATGAAATGGGTTCTTTTTTGTCATCAAGGGACTTTGTTTTGGTTATATTGCTGGTCAAATGTATATTTTGGATTCGATCACCGAGAAAGCAATGCGTAACACATAAAATGGAATGACTATGAAAAGTAAAGTAAAATCATAAATAAATTATGAGCTGCTAGCTTTTGCCCGCGGCTTCGCTGGTGTGGATTTCATTTTCATGACTGACGTTGAGGGTGCGCGGTGCGCGAGCACGTATACAGTATTAGTATGGGAAAGTGAAAAAATAATTGCAGATAGGATTTTTTTCAATATTTTTCCTATATTATATTTTTGATTCTGAGAAACCCCTTAAAAATTTTAAACGCACTTTTTTAACACCCTGTATAAGTGAATGAGTTCGTTCAGTAAACCAGAGACTAGTATACACATACTATACATTTAAAAACATACATGTATAGAATATAATACAACCATACAAACCTGTTCATCACAAAAATGTTTGCCCTGGTTAGGAATTGAAGTTCAATTATTGAAACCACGACTCTCTAATCTGAATCAGATCAATCAGTAGCTCTATCCACTGAGTCACTGAGTCAGATTATCCAGTAATGTAAAATATAATTGAAATAATCTTTCTATTTTTGGTACTTGTGTCGTGATTTTATAACATGGACAATCCTTTTTCTTCGGAAAGTTTCAGTATTTCCGGATTAAGTTGAGTATTATTAAAGTAAAACTGGTTCAATCAATTAATTCTGAAGGAAGCAATATATTTATATGTAGAATAACAGAATAAATATTTGTTTTTGTTTTAAAAAAAATGTTTAAGTCTCGGAATCCGCGCGGCATGTCCATATTAACATATACGTTTGCGGTCATTGACCTTAATTCAATCTACCTACTCCGATCACTGCTCATTAATGCACAACTTGATCCAAGGAACCGATGTAAAAAGTTTAACACAGTATAGTCACAAAGACGAGAAAGAAAGAATAGATAAATGGAAGAAGAAGCCATGATGCTCCGATACCGAATAATTGGGAGCAGGCCAGTGACAAAAGGACATAACTTACGAGCCTACGACACAGCCCACCTTGCCAGCACGTGAAGGTCACATGTCAGTTGATGTCACTGAGGGCTACGAACTGCGGCGATTGATTTAGGAGTTGCTTCATAATTCTTACATCCATATTTGGTATTGTGAAGACTGGTATAGGATAGGCAGGACCATGTAGGCCATTGTATGGTATTTGATAGGTAGCCGTATGGTATTTAAAAAAAGGAATAGTTTTAATTAGACATTTAATGAAATATTCCAATAGATAAAACGAGGCTTAAAACGTTAAAATCAATGGATTTCAGTTGCAACAAGTACAATTTCGATATTATTTTTTGCTTTTGTTAATTAAAAAATCTAAACCGATTTTAATACTATTTACCTACATGGGACCATCTCACAATCTAATTATCGAATAAAAAACGCATCATTAAAAATATTTGACTGTCCATAATCGGCGAAGATATTGCTTAACTTGTAAAGACAGCCACAAAGATATCTGAACCCCCTGTAACAACGTGTATCACGAAAGATTGAACTAATAGCTTTATCAAAACCAGAACCATCGGGTTATAAGGATAAACCATATATTTAACAATGGATGGAATACAGAGAAGACATCTGCCAGTTGAAAATTGCGATTCATGGTGTTTCAAAGCAAAGTGCGAATTACATTTTAAAACTTAGGGGTTCAGATATCTCTGTGGCCTAATGTACGCAAAAAAATCATTGAATTGAGAACCTCCAGTTTATTTAGAAGTCGGGTATAACCTGCCATTATCAGTGCATCATCAATGATATCTAGTATTCGGAAATAAAAGGCAACAACAAAAGGTAATATTCCAATTGTTCCTGGACGGTAGGATTTCCTGAGCTACGCTTTATCCATCCATAATACCCATTAGGGTCGGCAGATGAAAATTAATCGCATATAGCAGTCAGTTCAATCAGTTCACATCGCTTCACACAAAACTTCTAAACGACCTACAGGTATAGGCATACGTACACAAAGTCGAAAAGTATAATGTACTGAAAATTAAAAGTCTTCATTCGAAATAGGTACTATTTGGAAACAATACACTTTTCGAGGGTCAGTTTTTTAGTCTAACTCATACTAATGGGAAGTTCCTACCACTTGGAACTCCAATACATTGGTGTCGATTCGATGTTTACGATTAAACTGATTTGACAGGACTAAACTTAATTTAAGCATTCTATCTCTGCCTTTTCTATACAGAGAGAAAAAGACAAAACACTTAAAACTTCTGTCAAATAAGTTTGATTGTGAAAACCGAATCGACACCATTGTAGGGTAAACATCGCAAATGACTCTGAGTATCCTCTCATAAGTTACTACGTTTTACGCTGCACCTATAGAGCGTTTCAACAAATAGTTCCTTTACCGTTATGTTGGCACCACTGTCTATCAACGACATCAACACGCGAAGACTCTTCTACCGATTTTGTTAGTGTGTGTCTGCATTCTATGTAGTGTGTGTCTGAGTTCTATGTAGTGTGCGTGGAAAACATTGCTGCCAACATAACGGCATAGGAACTATTTGTTGAAACGCAATATAACATAATTATGATAAAACTTGTTTGCGTGACGGCCGAAACGAAGTCTGCACGCTACGTCGAAACTGCGGTGAACAAAAATAACCCTAGAACAACTGTAGGTGACCTATAACATCTAACTGGGTATGTAGACAATATATACCAAAGAGGTTTGTAGAGAATTTTCGAGTAAATATGTGTTTACAATAAAGTATAAAGAAAATATGCGATAAAAGTAATTGTATGAGCACATCAGAAAATCTCGAGAAATTCATTAATTATAAATTACTACCGACAGTGGAAACAAAGTTAATAGAATAGAATAGATCGACAGTTAAAGTCAAATAATTTGAAAACCGATGAACTTTCAAATGAAAAAAAAAACGCATTCAAATTAGTTTTACCATTTTTACGATTTAAGGAGCTGTGACGCCACAGATATACAATACACTCCTCTTTTGCGACACAATAGCAATTTTTATTTACTAGACTTATTTGTAAACTGGATACGATAACAAAGTAGTATACTTACCTCAACATTTTTTTGTATACGTGATACTTCAATTCAACCAGCTATAGAAACGCCGAAAAGGTCGAATCTTAGTACAATTACGTATATATTGTACCTAAAAGAGTACGCTAAAGTCTCAGAATGTAAATCCCATTGAAGACAGCAGCCTCCAAAATAAATAGGTAGGAATCTGGAAATCCATAGATTCTAAAATGTATACGTACATGCATTATCTAAAACAGAAGCTTCTTCTTTCACAGTTGCTTAAAAATAGTAATCGATTATAATGTCAAAGCTGTAAATAATACAAAACGTGATACGTGGAACCAGCCCGAATCAACAAAGATACGAAGTCACCCTTTTAATTAAATCCAACCAATTACTCAAAGTTCATTTGTATTCTAATACCGCGGCACTGATATGTCTGTCTCGTTCTAATAAATATGTAATGAGCGAGATAGAATGTCGCAAACTAGAAACAAATTAGAGAAAATGAAATGACAGGAAAATCAGGACTTGGCCCCCATATGTGTAAGACCTGATATTTCAAAAATATGTAAAAAATTCTTAGCAGTAACGTTTCCATGTGTAAGTAGTGTTGTTAACAGAATAATTTTATTAATTAAATAATGTGAGGTCAAAACAAAGAAGTCAAAATACGTTTGTGAACTAAGATTTTGTTTCAACAACCCAGAGTAAATGAATTTAATCCCTTTCAAGAGGACGAAAACTTCTTCAATTTAAATTTATTTCGATTACAAATGGAGGAAGTGAAAATCAAAGATAAAACACGGAAATGCGATCCATTACGAGAAAAAAATCACGAAGAGCACTTCTGGCATTTACTCCTTAAAATATAGGTAATGTCAATAAGAATAATTTAAAAAAAATGTGTTTGTTTACCATCCCAAAATCTTAATGGAGTTGGATAAGGGATTTAGCTAGAAGGGAAGATGGGAGGTGAGTTAGGGCTATAAGACAAAGGCGAGGATCAGTAGGTAGACCAGCTGCTCGATGGTCAGCCGACAGCGTTACTGGAAGTTGCTGGGCGAGACTGGCGAGGGAACGAGGCGTTCACAAAAAGATGCATATCTCCAGTAGTGGGCAAATGTGGGTAAAATAGACAGATAGAAAAACAACCCGTAACAGTAAAAGTAGGATACTTGAAAACAACTGAACTGATTTCCACCAAAACTGCTATGAATATCCGCGACGAAACCTGCTTTCAAGTGCAATAACCGGTTTCAAATCGATCCACTCATTTTAGAGCTACGCTAAAGAAAAACACATTAGCTCTAAACTTACCTATAACATCTACCCCAGGTTTCCTTCAAGGGTTAAACCAATACTGAAATTCGAATCATAAAACTGATGAGCTGAAAATAAATGTATATATAAGAAGGTTAAAAGCATACTTTGTCAGCTAATCGCTCTGTATATGTCATTATTACAGGCTAACAGAGTAGAATAGGAAATGAATGAGTCATCGAAATAAGGATTGATTTTTTGTATGCGTCCCCTTGATAGGAAATAGGTCGTGGCGCCAAGGGGTTAAGAAGATTCTAATCTATAAATCAATTATGGTCACACTCATACATATAAAAACTTATCTTAGCAATCGTCGTCACGATAACTTCGTATATTTTTTTTTCCAGAAACAATTTCATGAAGCAAAGAGGTATTATTTCGTCACTTCTCTTCTAGCGAAGGTGCAAGTCTGTGTGACGAAGTATGAGGATGTGTCATCTATGGGAAAATTCGATTAAACGACAAATAATGGAGCTCCGGAAATAAAATAGTAATGTTAATCACAAATAAGAGTATCGCAGATAACATTAAGGGACAACACAAATATGTTTATGTCCATTTACTTGTAAAAACTTGAAAGAAAATAAAATGACGCGTTACGTTTCTTTTTTATATTCATCATATTTTTTTTGTTCTTAAACTATAATATAAAGAAATAATATTAACTGAATATATTTCGACTCGAAAGAAAAAATATTTATTGAATACCTTTCATTTAAAATGGTAGCATAGCAATTATTTTCTTTAAATCAGAACCACATAACTACAATTTATACACTACATCCGAATGACAGACGTCATCCTACCTTTTTCACGCACTCCACTTCAACTCCAACAAACGGACCAATCCAATATCCTCAATCACATCACTACACCACAAACTTCAACTATTTGAAAAAAGAACACATTCCTTTTTCTCGTGTTGTTTCAAAAATTTAAATGTCACTGCAGGACTACGGATACCGGCTACGCACTACCTGGCTACGACCGCGGCGCCTACACGGCGACTGCGGGTTAAACCCCCTCCTCTCCCCGCGCATGCGCAAACCTCACCCCTTCCCTCTGGCACCCTCAGTAATGGTAGTGTCAAACCTCTTTGGTCCGCCGATAGATATTGGTCATAAGGGATAAATGTAGAAACTTTCGATTTAGTTTAGGAAGGGTTAATATAAAAACGGAGACGATAAATCCTAATACTGGGGTAAGGTGGTAGAGACGCAGGGATATGGTAATGTATGAGCTTCATGTTGTTTTAATGAGACGCATAATGGCTTATAAAATTGTGTGTGAAGATAAACTGCACTCTTTGCAGTGAGAACTCCGACAACAGGATAACAAAGAACTTTTTATATTGTACTCACAGAGAGGTACAAAAAGGTATAGAGGTTGTACATTGAGAGTAAATTACTGTTAGTCAATTCAATTTCTGATTAATGGCAACTATACTGTATAGTCATCTGAGTTGACTACTTTTTATAAAATGTCACAAACTACATTTTGTATACAATTAGATTTAAAGGTTGAAGAAGAGACGATGCAAGAAGGCATTTGCTCGACAGGAAGAGGACATCTTCTGGATGAGATGTTGAAAAACAGAATTCATTATAATCGATACTTCAAAACAAATATAATATTTTGAGACCAACTACAACTTATCCCACAGACTTGCACCCCACTCGACAATATAAAACTTTGTTATGCTTTGACTTATCCTATAGGTACAGGGTACACACCGTACGCAGACAATAGGATCGCAAATTATTCAGCAATCTCTGCTAACGAACTTGTATTTCGAATTAATTTTAGTGAATTCGTTTAACTGGCGTTTGACAGTTGATGCCTTTGTTCTTTGTTACTGGGTGTGCTCCAAACAGAAAATGGCCGGTCAATAGTTCATTCGGGATTTTTGAGACCGATTTGCGATGGAGAAAAAAAATTTTCTTCAAAGACCCTGTTAAAAACTGTGAATTTCTATTCTATTCTATTTTTCTTTTTGGCATTCCACATCTCATTAAAGGATTGATTTTGCCAATGTCTACTGAAAAATGGGAGAATCTTCAATAAAAAAAATAATTGCGAAAGGCCAATGTCAAGTGAAAGGCACGGCTCTAAGGGTGATGGGCACTTAAAGACGCTCTACGTGGTGGTTTGCTGCTGGAACTCGGAAAACGGAGCTGTCTTCCGAGTTAATCCTCTTCTTATGACCGCTTATCTCTGAATCTGAATCACAGCTATTTCCCCATTACAGAAATAACGTTGAAACTACTCTAAAACGGAAATAATTGAAAAATTAACTCAGCAGACGTGTGAATTTTAGGGAATTTCGACGGGAATATTATGGTGACAGTTGACAGATGTCAGGTTAGGTCTGGAATTAGTTCTGTCACAGTAAATAGCATCCGAAGTTTGAGTATTATTGAACGGTTTCATGGACACTAAGGTCAACCTCCAACTGACTCGGGTAGTTTTGGAACATTTTAATATATGGAACACACACACCTCTTGAATATTTTCTTTTTTTCAACTTCATTTGCTTTACAGAAAATCAAAAGCTTTAACTGGAAACAAATGAAAAACCAAAACTTCGTTTTAACGCTAACCTAGTTTGAGCAGAGAGTGAAGCGTTAAATTGAACAAGTTTTGGTTTTTGGTGGAAGTTTTTTTCTCAATTCCATTCAGTCTTTAATCCAGTCTAAAGTTTGTCAGAACTTATACCTTTCATTTATAATTTGTTTGCAGCTTTTGTTATTTTGTACAGTCAGATGGTAAAAATAACCACAGCAGGAATATTATGTCACCTACTATACTCAAATCAATATATAGCTTATCAAAAGACCTGATGGAATTAGGCCGAAATCGTAAAGCAAAATGTCGGTAAGTACACTTTAACCTGAGTGATATGACAATGACAGCTGTCAAATCCATTCGACTGCTGAAAGGAAAAAAATAGGGGTTGGTTGCCGGGACTCTGTACCGAGCACACGTCTGTTGAGTTGAGAATAGTATCAACGTTATTTTTGTGATGAAGAAATATCTGTGATTCAGATGCCGAGATAAGCGATAGTAAGAAGAGGATTAACTCGGGAGACAGCTCCGTTTTCAGAGTTCCAGCAGCAAACCACCACGTGGAGCGTCTTTAAGTGCCCATTACCCTTACAGCCGCGACATTTATTTACTTGACATTGGTAAAATCATACTTTATTGTAGTGGAATGCCAAAGAGAAAAGAAGAAAAAAAATAATTAAAACGCTGTGTATTTGACCTAATGCCTTTTTGGACAATTCTATAATTATAAAAAAAATATTTCTTATTTGTATTCTTATGTGTTTTAACATCAATAACCAAATGTTATTGCAGCTTTAATTTTAATCATAAAATTCACCGGAATAACTTCATTAACTGTAAAGTATAAAATCAATAATAAAAAAATAATTTTGTAGCGCCGTTTTTTTGTTCACCTGTCTATATGTATTTCAGGAATTTACATGTCAACCCTTTAGCTACATATTTTAGTCGCATGTTTTTATTCCTAGAAATACGAATACCTTTTGTTCGGTGCCCGCTGTTATAATAATGAGTTGCAAGTCTTTGTGCTGTGTACTGTTTCATTCACTGGCAAAACCGAGGGTTTCGTTGTTTTCCCAGTTTCCCAGTTGCAATTCAAACTGACTTCATTCAAATTGTTCGCTAATGGGAAAAAGTGACAATTTGAAAATAAAAATAACTTAGCAATAACAAAAAAAAACTTTGATTTTTGTTTGTATATTTATTTTTACGATGTTTGGTATGTATATGAATATATATATTTTTTCATTTATGGCATTTTTCTGTACTTGTTAGTAGTACTTATATAACCTCTGTCCTCGGCAACTGGGAAATGAATTTTAATGGTTCAGCCATGGAGAGAGCTCATTTCTCGTAACAAAATGTTTCGAAGTTCACAGAGGAGTCACAACAATGATAGACACAGTCGTGCGGTGCGCAAGTACAATCCTAAGATGATGACGTAGGATGCCTCTTTTTCACAAACCGATGTAAACACAGATTTTATACGTAGGATTCACAATTTGAATTTGGATCGTCTATCACTTGCAAATATCTCAAATGGCAAATCATTGCAATGCATCAGTATTTCCGACTGAACAGCTACGGCTAACGAATTCAAAGAGTGTGTTATTCATTACCTTTACATTTGGAGATGGTGCGTTTGATTCCCGGCGGGGCCGGAATTCCAACTCTGTAGGAAAGTCTACCGCCAAAAAAAAAAAAATAAGTACTGATGTATTCCAGCATGGTAATAAGATAGTGTCCCATTGCGTAGGGGTATCTTGGCAACAAAAAAAATATATAAGTTATGGTTTAACTAAATAAGTGCAGAATCCGTTGAATGGAGCTTTATTCAACATACTGAAAAAATTAAAAAAATACTCACCAAAATTTCGTGACTCGATTTAAAAAATGACACATATACGCTATAATAAGTGGAGAATCCGCAAACTTTTATTCACGAAACGAAATCAAACAATTTTTGTTTTATGTACGTACATGGACAGAAGTCAAACTGACATTCGAAATCTGTTTTTATACGTCCAAAAATTGGCTGGTTGCTATAAATAAAATGACAAAGTTGTAAGAGCGCTAAGTTTGTATAACGTTTTCGTCCCTTGTCGCACTTTGCATTCCGTGGCGCTTGTCGGCTGCTTGAGAAACTGCGTCAATGTTAGTGTAGTCTTGTTACAGTAGGAATAAATTTTATAGATATTTTACATCAACATATTTATATGTTTTAAGGCACTGCCTTTCTTCTAAATAGATATTTTAAAAAAAATCGAGTTTATACAGCAGCCGCCTTCCAGTGATTCTGTCAATTTATTTCATAATTTACTTATGCTACAAATTATATGAAAGTAACACTTGCTTGTGCTCCGTACCGAAACATCTCTATACCAATTTCGTTTGTTGTATTCACGCTTAATTAAAAATAAAATAAAAGGTTACTGTAAATAAAAAGCAATCAATTTCAAAATCCGAAGTACCTACAAAGAAATAAGTCATACATAATTGCGCATTCTAACTGACGATAAACGTGGTCTGAAACTCAACACTTGCAGATTTTTCGTCGGTCTCCGCACCAAAACACCAAAAACACCATATATTCTTTTATATCAAGACTTACCAATATCTTAGCCTCACGTTCCAAAAGCGCAGCATCAGAACACCGAAGTAAAAAGGAAATACTGTACCGTAACTAGGATTTGCATATCTTGCCTTAGAGTGCAAATGTCGTTTGCATTCCAAACTGTAACTTGAAACACTTTGTATACGAAACGAAGAGTTAGTGGCATAGTCACGTTTATACAGGGTGACTTTAAATTAGTTCTTGATACCAAAGGCTATGAATGTGCTCATGATAACAAACAACTTTCCCTAAATAACCCATAGTCAAATCGCAAAAAAAACTTTTTGACTCTTCATACTAATTTGGCCGCTCGGCTGATTGATTTGTATGAAGAGACCAAAATTTTTTTTGCGATTTGGCTATGGGTTCCTTAGGGAAAGTTGTTTGTTTTCATGAGCACATGCATAGCCTTTCGTATCAAGAACTAATTTAAACTCACCCTATATAACGAACTGTACGCAAAAGAGAATCATAGATTTATTAGATAAATCTCTAAATAAATTTAAAAAACAAATATTAGATGTTTTTGTTGAACCTTGAATTAATTTTATAATTATACTGTTGTCTTAAATTTTTCCTTTTATTATTGTAATATTTGGTGCATGATGTGGCTGCCTGTAATAAGAGTTGCAATAAGTATTTGTTATTAACATTTAATTTTTATTTCATGTAAAATTGTAATCTCTGTTGGCAATCCTTAAATAAAATAAAAATAGTTTTTTGCAGTAGGTACCGCTTTTGGTGTAAGGAAGCAAGAGCCAGGCGATTGGAAGGACTACCTTCGCCGTCAATCAATCAAATATTCTTTATTGCACAGAGACATAATACATTCCTGCCTTCCTTCTATCACTTTAGAAGTTATCAGTAATTTAGAGCTAAGGTGGAATGGACTGACTCGGTGGCTAAGTGGTTAGCGATCCTGACCTCTGATCCGAGAGTCGTGGGTTCGATCCCCACACAGGGCAAACTTTTCTGTGATGAGCAGAATTGTTTGCTCTGAGTCTGGGTGTATTATATTTATATATGTATGTATGTATTTAAAAAAGTATATGTGTATGTATATCAGTCTCTAGTTCCCAAGATACAGGGAATCATAGTTTGGGGCCAGATGACCGTGTGTGATTTGTCCCAGATATTATTATTATTATTATTATTAATTATGTCGGTAATTATGCTGTTTTGCCCCACCCGCCAGAACACAAGCTGTTTGCAAAATTGTTAGCTTTGTAGGTTTGGTTTTTTAGTGGGTGCTGGAAAATTGTGATGAGGAATAGCAAGTGACCTGAATGTAGTTTATTCTATTTGTCTCATGTACTTGTCAGTATAACTGTTAGGACCTTTTTAATGCAAATAGTCCTATACCAATAGAACTGACAATGAGAGTAGAACTAGATGGACGAAACGTAATGTGGATCTTGATTGCGACATATCGTATAAGCAGCCGATCTACGCTTTGTCATGGTAATGCACACCGGTAATGAACGTTTAGTGGTAGAACCTTACTCTGCAAAGTCTGACTTTGTATTGTAGATACCGCTACATTCGTTATTGTTGTCCAAGCAGCAGGTTGTGTTTTTTTTTTTGAGTAACATGACAAAAGGCTGAGGGCCCAGCTGATGGAAAGTGGCATTCTATAAGAATCAATAACCCCAGAAGGGTTATCAGTGCCTTGCCGATCTTGAGGGCTGACATGGAATGCCTCTTATGCCGGTAATTTCGCTGGCCATCTCGCGCCACACGCCGGAACCCAGCACGCTGCTTGGCGGCAGGTAAAGAGTGGGCAGTGATAGGTACCAAGCTGGACGTTGCATAATAAGATCCTTCCACTGCTGGTTCAATCCAATAAGGTTCTTCCAATGTTCCGGCTTATTAGGCGAGATAACCAGCGTATAATTACCGGCATAAGAGGAATTCAGTGTTAGCCCTCTAGGAATGGGTACTGATAACTATCTTAGGGATAAAAATGTCCAAAGGCGGCGCTTAGCTAGTTTCCGTCAAGTGGGCGTCAGCATTTTGCCATCTTGCAGATATACATATAGAGAGCAGTGGTATCCACCAGTCGGACCTGTTATAAGGTCTTACCACTAGTAAATAGTCGCTTGAATGGCCAGTGACATTCTATTTAATTTGATCTACACGAGTAATTTTGAATAACACTTCCCGAAACGTTGACTGTACAAATGCAGAGTAGTAGGACTTTCTACTAGGTAGAAAAAAAGACGATTTAAAAGTATGTGTACAACATCTACTTAAATAAAAACTTTTTTTTAATAAAAATGATGAACAAAATTGGCGATAAAGTGGGTTTACCAGAAGTTCCTTACTACACAAAAAATATTGCGAAAGTTTGAAAAGCTTTTATGAATGAATCCATACAAATTCTTATTTCAATACACCTTCATACCTCTACCAAATCAAATCGTAAAGTACAATAAGCCGGAAATATAGTAAAGCTTAAAGCACGCCACACTTAAGAATTTAACCTGGCCTCGCTTTATATACAATTTTATTTAAATCTTATTTCAACTTATACTGGGAGAGCTACCACAAGTGGCAACATTTGCGTGTGGCAGTCCTTTCCCTAAACCGTACTCAAAAGGTACAACCCGACTGCTGCAAAGCAAGGTAAATATTCTGCGGGCTATCGAATAATCTCTGTAATTTATGTGTGTCTGGAGACCAGTCCCCGCCGTCTGGGTGCCTAACCCAGCCCAGTCGGGTCGCAGGGAGCCCGTCTTTTCCTAATTCCGCAAGGGTGTGCTACGCTTGCTGCATTTTAAAAGTTGCCAGCAATATCTGGAACTTTCTTTTTCTTTACACAAATAAACTACTTCTGAAACCGAAACGCTTAGTTCAATTAATGTACATCGGTAAAGTTAGTAGCTTTGATTGGCCACACCCAACGTCCACCAGTCTGGACTATTATAAGACCCCATGTGTGAAGTATAACCTAACCTTTCCGAGCTATGGGGAGAGAACCGTGCCCCAGGAGTGGAACGGCTATGGTTTGTAACGTAAAGTTTTTACCACAAGGTAAATTAAAGTTGGATTAGTTTATGCTA
This sequence comes from Coleophora deauratella, assembly GCA_958295455.1. Taxonomy (NCBI): domain Eukaryota; kingdom Metazoa; phylum Arthropoda; class Insecta; order Lepidoptera; family Coleophoridae; genus Coleophora; species Coleophora deauratella. The sequence continues at coordinate 17,981,684 of OY282392.1, read as the reverse complement.
CCTTGTACAAAGTTCCTACCGTTCGAAACGTATACCTATACATACTCAACCTGAAAAACAAAGGCAACGACTGCGTATAAAGACAGATTGAATACAAATACCTATACAATATATTTTAGGTTCCAACCCAACATTACGAACCAAAGCTCAACCCTTCAAATGATCATAAATCGCAAAATAAAACGTAAAACATCGATGTTACTGTCCGCTAAATTGCGCCTCACTTTGTCATTGAGAGAAAGATGGATGGGTGCGTTCTAACTACTGCACAGAAGCTTCGAGCCACTATAAATACTTCGCTTCACAGGGATAGGCAATAAGTAATGCTACTGTCGTGTCTGCCAATCATCCACATAGTTGGAGCGATATTGATTCAGAGCCGGGAAGATTAGCCTGTGACAGGGCAAAATTGCGTACTTATACCATGTTCTATGAAATATGTTTATTTTGTAGGAGTCCCAATAATTGTGGTCCAAACTTTCAAACGATGATATACAAGGTTTTTTTTAATGGTGGATGTGAACATATGATAGGGTCATAATAAGAACTTTACCACTAACACGAAAACGTTAATCCTCTAAAAATTTTGGTTGTTTATAAAAAAATAATGGTAATTTGTAATTATTTGGTCTTATCAATGACCAGGCAACTTTCAGTAAGATCGGTACAGCAAACACGAGGTAGTCTTGGCCACTGTGTGGCTACTTTTAATTTAAGAATTTTCTTCATATAATACTTTCTAGTGCAACGTGTTATAACTAAACAGTAAAGCTGCACACCATCTATAATAAATACCTTGTTGGTAAACCTGTAACGTGAAAGCGAGGAGTGTTATGAATTTTTAATCTGACTTAAGACTTTTAGTAAGTTCAGCGGCGGGCGCCGAGTTGTTTGTTTGTGACGTGGGCGCGAGTTAATAACATTCTACGGAGTACAGCTTTACGTATGTAACGTGAAAAAAGCTCATACGATACTTTATTTCATCTCACTTCTCACTTAATATTATAAATGCGAAAGTATGGATGTTTGTTAGATTATTTGTTTGTTTGTTCCACTTTCACTTTTCTAGTGCCGCCACTAGAGAATACAATCCCGGGATCCCGAATCTCGGGATCCCGGGATCCCGACCGTTTTCTGGCCCCGAAAATCCCGGGACTGCACTTGGCTAATCTCGGGATTTTCGGGATTGCCACATACAAGTTTAGTTTATATGCCGTAGTCCGTTGCGCCTTGCCGATAACCTTGCCTAGGTTATTTAATAGCATTTAATACATAACGACAAAAAACACTTTTAGATACGCCGTCATACGATACGTACTATTCACTACACAGGTACAGTCTTAATATGTTTGTTGTAAACTTAGAAGGGACTTCCCCACTCTGAGTACTTCAATACAATACTCTTAAGGTAATTCCCCAATGAATGAACTAACAGGGGAATCACCCGATCATCGTTAGATGATTATTTTACTAAAAGTGCCGACGATAGCCTGGATGATGTTTTGGCAAGAATGGTTGCATTAGATGGATTTCCATTCAGTGTATTCATAGCTTCAGATGATTTGAGAAAATTGCTCTTAGCAAAATACCCGGATTTACCAAAGTCAGCCGTCACTGTTCGAAAACGTGTTATGAATTACAGTGAAAAAATCAAAAAGCAAGTAATTGCAGAATTGAAACAATTGAAAAGTGCAGGTGAAAGATTTAGTCTTTCTTTCGACGAGTGGACTTCAACTTCCAATAAACGATACATGGCTGTCAACGTTCATTCATATAAAAAATTTTGGAACTTAGGACTTGTTCCTATTTACGGAAGTATGACAGCTGAAAATTGTCTTCGTATATTGAAAGAGCGTCTCAGTGAATTTGATATTTCCCTGGAAACTGACATCGTGGCTATTGTAACCGATGGACCGAATGTTATGATAAAGGTGGGGCGGCTTGTTTGCACCGAACATCAACTGTGTCTCGCACATGGTATCAATTTGGCGGTCTGTGATGTGCTTTATGAAAAACATAATTATTTGCAACATAGCCCTACCTCAGATGATACTCTGAATGAACCAGCTGTTACTGTTGATTATATGGACGACAGCGATGATGAACACGATTTAGAAGACTTAGACTGTCCAGAATCAGGTTTAATCGTAATATCACAAAATGATCTTGCGCCAGAACACGTACCAGAGTTAACACAATATGAAAATATTAATGAGCTGATAAAGAAAATCCGCAAAGTTGTAGTGTATTTCAAAAGATCACCATTAAAAAATGAAACAGTACTTCAAAAATATGTGAAAATTGAACATGGAAAAGAGCTGTCACTTCTTTTGGACTGTAAAACCAGATGGAATAGTCTTTTAACAATGCTGGAGCGATTTTATCTTTTAAAAGCATGCATTCAAAAAGCTCTTATAGATCTCAATCATCCAATTCGTTTAGAAGATGTTGATTTTGAATTGGTAAATAAAATTGTTGATGTGCTGACCCCAATTAAATTGACAGTAGAAGCAATCTGTAGGCGAGATGCTAATTTATGCACAGCTGATGCCGCTTTGAAATTTCTTATAAAACAACTGTCTAGCAAAAACTCAGCACTTGCCAAAAAAATGAAAACATCCTTAGTGGAACGTATAAATCAACGACGAAGTGATAATTTAACTGGTGTATTGAATTATTTACAAAATCCACGAATGGATAATGAAAATCAGTTGTTATCGGATTTGGAATGGCATGACTTATTTCCAGTTCCGACACAGGCTATAGTGAGGAAGCAAATAAAGAGTATTGTTAAAAGACTTAATAGTCGAGATGACACAGAAGAAGAAGAAAGGTCAGGATCACAAATAGATGATGAGCTAAGGCCAGAAACCTCCCAACCCCAATTGACATTAAAGGAAAAGTTACAGCTGGAAATTAACAAGAGTATGAAATCCCCAGATCCTGATGTACAAGTACAAAATGAATTGGGGTTGGCAAATAGTATTAGACGTGAAATGAGCCTGTTCGAAAATGGAGGAGTTCGTGGATATCACTTAGAAACAGCATACAAGTATCTATTGTCTATTCCTCCAACCAGCGTTGAACCTGAGCGAGCGTTTTCAGCTGCCGCTTATGTTGGCAATAAACTACGAAGCAGGCTTGGAAGTCAAACATTGGATGCTTTGATATTTCTGCGATTATATTTTCGAAATACTAAATAGTATATTTGTGTTGTCTTTTTAATTTCTTGCAAAAGTATATTTTTTTTGTTTTGTCTTTTTTATTTTCTTATTATTATTGTGATTTGTGTTGACTGTTGTGCAAAGACATTATAAAGTTTTTTAATTACTCAAGTTTTTTTTAATTTGAGCCCAATTAGAAACCACATAGTCTAATCCCGGGATAGGCCCGGGATCCCGGGATTACGCTTCAAAAATCCCGTAATCCCGGGATTGAAAAACATGCTCGGGATTGTATTCTCTAGCCGCCACCTATAAGCATCTGCATCACCAGGGATGTTGTGGCATTGCCAATCCTACAGAAACCTTTCGCTATCTGTTCTCATAGACTCTCATAATGTAGCTCTTGGGAAAAGCTTTGGAAGGAAGCTCATTTCGAGTGACAGGTGTCGTTAGATTTGTCCTTACATTGGTATGTGTTAACAACCTATTACGTCCCCACTGCAGGGGCACGGGTCTCTTCCCATACATCGGGAAGGTTAGGCCATACTCCACACACGGTGGCCAAGTCCGGATTGTTGGAGGTTGTGGGGCTAGTAGCCAACCCCAGTGTCAGAAGTTTTCAAGCCGTCTATAAGGCCTTCGACATGGCTTAACAGATTGGTATGGTATATACTTTGTTGAGTTTTTTGATTTTTTACCAACTGAATTAAATATAAGAAAACAACAGACTAATCCAGAAATAATAATCAAACAGACAACTGTCTAGAATTTCCAATCATAATAATTATGCTTTTAAACTCGCCAACATTACCGAAATCTAATTTTGTTTGCTTTGCTTACGTAAGCCCACCGTAAGCCAAATCCCAATTACCAAAAGTGAATGGCCATTTGAACCTTCAATTTACTGCCTCGATAGCACTCGATACTTAATATTAACGTGAAAACTGCAATAACGTACGGTTCACTCCATAAAACTAAATCTCGCAAGTTAATCGCTAAGGTCGTCGAACAACTAATGAAGTGGGGTTACGGGGTACCTTTATGCGCCCAGGCAGGGAGGGGGTTGTACGTGGTCGAGTCGAATGTGGGGTTAATAGGAGGGAACACGAAAAACCCGTAGAGGTATCACTAGGGTCGCAAAGGGTGGGTTATTTTACGGAAAACTGAGTGATTTTAATGTCGTATCCTTAATTTGATTTTCGATGGCATGAGACTGCACGTAGATTTATTTTAAAACCTGAGTAAAGTAAATGTATGCGTAGTCTAACTCTCGCATAATGAGAGCATTAATGTAGTGTGTGATGTATAATATGTTAAGAGCCGGTTATTTTTGAAAAGCATTTAATTTTTCTACTTTAAAGTAAGGAGAGATTTAGGAATAACTGTATAGATTCAAACCCTTTCATCACCAGTCTTCCAAACGAGAGTGACACTTTCGTGCCTTCAATTTAATTCATGAGACAAAAAACATCATTGGATTTTTCAGGCGTAACTGAACAAAAATGACAAAAAATCACTAGACTCATAAGTCTAAGCTGAAAATGACCGGCAATTCTGGCAGTCAACGATTTCATTGATTCGAATTCAAAACAAAAATAAGTCTATGTTTTCATCGCTCCAAATAACTGACAATGGTAAGAAGAGGAATTCCGTAGTGGGAGTAGATTATTTTATTTATTATACAGAGTGTAATACAGTCACTCCGGGAAATTTAAACCCGTACTGAATGTCACAAAAAAATTTAAGACTCTCCATAAAAAATTGTCATCAAGGATACATTTGTATGAAATTTTCATTTTTTATGCGATTTCAGTACAGGTCCATAGCAAAAATTTTTCAACATCATGAAGAGAAAACCGTGTCAAAGTTTCCGGAAGAAGTTGTCTTCCTAACACCCTGTATTTCCTACTGCTTCTTAAAAATTTCTATTCCAAAACCAATTCATTACCTATGTATACATAGAGGTAAATAAACACCTAGAAACCGGAACACGTGAACACACCAACAGCGATTATTCACGTCCATAAACACACAGCCTAGTTAATGAGAATACAGTGCTGTTGGCCGTAAGCCGGATGATATGCCATCTGTTTGGTACAGCCCTCTGCTGTTACGACCACAGAATGCCATTTATCGTATTGGATAGCATAGACACGTTGCCGTCTCTTTCACTAGAGTAACGTTAAAATGAGATGAATGTACTACATGTAACGAGTGATAAGTGATAACAGATTTCGGTTATTGGACGAAATTTCAAGGGCAAGATTCCCGAAAAAACTCGTATATTTATCATCATCATCATCATCATCATCAGCCTGCATTAGTCCACTGTTGGACATAGGCCTCCCCCAAGGCACGCCACTTATACCTATCTTCGGCCACGCGCATCCAGCTGTTACCAGCAACCTTGCGCAGATCATCGCTCCACCTAGCCGGGGGGCGTCCCACGCTACGTTTGCCTAAACGCGGTCTCCACTGTAGCACTCTGTTTGTCCACCGGTTGTCAGTTCTTCGACATATATGTCCGGCCCATTGCCACTTCAATGTGCAAATTCTCTGAGCAATGTCGGTTACTTTGTTAAATAATAATATATATTATTGCAGAAGGCGAACTAATCTCACTTTAACAATGTAGGTCATCCACTCAAAATTTCGACACTAATGCATTCGTCGTTTTGCTCAACGATCGTATTCGGTGTTTGATCCTAACATGCACATGTCGTCATGCTGTGCGTGCTGGTGGCGTGTGCGTCTGATTTGTGAGCCGATAATGCGCTCATGCGCAGCACTGGCCGAGAAGGGTTGATTTGTGACCGTTTCGTGAATATTCATGATTAGTGCAGGCAGTGGCTTTCTGCGTAACGACCGTAATACTAATTAATGCTTTAGTTGTCAGTTATTATGATGAATGACTATACAGCCAACTTTTTTTATGAATAAGTATACAATCTACAGACAGACTACAGTATCCTGCTTAAAAGAAATACCAAATTCTAATTTTTTTATTAACTCCCGACGCAAAAAGGGGTGTCAAAATCAAAATCAAAATGTTTTTTATTTAAGTAGATGTTTTGCACATACTTTAAAGTCGTCTCTTTTATCAACAAACACGAGAGTGTTGTCATAAGTTTAACATGGTGTATTAGTGTGTTTATCTGTAGCATCATAGCTGCTAAACTGATGATGAAAGTTGATTTAATCGAGAGTGTTGTTAGCTATGATTCAAGAAAATTGGTTCAGCGGTTTTCGAGTAATTAAACATTTAGTGTCGTGGGTGCTAACATTTTCGTGTTACAAATCCGTCAAATCTGTTTATTGTGTTCTACATTCATTGATTTGTCCCAGTTTGGCTGATTAACTGAAACACCGGTGTTTATAAGTAGACAAAAACACACGCTACAGCAGTCCAATTATATTTTACACTCAGATATAATTGCTTGATTGCAGCTTGATTGGAATTTAAAAAATAAATACGTGTGTATACTGTAATACCGTGTCACATTCCGTGTCACGCTTCCATTCTATCATTTCAAATAAATAGAATAAGACTTGTTAACTGTTCAGTATATTTAGGAACTGCTGCATAATAATAAATATTGAAACAATCAAATTAGAAAAACAAAAGAAGACTTGATAATAATAACATGACCACGCTGAATACGTTAAAAACAACCGACTTCAATCGCAACAACTCCAATTTTGATATGTTTTTGTTGATTTTCTCAAAAACCGCTGAATCGATTTCGATAAAATTTATATGGGACCACCTGTGAAGTATACCCTTTTAAACAAAAAAAGAATTTTCCGAATCGGTTCAGGCGTCTTCGAGTAATCGGTGAACGATGAATTGAGAACCTCCTCCTTTTTTTTGAAGTCGGTTAAAAATGTATCCTATGATAAGCTGTGGATCAAAATAAATGAAACGATATCTCGTACGCCACTGAAACCATTTATAATATAAGCAGTAAAAATAATATGCATAAACACCCGAAAAATATTACCATCCGCTTGGGCAAAAAATATGGTAATACAAATTCAGAGTTTTATTAAAAGTTTATGCCTAAAATATTCTTCAAATGCATTTTTTTATAACTAGCACAAAGTATACTTTCCTCCAGGAACTTGTACACAATGTATACTTAACTGTACAACGTTTTGAATCTCAGTATACTCGTAAATATAATTGGTAAAGCTAACAAAGTTCTTTATATAAAGTCTTTGTTATTGGTTACCGATCGAGTAGGTGACTTTCAATACGATACGAGAACGTCTCCCCAAAATTCATACGTTAGAACTTTGTCGATATAAAAGTTATCGAAGAGTAGCTCCGTCAGAAATGTAATCGTCAGAGGGAGTTGCAGTAAGCTTTGGTTTTGTTAGTTTCGTTTATAGTTTTTTGGGTTCCATACCGGATCCTAGTTCGCAGCTGTAGTCAGAGGCTTTAGTATTAAATAGTATCGTTTATAGTTTTTTAAATGAGTTTTTTTAGTTTTTTTTAGTTTTTGGAGTGACGAAGTCCAAAAAGACTTGATTACCCTACAAAGAGCTGATTGGCGTGATGCGGTACACAGGACAGGAAAGAGTGGCGGAATTTGGTGTCAGAGACCAAGATCCTCTTTGGGTCGCTGTGCCAGCGAAGTAAGTATAGTTTTTAGGATTCGTATTTAATCCGTCTGTCTGACCTTTTCATGAGTGCATTGAGTGCAGTGAGTCTGACGACTGACTCGGGGGCTCAGTGGTTAGCGCTCCTGATTACTGATCCCAGAGTCGTGGGTTAGATCCCCACCCAGGGCAAACATTTCTGTGATGAGCAGATTTGTTTGCTCTGTGTCTGGGTGTATTATATCTATATATGTATGTATTTAAATGTATTTGTGTATGTATATCAGTCTCTGGTTCCCATAGTACAAGGAATCCTAGTTTGGGGCCAGATGGCCGTGTGTAATTTGTCCCAGATATTTATTATTATTATAAAAATTATTTAAAAAATATAAGTAAAAAAATAAGAATGGGGCGTCAAAGGTGCTCGTAAGTATATGAAATGTGTATTTATCATCGTTTTTCAACCGACTTCAAAAAAAGGAGTATTTTTATGTATGTTCACCGATTACTCGAAGACGCCTGAACCGATTTCGAAAATTCTTTTTTTGTTTGAAAGGGTATACGTCACAGGTGGTCCCATATAAATTTTATCAAAATCGATTCAGCGGTTTTTGAGAAAATCAACAAAAACATAGCAAAATTGGAGTTGTTGCGATTGAAGTCGGTTGTTTTTAACGTATTCAGCGTGGTGAATTATTGTCTGTCGTAAAAATGGTTAAACCCAAATAACTAGATAGCGGTCGTTACACCATGTCAGGGGCATGATATGTAGCTTGAAAACTTCTGGCCCCGCATGGCCCGTGTGGCCCCCGTGTATAAAGTATGCTTTAACTTTCCCGAGATATGCAAAGAATAACCTTAGCAGTAGGGACGCTATGCGTTGTTAACAATACGGAATTCTCAGTGCAAATTCAATTCGCACTTTGCCAGTTTTTAGTCAGACCGCCAATTTGAGCGAACTTCATAGGTTCAGTGACAACCGATTTAACAGACACGAACGACTGATCTAATATTCGTAGTTTGTTTGTTTGTCTTTACTGCAAAACGAAATAAATACACAAAACTTAAAAGTAACAGTAAAAATACACAATGGCGGACTTATCCCTTACGGGATCTCTTCCAGTCAACCTTATATGTTGTGAGGAATTATGTTTTAAAAGTAGGAGCAAAAATCACAAACACGACTTAATGGAACCAATGGAAAAGGGAACCAACTTCTTGGGAGGTCAGGTCCGTAAGTTAACAGCGAATTGTCAATCCAGTAGATAATTCACAATACCCAAAAAATCACAGACTACTGGGTTAACCTAAAATTCAAAGAAACTCCATTGCATCGTTTTCCGAAAATCGAAGTCCAAAAGATGAAAATCTGAATCAAACCCCCTTGTTACAGAAACAGCCCACAGTTGTATGTTGCTACTGTCACCATGGCAACGAAATGACGCGCGGACCCCTTGATGACGTCATCACCGCAATACGAACCTCGTAACAGGTGGCGGCCATACTGAGATTTCCCGAGGGTAGGAACGAAAGTGGCGATCCTGAATCTTAGGGTGTACCTAATTGATTTTGGTACTTCAGAATTAATATTTTAGAGTTTAGGTCTGTCATCATGTAGGTATCTCAATCTTTATTTGGAATTTCGATATGTATGGTACATTCATTATTTGGACTTATTTTTATGAGCAAAATAGGGTATTTTATACTTTTACTTTAAAACCGTAAAATATATACCTAAGTAGCCGTTTATTTTATCAATTCCAGAGGGTATAAGAAGTAAAGAAATCTGAATTCAAACAAAATATTTTCAAAAGATGAAAATACGTTTACCTACTTGTTATGTTGCCTTTGCAACCGCTTCACTTAAAATGGCTTGCATGTTAAAACTAATTAATTTAGCGAAAATTCTAGAGTTTCAAACTCTATTACGACATTTTACGAGCTTATAAACGATAGTATACTACATTCTGGATGTATTCTGGATGTATTATATCTATATATGTATGTATTTAAATGTATATGTGTATGTATATCAGTCTCTGGTTCCCAAGATACAGGGAATCCTAGTTTGGGGCCAGATGACCGTGTGTGATTTGTCCCAGATATGTATTATTTATTTATTCTTTCTACGAAGGTACAGAGTACAGTTATTTGTTTTGGTTCACAATTGGTTTGCTTTTTACCTAGGTTTGTTTGTTTGTCTGTTTGTAATCGCTTTATTGCACAAAACATAAATTTTACAAAACAATATTGTGTAATTAAAATAAATGTCAATTTTTGTACAAAGGCGGACTTATCCCTGGAAGGGATATCTTCCAATCAACCTTTGAACAGGTAACTTGAAAGGATATTACAAGTAATATTACAAGGTTCCGAGGTAAGGAAATTCGTAACTTAAAGACGAGGCTGCCGCTATGATGGGCTAAGTATTTAAAAACCACTTTTTCTAATATAAATATTTCTAATGAAGTCCAACTTATAATCAGGAATCCAAATGAAAAATCAAGATAGAGCGCTTTATTCTGATCGAAAAAGTTTTTATCGGGGGCTCTTCAATTTTTTTTTCAAACTATTTAAATTGGGATTTACAGAATAATACCAGAAATAGTGATAGGTATATATTAAAAGTTTAAGATACAATGTGGCAGCCTGAGTTAGCTACGTCTAACGATCGTGACATTTTGCGAACATATAGCGTTTTGTACATGAACCATCCTGAGACCAAATCGATCCGCGTACTGACTATGAACCGTGATTTTCAAAAATAAATGAATTCACGTCTGCCGCAACCATTCACAATAACTTTCGAAAACTGCTTGGTCACTTCACATTTATGATGGCGTATCAATCTTGTTATAAACTTAAAAAAAACGGTACCTACCTACAAGTTACGGAATTCCAAAACAAAGTGAAGTGAAACAATAAAAAAACTTAATTTGCAGATGTTACGCTAGAACATTTTTTTTTGGTTCTGCGACCTAGGGTAACTTAGTAAAGGGCACTTAGAGAGGCTTAGGCTTATGCTAGGGCCGTGATTCTGTCTGGGTGTGTAACACGGAACTGTATCTTTTTAACATAATCGTAGTTCCTCATTGCGTTAGGGGATTTTGGTGAACGCGCTTCCGTATTTTGGCATCATCATCACTTATCATCAGCTGAGATAAACCTAACGGCTTAACAAATGTAAATAAAAAAAACGCGACTCCATCCGCAAATAATTAAAAGCAGAAAACGCACGAAGTTTTCACTGTAAATAAGGTCGCAAGAGTAGATGCTAAAATAAAACCTAAATCTTGTACAGTAGTACACAAAAAATAAGGCGCGTCGGTTATCTTCGTTCGCGCAGACAAGAACAAACTATCGACGGAAACACCCGAAACAATCAACGCACGGTGACAGCTCTCTGACAGCTGACAATTTCATTGAATCAGACGCGAAATCAATCAACCAATAGCGGCAGAGATTTTCGGAACGTTTAATGACGGGTGACAATGAAGCTACTTGATTGGTCCATCAGTTTCCCGCGTAATTAAAATATTGTCTACTGCGCAGGTACATCGGCAAGCCTTATTAAATGTGTATTACTGTACTAAAGATTAACTTCAGGTAGGTAATTGAGAATATTCTAGAACATTACTTCGGCATCGGTTACAATATAATTTGCACGTAAAATTGCATTCTAGCGTGCACACATCACGGTGCTAGTGGCACACATACTAGTATTCATATTATTATGCACATAGTATGCAAATGTCCAACGTTTAGGTCGACATAGTGCGTCACCCGGCTTGTGATGGAGCCCTAAAATGGAGATCGTTTAAGTTAATAGTGATTTGATGGACAATAAAGTTACATTGTCTCAAGTAGACAGTTTAATAGCGGGAAAGCAATAAGGATTGCTAATGAGCATTTGAAATGTTATCGCTTTGCTGAGTTTCCAACTACATCATATCGATACTTCTGGGCTCAAAGGGCGTATACGCCTAAGGTCTATTTAGCGTTTACGCCCTTTGAACCCAGAAGTATCGAATTTAGATTCACCAAATATCTACCTACTTAGTCGTATTTCACTTAATGTCTGTATCTCATCTATCTACTTCTGTATACGTCTTAAAGATTACTTAACTACTGATAGTTATAAAAATACACAGATTCCTTAAAATAAATAATTTTAGTAAAGGAACGCAACTTCCCTCCCTCTTTATGAGTAGACTTATGTAACAGCTAGGCTGCTGTAAGAAAATAAAGCAGTGAATTAATTAATTTCATTGTGTTTAATTCACCAGCTTATAAGTGTTTAATTAAACACGCACGGCTAAACAATAAAAAATAAATAATAAATGTATAAATGGATTGTATTGTATTTATAGTACCTACATCAGCCGAAAAATAATACTAATCTTTAGGGACAGTGACTAAAAAAGTAAACGAGAAATAAATATAAATGAAACAATTACATGCTTTTTGGGATTTAATTACGTGTTACAGCGGGATCATATCAGGATCGTAAATAAAACAAATATGGCCGATGCGCGGCGGCCGGCCGACGCGACGCCATTTTGGCGCAAAAACGTGAGTCGCATGTCGAACGGTCCGCATTTTTTCGAAATTAAAATGACGCGATGTTAATGGATTATTCGTTGTCAATTTTATAGATTACAGAAAAGTGCACAATGCTTTTACTGTTTATATAGCTGTTTTAAGTTTTTTAGGGTGAGCAGTGTGAACCGGGGAAACGATTTTTCCATATCCTTGGCAACAAACAATTTTTTCGATATAGCTCGTAAACGAATAAATATCTGTTTGTCGCCTTTACTTCAGTTTATTGCCAAATTTCAAAACGATAGATAGCTAGACAGATATTTGGATTGATATTTTTTGTGAGGTTGGTTATTCAACTGTGATCAAAAACCTTGCTATTCGTATCAAAGGCTGACACAGAACTGCACTTAACTCTCACGTATGTCAAAATTTACGCAGACGAGGGTCGTCCTGCGGAATTATTTGCACTTTTCGTCTGCGTGGGTTTATTGGTTTTGTTTTGATCCAGCTAGGTAACGAACTATGGCCCTTGGTAATCAGTACAGAACCTAGATTGCATATAACGACAGAAAGCCAAAGGCAAAATTTTACACGCATACCAGTTGGTAGCAATATACTGCTGCAATAAAACGCGAAAAAAATGTTTGGGTGCTGATCGATTTGTTTGAAAAGTCCTTTTTTTAGTGATTTCAGTAAATTGTAGAACAAAAATTGTTCAGTTTTATGAGGAGAATTGCCAGTCTTAGTATTTTTTCAAACGAGCAGACGAATCACCTGATGGTAAGCGATTACCGCCGCCCATAAACACCTGCAACACACGAAATGGGAGTATATACGCTCTTTTCTTGAAGGTTTGAATGTCGTATCGGTCCGGAAATACCGCAGGCGACAATTGAAAATGAAAATATTTTATTCGAAGTAGGTAGCAGCGTATACTTTTCGAACGTCATTCTTTTATCTACCTAATACGAGGTTCCTACCACTCGGAACTCGTATACCCACCGTTTCGGGAAGTGTTTGCGGAGTGAGAAGAAACGGCGGGCCCTAAAGAAACTCCCTCCAACACATATTTTTTTTCAAAGTCTTATATTCTATTACATGACAATGCTAGAGCAATAAATGAATTATACAATGTCATTTCTGTAAATAAAATATGAAAAAATAAGAATAAAGAAAGAAAGGATTCAAAAGAGATAAAAGAAAAAAAATATTTGTAGTTAATGACTAAAAATTCCAAAAAACCAATGACAAGAGCAGGCCAGTTCACATGGACAGCACCCGATCACGAGTATAACGCGAGAGTCAGCCATCGCTCCCTCAACCATATTTGAGGGAAGGGAACGACCCGGCTCCCGATACGCCACATTCATTCATTCCACAGTTTGGTTGTGCGAGGCATTTCTAGTGAAACGCACAGTTGTGGACCAGTCACCTTAGTGTACCAGTCACCTTGTTAAAGTCTAACAGAATCAGATGAAACTATTTAACTGGGATTTCTTATCATGAAAATGAAATTTCTCTAAGCAAACTATAGCCAAATCGTGATAAAACTTGGAATGTCCATAGGCCGTATAAGTTGGCGGGTCGACTTGTTAGAACAGTATCTCGCGACTATGGGTTCCTTAAGAAAAGTTAAATGAATGGATGAATGAAAACAATTTATTTTTTTACCCTTAATTAATTAAAGTTGATCATAATATATAATAATATCTGAGACAAATCACACACGGTCATCAGGCCCCAAACTAGGATTCCCTGTATCTTGGGAACCAGAGACTAATATACATACACATATACTTTTAAATACATACATATATAAGGTGCTACTTTATTAGTGCCCGATATTTTAGTCAGTGCTTCTACTCCTGATTCTGATCAACTTTCCCCAAAAAACCCATAGTCAAATCGCAAAAAAATTTTTGGGCTCTTCATACTAATTTGGGCGCTCGGCTGATCGATATGTATGAAGAGTCCAAAAATTTTTTTGCGATTTGACTATGGGTTTCTTGGGGAAAGTTGATCAGAATCAGGAGTAGAAGCCCTGACTAAAATATCGGGCACTAATAAAGTAGCACCTTATATAAACATAATACACCTAGACTCAGAGCAAACAATTCTGCTCATCACAGAAAAGTTTGCCCTGTGTGGGGATCGAACCCACGACTCTCAGAGGCCAGGATCGCTAACCACTTAGCCACCGAGTCAGTCAGTTCGATTAGTTGAAACAGTTACTGTTGAATCGGTCAGATCTTGTAGCTGATGTAGTTGGTCACAAAATGCAAGACTGGTACAATTTGGTCATTTTGAAAGTTTTCTATTTTCTTATGAAATGAAATGAAATGAAATGAAAATATTTTATTCGAAGTAGGTAGCAGTGTACACTTTTCGAACGTCATTCTTTTATCTACCTAATACGAGGTTCCTACCACTCGGAACTCGTATACCCACCGTTTCGGGAAGTGTTTGCGGAGTGAGAAGAAACGGCGGGCCCTAAAGAAACTCCCTCCAACAAGTCTTATATTCTATTACATCTTAATGCTAGATCAATAAATGAATTATACAATGTCATGTCTGTAAATAAAATATACAAAAATAAGAATAAAGTAAGAAGAATAAAGAAAGAAAGGATTCAAAAGAGATAAAAGTAAAAATTATTTGTAGCTAATGACTAACAATTCCAAAAACCAATGACAAGAGCAGGCCACTTCACACGGACAGCACCCGATCACGAGTATAACGCGAGAGTCAGCCATCGCTCCCCTCAACCATATTTGAGGGAAGGGAACGACCCGGCTCCCGATACGCCACCATCCGCACGAACATTTAAGCGAGCATGCACCACTCCGATCAATGGACAAAGAAAAAGGAGAAGGAAAAATCTTACCGAATCCCTTCAGTTCTTTTATGATTTGAATCTTTTTAATTATACATGATAAGTTATCCCAGACCCGAGGAGGCATTACTATGAAAACACGGATGCAGCGCCGGTTCTCATCTCCAGTAGGGCGAGTATTAGTTTAATTTTGCGTGCGATAACATGCAAATTTGCTTCCATTAATTACGCGTTCAAGCTCAGTCGAAGTATAACTTGACTACTTGATATGTGCCGCTCGTACTTCTCTTATTAAATCAATTTTAAATAATCTTACTTGTTATTATATTGTAAAATATTAACAACTTACTCCTGCAGACCAACAGTAAACAACTGAAATTGTCAGGAAAAGTAATAACTGTTACTTGAATTTAACCGACTGACTCGGTGGCGTAGAGTTCGATACCCACCCGGGGCAAAAAATTGTGAGATGAACAGATTTGTTTGTTATCTATCTGGGTGTTTACAGGAATCCTAGTTTAGGGCTAGGTGTCAGACTTCCAGAAAATTTTGGAAACCGAGCTTCTCCTGAAAATGAAAGACGACTTTGCAAATACTTGAAATACATTTGTCTTTTCTGCTAAAGCTTTTATTACTTTATTAACTATCACAAAACATAAGGAAAGGCTTTTATTTATTTGTTTATTTATTTTATTTAGGAAACAAAGTCTTTTACATATTATGTTGCTAAAACTATTCAGTACTTATAGACCTATAGTTCCATAATTTTTCTTATACAATAGGAACATATTGTATTTATACAGTGATAAAACAGCAAAACAAATTGTTATATTTAAGTTATAAAAAGAAATTTGCATCCTGCTTCGGTAAAAAAAATCCTTTAAAAAATGTGGATTTAATCTCTAAATTTTGAATAAAATTTTGAAAGTTGAGTCTGTGAAAAAGTTTTTTTTTTTCTTTACATTTTTTTAATTAGAATTGTTATGAAAACCTTAAACCGAAGCAAGTCACATGACAAAATAAGCAAATATATCTATTGTTTAGGTTAACAAAAGCTTCTTTCTGAAGCAATTTAGGGAAACAGAGAATAAATCAACTTCATTAGCTGTGTCATTATAAAAACGACAAGCACAAGCTTTTGACAATAATGTTACATTTTACTTTCTCTGATAAATATATCCCCTGAATAATCTGTCCAAATAAACTAAAATCTGAGGATAGCAATAAATCTGATAACACCCGCACTTTAAAACCTATCAAACATTTTTACCTGAAGATGATATCATTGAAACTGACACTAGAAAAGCATAACCCCCCCCCCCCCACTTGTGCAGTCGAGTAATAAAGACAAAGCTGAGAAGCTGTAGAGAAATCATGCGTGCAAAGTGTTGTTAGGACTTAATAAAAGTCGCTTTTATGTGACGGCAGTTTATTGTTAAAGCAAAACAAGGGAAAATACAATAGAAAAATTAGCACACACGACTCATCACAATGGCGTCCAACCACAGATAAAATATACCATAGTCTATACAGCTAGGGTGCGTTCAACAACATTTTATTGCTACATTAACACCTCCCCTCAATAAAATATTTAAAAGAAAATAACATAGTTTTCTTCCTCACCCTGTAGACTAAACAAATTGAGCTTCTTTTGCCCGAAACTCTACACAAACTAAAAATTGAGCCTTAGTTAAACCCCAAACTCTACTCAAACTTAAACAAAAATGAGTATTATTTAAACTCATAACACTAAACAATAGTTATAATAAACTTAACACACAAGCATTTTATGAAAATTAACACTTAAACAATTTATTCCTTAACTTGACAAAAGCAATACCACCCAATGACTTTGTTAATATATCAGCTACTTGACTACCCGTGCTTATATATTTTAACTCTATAATATTATTATCAATCTTCTCTTTTACAAAACTTAATTTTATATCCAAATGTTTGACTCTTGAATTCCCTACTGCCATATGGGCCATTTTTATTGTTGACTGATTATCCTCATACATTACAATTAGTCCAATATCAATACAAAAATCTTTAAGAATTGCTTTAAGCCAACAAGCCTCGCTAGTTGCACTTGCTAAAGCCACATATTCGGGCTCTGTGGACGATAAAGCTATTGACGGTTGTTTCCTAGTTACCCAAATAACTGTACCCCCGTACATTTTAAAACAATATCCTGTAGTTGACTTACGGTCATCACTACCACCCCAGTCACTGTCTACATATCCAATTACATTATTATCAACATCTCTGTAATATTTCAAACATAAGTTTATAGTTCCCTTAATATATCTTAAAACATTAAGCAATAATTTATACAGTAATATACTTGCACAACTTTGATATCTGCTTAACATGTTTACAACAGTACACAAATCAGGTCTGGTACCCATTACTGCATACATCAAACTTCCTATCAGTTTTCTACATTTTCTCTCAATATCTTTACTTTCCGGCTCTTCCCTTTTTAATATTTCAAATTTAAAGTTTTTATCTATCGGCAAAGACAGTGGTTTGCAATCTGACATCCCATAAGATTCTAACAATTTTGTCAAATATTCCCCTTGACTTATAGTAGTACATCCCTTAGCAAGATCCTGTTTTACCTCTATACCCAGAAACTTATTTATAATTCCCTCATCTTTCATTTTGAATGTAGTACACAATATATTTTTTAATTTATTTATTTCTGAGTCACATGTTCCAAACAGAAGTATATCGTCAACATACAATAATAAGAATGTTTTGTTCCCCTCATTATAACTAGTGTACAAACAACAATCTTTATCCGACTGTTTATACCCCATAGAAAGCATTACCTCATTGAAAGTATTATTCCAGTACTTAGGAGATTTTTTTAGCCCATAGATGGATTTATTTAACTTGCAATAATTAGTGTCACACCCCTCAGGTAATTTTAAATAAATTTCCTCATCAATCTTTGAATTAAGAAATGCCCCACATACATCCATTTGTGTAATTTTTAAATTAAGTTTTGTTGCTACTGCTAAACATACTCTAAATGTATTTAATTTTGCCACTGGAGCATACAAATCATAATTTTCACTCTCAAATTTTTGCTCAAAACCTCTTGCCACCAATCGTCCCTTATAGTTCACTTCTCCATTATTTTCTTTCTTCCTGAACACCCACTTTGAACTAACAACTTCTTTTCCTTCTGGTATATTTTCTATATCCGTCCAAGTATTATTTTCTTTCAACTGTTTAATCTCTGTCTCAATTGCCTTTTTCCACTCTTCAGCCTCTTCTGACTCCATTGCCTCCTTGTAGCTTTTTGGTTCTGAAACGGCTAGCCCGGTATCATAATCTGCCAACCAGAAAGGTCGCAACACTTTTCTTCCAAATCTAGTTAATCGGCCTTCCTCATTTCCATTTTCAGTTCTCATCTCAAGTTCACCCTCTGTGTTTCTTATTTCTTCAGTTTCCTCCACATTTCTTATTTCTTCCGTTTCCTCCACATTTCTTATTTCTTCCATTTCCTCCACTTTTCTTATTTCTTCTGCTTCTTCAATGCTCCTGGTTTCTTCTACCAATTCGGGTTCTTCTTGTAGTTTCTCCATATCCAAGAATACTATTTCTTCTTCTGCTTCCTTAGTAAAATTCTCCATTTGTTTTTCTTTCAGAAATATGACATCTCTTTTGGTTTCTACTACCTTTCGCTCTTTATAGAATATTCTAAACCCCTTTGTGTCGTCATAACCCACAAATATTCCTTCTTCAGCTTTCCTGTCTAGTTTGAGTCTTTTCTCTTTCGGTATATGAACAAATACTTTCTCTCCAAATTTTCTATTTAAACTCTTTATGTCAAAAATTTTCCCGGTCCAAATCTGATATGGTGTTTGTCCTTCCTCTCTACTTTTGCTTGTCCTGTTCAACACATACACCACCATATTTATCGCTTCAGCCCATAGCTCCTTGTTGGACTTGCTAGCACTAATCAAGGTGCGCGCTGCCTCTACTAAGGTGCGCATATCACGCTCTGCTTGTCCATTTTGCTCTGGCGTATACGGGACTGTGGTTTGGTGTATTATTCCTTTGCTTGCAAACAGCTCTTTCATTTCACTATTGACAAATTCCTTCCCATTGTCAGATCGGAAAATTTTGACTGAACAACCAGTTTGTCTCTCTGCAGTCAGAATAAAGTCTTTCACTTTCTGTACCACCTCTGACTTTCTTTGTAAATAATAAACATACCTGTATTTGGAGTAATCGTCTTTTATTAGCAGAAAATATCTTGAACCTCCAAGTGATGTCACTTCAAACGGCCCGCACACATCAGCGTGGACTATCTCCAACGGCCTCTCTGTTGAGCTTGTGCTGTGGCTAAAGCTCAGGCGGTGAGCCTTGCCCATGATACAGGCTTCACATGTCTCTCTATCACCACTAAATTCAATGTTATTATGCTGCAACAACTCTTTAGTTGCTTCCACATTTTGATGACAAAAACGTTCATGCCACTCCATTAATGACACTGCACATTGGTCTTCCGCAGTTAATTTGACGTCCATGACATAATATTTTTCCTCGCGATATCCTAAAGCGCACGTAATATCGCCTTTATAAATGCAACAACCATCCTTTGTTAACCTCACTTTATAACCTTTGTTTGTAGCACTCATAACCGAGAACAAGTTTAACTTTAGTTCTGGGACATACAATACATCACATAGTTCAGTTTTCACGTATGTTTCACCATCGTATGCCATGAAATTTACTTTTCCGATACCCAAAACTGGCAAATGACGCCCATCCCCAACAATAACAAATCGATTTGACAGTTCTCGAAATGACGTAAACAGGGTGCGTTCCGAAGTCATGTGTTCACTAGCTCCACTATCGATTATCCACTTTAATCGATTTGATTGTTCATGAACTCGACTAACTGTCATTGCACTCGATAATGACGAAGCTAAAAATGCGTTACTCATCTTATCACCAAATTCACGTCTTTCTTCGTTTCTTTTGGGGCACTGATATTTTAAATGTCCAGTTTTATGGCACACAAAACATTTACGCGTATCTTTTGCACTTTTACACTCTTGAATCAAATGTCCAAGACGTCCACACTTGAAACATTTTCTTCCTTGAAAATTTTCCTTCTCCTTCTTCTTCACATACATAGCAACATTTTCACCCTCCTCGCTGCTATTTTTTGCCTTCATTCTTTCTTCTTCAACCAAAAGTCTTGAAACCAAATTATCATATGTTTGGTTATTAGGATCTACCGACTCCCAGGCAGACATAAAATGAGCATATCTCTCCGGCAAAGACATCAACACTTTTGTTATTATAAATTTCTCTGACACCTCTTCCCCTGCATGTTTGAGCTGAGTTGTGACTTTTTGCAGCTTAGAAAGAAATAGGTTCATGTCCATTCCGTCTTCATACTTAAAGTTGAAAAATCTTTGCTGAATTAGATGAATACTGGTACTTGATTTTTGCTCATAGATACTCAGTAATTTACCCCACATCTCTGCAGCAGTCTCACAGGTTAGAACATGTACCATGACATTTTCACTGAGGCGACTAACTATTACACTCTGCGCCTTGGCATATCTTTTGGACCACTTGTCCTTCTTTTCGTCCTTTTCTTCTTTCTTATCAACTTCTGGTTTTCTTTCTGTGCCATCCACTACTGAAAATAAGTCCAACCCTTTCAGCAGCACACTGGTTTGGAATTTCCAGATATTCCAATTCCCTTGTCCCTCGAGCTTTACAACTCCACTCGAAATTCCTCCGAGATGATCCATTTCGCCGGATGCACCTCCTCCTTCGCTGTCGATACTAGCTTAATGTGTCGATGACGTCAAATTGCAGTGGATACTCCTTCACCGCGACCCCTGGACACGTCACAACCCACACACCGCCAAGACCCCACGCCAGCGGAATGCCGCCACGACGTTCTTCACCTAAAACAGAGTTATGGGAGGAGCAGAGCGTCTGGGCCCATAACCTGTTGTTAGGACTTAATAAAAGTCGCTTTTATGTGACGGCAGTTTATTGTTAAAGCAAAACAAGGGAAAATACAATAGAAAAATTAGCACACACGACTCATCACAATGGCGTCCAACCACAGATAAAATATACCATAGTCTATACAGCTAGGGTGCGTTCAACAACATTTTATTGCTACATTAACACAAAGAAACGCAATGTTGCGTACCAGTTATGAAACGAACACAATAAAAAATCATTACCTTCCGTTTGTGTAATGTGTAGTCGAATAAGTAAACAAAGCTAAGAAACCGTAAAAAAATCATGCGTGCAAAGAAACGCAAAGTTGCGTACACACGTCACAAAGTATAATTTATTGTATACATATTTTCAATATCGCTCTTGAGCCCAATTCCTGTGAAAACACGTTCATTTTTTTACGTGTCTGAAATAATATTTTCCTAAATCACTACGCTTTTGGCTTTGACGCTCTAAGCGATTCCCTTTCAAGTATGTACATAACTTCCGAGATCTGAAGAAGTACCATTCTAATACCTATATTATATGTCTCGCAACGAGTCCCTTTTCTTTTTCAAAAGGCAGAAAATGTTTAATGTAGGTATTAATGTTTATCATAGGTAATACAAGGCTATGCCACATAGGAGGGGTTCCCTACGTGAGATCGAAACCTGTTAGTGCGAAACTTGTAAATGTAAACATTATACCGGCTGATTATAAAATGTCTGGAAATATTTTAACAGTGGCTTCTACTCATCAAACTGAACAACTTTCCAAAAGAAAGTCATGGTCAAAAAGCAAAAAAAATTTGGACTTCCCATACAAAGTTCATCAACAGCTGACAGATTTGTATGAAAAGTCCAAACAATTTTTTGCTTTTTGACCGTGACTTTCTTTGGGAAAGTTGTTCAGTTTGATGAGTAGAAGCCACTGTTAAAATATTGCCAGACATTTTTTATCATCCTGTATATCGAAGGTTAAATGAGCGATGTTTTATTGCTTCGAAGTTTTATTAGAGAGATGAAAACGAAGCAGTCTAGTTATAACGTTAAAATCAACAAGACTTCCCGAAATGATTAGTTATTTAGCAATGAGTAATGAATACAAAATACTGTGAGCTTGTAAGCTCCTATGTTCATTAAGATACAAATCCTCCTGGCTAATTAATAAATGTAAATGTTTTGTTAGTTTATTGCTAATCCGTTCAAAAAGATTATTATACAAAGTTGAATCGACTTTAATCAGTTGGATGGATGGAAAAGTAAAGTTCACAGAACCTGGAAGGCCTTTGCAATGTAACAATGGACTATGCAATGTTTCAGTGGACTGCAGTGTTACAGTGGACTATGCAGTGGACTATGCAGTATTACAGTGGACTATGCAGTATTACAGTGGACTATGCAGTGTTACAGTGGACTATGCAATCGACAAATGACAAAGATCATCAAACACAGACATAAAAAAGGAGAAAGCCGTGAGCAAAAGCTAGTATAGAATAAATTTGCGCAATATCTTAATGGTCTTGTTTTGTTATAAAAAAACATGAAACCTTTTTTAGACTTTATGAGAGAAATTGAGTTTTGTAAGTATACCTATACTTTTCCTTACTTTTCAGGGTTTCTTAAATAACTTTTAATTCTAAAACTTTGAAAACAAGTTACGAACCAGAACAACAGAAATTGTAACGACAGCTACAGATGAATACAATTTTATTATTAAAAAGGTTTACAAAAATCTGAGTCCCTACTATTGGGTTGAAATATTCATCATTTGGAAGTATTCTATGCTGTAAATCTAGAAGAATTATAGAGCAGCTTATTGTAACTTGTATATAAGAAGATAAAACGCCATCGAAAATATGCGAACCGAAATGCGAAGTCATTTATTTAAAAGCTCATAAATAAATGGAACAATCAGGCGCCGTTTTCGCGCTGCAATTCAAATTTTGTATTCCAGGATGTTTGCCAAATTGGGTGTAGTTCATGCCAAACGAAAAAAAGCAAAAGGTAAACAAACATTGTATGCAGATGACATTGACATGTGTCAGTTCCATAGTAAGTTTGTTTACGTTTTGCTTGGAATGAACTGTAGGTACTATGCTCTGTGAATCGACACTGACCGTCGCAGCGCAGTGTCGACAGCTGGATTCAAATGAACTATTCATAGAACTTCGTTTGATATAATATCATTTCACAAATAAGTGATGCGATGACACATTTGAAAGTAACGACTCGAGAGATTATTTACGATGAAATTGGAATTGGAGAGATTCGAAGATTCTAAATTTAAACGTACCTGCTGCTGTTTTCTTTGAAGAAAGAAATTGGACGTCAATTCTATGTCGAGTTTGTAAGTTTATAAATAATGGACAACTCTTCAGATCCAATCAGCTTCAAGATTTTATTTTATTATGCACTATAATTTTAGATGTATTTGTTTTGGTGACACAGGGTGTTAAAAAGTGCGTTTGCAATTTTAATTGCTCAAAATCAAGTAAAGAAAACGAATCTTCATGTCTGTCTGTCTGTCTGTCTGTCTGTGAACCGCATTAAGATTTTCACACAAAAATAGAAAAAAAAAACAATAAATTTTGGGGGTTCATACTTAGAACTGAAACTCAAAATTTTTTTTTTTTCATCAAACCTATCCGTGTGGGGTATCTATGGATAGGTCTTCAAAAATGATATTAAGGTTTATAATATCATTTTTTTTCTAAACCGAATAGTTTGCGCGAGAGACACTTCCAAAGTGGTAAAATGTGTGTCCCCCCCCCCCCCTGTAACTTCTAAAATAAGAGAATGATAAAACTAGAAAAAATATATGATGTACATTACCATGCAAACTTCCACAGAAAATTGGTTTGAACGAGATCTAGTAAGTAGTTTTTTTTAATACGTCATAAATCGTAAACCGCAATTTACCTACAACGAACTACAAGAACTTTTATGTTATGTTACTTGCTGCTACGGAACCCTTCATGGGCGAGTCCGACTCGCACTTGCCGCTTTTTTAATATTTTTTCTCGTATCAAGTATAGTATACTTAATTCTCAGTATTGTCAGGGCATACGCACATTTTTAACAACCTGCATAAGATCTAACAAAATCAGCTAAGCTAAAACTATTTTAACCATCGATTCTTCTCAGGAAACTGAAGAAGTTTTCCCACGAAACCTGTAATTAATTCGCGATATTTTCTCCTCTGTAACAAGCTGATTAGCTGAAATTTATAAAGGCCAAAAATTTTTTTATCATTTTTTTTTGTTCTTTTGAAAAGGTATTCAAGTTCACGAGTAGAAGCCAAAATTAAAATTATTGTAGTTTCAGCTGTTATTGTTAGACCTTATAAATTGTATTTAAATGGACGTTGCAGCTAAGCTGACTCCAGAGTATTCCGTCGTTCGCCTTACTGAACAAGTAGTAAACTACTCACATTATGCACGGCATCTATTTATATTTATATAAATCTATGTCACTAGAGGATATCTTTTAGCAGACCCTGCTATCGTTTTTTCTGCATCAGACGACCTTTTCATTACATTAATGTTTTTTCATATAATATGAGGTGTTAAGAAATTAGTGATCATTACTTAAACTGGGGCTTCTACTAGTGAAACTGAACAACTTTTCCCAAAGAACCAATAGTCAATTCGCGAAAAAATTTGTGTACTTTTCTAACAAGTGGATCACCTGATCGGCCCACTTAGTATGGGAAGTTAAAATTTTTTTTGCGAATATACTATGGGTTCCTTTCAGAAAGTTGTTCAGTTTCATGAGTAGAAGCCCCAGTTTAAGTAATGCAACTAATTTGCTAACACTTGTATATATATTTTTAACCGACTTCAAAAAAAGGAGGAGGTTCTCAATTCGTCGGAATCATTTTTTTTTTATTTTTTTTAATGTATGTTCACCGATTACTCGAAGACGCCTGAACAGTTTTTTTTTAAAGGGTACACAGGTGGTCCCATATAAATTTTATCGAAATCGATTCAGCGGTTTTTGAGAAAATGAACAAAAACATAGCAAAACTGGAGTTGTTGCGATTGAAGTCGGTTGTTTTTAACGTATTCAGCGTGGTCATCCAATACCATATTATGAACTAACTACAAGACTTATAGTTAGTTCATAATATGATAATTATTATTTATTTCTTCTTTATTACACAGCAAGTAATTCGCACTTCTACACTTAAATTTACTTCACTTATGTAGTACTGTACTTCTGCTGTTAAGAGTCAAAGAGTCAACAAGTTGGATGCTTTCCACAAAAGCTAAGTGGCCTAAGAGCGCGCAACGTATGTTATAGAGACAATTCGGAAAGATATTAAATGTAAGACCTATTTTCCTACGATAAAACAGTCAACTTAAATTATATCTACGACAAAATCTTTACCCAAATACTGTTCTCATCATTACCAACACGAATCAAACAAGAAATCAAACAAAAGAACGTAAAACTACAAAAAAAATTCATTAGCCATCTATTAGGGTTCCGCATTTACTGCGCTGCGCTGTAAGACATCGAAGGTGAATTTATGGGTCCAATACTATTTACTGAGGTCCCCGAGGGGGTGAGGTGGGGGTGATCGACGCAGGGAGGGGGGGGGGTGACGTCAAATCCAAGGCAAAGCCGGATAAGCGCTAGCGAGGTGATAGTAGAAAGGATAGTTTCAAGGGATTTGTGATGAATGAAAATAAGGTGCTTAGCCGTTCGTATTTGTACAAATTGATTCGTAAGCTTCCCACAAAAGTAAAAGATAGATAGATTTGTAAGCTTTTCTGAGAGATAATGATTATTTTTTTCGGAAATCTACGTATAATTAATTTGAAGTTGAGTTTTATTGATTGCTGGGATAATGTGGACTGATTAGATAGATAAATAGAAAGTTTTATTTATACAATAATATTCCGGGATATATCACCGCAAAACACACAGTAATCTGGACCTAAACTAGGATATCCTATGCTCTACTATGGAAACCATAATTCGATAAAATATCTGTATAAGTCATACACGGTGACTGTTTAGATGCAAAGGCTTAAGGAAGTGAATAAAAAGCCGAAACTGTATAACTTTCTCCAAGGTATCTATGGTCAATTGACAAAATATTGTTTACTTTCCATACAAAATTGGCCAGTCAGCTCATCGATTTCTAATTCTATGTAAGGATGAGCGTTTCATTCTAACCAGAGAAAGGCTTGATTGATTTCAGAGTGCGAGCTGTCGTTGGAATCGTCTTGATTTTTTTTTCGGCTTTTCTAGGGCAGGCTAAGGCTCCATGGCCATACCGCCTCGTCTTTAGTTGTTGGAATCGTCTTGAAGTCAAGATTTACATAGACAAAGATATAAAGACTTTTTACTTTTAAGTCTGAAGACATAGTATAAATATGCAGTCGTTTTTGGTTAGGTTATCTATTTCTTTATATAAGATTTCTTTGTTCCCTTCATGGGATTAAATTTTTCTTCATCTTGTCGTGTGGCACATTTAACCGTTCTATCCACAAGGTATAGACGGTGGTTGCCTAGTGTTGCACTTAGCATCACCCGCGGTCACGTGTAGGGCATTTAGATCTACACCTACGACGTGTGCAACGCGACCATCATACACATCTAGATATTAGATGTGCAGGTTTCCTCACGATGTTTTCCTTCACCGTTTAAGCAGTCGGTATGAAAATGCACGCAAATTTCGAAAACCTTATTGGTGCAGTGGCCAGGATTTGAACCCACGACCTCTGGTTAGGAGGACGGAGTCACTACCTGCTACGCCACCGAAGTATGGGAAATCAAGTATTTCATCAGAATCAGTATTGGTTTCTTGGGAAAGCTTGTTTACTGTAGCAAGCTTTTCTTCCCCGTATTTTATATGTACAGAGAGAGACCTGTAACAATATTATCCGTAAACTCTTCGCTTAACAGTAATAACAAGTGTCAACTCATTAATACGAGTTGCTCTGGCGAAGAGTTTCTATCGAGGGGTGAAATACAGCGTTGCAATCCTACCGACAGACTTCTACTAGCTTTTATTGGATTCAATACTGATAGTGCAAAGAGTTATTTGCCTATATAGAGAGCGTTCCAAATTAGTTTCGTTACAGTAATTTTTACTCTGACAGCAGGATAGCCTATTATACAGGGTGTAAGGGACAGGTTTCCGAAAACTTTAAGGGCTTGCTCAGTAGACGAAACTGAACAACTTTCCACAAGAATTTTTTTCAGGAAACGAAAAAAAAATCGGCTTCTCCATACAAAATTATAAACTTGATTGGACAGTTTGTATGGAGAATGGAGATGTTCGTTTCCTGAAAAAAAATCTTGTGGCTAGTTGTTCAGTTTCGTCTACTGAGTACCCTTAAAGTTTTCGGAAACCTGTCCCTTACACCCTGTATTTTATTTAAGTGTGAATGGGGCAAACTCGTGTCAGGTGAATCTTAAATTGGTTATGGCACGACTTCTTAATATGCCACACGTATCCTATGTAGTTAATTTGTGGAGAATAAATCTTACGACACCTACGTACTTAAAATTCATCAAGAATTATTGGCTACGTGCGGTTATAATAAAAAGAGCCTACTTACATACTTATATTATATGGTTCATTCCAATCAAAAAAAAGCAAAACGTAAACAAACTTACTATGGAACTGACACATGTCAATGTCTTCTGCATACTACGTTTGTTTACCTTTTGCTTTTTTTGATTGGAATGAACTATAGATACATACTCGAAAACATAACCCTTCACTTGGCAGTACGTTAAACAAATTCGTCACATAATTATAGTGATTTAAATAAATAAAAGTATGTAATTAAAATCGGCTTTTGGAATATTTTTATCGCCGCGCCGTCTACATTTAGGATATAGCTAAGATACATTGGTGAAATTAAAATCGCGGACCATAACTGTGCCTTCTAGTGCCAAATGGAGGAGCCGATTAGTGCGGAAAGTATTTTTTTTTGCTCCGATTGAATTAGTCTCTTAGAGAAAGATATTCAGTTTCATGAGCAGAAATTACAATTAAAATTTGGTCCGATACCTATTTAATTTCAATTTCACCTTTATAAATATTTACCGTCATATATTGGACACTGTGTACGCGCCAGACTGGCACCCAGATTACAAGGCTTGCGGTTGGTTCGTTTGAAATTCGAACAGAACACAATATGTGTTCCAATTCCGAATTATTTGAATACGACAAGGACAAAAGCACAGCGACAACGTTGGCGCGACGGGTGGAAAACGATCCTTGATTTTGTTTTTTAGGGTTCTATACCTAAAAGTTACTGCCGCCAACGAAACCCTTTTACCTAAAGAATACGAATTACTTAGTCTAGACTCCAGACCACTTGTCTGTTTGGCAGCGCGTCATGGGGCTGTACTGTTTTTTTTTTTTTCTTTTTTATGGCAGAGGTGGCAAACGAGCAGACGGATCACCTGATGGTAAGCGATTACCGCCGCCCATAGACACCCGCAACACCAGAGGAGTCACAAGTGCGTTGCCGAAACTGTGATTTAAATACAAGGTTACCGAACGTTCCAACTTATATCTTTGAAACGAAAATTTATTAAGAGTCAAAGTAATACATATAATTATCAAAGCCCAACAAAAAGACGCTCCACGTAAATATGTGACAGTATCTCTGTACTCCCTACGTCTACATTATTTTAATTATTCATTAGTTTATCCGCCATAATAACACATATTCCTGCTACTTATAACAGAGCGAAAGATACAGCCATTTGAAGGGAGGACAGACAGACACCGTAGGCTTACTAAAAAGATCCCTAACTAAACAAATCCTAAATTTTCACAATAAGATAGTGCTCCAGTAACCGGCCGACATTTGTCACTAAACAGAAAGCGAAGACACGGCGTCGGCTAAATGAAATTGTGTAACTTCCGTTCTTTTGAACATAAAAATAAGTGATAAAAATATCCTTGGTTACGTTTTTTTGTAGTAAATAATAATTTTAAGTCGGAAAACTCACCTTGACTCAGATCGGGACAATGCTAGGTACCTGGAGAAAAATAATATAAATTAATATTAAATTAAGGTTAAGATTAGGCTTCAGAAAATGAAGGCCTGTACAACTGTTTAGGTGAACAATTCTGCTTAGTTATAGTTATAGAAATAGCAACAAAAATAGTTTTTGTATTAAGAAAGCTAAACTGTAGACACAGATACTAATTTTATGATTACCCTATCATTTACCCAACTTATTACCTTACGGAACAGGTATCTGGTCTTGGCAAGGGAAATAAAACTGCTGAAAAAATTGTCCTTTTCCCGAGTCGATTTGTCCTAATTGTGCTCGATACCCATAACATGTTTTCCACGTATATCTTTGTCTTCTGCCCTTTTTGTGGTAGACTATAGTTTCCTCGTAAAGACAAGTCCATTGGCGTAAAAAAGGTTTTGTGGAGCTCATATCGACCGGTTGTCACTATCGCTCTAATGGCTGTAGAATGATATTGTAGACGTAAAATTTAAAAGTATTTTTATGACATTTTCCGGGACAAAACACACCCGGTCAGTCCGTCACCTGTCGAGAAAAATATGTTTACCATGGTTGGAGATCGAATAAGACTCTTGAAGAAAGTCAGGCTAACCTATACGCCAGGTCAATAGTTAGACGTCTGTGAGATCTCTTTTTGTGGTCTAATTGGGCCCATTTCTCTAATTTCAGGGTCGAGTTAACTATTTGGGTTATTTTTTGTGAAGCTTAATTCAGCGGCAGTGAATGTTTTATGTAGTAAGGAAATAAATTGTTTAAACGTATAAAATAGCACATTTTTGTACAAAAATACCAATAGAGTTATTTCTATTAGATTTTTCATTTCCATATAATTTCTGGACTCTCCATATAAATTGATCAGTTCTTTAGCCAATTTTGTATGGAGAATCTAATTTTTTTGTTTTGTTTTCCTCAATGTCATATAACCAAAGTTACTCAGTAAAAGCCACATTAAACAGATCCTAAGCTTAGTATTATATTTTTAACCGGCTTAAAAAAGAGCAGTTATCAGTTTGTCTTGTATGTATTTGTGATGTCCGCGATTTAAAAGAGAACCACTGAACGGATTTCAATGTGATTTTCATTTTTAATTTTTCTCGGTCGATTCTTTAATTCACCCATATTTTATTTTTATTATCATCAGCCGAAATACGTCCACTGCTGGACATAGGCCTCCCCCCAAGGATTTCCACACCGACCGGTCTTATGTGGCTCGCACTCGCATCCAGCGGCTTCCCGCAACGTTCACCAGGTCGTCGGTCCACCGAGTAGAGGCCTGCCATATATATGTATACGGATTTTTGACCCGCAAGTGATAGAGGTTAAATCACTCCAAATTAGTCCTAGTTTCACCTCCCGAAAGGAATACGAACAAATTCCAGTCATCATATTTATATATCGAGGGTTCACGGGCGACTTGTATTAAGCGATATTTTTGGAAACACAGGTAACCTCTACTTTAAAAAAATATTTCTTACAAAATACCTCACAAAAAATAACTTCTGAATAATATTTAAAATATTAAGAATATCGAGAATCTATATAATACTAAGAAGTTAAGTTTTAATGATTATTTTTCTAAGAAATAGTTTTTTAAATCAGTCTCCTGAACATTTCTAAAAATGTCGCTTAATACAAGTCGCCCGTGAACCCTCGATATATATATCTGTAAATAAACCTGCATTCACCTATTTCATATCTACGTTAACTAGCGTTCTGAGAATTCAGGGCGAGTCCCAGCTGCTAACATCTACTAGCATGTTCCAAGTTCCGCCCCACTTCTCTGAAGGAAGCATACTTATGAACTTAATAAGGCTCGGAACAAATTACGGACGACGCGCTGTGGCATGGCGCCATACAAGTAGTGAATATTTTACATTTCGAGCAAAAGTACAATAAAAAAAATAAGAGTATAACCAAATAGAGGTAATATAGGAATTTATTATAGAAGAGGATGAGATCACGCAATAGAAAAAAAAGTAAAAATGTAAAATAACGAGATCAAGTATAATTTTTGAGGTTGAAATACCTGATTAGAGATAAATAGGACCGATCATTTTGTGCAAAGACATATTTGTTAAATGGTGTTTCTAAAAAAAATGTTATTTCTATGTAACATACATTGTTTTTTTTTTTTCAGTCAATGAGCTTTTATTAAATGTAGTTAAATTTTCAAGACAAACAGCCCTGATGAGAGCCGATGAGATAGTGACAAATCCGTCGCCGTTCCCTACATGTTTTACTTAGTTGGTTGAACTCTACTCCGATTACTAATAACTTGTTTCATACCTCGCATTAGCAATATTTCAGTTCTATAAACCACTACAGGCTGTTAAGAAGTTATGAAAGAAACCAAGATGTAGATGCAAAGAGATTTTAGTGCCGATGAGTGTTCAAACTTCTTAGTCGTGTTGCTTGTCCGCAGGGACAAGTTTGGTAATAATTTAAATTTAGAAATGATGGAAGTTTGAAATTTTGCGCCAAGCCCGTTATTTTCAATACTATTTCAGTTTTCATTTAAAAGGGTTGTCTAAACAATATCACTTTAGGCGATAAGATCGGCGAAATTGTACTTTTTTGTTGTTATTTTGCTATAATATATACATCTAGGTTAAGAACCAAAAGCTACTGCTGGGTCTCTTCCCATAGCTCGGGATGGTAAGGCCATGCTCCGCATACGAGAGCCAAGTTCGGATTAGTGAAGGTAGTGGGGTAGTGGCCAGGCTTAGTGTCAGAAGTTGCTTGTGAAGATTCTGACATTGCTTAACTACTGCTTATAACTGCTTATAATACGTATATAGCAACCGGCACCATCGGCTTAAGATACCTTGCTAAACACGGAAACGGTCTATGTATAAAAGACTGAAATAATAATAATAATATAGAATTTATTTCAGGCCGTAGCCCATAAGTGTTAGTAAAGCACAATGACTTACAGTACTAATGTTAGTAAAATACAGGGTGTAAGGGACAGGTTGCTGAAAACTTTAAGGGCTTGCTCAGTAGACGAAACTGAACAACATTCCACAATTTTTTTTTTTTCAGGAAACGAAAATAAAAATCGCCTTCTCCATATAAACTGTCCAATCAAGTTTATAATTTTGTTCGGAGAAGCCGATTTTTTTTTCGTTTCCTGAAAAAAAATCTTGTGGAAAGTTGTTCAGTTTCGTCTACTGAGCAAGCCCTTAAAGTTTTCGGGAACCTGTCCCTTACACCCTGTATACAATTATAATGAGACAAAAACACAAAAAGTAGGACAGATCACTACATCCGGAAAAAATATAATATGTCACTGAGAGTCAAATCCTTCCAGATTATGACCGTTTGTGTAGTGAGTTAAGCCGCACTTAGTCAAGGCCGCTTCGACAAAAATTGCGGAATACAAATTTTATAAACCGGTACAGGTAGAACTTAAAATTCGGTAATTATTTGATTAGGTATTTTAATAACATTCTAGTTTTTTAGTGTATCAAATAGACGTCATCTTAAGCAAGGTTCCCGAGCTCACCTTTTTGTTGGCGTTTAAAAGATGCGCGTGCTACAAAGCACGCATTTTGCAATGACGCGAGCGAGAAAATCCAATCGCCTAGTGTCCAAGTCCATTCTAAATATCAGCGTTACAGCGCTTCACCGAAGCGGACTATCTCGTACACCCAGATGCTAGAATCCGATTTGTCCTCACGCCACAGCGCTCACAGCGCTAAACAAAAAGTGGCAATCCTCGCTGAATGGAAGGAGATCTCATTGCTCTGGTTACTAAAGCGCTATGCAAACATAATCCAGCGATGCAGCGGATTTTTGCCGAGCGTGCATATATGCTGATGATGTGAATGAAGCCATAAAAGGATTACATTAAGTGGAAAGCTTTCTCGTTTGTATGTAAAGAGTGTGAAATGGGGATTCTGCAAAAATATGACGCCGTACATTTTGGTATTAGTAGGTATAGAATTTTATGACAATAAAATTGTTCTATACGTATTTTTTCTATAGAATCGAGAAGTCGATATGGAAGTTAAGTATACCTAGAGTGTTTCCTTGTCGAAGGTACTACGTCTGTAACGTGGAGCAAAAGCGTAGTAGTTCTTTTTTTCTCAATACCTTATTGAAAAACTACTCATAATATATGACTCACGTTTGCACGGCGATTTTTACAGTCATTCTTCATCAATCGTCTCGAGCCAAGTTTGGCGACTTTTAGCATCGCGAAAAAAACAAATTTCCGAAAAGGATTCAGCACCATAGCCATAGACCACATACATTCTTACACTTCAGTAGATTAAACAGAAGACCGAAGAGTATATGGCGCTTCCCAGCTATAGTATATGGGGTTTAAAATGAACAAAGATCGTGTCAAATGGTGTTAAGTGCTACTGTGTAAAGTAATTAAGCACCTTATTCAGAATTAAAATTCTAGCAGAACTGAAACCAGTTATAGACAAGCGAATTCACTGGAGCTTCTCATGTAATCATTAATATCAGTTTTTTACAAATTTTACAAATGAGCGGAATGTATCCCAATAATGGGGAAAAAAACTGACAAAGCTCGCCGATAGAGGCGCTGATATCGCTTGACTCATACTAACTGTCAAAACGTATAGAAAGAATAGGGTATTTTACTCTATACAAAAAAAAAACTAAAACTGCTTATTTACTGTAGTATTTGTAACAAGTAATCGAATTAATATGATTTCTATATAATAAAATGAGAAAAAACATTTTATTTTTGATTTACAAAAATCGAGTTTTTTAATCTGTTTTTCAAATATCTGAAACGACAGCCGCCATGCTGGTTGTCATGTGACGTCACAATAGTGGTAAACAATGACATTTTGTTCGCAATATATGTCAAAATTTTAGTACAGAGCTGTTTTGTTTACTCGTGAAATGACGTCACGACCTAAACATCATGGCGGTTAGCGTTTTCGCGCGCTAATTGGGAATGGTAATTTAAAATGTGTTTTTGGGGTACTTATAGGTTTCACAAAAAAATTAAAAAAATATTTTGGACTTTTTCCCACCTAATGATCAATTTGAGATACTTTTCAAAAAATGGTGAAAAACCCTATTGTTTACGTGAACTAAACATAAGATTATTAAAAAAATGCTGCGTTGTGTGGCGATTAGTTGCAATAATAATGGAAATCATTAATTTCCTAAAGATTCTTGGATGAACAAGACGTGGGAAAAGTTATGTTTTCAATTATGTACTTTTCAACTTCGCCTTTAATTGAGGAACAGTCCAAGTCGCATACATTTTCCATTTAACAATTTTACAGAAAAAAAAACTAATTTATAACACCTCGATACTAAAAAACATGGAACTAATTGAAAGTTGTTATGAGTCAAGCGTCCGTAGCGCCATCTGCAAATAGCTTTGCGATTTCTTCCCCATTGCACTTGCACACCACAGATTAGATATCTCTTTTCCTCAAGAACTGGTCTTCTCAAAGTTTTGTTCTAAAACGTTATTATGACGTGATTTTCTTAAAAAGTGACAACCTCCAGATTGACAGTTACTAAATGACAGATATGGGGAAATTGAGCTCAATGAAATAATTTCCCCCTTTAGAAAGTGTCGATAGGCCTATCCTAATGAATTTATATCTTAGGTCTATGTTGCACACAGTATCACATTCACCACTGATTAGTGCTATTCAAATGTGCAATTATGTAATTTGAAATGCAACTGAATACTTGAAACCCCAGCAAAGCAATGATATTGTTAATAAACCAGAGTTAAATATGATGTAAAGTGGGACCAGATAAATAGAATAAACATATGCATGTCCTAGGTCCTTCTGTAAATAATACCTGAAGTAGTAATAAGGTGGGGCTTCTACTCATGTCATTTTAGTTCTTACTACCAGTATACCTAATATTGTTTACCGAAAGACTTTTAAATTATATAAGTAACTGAAAAATGATAATGGGAAATCTTAAAACCCAATGAAAATCTTCCTGTCACCACTGGTATATTATTGAGAGAAGTCATTTAAATTATCTTATGATTCACTTGTGCACAGAACACTGGTAGTTGAGTAGTCGAGTTACTTTTTAATAAAAAATGTTTTTATCGAATGTCAAAAACGAAATGTTGTTCTAAAAAAGTTTGTGATTTTGAAAGATGACGTCATTGATCAATATATGTAGAGTTTGCACACAAATTACGATTTTTTATCAACTAAAAATTCTGATAATATTTGATATCATATTTAAACACCCATATTAAACGAAGAACTAATAACACAAATACTGAGATACATTTCATAGAGGGGCCTTTTGCGGTCGCACGCGACTAACTAACCGATAACTGAACACAGTTGTTACTAACCACTTGGTACTGTCGGCACCACAAATGAAATATCATTGTAGACAGCAAATACTGTAAAATATTTTTTAAATATGACTAGGTAGACATATTTATTTTTGTGTGAAGATATTTATTTTCCTGGTAGTCAACTTAAAGCTTTTAAGTTATAAGTTTAAGTATACTATATTTCTATTACCTACCGCTGAAAACATACAAATTGAATATGAAATACGGAACTGACACTATTTCTAGTGTTTAATAGAATAAACGAAAATAAATGCTCATGTTATTATGTTATTAAAAAAAAAAAAATCATGAAACAAATTTTGCTCCATTGGGATTTGGAGGCTATTGGCAGTATGAAGGTTATTTATTACAATAATACGACTTAAGGCTCTATGATCCTAAACATCCTTAATAATACACTTATGTAACAATAAAATTTCTCGATAAAAATCGATGGCGGCCGGAGATCTCTTGTCGCTATTATCTATGTTTACAAGATTCATTAAAATTGGATTTAAAAATAATTAAATGTGGCCTATTCTCATGAAATATCTTGCTATGCTGAGCTGTACTTTTAGCATGTTTATTTATGCATGTTTTTTCTTTTCAGTATAAATTAAAAAAATAAATCAAAAAATCATGAAATTCGTGTGACGTAATTTATGGATGGTCTCTAATCCATCAAATAAATATCGTGCATCAAACGCTACAACAAAACATAGTTTTTTTTTTCAGTTCCTTGACCTAAGCGCTACCGTTATACAGTGTAAGTACTCATCCGATTTTGTGAAAAATCTGTCATACAGAGTAAGACTTGGGTCCCTAAAATCTTACGACCAAACAGTTTTGCCGCCGACTGTTCCGCTAACAGTACACACAAGTAAACCGGTGATCGGGCGACATGACACCCGGTATTTATTGACTAACCGGTTTTGCTTCGATAGTGATTGTGAACATATCGGGCGTATCGGGAGCCGGGTCGTTCCCTTCCCTCAAATATGGTTGAGGGGAGCGATGGCTGACTCCCGCGTTATACTCGTGATCGGGTGCTGTCCGTGTGAACTGGCCTGCTCTTGTCATTGGTGTTTGGTCACAATAATTACCTGTTTGCACATTGTACTTGTATGTTTTTGTTTATCCTTTCACATTCGTTTGTAATAGTATGCAACTAAGCTAACCATATCTTTGTTGCTTACCCGAATTATGTAATAGCATATAAGAATTTTATTTTAAAAAATGTGTTGGAGGGAGTTTCTTTAGGGCCCGACGTTTTTTCTCTCTCCGCAAACACTTCCCGAAACGTTGGGTATACGAGTTCCGAGTGGTAGGAACTTCGTATTAGGTAGAAAAATATGACGTTCGAAAAGTGTACAGAGATACCTACTTCGAATAAATATTATTTCATTTCATTTCAACATTGAGATCGCCATAATTGAATAACAACAAATAACAATGTAACTTAATATTATGAATGCAAAAGTATGAATGTTTGTTTTTTTTTCACTTTCACGCCAAAACTACTGGAAGGGATTTGGATGAAATTTGGTAGGTAGGTAGTTAGATAAAGCACTCGGCTAGTTACAGGATAACTTTTAACCCAAAAAATTGAAGGGTTCCCGGAGGAATGCTTAAAATCTCAAAATTTCCACTTCGCCACTAGATTCTTTTTCTCTGGACCCAATTCTGAAGTTCACCCAGACGAAGTCGCGGGCGGAAGCTAGTAAATAAATATTTTGAAAAATGCAGGAACTAACGAAGCAAACTGCGGTATAGCAAAATGTTGCGTACGTATAAAATGCGATAGATATGAGTGTTCATAATTCTTTTTTTTTTTTAATTTTGTTTTAGCACATGCTTTATACATTTATTTTCTACCGGTACAAAGTTCCTACCACTCGGCACCTGCACATTATGTTAGTGTAATAGATAAACATCGGCAATCCCTACCTGTGTTTGGCATTCCTTGAAGATACAACACAAAAGCAAACTTTTATGTATACTGATGTATGCAGGGTGTTAAAAAAGTACCTTTAAAATTTTAAGGGGTTACTCAGAATCAATCAAGTATAGAATACAAGAAAAATATCAAAAAAATCAGATTTACAACTTTTTTCAGTTTCCCATACAAATTCTTGATTCACTATTTACGATATACGATGGGAAACTGAAAAAAAATTGTAGATCGGAATTTTTCAATATTTTTCCTGTATTCTATACTTGATTGATTTTGAGTAACCCTTTAAAACTTTAAAACCCTGTATAAAGAAAATTGGTTCCTATCGGTATTCAAGGAGAAGAAGTTATAATAGTCAAGAAGAAATGCTGACTAAAATTATGAGCACGTCAGATATTGGTACCTATAATTTAAATAAATTAGAAAAAAATCTTCTTAAAGACTATCGGCGTTGAAAATGAGACAGTTTAATGATATTTGTTAATTAACAGTAACTGATGTTAGCCTATCTAGGAACCACTTAGGCTATGAAAACCAAAACATTCTGAAGATCAGGTATCGATGGAGATGTACCTCTATGGCTGTAGGCGATATGCGTTCAGCTCAGAAAAGTTGTACCTTAAGGCGTTAAGTATAGCCAAATCGCAATATTCAATTCAAATTCTTGAAATAATGGTTAAAGCTATCACCATGGAAAAAATATATAACATACTTAAAACAATAAAAAACAAATTTCCTTGAACAGAATCATATAAATCACAAAAACTTTGATGAAAAAAAATATCCTGTAAACCCTGTATTTTGTATAAATTGCAAATTCTCTCGGAAACGCAATATTTGTTTATGTTGAAACCAACACACAAAAATCAGCCATTTTAATACCTTCAATTTACCTTGAAGGGTTTTTTTTAACTTATTTGAAAGCCAAGAAAAGTTATAAAAACATCGAAATCTCGAGAATTTTGCGTTCGGCCTTGACGTAACCGCCGCGATGGTACCCACGCTGATCTAAACTTAAAATGAGTGGCGTTACGGTCGATATTATATTATCATGCATCAACCTGCTCAGATTGAGTGTACGTCGCGCCTTAATATAGTAAATTCGAATTATAAGTAAATTAAACACACGATAAGCAACCCCCGAACTAGGATTTCCTGTAATATGGGTAAACATTATACAAATATGTGGTTTCGATACATACACAGATAATAGATAAATCTGCTCATGACATAAATGTTTGCCCTGGGTGGGACTACCACGACTATTATCGAATCAGTAGTCCAGGAGCACTAACCTCTGAGCACTAAGCCGAGTAAGTCAAATGCTCCTCAAATCTGCTCATCACATATGTAAATGTTTGCCCTGGATGGGACTAGTTAGTACCCACGACTATCATCGGATCAGTAGACCATCAGGAGCGCTAACCTCTGAGCCCTAAGCCGAGTATCTC
Source organism: Coleophora deauratella (assembly GCA_958295455.1). NCBI lineage: Eukaryota > Metazoa > Arthropoda > Insecta > Lepidoptera > Coleophoridae > Coleophora > Coleophora deauratella. Next base: position 17,942,816 of record OY282392.1, on the reverse strand, counting down.
AAATGTTCCTCAAATCGGCTCATCACATAAATGTTTGCCCTGGGTGGGTCTAGTTAGTACCCACCACTATCATCGGATCAGTAGTCCAGGAGCACTAACCTCTGAGCACTAAGCCGAGCAAGTCAAATGTTACTCAAATCTACACTTAGTTGTGCTTTATTACGGCTTACGGCTTAAAACAATAACTTTGAACTTCGGCAGCATTTCAACGACTAATCTAATAAGATATTCATCGTCAAAGATTGCTTTCAAACAAAGCAAAATTGCTTTGATAACAATATCATTAAGAAGATCATAGACCTAATATCAATGGACGGGACTTTTTAAATTAAAAATGGCATCCATTCACTCCATTTTTTGAATTGTTAATATGAGTGACACCTGAGTACAAGACAACTAAAAAGTTAAGAAGTGCGCTTTCACCTGCGCCTTGAAAATATTGAGAGAGACAATGAACGACGAATAGATTCAGGAAAAGAGTTCCACAGTCGTAAAATATCTTCATATAAACCTCAAAAGAGTTTACCATAAATAAGAAGAACAAAACAAAAATCCTGGCCGTAAACAACAAGAAACAAAAACGCAATCAAACAAAAAAGTTTTCATAACCGCTGCTAAAGGCTAAATAAGGGCACTCAAGACAAAAATGGATAAGCACGAAACGAACAAAATAATTTTTAGAGGGTGCTTACGACAAGGTTGTTACAAGCTTGTGGAAAGAGTAAATTGGACTTTCGCAATCGTGAAATATGGTTTAAATTGTAATCATGGAGCCTGAGGCAAAATGAGGGAGCTATTAAAATGACAGAGTTGTACGAAAATTTTTGCAGGGCAATTATATTCCTTGTTTGCTCTAAAAGCTATTAGATAATGATACTGACTGGTTCTTATGTTTAAACCAGAATTCGTTCTGGAAACTGAAAATTAAGCTTTTAAGACATTTTTTAAAGCCTATACTTACACCAAAAGAAGGACACATTCGGGATTTTCCACGTTATACTGAAAAACAATTTAAAAAATACTTTTTATACTAAAAAACAGATCACCGATTTACATGAAAGTTTTTTTTTGCAATTTCAATAATGACGTAGAACATTTGTCTAGTTTTATGAGAGGATCCTACACATATCTTATTACGAGTACATTCTGTAGATTTATCCTCCAAAAAGAAATATTTCCGCATGCTAGCAGACAAATACGATACGTCATGCCAGCAGTCACGCTAACGCCCAATCAATATCACTCAACTCAACCGAATGCTTCTCGCACACGTACCGTATCTCGAAAGCTGGTTAACAACATGAGTATTTCTGTATGTTACCCTCAGCTTTTAGAAAGTTCTGCTCTCTCTGTTTGTTCTATCACGGCACCACTCGCTATTGGAGATCCCTTTTCATCCTTCAATTCATCCCCACCAGCTAAAGCCGAATTAGTCTCGACCCGTATGGTTTCAGAAGTGTTTCCTACCTAGAACCCTCAAGCTATGGAATGAGCTTCCAATGGAGGTTTTCCCTGAGGTCTACACCTACAGTATGGGACTCTTCAAGAATGGATTTACTAGGTATTTGAAGGTTCGGCAAAGCATTGATAGAATCCGTGGTGTTGAAAAAAATCCCGATTGCCTTGGATCTTTCGGAATACTCTTAGCAGCCTCATCCAATGTATCTAACATGAATAAATTCAGCAAACATCAACTTAACACTAATAAAATGAAAGCCCTAACTTATGTTACTCTTAAAGCTCTTCCAATATAAAGCAGACGTTTTTTATCTGCGAAACTGATGTAACCAACACCCTGACTATATCCAATTACGTCAATCATATCCGCTGATATATTCTGTATGTACGTCTTGTTATATATAACACAAGTGCTTTACAGCACTTAGCACGGGCCTCGTCTGCGACCAATGTCCTTATATTCGATGTAAGTGTATTAAGCCCATAAGAATCATTGTATATATCTTTCTTGGTAAATAAATTATTATTATGATTATACTAAGTAGTTTATTATTCTGAGAAAGAACGGATTAAAGTCCCTAATACTTCCCACACAAAAAAAATATATACAGGTATAATATAATAGGTGTACGAAGATATATAACTGAGGCTTTACTCATCATACTGTACAAATTGTACGACACGTTTAGTTACTGTAAAAAAACTCAGGTATTTTAGAAGGACCCTATATACATATGTATAAAAGCTCCAAAGCTCTTATATTTTACATTATATAGGGTGTAACATTCAAGGTGTGCAATATTTACGGAGGTGATTAAGCTTCTCAAACTGATTACGAATCACTAAAAAAGTAGGCATCTTAAAAAAATATATTTTCGAATTATTTTCAGAATAGGTAACTTTTTTCTGTCGATTTTCGATAATAATCCCCCAACGGCGCGGCTGAAGGTCGCGCGACTATGCAGCGGCCTATGCGCGCGCGTCACAGAGCAGACACGTTCAGTATTCTAATGCCACAGAATCGTTAAAATGAGACAGAAAAAATAGATTAATTAATTCAATTTAACTTTAATCATGAATTTGATAAATTATTCGTAATAAATAAATGTTCATGTATCTTCTCAATAAATATTGCACACCTTGAATGTTACACCCTGTATTACCGACACTTTTGCAGTGGATGTAAATGAATTTCGCGCATCATAGCACTCTCCAGCAAGTTCAGGCTGCACCTGGGAGGAAATATCATTTTTTCGCCGCGCACCAATGAGAAATGAAATGGAATGCTTTCAGCTCGGATTTAACTCAGGCACCAGATGGGACGTTTTACTAGGAAATTGAAGAGAAAACCTAGTAAAAATACAGACTCAATTCGACTCACGTAAAAGTTATAAAGCTGAACCGCTTAAAACTAGTTTAAATGTAACCAAAGGTAGGTGAAGTGTACGGAATAATACTTGTAGTAGAAAAAAGTTTTTTAAGAGGATTTTTCAGCAAAAATAATTAATTCATTATGTAGAACAATTGATATGAGAAGACTTTAAATGATTTGTATTGCAATACCGAAGTTAATCCATAGTGTTTTCTTCGCGAAGCGGCGGGAAAGTTGGGAACAAAAATGTGTAAAATAAAGAACGATCCTTTGTTCGTTGGCGATTCTCGGTATTTTACAAGAAAATTCGAAACTTCATTACTTTATTACGTAATGATATGAAGTAGTTTTCAACGCCACGGTAAATTAAAAGTGAGTTCATTGTTAGATAAGTAGCATAGACTAATGACTAAACAGTAATAAATCATTTAATTAGAAAATGCAGAATTTGAGAATTAGGCGTAATAATATCATGTTGCTCATGAAACTATTATAAATAAGTTTACTGTAATTTAAATTAAAACTCGTTCGTGTACAAAACTCTCTAAATAACCTGACCTGACCTACCTTATTATGAAATTTTAATGAAACTGCAAAAGTGTATTTCAGATTTTTTGAATAAAAGTTTTCTGTGACGAGTACAACCTTCATTAGAGCTTATAAAAGTGGGGTAAAACCCGAGACATACAATAAAAGAACACCTACTGTAAATAACAGCAAAAACCGCCGAGGCATGACTCACCCCCTCTAATTCGATGTTATTAAACTGCGAGGGGAGAGAAAAATAAACTTTCAGTGATTCAATATACTAATTTTACCAGACACCGAACTCTAATAGCCTTCCACGATCTCTCAAAAACATTTCGACATCAAGCTATCGACAAATAGGTAAACACATATATTTTTATTGTGAAGGAATATGAGATAGAATCGATCATAACTCCTTCCAGCCCGCCGAGTAGATCATATAACAGTAAAAAATATTTTCCGATCAAAAAACGACACGATACGAGTATAGAGATACGAAAACACATGAATAAAATATCGAAAATACTCGGATCGCTAAGATTATTTACGATGGGAAACTGATGGTCGGTGTGGATGAAACAAAACGACCTGGTGAGGGGAAGGTTGGTGATAAATATCCTACAATAGCTGTAAATATGGCGGTCGTTACAGTGACGAGGTAGGAGATATCGGAGGCAGTCAGGAGGGTTCAATTCAAGATGCCGGAAATTCTCTTGATTTTCGGAAATTAACGCCTCATTCGTGCGCCACAAATATGTTACGCAAGGCAATTGCCCTTATCAAATTAAGTTATATCAGAGAATGTTTCATGTAGATATCCAGTCAGTAATATTTATAAAAGGTTAAATTTTGTAAGGACCACCTGTGAAGTATACCCTTTTAAACAAAAAAAGAATTTTCCAAATCGGTTCAGGCGTCTTCGAGTAATCGGTGAACATATATAAAAAAAAATCCGACGAATTGAGAACCTCCTCTTTTTTTTGAAGTCGGTTAAAAATACCAAAAGAGAAACCAAGATCTACAGAAACAAGTCTAAATTCAAAAATCCACTCCCAGAAACGTCCCTGGATCAGTGCACTAAAGTTCGCCCCACACAAAGAGCCAGCCCTGTGAGTAAATCATTTAAACTGCAGCCAGCTAGGTGTTTACACCTGGGTTCGCCGGTAATCGAGAATCATAGTGTTTATAAAACTTGTTCTAAGGTCTGCCGTGGCAATCTCGAGAGCAGTATTTTTTAAACAAGAACTACGGAGCTATACAAGACAGTCACAAAAAACTGATAGATAGTAGGATCTCACGGGGCTTTTGAGTATAATGGCAACTCAGTTTATCTCAAAAAATTATATTTCTTTATACAAATTGATTGATGATAGCTACCTATTCAGACAATTTTGTATGAGGAGTCCTCAATGACTGTTAATATTTTTTCGATTTCGGTAAGGTCAAGTTTGGCAAGGTCGGTGTACTTACGTTTTTGAGTTTTATAAGCAGGCAGGTGTGATCTAGCTTAGTTTTGCTATGCCTTTTTTTATACACGGCGGTTATTGGAATCTTGAAATTTCCAAAATAGGACACCAAGATTTATTGAGAGTTGCTTATTCTTTTAATGGCAAGATTTATGAGTGAAAGCCGTAGTTTAAATCCAAAATAGTAAAATAATCGTCACGTGGCGACAAGGAAAGATTAAAGTGAAGCGTGTAAGGGGAAGACCGAGAATAAGTTATATGGAACAAATTAAGAATGTTGATGTTTGTTCATCCATATCGTACCCACTGCAAGGGCACGGGTCTCTTCCCGTACTTCGGGAAGGTTAGACCATACTCCACACACGGGGGCCAAGTCCGGATTGGTGGAGGTTGTGGGGCTAGTGGCCAACACCAGTGTCAGAAGTTTTTAAGCCGCCTATAAAGCCTCCGACATAGCTTAACGACTGCCATCTAGTGATAGTAGCCGGCACCAACGGCTTAACGTGCCTTGTGAAGCACGGAAACGGTCGAGATAAATGCGACTAACAGTCAAACCTATCCAGGTATTGACCGCGTCTGTAGTCAGTTAACCTGGGTGATCGACGCGACCACGAAAGCCGCACTGAGCCACGACCGCTTTGATGTGATGTCGTAGTACAAATAAGTCAAGGAGAAGTCCTTGAATAGGAATGAATGGTTTGAGCTACACCGACTAGAGCCCAGCTCATAAATAAGAGAACAGAGCCTCAAGCATCCAGTGGCTTCTCGCATGTCTGACTAGATCATCGGCCCACCTGGTGGAGGGACGTTCAACACGAGCACTTCTGACACGTGATCGCCACTAGAGAACTTTCTTTCCCCATATGTTATCAATTCTGCAACCTGGGCCTACCCATTGACTGTTCAACTTGATTTCACAAGCGAGATAACGACTGACGACTGCATGGACCTTCAAAAGTACCCACAGAGGAGGCGAGGTCACCAGAGAAGAGAGAGAGAGAGATAGAGAGAGAGTCCATTCTGTATGTAATTCTATTTAATATACAGTGTCTTTAGACACTTCTAATTTTATTTTATGGAATCCTATACATAGCTTCTAAATAATTAAATATCGACTGATTCGGTCTTTCATAAATTAGAGATAGGTATTATATTATCTATCCCTTTGAAAAGGTGCCCGTCTAAAAGATGTTGAACTTGCAAAGAAAGGGATGAACAATTAACTTGCACGCGTAAGTTTCAGTACCTATAACCCAATTTTAGACAATGGCCAACCCGAAAAGAGCACTTTGGATGACTTTGGAGTGCTCTTAAAAGGTGTCTTGTCTTTAAAATTGCGGGGAGGTTATAATAAGGGTGCCTGTGCTCCAGGAAGGACTGGCGTGCCCTTTTGTTGTGGTTAGGGCAGTGACATACAATATTATATTGTAAGAGTATTCTATAGAGGGTTCCAAAATTCATTTGCAATGTACGAGTGGGAAAGCGCACCCTATATCAAGGGTTTAGAAAATATAATTCCAATCTGTGTCAAACCCAAGAAAGCATGAGTATTGGATATTCAGCAAAAAGGAATCCTACGATAGCAGAAAAAAAAATTAAGAGCAATCACATTAACCCAAAGACGCGTACAGTGCGTAAAGGTCGCTACGGTCGAACAGCAATATTTGTTACACACAAATAGATACATAAATCAAAAATTGGAAAAATAACCGAAATAAAAATAAGTTGCATTTCCCTGCCACAAACGCGGAAAAGTGTGCATTCTTGTATCGGCTTATACAGTCACCAAAGGAAGTACCTCGAAACACAACCCAAAGACAACCCATATCATTCCCACTGCAGGAGCACATAAGTTTAGATTACGGAACAGTGAGATTTTTAAATATTCAGACATGTAGCAATAATTCAGCTACCTCAAAGGGCTGACTTTGACCAACACAGTATATTAAACAGTACAGTATGGACAGTCCCTACCGCCGTCTGAAGGCGACCTCGCACCCCTGTAGGTATCCTCCGGCCGGTGACAATATATACGCAATCGTCACTTAGTTATTTCGCTCACTTCTCGGTGTTAGAAAGGGAAGTCGTAGTAGGTAAATAGCCGGGACGATTTGGAGTGTCTGGTTTATGGTGTTTCCCGGCATTTGGCACAGACTTTGTAGATGAATTAAAGAAGATGCAGTAACTAATTATGATATTACATGCAAACTCCTTGGTATCGATACGGGAACAACATACAGTCTGACTACGATCTTGTGGCGTGTGGATCACATTGACAGAGGGGCGCTTTTGTCGCAAGCCTGACATGTAATTCATACAAATAGTGTCACTAAAGACGAGGCGGTATGGCCATGGAGCCTGACCTAGAAAAAAAAAATTGTGTAATTTTTCAAGATGGCGGCGTTAGTTACGGCTATTCACCACACGCCAAAAGATCCGTTTATTACCCTAGGCTCAACTGCGAGGCTCAACTGGTTGAGCCTTACCAAAAAAAAATTCCCCACGGCACAACTGGTTTTCTAGTGTAGCAAATGTATGGTAATATTTTTACCCACCGTTTATTACCCTAGGCTCAACTGCGAGGTTCAATTGGTTGAGCCTTACTAAAAAAATCCCCACGGCACCACTGGTTTTCTAGTGTAGCAAATGTATGGTAATATTTTTACCCACGGCTCAACCAATTCCCGTAGGCTCAACCGCTTGAGAATCCATACTATCGTAGTCAGACTGTACGTTGGCTACTGACAGCAAGCAGTATCTCATGAAGCCCACAGAGCAAGCTCAAAATTAATCACTTTCCAATTTTGTTTCCCGCGACCCCACTTTGTTCGCAAGCCGCAGACGGATTCCGCGGAGAATTGCCAAAGAGTTTGGAAGCATTGGGTTTGGCAGTATAATTAGAGGAAGCCAAGGAAGGAGGAATATAATTCGATAAATTTTAAGTACGGAGAAGGAAGATTTATTGAAAATTATGTAAATTTGTGTACATTAGGTAAAGTATTGGTAAGGTATATTGGTGTGACGAGGTTTGTGTCGCATATTCACGTTACAATTGGCATCACGTTTTAATCCCCATACGGAACTGTTATTGAAAAGTATTTCAAAATTTGAATCCGAGACACTCGCCATTTACAGATAGTGTTTTAATATCTATTGTTTTTTTTAATAATACCACCCCCGACAGTACAAGTCGAATATATCGAAAACCAGTGATCCTATTTTCTCTTCAAACATAGCTCAGAACAACTGCAACTAGAAAAACACGTTCAAATCACTCTGTATCTGTTTATGAGCTATAATGCTATGGACACACACACCCACACACACACAATTACACTGGCTCAAAACTTATAACAACCTTCGTTTCTCCAACGGAGGTTAAAAACGAGGCACTTGATAAATCAGCTTATTCTAAATTTAGGCTGCAACATTATACGAAGTATAAGCAGCTTTGGTACGGGATATCAAGATGCAGATCCAATTATTAAAATAAAAATTTATTAACTCCAACTGACAGAAGATACTACAAACAAGGATAATTTCTAAATCCGACTTAAAATAATGTACAGCATTTACTTAATTAACGAAATATCAAGCGAAATATATTAACTGTCAATCATTTCTTGATAGAAGGCATACACCGATCATAAGAAGGTTCGCTCAAGTTTAGTCTATTATCACCATTGACCATAACACTCGCTTGTAAGTCCACTGAACCGGCGTAAAACACTTCACACAATGGAACAGTTCTGTCACGGGTCACCGGGTGATTGGAAGGTGGGTGCAAAGCTTTAAGGCGAAGCTAGTACAGACCATTTAGAACTATTTAAGCCATAGTTGTCTTAGACTAAGTCAGACTATTTTTTTTTAAGAATTTTTTTTGTTTTTTTTGCGAAAATCCCCAAAATTTAAGAGTTTATCGCAAATTTATGGTCCAATTCAATGATAAATGCTTTTTTTATTTTTTATTTAATTAAAGTAATGTGTAAGCAATCCAAAACAACATTTTCTAAGCATCTGTGTAATCAGATATTTTTTTTACAGACCTTTGAAGTTTACGAAAAAATCTAAAATTTAAGAATTTTATTTTTTGACCTCATTTAAAAAAAAAACGAAGGGAGATTGTTTCGTTCAAACCTTTTTAAAAACTTGCTTGATTATCGCTCTTTCTTTTGAGGTATCATTTTCGTAGATATCTTACAAATTATTGAAGTTAGGACCTACAAACTAATTTAAGGGAGTTTTTTTAGGCAGACTAATTAAAACAACATTTTAACTAAAATCTTTTTTATTGGTGTTCAAAATGACTGCCGTGATTTCTTATGCAGGCACGGGCGCGCTTTCTCACTTCTGTCGTTGTTACTCCTCAACAGAGACATTGAAGATGCGTGGTTTCTAAAATCAATTTTATGGACGGATGAAAGCAAATTTTCAAAAGAAGGCATTACAAACTTTCATAACCTCCACGAATGGGCCGAAAAGGACAACAATCCACACTGGAAAAAGCAGGTGTCGTTCCAGAGACAATTCTCTGTAAATGTATGGGCTGGAGTAATTGGCAGAACATTGATTGGGCCCCACATCTTACCAGACACTTTGAATGGCGAAAATTATTTAGAATTTTTGCAAAATGACTTACCAGTTCTTGTAGAGGAATCCGGTGCTCCAATATTCGACACAGACCGAGAAGTCATCTACCAGCAAGACGGATGTCCAGCGCATTGGTCGTTAAATGTGAGGGAACACTTAAACAATTGTTTCCCTCAAACCTGGATCGGCAGAGATGGACCCATCCCTTGGCCCGCCCGGTCGCCAGATCTGACCCCGGTGGACTTTTTGGTGTGGGGTCGGGCCAAGGAACTTGTCTACACGAATATTGAAATAAACACAAGAGAAGAATTGCTTGAGAGAATAAATTCAGCATTTGAAACGATGAAACTGGAGATGATGTTAAAAGTAACAACGACAGAAGTGAGAAAGCGCGCCCGTGCCTGCATAAGAAATCACGGCAGTCATTTTGAACACCAATAAAAAAGATTTTAGTTAAAATGTTGTTTTAATTAGTCTGCCTAAAAAAACTCCCTTAAATTAGTTTGTAGGTCCTAACTTCAATAATTTGTAAGATATCTACGAAAATGATACCTCAAAAGAAAGAGCGATAATCAAGCAAGTTTTTAAAAAGGTTTGAACGAAACAATCTCCCTTCGTTTTTTTTTTAAATGAGGTCAAAAAATAAAATTCTTAAATTTTAGATTTTTTCGTAAACTTCAAAGGTCTGTAAAAAAAATATCTGATTACACAGATGCTTAGAAAATGTTGTTTTGGATTGCTTACACATTACTTTAATTAAATAAAAAATAAAAAAAGCATTTATCATTGAATTGGACCATAAATTTGCGATAAACTCTTAAATTTTGGGGAATTTCGCAAAAAAAACAAAAAAAAATCTTAAAAAAAAATAGTCTGACTTAGTCTAAGACAACTATGGCTTAAATAGTTCTAAATGGTCTGTACTAGCTTCGCCTTAAAGCTTTGCACCTACCTTCCAATCACCCTGTATGTTATCACAATGTCAAAGTTAGTATGGTAATACATCAATAATGTATTATTTAGAATATTACAACGGATATCCACCTAAAATCAATGATTATTGTAGGTAAAAAAAAAGAATTACAAAGTAGGTATACTTACATAAGTCCTGTGAGGAGATTGTTGTAAAGTTTTTTTTAAACGGCACCCAGTATCTGAAAAGAAGAGAAAAATATAAAAATATTTTAACGTCATATAAAATCATTAAGTACTACTACTATAAAAAAGGAATGGCGGTAATCATTAAGTATAAAAAATAATAAAACACGTCAATTAAAAGGGTTACTCCCTGAGGGCTCCGATCCCCGAGGCACGCGTCCCGGAGGACCCCGAATACGATGAACTTGAAATTTTATCTAGTTAATCGTATTCGGGGTCTTCCGGGACGGGTGCCTCAGGGATCGGGACCCTCAGGGAGTAACCCAATTAAAACGTACGTCAATTAGGTATTCCTATGTCAACTCTACGATTAAACTAAGTTTAAAATTTTGAAACAACAATATATTTCAATCCCCGATTCCCCATGAATTTCAATTTTACACAAAATTCGAAAATCTCAGAAATAAATAAACATTGACGAATTTATACTCTTCTCGAAAGTAAACATCCCTTTCCGGTTCATACAAGTGTTCCTCAAATGATATTTAAGTAAAGAATACATTTAAAGTAAATCATAGCTACATCCGGGCGTAAGGATTGTCTTTGTTTATAAATTATGTTTTACTTTATGCCAGCACGAAGTTTGTAAACTATGACCACGCTGAATAAGTTAAAAACAACCGACTTCAATCGCAACAGCTCCAATTTTGCTATGTTTTTTTGATTTCCTCAAAAACCGCTGAATCGATTTCGATAAAATTTATATGGGACCACCTGTGAAGTATACCCTTTTAAACAAAAAAAGAATTTTCCAAATCGGTTCAGGCGTCTTCGAGTAATCGGTGAACATACATAAAAAATTAAATAAAAAAAAAAGATTCCGACGAATTGAGAACCTCCTCCTTTTTTGAAGTCGGTTGAAAACAGGAATACCGTAGGAACCTAATGAAACAATTCACGGGACAAACATTCCCAAAACAAACTCGGCGACGATCATAATACGATACCTGTGCGAACGATGCTCGGAATGAAACTATAATTAAGAGCATAAAAGGTTTAATGGGGCCAGCCGAGCGGAAAACCTCGAGGGAAACGCTTTTCCTCTCCGCTGCGTCAGCCCTGTGTGGTCGGATCTGAAATGCCCTTTCCTCTTATTGAATGAGTCGTGAATGTTGAGTTATGTACTGGTGGTTTTTAAGTGTTCTGTTTGATTTAACGTTTGTAAAGTATGTAAATAATGAAATTATTTAAAAGAAAAAAACATAATTTGTGTTTACTATAGAAAATAAAATGTTAACAGCCCATTACGTCCCCACTGCAGGAGCACGGGTCTCTTCCCATAACTCGGGAAGGTTAAGACCATACTCCACACACGGGGGCCAAGTCCGGATTGGTGGAGGTTGTGGGGCTAGTGGCCAACACCAGTGTCAGATGTTTTCAAGCCGCCTATAAGGCCTCTGACATGGCTTAACGACTGCTAGCGATAGCAGCCGGCACCAATGGCTTAACGTGCCTTGCGAAGCACGGTAACGGTCGAGATAAATGCCACTAACAGTCAAACCCATCCAGGTTATGACCGTGGCTGTAGTCAGTTAACCTGCGTAATCGATGCGACCACGCAAGCCGCACTGAGCCACGACCACTTCGCGAAAATAAAATAAAGGGCCTTAATTTGAATTAATTAAAATAACCCGATCTTTTAAGAGCATGCAGGTATGTTTTTGAGAATCCAATAAGCTGATTTGTAATCGCATTGGATTTTTTAAAGACTTATCACAAATCAAATAAAACAATACTTTTTTAGTATTTAACTCTAAAAGCATGTCATCTTTAGCCAAATTGTTTCAAAAAACGTTTCCTTCGGAAGAAATATCCTTGCGGTATTGATATCGTTTCCTTCGGAAGAAATATCCTTGCGGTATTGATATAATATGTTAGGTACGTATCTTTTCAATGAAATAAAAGAAAATGAAATTAAAAATTGCGCTCCTACAAAATTAATTATAATTATATACCTAGTGGTATCGTAAATTGTTACTTTTACTAACTAAAATAAGTAAAACTAAAATCATATTTACGAGTAGGTATATTTTCCGAGTTCTCAGATAATTTACAATTTGCACTTTTTAACGCTTCTAAATTACACAAATGGCAACACTTTCACAAACAACCAGCACTTAAACAAAGTGAAACTCCAAAAAGTTAAGAGTGGCAAATGGACATCAAAAAGAGCATCCGGGCAATATTCGCGGAAAACTCAGTGATAAAACGAGACCGCATTTGTGCGGAAAAGTGTCAGAGATAACACAAATAAAATATTATCTAGGAAAATGTTTACTCGCGAAATGTGTACACACCTTTTTGGCGGTTAGGTAGCGTCCGCCCTGCCGGTGCGGTGATACGATGCTTTTTATGAGAAGGGACTTTTGTCCGTCTATTGACGGACAGGTTAAACCCTCTAGTAGCAGCAATTCGTTTGTTAGTCTGGTTGACTGAACTACTTAAAACTTTTCAGCAGCAACAAACCTGGTCGGTTCAGAGCACCGAACTAGTGAAAACCTTTAGCAGTGTAGTACGATTAGCAACTTTGTGGTCGAGACGGTCGTTGCCAAGACATATATGTATATACTTACATACGAGTGTATAATTTGTAAAATATATTGTATTTGTAGTGTTGCCATTTTTAAAACGAAAATCATCACCGTTTTTTTTTTTAATAAACAACGTTTATTATAAATCAAAATGGCTGAATTTCGCTTAATTTCTTAGGCTTAATAATGGATGTATGTTCGAAATTACCGTTGTTTTATGGTTCCATGACCATTAAGTCTATTTGGTTGAGCTATATTCCACAATTGACATCTTTGGAGATAATGACATTGATAGGGTGGGTACCACTTGCGCCATTTTACATTTCAAGTAAATTATACAGATGGCACGCTTCATATAACTAAGACACCTATCTCATAACTGATTGACTGACAGACTATCTAAACGATTGCTCAAGGTATGAAACCGATAAGATATGATATGACTATTATTTTTTTGACAGGATCTTATCTCTAACAGAATGTTATCGTGATTCTAATGTATAATGTATTTACATATTCCCACTCGATGAAAGAGCACCCTTGTACCAACAAGTATACACAAGTAAAATCTATAAAAAAAAATATTTAAAAAATCTATTTTAAAGTTTATAAATTTAAAATACGTAAAAGGGTGGTACTTTACATACTGGAATCTTTGATTCTTTTTAAAAATAAAACTGATTTTAGCGTGCCACCGGCTACTATATATTTTTAAAAGTAATGAAATTTTAGTCAGAATGTCTCGGTAATTGTATCGAGCCCAATAAAATGTTATTACTATAATTAATATTAAACATTTTCCCCATGTTAGAGTTAACGTTAAAATCAAGATGGAAAGGAATAAGCATCCAAAAATGCTTAATGTCTTACGACCTATCTCTTCTCTTTTTTTATAAAAATAAGTTTCATTTACTATATTTTATTTAGGTACTAAACAACCCAACACAAAACTTCAATAAAAGCCGCAGCCGACCGAAAGTACCAGCCAGGCTACTTCGCGTCATTGGCTATAAAAAACGGGCTGCACTTGCTCGATTGAACCTCCCTACTCCTAAGCTAAAGCATTGCCAGGCCACGCGACCGCAGAAGCCACTAAAACTCTTCAACTTGTTCCACAGCAAACCTATGGAGAAATGAAAAAGTCGTAGAAAGCAACGACGGTAATACATAATATTAATAGAATTTATGTTAATAGAGAATTTATGTTAGTCTTCGACTTCTATACGAAACACATCCCTTTCGGGTTTCTTTTGTACATGATCACAATGTGTTTTACACTATGTTTAAATAAATAATAAAAATAAAAAAAGTATTTTTTTAAATTATCTTCAATAATTCTTTTTCTTATCATGTGGCACAATTTAACAGAGCTTTCACAGTCACGTGTAGGACGTTTAGATGGCGGGTGCTACACGGTCGCCAACAAGCACCCCAAACAAGGTGACATTTGCTGTTTCCAACCATATACTTAGACAAAGAAATTTGGTCACCAACCACGATCTACACGGTTGGAAACAACGAAATATGTCACTTTGTTTGGGGTGCTAGTTGGCGACCGTGTATAGCACCCGTTTTACACAGACGGACGTGTGCAACGCGAACATCATACACATCTAGTAATCAGATGTGCTGGTTTTCTCACGATATTTTCCTTCACCGTTAAAGCAATCGCAATGAAAATGCATTTATGTTTCGTCTCTTACATTGTAATATGAAGAATTCTTAAAATATTGAAAACAATATTTTGCTGGTACCAACCATACCATCTTAAATGATGATACTTATCGAAATTCCATCTACTGATACCGATTATACAGCTTGTAAAAACCAAGTTACGACACGATAATGTCATAATTAACATGACAGAGGGAAATACATAAGGAAAGAGAGATACTTGGAGGAATCCGATCGATGATACATAAAACAGCCCAATACATGATATTAGCTTGATAAAACCTGTAGACTGGTAACCATCAACCGGTCATAACCGGTGAAAACCGGTGCATCCAGATTAAGTTTGTTAGTAATGGCTTATCGGCCTGTTAATATCCAACAGGGTTATTGGATTACCTCAGCTTTGTCCGAAATGGTGAAGTCGGTCATTTGGAAAATACATTAAGGTTACAACCGATAGAAAAGGCGCTAAAAAAGGCTTCTATTTTATTTAACTACCACGCGTGCCGTTTTTAAAGGGAAAAGAAGGTGTTTTACGCCCTTTTACATCAAAGGAATTCTTGGGGTGTTAAAAAGGATAGGTCCGGGTACTTATTTAATCTTCTAAAAGAATAATTATTCTGAGTGGTCCTTTGTTCTTTTCCCTTTAAATTTTGATAGATCTGTCGAATAATCAAAGAGTACCTACGATCCAGGGAGTTTATGATCCTAAAAGCCATCAAGTGATTCGACATCTTAATAGACTAGCTAAAATGTAAAGTGAATAAAAATTACACAGCAGCTATTATAAAAGCATTAAAGTTCTTAAATAAAAAAATGACTTCTCGATTCGTCGAGGCATTGAAGTAACGAATTATTTATTTCTTATTTATCCATCTGCATGCCTACTTGGCAGATACATTTTATGCTACTGGTAAGTGGACTCAATTCTTACACGGGGTGACTTATATCCGCTGAAAAGCGGGAATGGATGCAATATTTATGAAACTAAACAACGTCCCCGCTTACATATATACAATAAGCAACTTATACAATAGCGCAGCAAAAAAAACTCCACTCCGACTATAGGAGTCGGATACAACCTATACAGCCTCTTGGGAAAGTTCTTAAAGAGTACCACCTTCCTCAATGAAATTCCCTTTTTTTTTAAATGTGATAGGTGGCAAACGAGCAAACGGATCACCTGATGGTAAGCGATTACCGCCGCCCATAGACACCCGCAACACCAGAGGAGTCACAAGTGCGTTGCCGGCCTTTGAAATGGGTATTGATAAAACCTTTTTCCAAGTAATATGCCGCTAGGACAAAAGTCACCTGTAAGTATATGCAGATTGTTCACAGACAGAGCTTTCCCTTTGATACAGTAAATCGGCTTATAGCTTGATGTAATGCATAACAGCATGCATGTAATAAAGTATTGGAAGATAGTGGATTAGAGTCGAACAGAATGAAAACTTTCATAAAGGGAAGCTTAGTAAGTTTTTATCGCAGCCCCGTATGAATGGAAATTAATTTTAAAACTCATATAAAGGTAGTTAAATATTCTCAAGGGACTTATCGACTTGAAGTAATCCATTATACTGGGTGTAACAAAATTGGTGTAGGACCCGTTAACTGGGGATTCTACTCATCGTACTGAACAACTTTTTTTCTACGACTTTTTTCAAATCGCAAAAAAATTTTTGGACTCCATACAAATTGATCATCTGTTTTGCCATTTTTTTCCACTGTTTTATGGAGAGTCCAACTTTTTTTGTTGCAATTTGAACAAAGTCGTAGAACAAAAGTTGTTTAGTACGATGAGTAGAATCCCCAGTTAACGGGTCCTACACCAATTTTGTTACACCCTGTATATCATGCTATTAAAAATACAGAAATCAATACAGAAACAGAAATTCGTTACTTCACAGACGTACCTACCTATACATCCCATTCAAACCAAGAACATTTAAGGCAGGCAAGTTTCGAAGGTTTTACACAAAACGAATTAATTTTCAGTCACCAACTTAAAATTTTAACATAAGTACCAAAGTATTTAGGTCGGCATACACCTAAAACTGGCACATACGATAGTTTCAGAAACCTGCAGGTTGACGAGTAAAGCACAGGGCTGAAACTAGGTGCGGAGGTCAATTTGATTTGAAAGTTTGGGGGCGTTTATCAAAGAACAATATTTTCAGCATTAAACTTAATAATTTATACTTATAGCTAGTTAATAGTTAACATTTTGAAGGTAGATATTACAACATAAAGGCGGAGCTGAAGGATCAACAATGGAATCAGGGGAAAACCTTTCAGAAGTCTTTGTGTTGATCAGCAACGAATTTTCACTTGTTCTTTTGTTACTGAGCTTTCATTTCACTAATATTATAGATGCGAAGGCATGGATGTTTATTTGTTTGTTCCACTTTCACCCCGAAACTACTAAACGGATTAGGATGAAATTTGGTAGGTAGATAGATAAAACACTCGGCTAACACATGGATACTTTTTATCCCGGAAAACTTTCCCGGAGGAATGCTTAAAAACTCAAAATTTCCACTTCTTCACTACATGGCGCCACCTTAACATTTTCTTTTTCTCTGGACTCAATTCTGAAGTCCACGCAGACGAAGTCACGGGCTGGAGCTAGTTGTACATAAATTTAGGCCTCAACCCAAGCCTGCCCGTGTTCGGCCCTGGCTAGATGCCAGGGGTCGCGGAATAGTTTGTCCCCAAAACTCCAACTGTGTGTTTCGCTACCTTCCCGCACTACTGTCGTACCTAACTAAGCAAGCGGTGTAGTAAAGTAGCAAGTTAAGGCGAAATATTTGCGTGTTGAAGAAACTGTGCACATAGGAGATAACAGTGGCTTTGTTGTAGTGGTGTTTCTGGAGGTAGATAACAATACATTTAGCCAGTTATATGTGGGTTTCATTTGTCCCCGTGAAAAAGAAATATTTACGTGTTCAATATGAAACATGTCGGTAAAAACTTCTGTCATGGTTTCCGTAATCAGTCTGATTTAAGTTGAGATGAAAAAATTGTGTCACTGTTAACCGTAAAAGGCAAATAACTTGAAAATTACTGAACCGTTTTCTCCAGACATAGCTAAGAACTATCGTAATAAAACCTACTTTCAAATAAAAACATTCGAATCGTTCCACTAATCTAATAGCGCCAATACCGTATTCAAAAACACATTTCAAGCTTATATACACCACTTTTTTGCGTTGTGGTTTAATTACTGGTATCGTAAAATTGTTAATTCTAATATTGGTTAGGTTGTCTTTAGGAAACTCCAGGACATCATCAAATACATTTTTATTCATAGAGCTTTTATAAATTTTGATTAAATTTAGCGAAAATTGCACTGTATACAAAATAGGATGTGCAAATTACGAAACTGAAACTCATCCGAGTCGTGCACAAAAGTTGGCGAGCATCTGACTTGAGCTGGTGCATTTCCAGCTCAACATCCAACTTACCTACCGTCATTAGAAAGTGCAATCACGTCCGCCGGACGCGAAGCAACAAACAAACGGCAGAATGCAGAGCTGAGTTCCACTAAATCGGACAATTCAGGGTTCGGCCAGTGGATTGGGGCAAGCCAGTTGCATCTAACCCTGGGCAGATTTATGGTGCAACGGCCACCGATTAAGATTTGCTGTTGTTATAAGAGTTGAAGCCTACATAATTTTGTAGTTAACAGATTTCTATAGATCTTATTATAGCAATACAGGGTGTAAAAAAGTGCGTTTGAAATTTTAAGAGGTTACCCAGAATCAACTATGGAATTCGGTAAAAATATTGAAAAATTAAATTTTTCACAAATTTTAGTCGCCCGTTGGATAGCTCTTGATAAATAAGTGGACTGTATACTGGTTGAAGCTCGTTTTATTCTATATGAATTGATGAAATAATTAAATTACAGTAAGCCGCACGCCCGTACAAAAGATTATGGGTTATAAAAGCGGAAAGCGAACTGTCAAATGACGACACTTCAGTGTGGCCATGTCGATGTGTCGTAGACACCCGTACTAACTAACTTGATTCTGAATAGCTCCTTAAAATTTTAAACGTATGTATCTTTCTATGTGTGTATAAAACGTTTTATATTTCATATTTATAGAAAAAAAGCATTGAATTAGGCTGTAGGGTGTAATAATAACTCATGATGACAAGTCAGATTCCATATATTTTTCAAATAAAATGTTGGTTTTTTAGAAGTTATATTTGCGATTTATCTAACTGTGACTATAAGAATCATTCATTCTTTAATGCTTATCATTAGTGGAGAAACGCAAAAACTTTTCACTTTATACAATTTTTTTATATGCAAGTACATATTTATTGAAAGCAACTTTAATCTGGGTTCGTGCAATGTTATTCGGCTGAACCCCTAAAGTGCACGAGCAACGTCACATGGGAAAACCCAGTGACGTCAGTTAATAAGTTACCTGTAGACAATTCACCATCTCACCTGGACTTGCAGTGCAGTTTTGACTGCAGTCGTATTTCTAGCTCCACTGCAGTCTGCAGTGATCGTGACATCTGGACTATTCATGCTTACTTCATCTTAAATATTGGAATTTCAGTTCAGAAAACCCGAGGAATTATTTATAGAAACACAAAGGTGTTTTTTTTAATGACAGATTTGAATTTCTTACTAACTGGAACGTTTTATTTTTTGCTCGTATCCAGTAAGAAAAATACATATAAGGATCAACCATTACAATTATTGAAATTAGTCACGTTTACAAACTTTTTGAAAAATGCTTAAGCAGGAAAAATATACATATACTGCGGTAAAAAAGGTAACAAATAAATTATATAATAAGATCTTTCATGGTCTTAAGAGGTACAGATTATGTAATTATTTATAATAATAAAAATGGTTTGATTCGCGCTGACCTGGATCGTAACCTTAGGCGGCTGGGACTTCGAGGCAGACCGATAATAGCGGCTATGCAAAAGACAGTCCTCGACAATGCCCGGATTGTCCGACGCTTTCTCTCCTCGTCGCACTGACCTCTAGCCGACTGTGCTTCTGCTGGAGTAGCTCCTGCCATTTGACCTAGCGCCAAGTGTGCAGAGTAGCCTAATTTTATATTCCGAAATAACAATAATAGCAATTGAATTAAAATAATCTTGACATTATTTACTTTTAATAAAGCCGGGATTACGCTAGATAGAAGAAGAAGAATAGATAAATCTTGGTATTCCTTGAAAACCTTCTTATTTTGAGGTCAACCAAAAAATAACTCCATACAAATAAAGTAGGTACCGCGCTGGCGCCGCCACATCATTGTATCAAATTCCTGACGAAGGTAAGCTTTAAGCAGACACCACAGAGTGTTACCGTAAGCCTTAAGTATACACTGAAAGGACACCGCACACATGAGAAGTTTTATCCTTGTCACATAATCGAATCGGAAAACAAATGTAGCGTGAAGTCTGAGCTACACTTGAGTGATTACGACTGAACAATGTTTTACAGGTAAAAGCTGACGGATAAAGAAAACCAACATTGCTTTATAAAGTCAGTAAACTGCTGATCTGCAAAAGAAGTAGAGAATTTATATTTACTCGTAGTTATTCTACGTTTTCCCTCAGACCGTTATCTTAAATCAGCGCACAATGCTGCTTGCATCTCAATATGCTATTGGAATTAATATTGCAGTACACAGCGATTACGTTCATTCCATTTTTAAACAAACCTATCAAAGGCATGAATGCGGCGTTGTCGTCCAATCGGGTGCAGCTATCGTGCAGCACAATAGAGTTGCTTTGTTCTGCTTTGTTCCACGCAGTTTTGCCCGGTCGTAAATATTGTTAACTGCCGATGTCAATTGCATACCAACGACCGTTATGATAGGATCTAGTTTTTGTTAAATCTATTTTGGTCGATTTTCCATTAATAGAAATTATTTATATCATTTTAGGCGTCAAATGTCAGGAAAATATCGTCACAAAAATGTGTATACACTGTAACCCACAAAATGCTAACTTTACATCAGAACCAAAAACTTTATGTTAGTCGTACAGCTACGAGACCCCGACCATTCGACTGATTAAGAATCTTCCGCTCAAGAGGGCATTTTATTTGCCAAATGTGTGATTTACAAAGTGTATGCTTTATTGCCTCAAAATATTGGCAGCAAATACATATTTGTAAGACTGTAAGAGAAAAAACTCTGACCTATGTATTGTAGGTATTAATAAACTAATGTCATGTATGTGTAGGTACGTTTTACGACCAGAAAGTCAAGACCCACTTTCACTCCGAAACTGACACTAATACCATATTCCCTCATAAACCCTCACATTAGATGGCATTAGGCTCTATTATTGTGCAAAAGTATCAACTTTGGTACAAGAAACGTGGTATTTAGTTACAACTATCAAACACGCAAAAAACCCATAGCTACGTCATCAACCTTGCTTCTAAATCTTATTTGTTTTTTTTTAAAGTATTTAAGATTTTAAGGCATTTCAGGTGGACTGACGCTCTAGTGAAGTGATGGTCTAGATCTTGTAGAAAGCAGCTGGACGCACCTGGCCTCAGAATTGTGCTCAGAGGAAGTTTATGTAGGAGACTCATGTTCAACGGACGCTTTCTGTCACATGAAAAAATGTTGGTTATTTTTTTACATCTTTTTATTTCAAAAAGTCTTAATTATTTCCTTTATTCGTCACCCTTTGTGAATTTATTAAATTTTAAATATAAATATTTTCTATCCAGCTATAAGGCAAAGTTATGGCTAGTAGTACTCGCCACACTCTACAGTTCCTAGAACGCGCTATTTCTTCGTCTTGTGGAGGCGATGGCAAACTCAGATAGACTCCTCCCAAAATTTTGCCACATGGATAGCATTTTCGGTGGCTAGCATCAAGTCCTCCCGCGAACAGGTGGCAGGGCAGGAAGTAAAATAATTCAGATGTTTTAGTTGGGGGACCGTACCAGATATACATACAGCCCAAGCCAGCATTACCTAAGAAGCCCCACCTGAACAAGTTTTCTTTGCTTTGACCGACCTGTATCCGCAATCTATTGAAAGAGCTCCAGGTTGGCCATGGTAACTTACATATATCAAGGCAGGAGGTTCTCAGAGACCAAACGCGTTACTGACTTTTTATTCCAACCATCAACGGTTGTACCACGGCCGGTCCCCATGCAGACCACCTCGTCTGGTGGAGGTACCTCCCTCTTCTCCGAAGAGTGGGAACACCTCCTTCCTACAAGGTATTTAACAACCCATATCGTCCCCACTGCAGGGGCACGGGTCTCTTCCCATACTTCGGTCATCCAGCGCACAATACGATACTATCCCTTTTTGTACCGTAGACTGAAGTATCAAGACTAGGTGAGCCTATCGCCACGACAAGGTTCTGCACTTCACCCGAAGTGATTAATAAGGAACAGCCGACAGAGAGACCCATTTAGGTTAGCCGTTAGGGAAAAAATGCATTTGTTATTCTGACTTATTGTTAAGAGTAGCTTTGACATGTTTTGTGTGGAACTGGGGAAAAAAAATGTGTTAAATAAAACTTAGTCGGAAAATGTTAAAATAGGGTAACTGAATTTCTCCAAAGAAAAGCATACAATATTATATGAATTAATAAATTTCAACGAAGTTCAGAAACCTCCTTTATTAGTCCTTCCATACTATAATTTTCGTAAACTAATAAAGCTTAAAATCTCCTTTGTCATTCAAGGAATCACGACGAATCTAACACCTTGGGAAAAACCATAAATCCGTTTTGGCTATAAAAGGTAACAACAACACCTGAAAACATTACCCCAGTGGGATCGTCGGATAATAAATATAAAAAAGTTAAATAACAGAAATAAAACAACAACGTTAAATCAAGTATTGCAACAAATGCAGATTTGGAAAAACAATATCCAACAAACAGAGCATGACTTTCTACAATTTTGAACGTCACTTTAATTTAGTTAATAAATGAATCAATATTCTTTTGGCGACCTTTAAATCATCTTCGCTACAAATTGAACTATGGTGTTCATCAGACATGTTATAATAATTTTCCACGACTGCCAACCAACAACCACAATTGCTTAACAAACCTATAAATAGGTTTGCCAAGCTGAACACAAGAGAAAATGTCCAATACAAAAGGGATCAATTCCCATTTCACTGCTCAAATAAGCATCATAATATTCAGTCTCTACGGAATTTCCAGAATTGAATTTTAAAGCGACAACCAGTAAACTAATGAAGCTCGCGGTACTGAAGCATCAAGCACAAATTGAAATATTCGCATACATATTCAGACATTAGCAAGGTTTGCTAACTATTTGGTGATGTAGGTAGGAAGTTGGCTATTAAGATAGGTGTTTTCTCGAAGAACGTGACGTGAAAAAATCTGTCTTTTAATGCCTGAGATTCCTTTTCGTGGTAATGTTTGGTTAGTGGTAGAACATCAATTCCCATATATCAGAAGAAGCAAAAATATTTCAATTACAAAAAAGATCGGACACATTTTTTTTTCTTTATTACAGGTAAGAATCACATATCAATTGAAAACAAATATAAATTATAAGTCTAATGCAAGTAATTATTTTTTGAGGATTATCCCGGGCCTCAGATTAGATAATACCCAGACTAACAAAATCAAAAAATTACAAAAAAAATTATATACTTATAGTATTACAGTCATAGTATATTAAAGTCCAGTCCAAACACCAGATTCATAATTTATAGACCTTTACATGACTTAAAAATAGGTATTTTATATAAATCACCTTTTGCCCGCGGCTCCGCCCGTGTGAGTATCGTTTTTATTATGACTGAGAATACACAGAATGCACAGTGTGCAACCGCAAATCACTCGTTATTATGGATTTTTTTTGTTGTTTGAAATGTTTGAATCTTTGATTTTGGTGAAAAATTGAAGAAGATCCAGTGTGGCACAATAAACACCTTTCCGAAATAATATATGTATATGATTATATTTAAGAAAACCTGCATAAAGAGCGCCACCTAGTACCAGTATAACATACATACACACATACTCGTACATTACGAGTACGAACGTGACTAAAATTTGAATATGTGCCGAGGTGATCGATGCTAATAGAAGTCTGTAAAGCATCTGTTACCTATAAAATGGAAAAGTATCATTTTAGAAATTTAAGCTTCAATAAATTAGTAAAATAAACAGCGTACGCGGACGTGACTGATTTTATTGAGTAGTGTCGAGGATTCGACTTCCACCCTGGGCAAACATTTGTGTGATGTGCAGATTTATTTGCTCTTTGTCTGAGTAATTATATTTGTATGTATTTAAAAATATATAAATATACACGAGGTGATTTCAAACTTTCTAAAATTGCCATACAGTAGACGCTGATGATGAAAACAGAATATTTTTTCCCTAGGCACCCATACAATCAAAACAACTAATATTGACTTACCTGGGGGAAGTTGCATCGCATCGCATATCTGTCAATTTACGGTTAGTACACTAAAATAAAAGCGGGCTTTACTAAGATTCCCCCAACAATAAAGAATTGGATATCTTGTCTCTATGCCGGTGAATGTTTTCGACATTGATATTTGGCGGCAAGACTTAGATCAGATGGTGGTAGTGATAGTGGTGGTAGCCAGCCAAGTAGGCTCAGAAACGCTTTACCACCACCAGCCAAACCGAGTTCTACAAAGTTGAACCAAACCGGGAAACGAACACACACCTTCTTGGAGTGAAGCAAGCAGACTAGCTACAAGGCCACTACAGAAACAGCAACATCGTTTCCCCATTTTGGACCCAGCAGGACCCTCTACCTTATCTCTGAACCATCGCTTTCCCATAAATCCTCTATTGCCATTAGAATTCCCCTCCAGCCGACAAGATTTCAAAATAATCCTATTACGTTACGCGGTATATGGAAATTCGTTAGGCTATTTGCAGGGGAGGCACCCTAGAGGCGGCCATTTTTCTGTCTTCAGAGTTAAAAATAAGTACGGTTTTCACATGTAGTAACGATGTTTTTTGAGTATAATGTTTACTGATGTTTTGAATTCTTGATGACTGATTTACAGCCGACCGAGTCAAAAAAAATACTCCGACTTCCAAAGTGTTCCCCGAAAATTTCTTAATGGGGTTTTCACACACATCTCACTGTAAATACACTGAAGAACTGTATGGAATCAATCAATGGATAATTCGGAAAAACTACCTTCGAAAATTATATGTATATTGATTTAAAAAAACATACAAAATTGACTAATGTTTTCAACAGCTATCGATAAATTCCCACGTCAAGAACTAATTTATTATAAATTAAGCATAAATTCTTTTACGTCCTTACAGTACTAACCTATTCTTTTTTTTATATCGATAAGCGACCCTTCTTAGAAACATTTATAATTTGTTGAAAAACAAACAATCCTCCCATTTGACAAAACAAAAACAATTTATGATCATGAATTACAATTAATACGCTTCGTGAAAATTTTGCCAGAGACGGAGTAAGGTTGCAAAAGTACCGTCTACCCATAAAAATATGGGACCATCATGATTCAAGAAGGTTTATTACTTTTTTTGCATTTAATGAGGCATATTAAAAATGGGGTCTCGTTATTTTCTAGCCTAAAAAAGGGCAAAGTAGGTAGAATGTGTATCAAAATGTGAATAAACACCTACTCGCTTGCTTATGTCCCTCTGTACATATTCACATTCTAACAAATACGGATCCGTAGATTTGCAATCACTTTAAAAATATTAAATTGATTTCAAGTTTTCTTAAACATTAATAGAGAACAAACATAGATACATCTTATTCCATTATGGTTAAAAAAAAAGTGCTTGGTTTTCACGAACTGTGGGAGGCTCTACAGAAAGCTACAGTGATAAAAACACTGAGGTAGGCGCCTGCCTGTTTAAACTTCGTTTAAACTATTAACAGTTAGATAACTTAATTTCAAAACAAGGAGACATTTTTGGGAAAAATAAAAATGGTAAAACTACTTCAAACGAATTGACAGCCTTAAAGTTATGATGTTCTGGACAGACCTTGTTACAGTCACTTTTTTATCTTGTTTTTATTAGCACAGATCAAGTGGAATGTATTGATTTTTACCAAACGTAGCTAAAAAACCTAGCGACGAAACCTTCTTGCCATTGAAAAGTAAAACCGGGCACACACAGCCACACGAATCTGCTTCACACTTATCACCCCTCATTTGCATCTAGGTTTAATAGCACACACTAACAATGCGTAAATACTTTTTAATAACATAGGTACGAAAAATACACGACTGCCTTGACTAAAAGTGAAAAAAATTAAAAACAAACCTAGTCTACATAGACTTCACTCACATTATTACAAGAACTCTAATGAACTACAAACATTTATGTAAATCAGTTCAGTCATTTAAAAGTTATGGTTAACATTAAACTCTTGTTTATTTATCAATCAATTCATCCAAAGATACATGAAATATATTTTCTAATCCGAGCAAAGACAGGATACAAAATTCAAGGATTATATTCAAATATCTCGGGCCAGCAACATAAACGAGATACAAGGAGATTTTACTGTCTCGGGGCGAATCATATTATTTGGAATAACGTTAGCTATGGGTTTATTTGGACGTTATTTTACCGGTGGCAGCGAGCCACCTGCTACTTTCTTACCTTACCTACCTCCCTCCTTTACCAATTACCTCCGTTTTACCATTTCGCTAAACAAAATGGAGTTTGAATATCAGCGTAATAAATTACGAGATAATGCCGTGACGTGGATATTTATATTTGGGGATAATTTTCATGTAATCTTAATTTAGCAAAAAAATAGATAAATAAACAATATCTGATAATGATAAATCACATTGAAAAACCGGCCAAGTGCGAGTCGGACTCGCGCACCGAGGGTTCCGTATAAATTCATAATCACACATGTCTTGAACTCTATATTTTTTATATTTGAGTTGATTGAATGAAAGGTAATTTGCGGTTTACGATTTATGACATATTAAAAAAAACTACTTACTAGATCTCGTTCAAACTCGTTTGCATGGTAATGCACATCATATATTTTTTCTAGTTTTATCATTCTCTTATTTTAGAAGTTACAGGGGGGAGGACACACATTTTACCACTTTGGAAGTGTCTCTCGCGCAAACTATTCGGTTTAGAAAAAAAATATATTAGAAACCTCAATATCATTTTCGAAAACCTATCCATAGATACCCCACACGTATAGGTTTGATAAAAAAACAATGAGTTTCAGTTCTAAGTATGGGGGGAACCCCCAAAATTTATTGTTTTTTTTTCTATTTTTGTGTGACAATCTTAATTACCAAGTTTCAACAGTATAGTTCTTATAGTTTCGAAAAAATGTGGCTGTGACATACGGACGGACAGACAGACAGACAGACATGACGAATCCATAAGGGTTCCGTTTTTTGCCATCTGGCTACGAAACCCTAAAAATCTGACTACGAGTACTATAATTAAAAGCATGATAAAATAATGTCTGTTGTTTTATTTTTCTTTTCTTAAAAATATTGTAATTTTCTTTTACAAACATCTTAACTTATTTTTTGACATGTGAGGGAAATCATCAATACCTGAAGATGTCGATGTCAGATTATTATTACCGACTAAAACCCCCACAACGGTCGTCTTGTGGATTTAGAAGAGTACGGGGACAACTCCTCAGCACTTTGCTGTTTTATGTACAGGTTACCTTTAAATCAGGTAAGGCAGCGGATAAGACAAAACCTTAACACGGATGTGTCCGTGTAACATGAGTCATAAATAGTCATAATAATCGAATGAGACGATCACTCGGCTTCACTGGGCCTCAACCTCGGTTTTCCCATACTATGGGAACCAAAGACTGAGGATACACTTTTATGACTTGACATAGTTAATTACTTATACACATACATAATAGATATAAAATACCCAGACAAAAGCAAACAAATCTATACCTTGTTCCAATCAAGAAAAAGCAAAAGCTAAACAAACTTACTATGGAATTGACAAAGCTCAACATCAATTGAATAAAAAGTTTGTTTACCTTTTTTTTATTATGGGACTAAACTAAACTCAATACACATAAGTTTGCCCTGAGTCCTGGGTGGAGATCAAGCTCACGACTCTCTGAGCAGAAGTCAGGAGCGTTAGTTACCCTGCGTTGTCTAGTCAGTCGTCCACTACGGACGACCAACAAATATAATATAAACGAATATAATATAAAATAATCCGGCCAACGAAAATAATATAAACTCAAACTCAAAATGTTTTTTATTTAAGTAGATGCTTTACACGTGCTTTTAAATCGTCAACATTTTTTTTCTACATAGTACAAACTAGTATATATGAAGTATATGAATGCAAATCATAATTTTGTTTATTTTATTCACCATTCCACACACGTGAACAGTCAAAAGAAATTAGGAACAAATGGTACCGTTTCCAGTTTTCCGTTGCCGCTTATCGTAGCGAGTTTGTTGCAGATACTCGCACCTAATGTGGGTTATTTATGCGAGTCGCGTTTGAAAGGCTGAGGCTGAGGGCTATCGCGCACTTTCTGACGTTTTAAGGGTACGTTTTACAAAATTGAGGACGTTTACAAATACACGTTATAACAGGTATTCAGCAAGGTCCATAACAAAAATTTCGCGCACTCCTTCCATCTTAAATTGAAGGCGTTGATTCTGTGTCACGGACTGCAATGTTCACATACCTATTTGAAGATTTCTGAAAATAGGTATGTGAACCTGCCACTGTCTGCCAAGGTTTGTCAAATGTATTATATTTGAATGATCATACGATAAGAGGCAGGAGAAGACCAAAGAACAGTTTCATTGGTGTTTTATTCATGGTCGGCTAGGGTATCTCATTTGAAGGAGTGTGGAGTGACACTACAACATGATGCCTAAATGCAGACACCAAACTAAGCTAGTCAGCTTAGTTTCCAGTCGGATAAAAAATATTAATAAAACTAAGAGGATCATGGATGATGACAACTTCATTAACTTTTCTTGTACATAGATTCAATGTACATAATATTGCATTGAAAGCGTAAGAATGTAACAAGGAGTTAATGAATGCTTGATTAGTATTCCGATATTGAGAAGTCGTTGTCGCTTGACAATTACAGAAACCATCACGATGTGGCTGAAGGCCTGGTGAAGATATATAAATCAGAATCAAGTTTTTAAGAGACGTCTGTAACAAACAGTTGTTTTCTCCGGCTGTACCTACCTAATAGTATTCCGGGACAAATAATATATTCTGGGACAGTTATATTACACACAGTCACCCGACCATAAGGTACGATTCCCTGTACTTGGATAATGTTGTTGGAAGGGACAAGCAAAGGTACTGAAAAATGGATAAGTCCTTTGTTTAGTTTAAAAAGAAAGAAAGAAAATACATTTATTTATTCATACAAGATGTAAAGGTCAACATTATAATAAAATTATGAAAAGACAATTTCGGATCTGCTAATACTTTACAGACAACCATCAGTGTAATGGCGGTAGGAATTTCGTTCGGAAACATAAAGCTTTTACGTCGCGCCAGCAGAAGCGTGTAATTTTGGTGGTTCAGGCCATTAAGTGATTCCTGAACGAGCCTGAGGCGAGGCCATTATGAAATTATTGTCATTTGGCTTTTAAAGAAGTCGTTACTTTGTAATGATAAAGAGAAAACTCTATTGTGGTGCAAGAGAGGTCAGACAGGTGATTTGTGGAGTATTTGTATCTAATTCCGCTTCCCCGAACTTTGGCGTCGTCTATACTGATACTGGAAGGTGGACGGGGATTTGAGAATAATTCTTACATTTCTAACAGAGGAGAACTGGCTAAGCACGGAAAACGTGTCCTATATTGTTGAACCCCACGTGACATTCCCAGTATGAATCCAGAATACTTCGCAGAGGCAGCTAAAAATAAAAAATATCGGCATAAAACTTACAAATTACTATTGTCAGGTTTCAACTAAGAACAATTTTCCCGACCCCGTTTTATTTACATATAGGTAGGTACATAGACAATCACAAAGTTTATTTACCTCACCTGCAGAATTTCCGATAATAATTATGTGACAATTTTCCGTTTCACCGGCGCACTGACATGATCTGTAACTGACAGGTTCTTGACAGGACGGCTACTCGCCCTATTGACAAGGCTCCTGCAAAACTTGAATAACTTGATCAAGGGAAAGAACCTTTCATTAAGAAGTCATTGATCGTCCACTGCACCGCTATCATATTTTAATTTATTTCCATCATTTTAAAACAAGATTGCAAAAAGTTCGCCGAACTAATTTTGATACACATGACAAGGATTTAACAATATCACACAATCACACAAATCATAAACATACCTAGAACTTTAGTTAATTTTAACTTAAATAAGTGGGCGTATTTAATTAGGAGAGTTGAAGCTCTGTTTTCAACCGACTTCAAAAAAAGGAGGAGGTTCTCAATTCGTCGGAATCTTTTTTTTTATGTATGTTCACCGATTACTCGAAGACGCCTGAACCGATTTCGAAAATTCTTTTTTTGTTTGAAAGGGTATACTTCACAGGTGGTCCCATATAAATTTCATCGAAATCGATTCAGCGGTTTTTGAGAAAATCAACAAAACATAGCAAAATTGGAGTTGCGATTGAAGTCGGTTGTTTTTAACGTATTCAGCGTGGTCAATTATTGTCTTATAATATCCTTTACCGTATATACATATATCCGGCGTATCAACTTTACGCTGAAAGGTTTTTAAATCAAAGAAATAATTCATCTTCCTTCCCTTAATATCCTTCTCTTAATATTTTCAACTCGCAGGTGAAAGCGCACTTCTTAAGTTCTTAGTTATTTACTGTGTCCTTTAAAGTTGGTTGTCTTTGGTTGTATTATTATTATTTTGTTATTTAGTATTACACCGTAGTATAATATGTAATATATATGTATTTATATAAATGTATTGTATGTATTAATAAGTATATACCTATTTATAGTATGGTCTATGTATATTAGTAGTTTCTTAAGTTCAGTATTTACTTTTTAATTATTTTTTTTTTCATTATTGATATTGCGCACTACCCCATATAATGTTCTTACGCGATTTCCTTCACCTAAAGGTTGTCTGGAAGAGATCGCTCTTTAGCGATAAGACCACCTACCTGTATAACTTATTTTTTAAATGTTTATGTTTTTATTTTCCTGTTTTGTTGTGCAATAAAGTGTTTTCATTCATTCATTCAATTCAAAAAGTGGTGGTTACCCTTGTGTGCGGTGGGTACGCTCTTAACCAGACAGTTACTGCGGAGTGAACAAGAACTAATCAAACTCCTGAGAACCATGACTGGTGTAAAACTATGGACCATCCGTCTAGGGGGTGGTTTTCACGTGTCAAGTACTCTAACAATTAATCTCACAGATGTTGCCCAAAACAATTTGTTATACGCACAAAAGAGCGTAACGGCCCTTTCAAACGGTTAGTATACGAGAAGATTAGATGGGTCAGAGCAATAATATTCTATTTAAATTATTGAGAACCATATAAAGACCTTTTAGGTGCTTCGTATGGAAAGTATATAGTATAGAAATTCGAAAACAAATTCAGAATAGATAAGAATGACTCTCGTGCATTCTAGTGATCCAATGGTCCAATCATATAGACTATATATAATATATTAAGTATATCTGATAGATAATAACTAAATGCAAGCATTTGATTAGTCACTGTAAACTTCAAACGGGCTCGAAAAGGTAATTTGTTGGTGTCATTCTGAAAGATCGGAAAGACCTTTCCATTTATTCGATAATTATTTAATGTCTTTGAAACTATGTAAGGTAGGTATGCCTATGTGTATACCTAACGCTATAGTAACAAAGGCGGTCTTATGTAACATGAGTAGGGGTAACGTAGCGTAGGCTTAGGTTGGGAAGGTCGGTCGAACTCGGCACACGCAGTCTCCAACTAACTTTCTCGGTAACCAACATCATTCCACCCTGTCACGTGTACGCAATTAAAGTTCATATTAAACTTTAGACCTGTATGTGGCCCAAACTCTGGTTTAAGCTGTCACGAAAATAATATTGACTACAACTCTTGACGTTTCACGAGTTTAATTTGACAGGTTCACAGCTCGAGCGAAGCTCGTAAACAAAGCTTTAAAATACTTTTTTTTTATGGCAGAGGTGGCAAACGAACAGACGGATCACCTGATGGTAAGCGATTACCGCCGCCCATAGACACCCGCAACACCGGAGGAGTCACAAGTGCGTTGCCGGCCTTTGATATGGGAGTACGCTCTTTTCTTGAAGGTTTGAATGTCGTATTGGTCCGGAAATACCGCAGGCGACAATTCATTCCACAGTTTGGTTGTGCGAGGCAGAAAGTTTCGAGGTGCGAGGCAGAAAGAAACGCACAGTTTTGGACTGCCAACCATCTAAGTGATGGGGATGAAATTGTCGCGTAGAACGATGGCGAAAAGAGGCGGTAGGGATCAATCAATACTATAAAATTAAAAATAATGATTTTTTAGTTTTGCTGGCTTACAAGTAGGGGCACCGTCAAAGGGCAAATATATTTTCGTTCTTGTGATTATCAATTATCGTTGAGGGGCCGCAATTTGCGAGCGGCAAGCCACACCAGTATATTAATATAAAATATTGGGGGGCTCGGGCACCCCCAGGCCTTATGGAGTCCGCGCTAAGTGGAAATCTAAGGGGAGACCTATGTTCAACAGTAAACGTCTTCCTGTTCAAGTGCTCATATGACGATGATGATGACAGTTTAGATGACAGTCCGCCATTTTGAAATATCTTTAGTTCTGACATTGGTCAAATTTATAAAAAGCCATAGCCAAGAATTTTAAAATGTCAACCAACTGAATCAGTTAGTCAGCCAGTCCACAACTGAAACTTGGTCTACTTAGTCAGTAACGTGTAAATAAGTTTGTTATTATTATGAAGCGTAGTTAATTCGTATTTAGGTGTGTCGCTGAAAACTACTTCGTAAAGTGAGAAATACGTTGCTTCTCAGGGCAAAACTACCTTACGGAAGTAAGTTTCCCTTTGTTATGTAAACGCGCAAACTCGTAAAGGCTTCGCACTTATATTTACTATATATCTTTAGCTAAATGGCGGTCCTTTGATTACATATAGTTTTGTAGTGCAAGCTGTTCAAAAGTAGGGCATCCTTCTAACCTAGCCTAGGTTATGTTATCTTTCATCTTTACGTCCTAGGCAACCCGCCAAAGAGCTTTTCGCTTCATAAACTCGACAAAAAGATACTTACATCAAAGCTGGCATTCAACCAAATTCAACGACACAAAGGTATTTTATGAATGGATTAAATCATGAACATTTATTTAAAATAATATCGATTGCCCGAACAACAAATAAACTGAATTGCGAACGATACCTTTCAGAAAATTAACTGAAAATCCGTTTCATTAAGTAGTTATTTCATATTTGATGGAAATTGTAAAAAATGCGTATCTTATGACTCAAAGCCATTTTCAGGCCTTTTATTACAGGTTTCAATAGAGTTTTTATAGGTTTCAAAAGGGTATTCAATTCCAAGGACCCTTTTGACGTTAGACATCAGAAATAATCTAAACGCCTGAGCGTGATCTACATCCCTTAGGTTCTGTGATCGGTTTTGATCACGGAACAGCCAAGGACCTTATTTATGGAATGATATTTTGGACCTGGCGCTAGTGATTTTGAATTTTTTGTTGACTTTATTTACTAGGTACATAAAACTACTGAGATAATTAGAAAAAAACATGTTATTAGCTACAGTAAATATATTAAGCTGTAGCAGCATTGCTATTACATATTTACACTTTTTATCAGCTATCAAAATGAAGGTATTTTTTATGTGTGTATAAGAAAAGAAAAGCAGTATCAAATATACCTCTCCGACACATTTTTAAATTGTCTACAGCTGTTTCACAATGAGATATATCAGTTATGTTTGACTGTGAAAAATGTTTTGACTTAAAATGTTCTCTTCTCAGATTTACTGAAGTGGACCACGTCTTGTAAAACTCCATTATATCACAAAAGTGAACATATGACTGACAACTGTTGGCAGAATTGGGCGCCAAATAGGTCTCAAAAGACGTTTACTTTTTAATGTTCAGGAATGCCTCTTCTATACCTAGGGACGATTTGCTCGTTGACCGTTTTCAATTGCGGAAGTTTTGCTCCTATGGCATTTTATATGGCGGTCGTTTAGCCAACAAGGACGTTTGGCGTTGAAGCCCACCTGATCCAAAATGCCAAACATCTTTGGCAATGTCTCTGGCAACAACAAAAAGCTACGAAGTTGAACGTAACTGAAACCGTTACTTTATTTGCTCGAGGGACCGATTACCTCAACAATTTCGGGTCCCGATAATCCTTAATAACGGTAAAATTTGTGTAAGCGTCCAGAGACGTTTCCAAAAAAGGTTTCAATTTAAATGTTATAATGGAAAAGAAACGAGTCAACCTCGTTAAGGATCGGTATCCGATAAAACTGGGTTTGGCATCCGTGAAAAAATTATAGCAAACATTTTTGTTTAGTAAACCCAAGCAAATTGATCGCAACTCAAGACCGTAAGACGTAGAATCTTTGGAGGAGGCCTTTGTTCAGTAGTGAACGTCTTTTGGTTGATGCTGAATATTGATCCCTATTAGCAGACAAAGAGATGAAATATACGTTGTTAAAAAATAATGTACTTAAAAACCACCTAAAAAGAAATTGGTCGAGAAAATCTTTAGAAAAGATGAAATAGAAATTTCGCCTCACAGAAATTCTAACCTATTTGCAATCAGAACACGATAGCAAATAGTACTTACTGAAAGATTTCTGATTTACATTTCTCTTTGACTTGCGATAGGTGCTTCACTACATAAGATAAAACAAAGTCGCTTACCGCTGTCTGTTTGTCCCTATGTATGCTTAGATCTTTAAAACGGATTTGATGCAGTTTTTTTTAATAGATAGAGTGATTCAAGAGGAAGGTTTATATGTATATAATACATTGCATCCGTTCGAAGCCGGGGCGGGTCGCTAGTATTTTATATAATACAATAAAAGTTTGCTATAATTTTTCCCGGGATACCGCAATCACTAAGCTGTACCGAAATCCTTAAGGACAAAAATCAACTCAACTCAAAATCATCTGGTCAACAGAGACAATCAAAAGAATACGAGTATCCCAACCAAGATCAACAAGCCACTTTGTATCCCATTACAAAGAAATACTGACCCCGTTTCAAAACAAGATAAGTCACAGCACCAGTGTTAACTTGATTAAGTCTTTTGAAGATTGGTTGATTTGATCTTTATTGTGAAACCCCATTGAAAAATTTTGGGGAACTGAAGGAGCCAATGTTTATGTCAAGTCACCCATAGTAATAGGGTATCCACTTTTTTTTAATTAACAGTGCTTTCGTGCATTCTGGGACAATATGTATAGTCTTCTATAACTGCAGAGTCAAAGAAAGAACACATGAAAACAAGACACTAAGGTTTTGATGCTGTTTGTTACACATGTATTACTAAGCTATAATTCTTACAGCTTAGCACTTTGCAATACAGTACAGCTCCACTTATAATCCAATTTCATCAAAACGGATCTACGTAAGTATCTGTTCTGTTTCCGCACTTCAAAACTCCTAAATCCGATTAGACAAAACATTCATCCAGTTATTATCAGACCATAGAGCAGGCGCAACCATAAACACGGCTCTCGATGTCCAATCTCCTTCGTGGTCGCACTGGTGGTTGTCTCTATCTATGGCTTTAATTTCGATCCCTAGATTGAACAATGTCGTGATTTAGATTACAAATCCTAAAAGCACCCGGTAAATAGGTCTGTGTGCTATATCGATACACTATAGGTAGGTATAGATACGGATAATAAAGAAACGAATAAAAATGGTTCTTCAATAAATAACTTTTAATTTAAGTACAGTTCAGTAAATCTAGAACATTTATTTAAACTAAAAATCTAATTCATATTGTGCGTCTGAAAACATTAGCATTCAAGTAAGAGCCTGAGAACAATAAACTCTTAAACATTCTTACGAGTAGGTTTACAATGGAAGAATATAAAATTTTGGTGGAATGGGTCGTGAAAAACTTGTAAATGCCGCCGAGGCGAAGGAATTTCATTCAGCCAGAAATGACAGCTGCCTCGCTGAAACAGATGGGGACCTACTACTTATCTCTAGTAAGTATGTGTAGGTAAGTTACAGAGGTCGTGGTCATGTTCTCAATTATGAAAAAGTTAAAAACAATTCAGTACAATTCAATAGGAGTACTGTATTGCAATGAATATATATAAACAACAAGAAGGATATTACAAAAATAAGATACAAACACAATGGGCGGCCTTACTGCTAGGTAGCAATTGGAAAATCATGGAAGAATTCCGAAGGAAATTGGAATTTAATTTGAAAACATCAACGTATTTAAAAACCTGACTAATTAAAACCGTATATCACTCATGAAATCAGGGCGAATCTACAGAAACCTCGCTCTCCAGTCTCTAAATCCATTTTACATTTTATTAGACAGTCGGAATAAAAATGCCGAACCTAATGCAAAATATTGTAAGGAAAATTGTGAGCAATGTTTTGAGAGAATTCAGTACTAAAGTTCCCTAAATAATGGATGACAATTTATTGAGATTGGCACGATAATAATTAGTATTTAGACTGTTGATACAATGAGTTCATGGTTTCGAGCTACAAGGGCATTTACATCCTTTAAAGCATTTATCCTATGAAGAGTATTAGATGTACAGGTTTCCTTACAATGTTTTCCTTCCCCGCTAAATAATCGGTACACTATTAATAATGTACGTACGTGAACACATTGTTACATTTCTCAAGATTTGAACCCGGATCCGGTTGGGACGGTGAACGACACTTGACTACTGGCCTTTTATCAACATTAATTCTTATCTGCCAAGGCTCACACTGTAGATTCTACAAATGTATTTGAGTAACTTTCCCTAAGGAACACATAGGTACCTAATTAGTCAACGGGCCAAAAAAAGTTGGCTGGTCAGCCTATCGATTCGTATAAAAAGTTCTAATCTTTTTAGAGAAATAACTTAATGTCTCTTTGAGGAAATCAACATGGTAGTCGAATTCATGTGCAGAAATTCCAATATGAGCCATGGCAGATATACAATATTAAGAGCACCTATATATACAAACAAGTAAAGGCCATTTCAAGCAAATAACTGACGAAGGGAAGTGTCATAAATTTTTCGACAGTTTCATTTTTTCCTTAACGACCCTGCATTGAGCAATAAGAAAAGAACAGGCCCAGGAATAATAGCTTATTCAAATTTCACATCGGAAAAACCGCAGTTTGGAAAACGATCGGGGCAGCGCACCTGGGCCCAGCTGAACCTCTTTAAAAATGAATGTCTTTATAATACTCCGCTCCATCTATCGAGGATTAGTTTAAGGATTATTTTAACTGTAGCGGTCGTGGGTAATTTTGCAGAAACTTTAAGAATATTCGTTTAAACTGCAGTGCCCCGTGAGAGATTAAAGTAAGAGATTAAAGTATGCACTGATTTATGTGAGTTTTTAAAAAAAGTTGACTTTCCGTACGATTTTGGTTAATTAACGTGAACAATTAGTGTGAAAACAGTCACATTGTTTTTTGTTTCGGTGGTTTGAAATGCACTGATGTGCATCGGCTCTATTGGCGGCTCTTGGCTCATGCCTCTACATACTTCTACCAACAGTAACTAGGATCAAACTAACATTAATAGCTTATTTTTTGATTAATTTGACAGGCTCGGTGACTCAGTGGTTAGCGCTCCTGACTACTGATCCGAGAGTCGTGAGTTCGATCCCCACTCAGGGCAAACATTTCTGTGACGAGCATGATTGTTTGCTGTGTCTGGGTGTATTATATCTATATATCGAGGGTTCACGGGCGAGTTGTATTAAGCGACATTTTTAGAAATGACTCGGTGGCTAAGTGGTTAAGTGGAGTTGTATTAAGCGATCCTGACCTCTGATCCGAGAGTCGTGGGTTCGATCCCCACACAGGGCAAACTTTTCTGTGATGAGCAGAATTGTTTGCTCTGAGTCTGGGTGTATTATATCTATATATGTATGTATTTAAAATGTATATGTGTATGTATATCAGTCTCTGGTTCCCAAGATACAGGGAATCCTAGTTTGGGGCCAGATGACCGTGTGTGATTTGTCCCAGATATTATTATTATTATTATTTTTAGAAATGTTCAAGAGACTGATTTAAAAAAATATTTCTTAGAAAAATAATCATTAAAACTTAACTTCTTAGTATTATATAGATTCTCGATATTCTTAATATTTTAAATATTATTCAGAAGTTATTTTTTGTGAGGTATTTTGTAAGAAATAAATTTTTAAAGTAGAGGTCCAAAAATGTCGCTTAATACAAGTCGCCCGTGAACCCTCGATATGTATGTATTTAAAATAAACGTATATGTGTATGTATATCAGTCTCTGGTTCCCATAATACAGGGAATCCTAGTTTGGGGCCAGATGTGCGATTTGTCCCGAATATTTATTATTATTACTGTAAAATCGCGTTACGCTTTCTTTTCATGACATTACGCGTAATACTATTTACGAAAAATCGTAGGATCTCGTTACCTATGCTTCATTACGTGATCTTACGGAATTCAAAGACAAGACTTATTCAAGACTTATTTCTTATTGGAAGAGATTCCTTCCAAACAACCTTAGAATGTTGACAGGACTTATATCCAAAAAGGAAGGGTAAAATTTATACACAATCTTTAATTACTTTTGCCCTTTATCGTATTTAGACCCAATAATTCCTCATACGAATTAAGTACTGACACTTGTTTTTGTGCAAATAAGATTAAGATCAGCACTCCATAAGCAATTCTGACGATAGTTCAAGAAATTGCATGAATATTAATAAAAGAAAAAAACAGGCAGAGAGAACAAAAGTTCTGACTCCGAACAGCAGTTTCTAATAAGCACTTTCTTTCGCACGTCTCCGTATGTCTATATCGACCGTGCACCTTATATAAATGTACCTACTATATTATTATGTATATATGTTGCTAGTATAGCACCCTGAGCTCTACCATATTAGAATAAGGTTTTACGAGCCAGCACAAAATAACTCATAAAACATGTCAATCCTCCATTCGATTCGTGAGGTTGTTTACCTCAACCTGGGCCTGCAGATGTTCGTAAATACTTGGCGCTTCAAATCTACCCCAACTTGTAGGAGGCGCTTATATGGAGACTTGTTATCGAAGGTTTTAATGTATTTGCACAGGTTTTACGCTTCATCAAAACGTTTCAGGTAACTACATAAAACACATACATTAGTAAGTAATAAATCTTCAGAAAGCTTTTAGAAAATGTTTACATACAGTTACATCTTTCTTTTTTTTGAAAATGTATGCTTACACATTTTTTTTACTCGTCTTTTGTACATTGTATGTACCAAGTATACCATGCGGAATTTCATAGAATTCGTACTGTTTGAGGATCGCCAAAATAAATAATGAACAGATTGGATTAGCTAAAATTATTTAAGAGCTGAAAGTTAGAATTTATTTCTGATTCAAAAGCAATTTCAAATTTTCTTTGTCTTATGAAAAAGTAGTTAGACGATGTCCTGCAAGGATTTTATTCGAAGTGAGCTTTATCGTATGAAACGAACTCAGTGAACAGTGAAGAAATGAGTTTCTAGCATAAAGTACTGCAAATGTCTTTCTACTACCTACCTACCACTTCGATAAGTTTAAAAAAAAATTTCATACGGTACTAACAGGTATACCTAAGTTATCGATTAGAATTATCAATCTATTTTTCAAATCAATCAGATTTTTTTAAAATAAAAAGACTATGTTGTATGGTTTTACAAAGTACAGAAAGGCTCTGAAATGATTTATCAAATCTCGTATTTAAAAATTTCATTATAAAGTATTATTTTTGCAGCCATATACAATAGGTATAATACTTTTAAGTATCTTGCTTGCTTGGTATCTGCTAAGTCGTAACATTTTTTTTATTCTCTGATTTCAGAACGCGCCACGATTGAGATTAGCATACAGTAGGATACTTTATAAAATCCTATTAATGGTAATAAAATATCAAATGCTTTGATATCCGAACGAAGATTGTAATCACGATTGTGACGAACTGCTTTGAATCTTTCGAACGATTAAGCGCTCGATCGCTAAAGATAGCTATAATAGTGTATCC
The DNA here is from genome assembly GCA_958295455.1 of Coleophora deauratella. Lineage (NCBI taxonomy): Eukaryota > Metazoa > Arthropoda > Insecta > Lepidoptera > Coleophoridae > Coleophora > Coleophora deauratella. The sequence goes on along the minus strand of OY282392.1, from coordinate 17,902,805 downwards.
ATGCATCCATTGTCAGAAATACTATAAATAACATCTAAATCTGCGAACCGTTGAGTTCCCATCAAATTAATAATAAATTTTGGCACTAATGCCTTGTGTCATTAAGGAGCAATTAATCAAAAGCAGGAATGAAAGTCGAAATAGACATTCGTTCGCCGCGATAAAATCGCAGCTCATTTTCCGGGAAATTGATAAATTATATTTGGGACGCGATTTTCGAAATGATAGTTGCTGGTGAACATGTTTATACTGAAACTGTATCAGTACCTTTTTGCAAAAAAAAAATTGCGACTCCACTGCAGCTGAATGCAGGGGAATCAACAAACCATGATTTTAGCAAGACTTGGGCTGTTTAATAGACAAGAGTGAAATAATATTCTTTTTTTCGTTTTTCTTATCCTCAATTGGTAAGGCCCTTGGCATCATCTCACGTGATGGTAAGTGATGATGACGCCAAAGATGGAAGCGGGCTTACCAAGATTCCCCAACGCAATGGGGAACTGGCTATCTTATCTTCATGCCGGAACACATCAATGCTGTTAACATTGATGTTGATTGTTTAAGGTAATCTATAATTGATGCTGACGATACCAGGATGAACAATTTATCAACTGAAGATTTTTATACTCCGGTGTACTTACAAAACTAAAAACTGAATTGCTGCTACTAGAAGTTTTTGCAAGATAGACCACTGGACAAAAAAAAAAGGTGTAAAAATATGTGAACTACGGGCATGAAATTATCTACTTATTATGCGTATGTTAATGACAATTTTTTCACCCAATTCCATCACAGATACCTATCTCTTTGTATTTGTTTCATCACACAAAGAAATTTATGTGACAGTTTGAACAAATAAAAAAAATTGCAGTAATTTTTTAATTTATAGATATAATCAGCCACAATGACACTGTACAAGTCAGACAAAAATAGACTTCTATGTGCTGGAGGCATATAATCAATAAATAACGAATAAATTATAAAATAAAAAACGAAAATTAGTTGTTTTTTGTATGTAGGAAGGTGCTGGACAACTGACTAAAGACAGTGTGAAAGCACCACAAGTTGCTGATGACAATATATTTATTGGTAAGGGAGAGGTGCATATCACTTCTACACTTAGTAATATTGAAATTTCTTTGCTATAATCCTATTTGTTAGCTGTCTGTTATAACTTTATTACATACTATAAATAGAAATAGAAACTCTTTATTTAATGTAAAAACACAACACCTTAAAGTAAGACATTCGTTCTTAAGCTAAAAATAAATGTAGGTGCTGCATAGTGACACTAAAAAAGGGTCCCCACTCAGCATTAGTCGTAACAGGCAGGTGCTGCTACAACGCTGGTTTTCTGTGGGGCCTTGTTTAATGTGTGTAAGACAGCAAAACTACGGGACACATTTACTAGACAATATATTGTATTTTATATTGCCCTCGAACTTAACACCAACTTGAAAATAAATGATTTATTTTCAAATAGTTTCATCATCAGCCAAAAGCTGGACAAAGGCCTCCCCCAAGGATTTCCACATCAACCAATCCTGTGTTGCCCACATCCAGTGGTTTCCCGCAACCTTTACCAGGTCATCGGTCCAACAAGTGTGAGGCCTGCCTACGCTGCGTTTTCCAGAGCACGGTCGCCACTCGAGAACTTTACTGCCCCAACTCAAACAAAATTAGAAATATATTCAAATAGTTTATTTTTCATATATTCAAAATATTTTTGTGAATAAATTAGATGCTCTACACATTGTTGTTCCTAATAAAAAAAAATTCTACAATGTTTCCACCACTCATAATCACTCAATATTTGTGACTTGTTAGCAAAGCAATTCTTCTGGTTCAGGACTTTGGAGATTTAAGGAATTTGGAATAGGATCAGGAACTCAGGATCTGAAATAAGTTTTGTTATTGTTATGTACAGGTCCCGTCAATCTTTAAGATCGCTGAAGGGTACTGAGTGGGGGAAGTGTGCGTTCACTTAGAATCCTCATGCTCGAATTTCGAAGTAGTTCCTTGGTTCCAGAGATGAGGCTGCCAGCGAAACATTCCGCTAGCAGCCTCAGTGAAAAACTCGATTTTCTCTGAAACTACAATAGCACATTTTTTTCCTTTGGGCACTATTAGACAATAAATATTGGCATAATCAGAATATCAAAATTCGAGCATGAGGATTCCAAGTGAACGCACACTTCCCCCAGTCAGTACCCTTCAGCGATCTTAAAGATTGACGCGACCTGTAATTGCAATGTTTACTGAGGAAATTTGAAAAAAGTATATACCTACAATTTGCTATTATATTGGGCAGCAGTTTATACTTATGTTGCAGTTATTCTTATAACTCATCACATTGAAATTTTCTATTTAGCTCTATACCTTTCTACCTAAGGGGAAGAAAACTAAGTATTTCATATTAACAATAATATAAACTGCTGGTAAGAAAAAATGTTAAGGTCCATTGTAGAAATCATCTTATACTGCAGAAAGGCAGTTAAATATGACTAAAATCAAAAAGCCGATGCAAATATTAACATTTTATGCAGACATGAAAACGCGAGTAATTACCCTTAGAAAGTTGCTCAAAACTTGCTCTTACTAAAAAGGTTAACGTATTTCGTCACTCATATTAAATAGATTATGGGAAAGGCGTATGAGATACAACAAAAACTGACAATACTCATTCAATAAAACAATGTTTTATAATATCGATCGGCTGTGTAGACAAGTCGCCCAAGAAAATATGGCACAAGGAACTTACCAATATTTCAACAGCTACGCAGACAAGAAGCAGATGGTTATTTTTCTTGAAAAGTCCAAGAATCTAAATAACAAACACTGAATCTAAATGCACAAAACTTAACTTCTATTTTATAACAGTTTTTAATTATATTTCACGATATTTCAATAAACGCGAAAACCGATCATATCACATCGCAAAAAACATGAAGCAAAAACAGATTAGAGGGCGCCACTATACCGAAATATAGGGACAGTTAGTCTCAAGTGTTGCCAGTAAACATATTTGTTGATTTGGTAGAATTTGAAATAAGTATTGTATTAAACAATTTATTATTTTATTTTATTATTTGGTTTACTCTTATGACTATAAACATGAATGCATATAGGTATAACAAATTTAATGGCACTAAAACTTACTCATCTAAATTGTTTTTGAGCAATATCAAATAAATATGTATATTGTTCTAATCTATCTATTATAAATGGAATGAATATTCACTTCAACGCATTATTAATTGTTTCTTTGACTGAATTTACAAAGAATCCAAGCATTAAATATATAGGACGCTACTTTATTAGCGCCCGATATTTTAGTCAGTACTTTTGGACTCTTCATAAAAATCGATCAGCGGAGCGGCAAAATTAATACGAAGAGTCCAAATTTTTTTTTACTATTTGACTATGGGTTCCTTGGGGAAAGTTGATCAGAATCAGGAGTAGAAGCACTAACTAAAATATACGGGCACTAATAAAGTAGCACCAAACAAGTAGTATATAAAAAAGTTCTAAAAATAATTCAAACTATCTATCATACACATAAGAGTGCACTTTGAACTTTGAATCTATATACCCAGTTGCACAAACACAACTCTCCGATAGGTGCGAGTTTCTGGATAATACTATAAAATCTTTATCTTCATAAATAATGAATAAAGTATCACATTTGCGTATTTTTTTAGGAATAGGAATTAGGAATAAATCGCTAAGGAACATCAGGCGAAGTCTACTCCAGTATCCAGGAGGTCCCTGATGAGCACGGTCGCCTTCCGCGGCAGGATACGCAGTAGGTGGCCGAGGTACACCAGGTGCTTGGGCACGGAAGCCTCGGGGTAGTTACGACGAACACTCTCTAAGATTGACGTGGCCGCGGCCTTGGGAGATATTGTGCCGAAATAGCTTGGTATCCTGAAAAAGTTGGGTTGACAATTCAATAATCAATGCTCTTTGATGCTTTATCAAAATGATAAATAATAATTGAAGTGTACTTAAAAAAGTGAAACCAATGTTAATTATACCTCAAGACAAGAAAAAATGAACTGCTACCTATGGTTAAAAAAAACGCTTCCCACGATGAAAGTACTTAAGTTCTGTTAAAGTTGTATAAAACATATTTACTTTTCTGTTAAGTACGTAGTAAAAGTGGCCGTGGCACAGTGCGGCTTGCGTGGTTGCATCGATCCATCCGTCCATCATCAGCCATCTAGTGATAGCAGCCAACACCAGCGGCTTAACGTGTCTTGCGAAGCACGGAAACGGTCGAAATAAATTCCACTAACAGTCAACCCCATCCAAGTTATGATATGACCGTGTCTGTAATCAGTTAACCTGCGTGATCGTCGCAACTACACAAGCCGCACTGGGCCTCGACCGCGAAGGTCTTATAGGCTTGAAAACTTCTGAAACCGGGGTTGGCTACTAGCCCAATTACCTCTACCAGTCCGGACTTGACCCCCGTTTGTGAAGTATGGCCTAACTTTCCCGAGTTATAGGAATAGACACGTGCCCCTGCAGCTGGGATGATAAGGGTTGTTAACGTAGTACATAAATCTCTGATTTAATTTGAATTTAAAATGGACCGTGCTATTCTCTAACTTTCCCATCATAATCGAATCATAAATGACGATAATACATAGGAGAACTCATTTAAATGTCATAGCTAACAGAATCGCTAAGCTGAAGTTGCACTGGGCGGGGCACATAGCTCATCATTAAAATTCTCTAGCAGCGACCGAGCACCGGAAGACGTAGCGTAGGCTGGCCTCCTACTCGGTAAATTGATGATCTAGTGAGGGTCACGAGAAGCCATAGTAGATATTTAGGTACGCATTACAATAACGTAAGCTCTAAGCAGGAATCGAAATCTCACCCCACGATCTTGCAATTGGGAGCAATGTGCATAATGCTCCTAATTGCCTAATTCGTAAATAATCTAAAGATACAAACCTTAATCTCAAATCTGAACTGTCTTCGCCAACAATAAAAGGATAAATATGAATCAAGGTAACATGGACCCCTTCAATCTTATTAATCCTAAGTTCTTCCATCAGAGATTCAGCTAATCCTTGGACTGCAAATTGCGCCACGCTGAGTGGCATTTGATTCTTGATGTAGCTAAGACCAGCCACTGAAGTTAAAGCTACAACGTGGCCACGATTCTTAGCTTTCATTGCAGGTAAGAATTGGTCGATAAGCTGAAAATATATTTGAAAAATTGTTACTACTATGTTTGAAATATCGGTATGAGGTCAGTATTCGAGTTGTCGACAATGTACAGCTAGAAGCGCTATATTACACAGTAAAAAAAGTGCAATTAGCATTAATTTAGTAGAGCAAGAGTATATAATATATAATATTCATAATTTATCTCTGTGTCTATATAATTAGCTGTGGCAGGCTAATTAACTTACCCAAAAATAAGATGTTAATGTAAGATCAATGGTATCATGTATATTCTGTGGAGGTTGAGTTAACAATGACCTTGGGCTTGGTATCCCGCAGCAATAGAAAATCATGCTGATGAAACCAAGTTCTTTTTTTATTTGAGTAGCAAGTTTCTCCACATTTTCCCTTTTTGTGACATCGCAACTGTAGCTGGCAGCAGATCCACCTTTCATTTTTATTATTTGTGCTGTGTCATCGTTTGTTTGCTTATTTTTGTCTACACAAATGACTATTGCTCCTAATTCTGCCATTTGCATAGCAATTTCTCTGCCTACCCCTCTACCAGAACCGATAACCTGGAATTTAAATAATAATTTGATTTAAAATAGGCTTCTGCTTACACCAACGCGAGTATATGACATATGCATGTTAAAATAAGTTATTTTAAAGCACAGGATAAATTAAATATAATATACCTATACAGTAATCCATATAAAATATAGGTATTCGTAAATATAAATGTGTTTTAGTTTAACATCTACTCAAATTGATAAAACCATCAGCGCTACACTTACTAGAGCAGTCTCCAATCTCACAGGTTTCATGGGTGGTGGCCTAAGAGATTCGTAAATAGCCTGCAAGACTGCAAAGAAAGCATTCACCACCACCCAAATGATGTCAACCATTAATATACAAAGTGAATACATCCTTAGCAACATCCTAATTGGAAACATAAAATTTAGTACTGTTCCCAGTATGTTTTCAAACAATCGTGATTCCTGAAACAACCATAATTATATATTTTTATACAATAAACTAATAAAAAATAGTAAAATGTAAGTTACTTATGTTATTAAAAATATTTTAATTATGTTAGTTTGTATACTCGTATAAAAATAATCAAATGCCTTCTCACCATCTTCTGAATTTAAATAACCACCACCTAAAAGAAATACATAGAATAGGTTATAATAAATTATTAATACCTGTACACTGAAAATCTTGATAATATAATAATTATTAGTAAGTAAACCAAAATCACAATATTTTGTAGCAAAACTTGAGATTATTTTAATAATTCTACATAACTTAAACACTACAATCAGCTATAAGTTAACCTAACCCACAAAAGTTTATTAGCCAAACTTACCGTTATCGAATTTTTAATCTTGTTATCTATTCGGAGTTTCAATCCAAAATCGAAAGATTGCATACACGGATCTTGCATCATACGCTTCACTCAACTAAACATTTTTATCAATTAATTATAAAAATAACACGATTGATTGGTAAGTAGCGTTCGGGCACAGACAGCTGATTGAAACTCATACGTACGATTAATTGATAGTATTAATACCTACAATAAGATGCAACGCTTCATGTTTATAAATACACCAAGTTCATTAACTTTTGAATTAAAACAATTAAATAACAAAGAAAACAAAAACTACAATATTAAAGATGCGTTTGCATTGATAACTTTTTGACATATGGTTTGGCTTTGGATTGATATTTGATATGACCTTGGAGGAGATATTTTCAGTTGGGATGTTTTAGAAGAAAAAGATATTAGATGTGGCAACTCATTTAATGTTTTTTTTTTAATGGACAGTGCCGCGAAACAAAAAGAAAAAGGAACGAAACAATTTTTCTTTCGAATATCTATAAAGCCATCTCTTTCGTTGGTTTTATTGATGTCTTATTTATGAACTACGCAATCATATCGTAACAATAAAACTTGTCTTGCTTAAATAAATATTTATACAAATGTAAGCTCTAAAAATAGGATTTTGGCTTGCAAGGAATAATACTCATTAAAATACACCATGGCCTTTGTTTACGCAGGCGACTCGGACTTAGAAGCGAAGGCAAAAAAAGGTAAGGGCGTTGCTTTTTGCGACAGTTCTCTCAGCAATCGCGGTTTTATAAAGTTGCTATAACATTTCCAGCCGCCGAACGCATATCGGAGAACATGCACATTGTAGCCAACGAGCCTTCTCTGGCGTTGTATCGTCTTCAGGAGCATGTGAGGAAGGCGCTGCCTCCTATGGTGGAACGTAGAGTTGAAGTGACGAAGCTGCAGCATGAGCTCCAGGGGCGGTGCTACGATGTAGAATATGCTTTGAGGTAAGTTCATGTTTTTATCAGCACATGTTATGAGTTGGTTTCGATTGCATTTCGATTGCACTGTGGCGTGGCTGTGCAGACGATCGTCGCTACGCTCCTGTATTCGCAGTCTTAATGCACACCTCGCTCAGACAATATTGTGTTACTTTCATACCTTACATACATGTATGATAATATTGTCTCTCGCACAACTAACTCCTATCTCATTTTTCGTAAGTTTTTAAAAACAACCCTATTTGCATTAGATAAATTCCAAATTCAAATAATCAAAGTTATGAGATAGAAGAGTTACTCGTGCGAGGGACGATATCATTAAAGTTCAAACAACCACAATCAATTTAATGCCTGGTTGAGACGTTATAGTCTCTGTCCTTTTTTGCATTAACAAAATTAATGACATAGTGTTGTGGCTTGTAATTGTGCTTAGTTCTCATAAGTGTAATAAATCAATAGGACATCTCACAGAAACAATGATGACAAAATTTCATGCGTAAACATCTCACTATAAAAAATCCTGTGTTAACACTTTCCTGCCTAGACTGTGAAATCACAATTCTTAAATTACAAGCATATATCCTTTTCATTTAACCTTTGCTTTTCTCCTTCCAGTGCGGTGAAATCAATGGATGCTGCTGTAACCAGTTTTATGAACATCCAGGAAATGCTCAAACAGTCTATATTTTTAAAACAACAGCTCAAATATGAAGAGGCTAGGCGAAATAAAAAAGATTCTAGTTCAGTTTACAAACGGCTGTCAGCTCACATAGTTTTAGACCTCCCAGACCTATCTGAATTCTCTATGGTTAGGGAAACCACCAACAGGATTGAGAACATGATGGCCCATGCTCGAGGAACCTCAGAACTACAAAGATCTCATACTACACTGCATTAGGCAGGAATGTAGTTCAATTTTTATAAGTCTAGTCAAAGTATTTCAATACACCTTCACCGCAGCCAGTGGAGAGATGTTCTTTGAGGCTGAGATCCGTATTTAGGGACTGAGAAAGATGAAGTTAAGTATTTAGGCCCAGTTATTATAGTAAGTTTATGTTACCTAAGGGGTCGTTCATTAATCATGTGATGTTTTTTAGCAACTTTTTAACCCCTCTCCCCCTGGTGATACATGGTGAGGTTTTAGACTACCCCCCACCCCCTACCCAAAATCACGTGTATTTTTTGGTACAAAGTATCTTAAAAAAATTCAGAATATTATCTTTTAATACAGGTATGATTAAATTCTGGAAAATTAAGCACCATGATAAAAATGTCTAGGCAGACATTGAAGTTGCAGGTTGTTTGTGAATGCCTGAAGCCGTTTCGAACCTTGTGATATTTCGTGATTTTTTCCAAACCCCCTCCCCCCTTTTGAGCCTCATGTGATTAATGGACGACCCCTAAAGATTAGGTCAATACTCAGGCCTGCAATCCCTTGAAGCTGTGGAAAAATCACATTTCTATGCCAACGCAATCAAGAGATCGGCTGTGTATGCCGCATATTTGGACACTCGCATTTGATATAAATTTCACCTTGATCATGTACGTGTTCCTGAGAAAACTGGTCTTGACAGGCAGGCAGACAGACAGACGAACAGACAGACAGACAGATGGACGGACGGACAGACAGACGGACAACAAATTGATCCTATAAGGGTTCCTTTTTTCTTTTGAGGTATGGAACCCTAAAAAATATAGTTAAGTTACTTATGCTAAAAGTTATGTTAAAGTGGCCTGTATCTATATACATTTCATGTGTCAAACTTTCTTAAAAAATCTGCTGTGGTTGTGCTCCACTAACAAATAAATTATTTCCAGGTTGCAAAAGATTTGAGGTTTTGATGTATTTCAATGCACTAAAATGTATTGAATAATTTGAATAAACAAACGAAATAGTTTCAATATACAAGGTGATTTTTTAGTGGCGGATGTGGTCATATCCAGGATATTATAATTGGGTCAAATGTGAGAATTTCACAGACAAGAAGTTATTCAACAACTTTGACAAAATATTTGGACTACAAAAATGGTCAATCTGACAATCAGTAATCACCTTGTATTTGATTATGTTAGAGAAAAAAATATATGCTGCTGTGTCTCTGATTAGTTGATTACATTTTATTATCATATTTTTTGCAGCCTGTGTATCGCTTGCTATTTTTGTTGTGACTTGTACTGTGTTCAAAATAAAATTGCACAACTTATCTGAAACTTTTATTAACAATTAACATAATTTCTTATCAGCTTCTTAAAACAACTAAACACTTAAGTATGAACTTATTTCCATTTCGGATCAGGTGGGCTTCAACGCGAAATGTCCTTGTTGGCTAAACGACTGCCATATAATACGCCATGGGAGCAAAACGTCCGCATTTGAAAACGGTCAACGAGCAAATCGTCCCTAAATCAAATAGTCTACAAAGCAAATCGCTTTCAATTAAACATGTCATGAAAATAAATTGTCTCTAATGCATATAGGTACTCGTAACTAAAAAAAAACCGGCCAAGTGCGAGTCGGACTCGCGCACCGAGGGTTCCGTATAAATTCATAATCACACATGTCTTGAATTCTTTATTTTTATATATGAGTTAATTGAGTGAAAGGTAATTTGCGGTTTACGATTTATGACATATTTAAAAAAACTACTTACTAGATCTCGTTCAAACCAATTTTCGGTGGAAGTTTGCATGGTAATATACATCATATATTTTTTCTAGTTTTATCAGTCTCTTATTTTAGAAGTTACAGGGGGGGGGGGACACATTTTACCACTTTGGAAGTGTCTCTCGCGCAAACTACTCGGTTTAGAAAAAAAAAATATTAGAAACCTCAATATCATTTTTGTAGACCTATCCATAGATACCCCACACGTATAGGTTTGATGAAAAAAATTATTTTTGAGTTTCATTTTTAAGTATGGGGAACCCCCAAAATTTATTGTTATTTTTTCTTTTTTTGTGTGAAAATCTTAATGCGGTTCACAGAATACATCTACTTACCAAGTTTCAACAGTATAGTTCTTATAGTTTCGGAAAAAAGTGGCTGTGACATACGGACGGACAGACAGACATGACGAATCCATAAGGGTTCCGTTTTTTGCCATTTGGCTACGGAACCCTAAAAGGGTATTGACAGACAGACAGACGGATGGACAACGAAGTGATCCTGTAAGGGTTCCTTTTTTTGTTTTACGGAACCCTAAAATAAAGATGTTACAAAAGAAAGATTTCGATATGGTAAGTATAGGCACAGTCTCCTTGTCCTATAAAAATTCAAAATTTAAGTAATTTTCCTAAACAATATTAAATTGTCCCTACTGCTAGGGCACGGGCCCAACCAAACACGTCTGTCCGTATTTATAAGTTAGATTCTAAAATAGACAAACATATTGCAAAAAATGGAAGTTACAGAGTAAATTGCGGACGTTTTACTTCTGTGACGCTGTGTATTGCGATCATTTATTAACAAAGACATTTTGCTTCAGAACTAGCATACCTTTTCAATTGCGGACGTTTTGCTCCCATGGCGTATTATATGGCGGTCGTTTAGCCAACAAGGACATTTCGCGTTGAAGCCCACCTGATCCGAAATGCTTATTTCTTTCTTTATTAACGACATATTTAAAGGGCGTCACACACTAGCGCTATACCGTGCTATAAAATCCGCCACACTCATGGACGGCAATACTAGCATGCTTCTAACTTCACGGTCACCCCACTCCGTCCATGAGTGTGGCGGATTTTATAACACAGTATAGCGCTAGTGTGTGACGCCCTTAACTATCCTTCTATTTAAGTCACTTAGCATAACAAAGTCACTAAGTACATAGGTAACTTTAAAGTTTTTAGGATTCAGTCAATAAATTGATCAAAAATTTCTTTATCTATTAAAAATCACAGACCACGGCAATTCTTTTAACGTCGTGATGTCATATTTCGGTTCAAACTTTTTAAGGCTGTGTAGCATTTGTGGAGTCACCCTCTTTATGTTTTTGACCGCTGTGATTTGTCTAAGCTTCGGGTAAGAAAGTAAATCGCCACCAACTTTTAAACCGACTTCGTGGGATAGAATTTTGTTGTAAATATAGTCCAAAGGTACTGAAGTTACAATGTACGAATAGACTTGTTGGTTCTCAGCTTTAAGTCTTTCCATCTCCGCAAATATGGCCGCCCAGTCGAGGTCGTCGAACACTTGTATGTTCACTAGAACCTGTAATATTAAAGCAATAGGGTTGCTTTTGCAAACTTATTGCATGGTTGAACTAGACACTAGTCCTAGAGGACGACACTTTGTTACAAGATAAACAGAATTAGCGCGATAAATGAACTCTAGAACGTTGCACCCAAATGCATAACACCAGTAAATATTTATTGTTTTAACAATTATTTATATTTTTTTTTATTACAAACATCGGATTCAAGTCAACATTTTATTTCAGTTTTATAGTATGTGAAATTCCGAGAACGGGACATTTTGCGAAGGGGTAACGTTTTCATTACTGTCCGAATCGAATTATTTATTCACTTAACCGGCCAGTATGTCGATAACATTGCAGTCTTGTTTTAGATCATGGATATAGAAACTTTTTACAGGAAAGAATAGCGTTCAGAATCTCCTTGATTTGGGATTTTTTATGCTGGCGGCAATTCGACAGTGTAAATGAATATTTTACACGGGCAAATCAATCATGTATCGCACAAAATCACAAGTATATGAAATTGCAATGGTGGCCAAGTAACAGAGAGTGCGCTTCGCTTTTTCGCTCTTGCGCTTGCACAATGAATGGCCGATTAGGAAAAATGATTTGAATCCAGTAATGGGCTGGGAAACGTAGTGTTGGTCGGTGCTCCGCCAGGATAGACTGACGTGAGGGACGGAGGACTCTGTTGAGGTTTGCAAAAAGGCGCTGAATGCACTTGAAAATGTATCATGCTGAGTGGAAAGCTATGGCTAAGGCCTTTTTAACAGTGGCTATCGTGCGGGCCTTGCGCAGTGGCGTAGCAAGGTGTAATCTAGGCGTGGGCGAAATCGCACAGCGAGGCCCCCTATCTTTCAGAATTTTTTACATAGGTATGATAAGATGGTCAGTCATTTCACGGTTTTATTTCCAGTGCTAAAAAACTAAAATGTGTGTCGAATAATTTTATGGGTATCATTTAAACGGTTAGCAAAATATTCGTAATTTTGTAAGCAAAAAAATATATTCGGTCAGACAAAATAACTAGTTGGTCAGCAACTTATGACCAGCAAACATTTCAGATTCGATCAGCAGTTAATGTCATACTGGACTACTCGAAATTTTTTTGGACAACCAATTACATATTTTGGCTGCATTGGGTGAACCACATTTAATCAAATGGTAAGCACTCAGACTGTTAGCAGAAATTCATTAAATAAATAAACTTTACTCGTCAAGCACAAAATGGGCGCCACTATAATTTTTTTTTCAGTACGTACGTACCGCTCGTGTCACGCGTCAGCATTTTGCTCCGCCCACTTTAACGAAAAATCCTGCTTTTTTTTTCAATACAAACGCAAACTAATTATTCATATAAGTTACCGTTTGTAAAATATGCGTACCTATCAGATAAACTGCCTATATACGATATATTTTTATTTCATGTACATGTTTTATCTACTGACCAATTATAAAATCTTGCTAACCGAGTAATTATTTAATATCGCGAATGTTTATTGAGCAGACACATAATATTACAAGCTGTCTGCATACTAGTTAAATTGCTGACAATATTAAGATTTTTTGCAGCAAGATTTTTATTTGTTGCAGACAAAATATTTGTTTGCTGTCTCAATGATTAATTAGCAGATTTTTGTTGCTAACCAAATTAAATAACGGCAAACCATTTAATTACTTCTCTAATTTATTACGCAAAAAAATATTTATTCACTTCGTACCTAATTCATCAAGCCCGATACTGAGTATTACACAAAACAAACTGAATAAAAAACGCAAAACAAATTAACTGAGAATAAACAGCAGCTCGGGAAGGAATCTGTGGGAATGCATTGGAAAATATTAATCATTTTACAAAAATAATTGCTCATTCCACAAATTTCTATTCTAATTCTTTCACTATTCGTTCTATCCGACTGTGGAACTCTCTTCCTGAATTTATTCGCCGTTCTCCTTCTCTCAATATCTTCAAGTTGCAAGTGAAAGAGCACTTTTTAACTCTCTAAGTTATTTACGCTGTCACTTATTGTCTTTGGTTGTACATATTTGGTTATTAAGTATCACATTGTAGATTATGTATATGTTAGTATAGTACATGTTATATATAATGTATGTATGTATTTATGTATGTAGTAATAAGTATATATTAGGAGTTTCTTAAGTTCAGTATTTAGTTTTAATTGTTATTTTATGGTTTTTTTGCTAAAGCAAAGAGATGCTATTCCTCAAATAGTTTTTAATGTTTTTTAATACTCAGGTCAGCACTAAGAGGGGCCTCGCGCGGAGCCAATTTAACTTTAAAAACATTCCCACTTATTAGCTCGCAGTCTAAGAAACAACTGGATTTCCACGGTTTATCGGTAGTTTTGGTTGAATATATTTCATGTTGTTACAGTATTTTTTTAGCTATGCTTATTTAACTATATTTACACTCAAGGGGGCCTTGCGCGTGATCTTATTTAATATAAAAATATTACAACTTAAGGTTAAACGTCTATCACCCTATTTCATACAAAAACTGGCTAAAAACTACACAAATACACACAATTAAAGTTATAGTCAAATTAACGTCATCTAACAGAGCACTGACATTTAACTTTAAGGTAAGTCAGCAGTCAGCACCCTAGTAGTGGGCCTCGAGCGAGACCCCACTATGATAGCCATCGCGGTTTTATTCATAGAGTATAGGTTATCACAGTTACTTTTTAGCTATACTTAATAGTCACAGGGGCCTCGCGCGACTCTATTTGTAATGTAAAAATATTATTCCTTTATAAATAAAATGGAACAATTGGATTTCAAATGTTTTTATGGTTATTACTTGATTGTATACAGTTTTGCCATTTTTATTTTTAGCCATACCCACATAAAGCACTGAAGGGGGCCTCGCGCGCGGCCTCTTTAATCCGGGAGCTGACTGCATGAAAAATAAATTACGAAATATTATTGACTAAATAGCTCTTTAATTGAAGTTGTTGAAAAACTAAATCACTTTAATTTTCATTACATTTTCAATTTTTAAATTATAAGAATTTTCTAATTAGTATGCAAACTACTATTTTGTACAATGACGTCATCGTACAAAATTTCAAACATTTTTAGAACAAAATGCCGTTTTTGACATTTGATAAAAAGTAACTCAAATGACTAGCAGTCAACTACCGGATTACAAGATTTTATGAAATAATGTGACCCCCTTACGTTAGCATTTTAGGTAGGGGGCCTCGCGCGAGGCCCCCTTGAGCGCGAGGCCGTGGGCGAGGGCCCACTTCGCCCACGCCTTGCTACGCTACTGGCCTTGCGGTTGAGATAGATCAGTGTTTTTCAAACTGTGGGTCCTTTCTGAAGGGGTTGGGGGTAAAAGAAAAAGTATATAGGTCCTATACTGCGATGAAAAAATAATTTCAGTTAGAAGGCTGGGCCTGTTTATTTTTTAACAATTTGTCCAAACGTGGTTATAGGTATTTTGGAGACGTTAAACTTAAGTTAAACACGTTAAACTTATAAATGTAGTTATAATGTTATTAATCACTAACATTTTGTATGTTTATTGCCCTAGGGGGGTTGCAAGATTTCTTTTTACTTGTAAAGGTGTCGGGTATTTAAAAAAACACTGATATAGATAATACATATTAAATACACGCTATGCCAAGGGTCGTGCGTGGGTATAAGTACATTTAATGCACGACCCTTGGCATAGCAGTCAGCACAAGCAACTACGTCACTAAGTCAGTTATCTGACAATAATTTTGGCTTCAGTGTTTACTGATGTGCTTTCGTGGTCGGGGACACTAGATTTCAATGAATACTGAAGCGATGATTGTCATCGTCAAATGACTGTCTTAGTGACGTAGTGGGTGGCGCACACCTACTGCTATTGCCGAGAAGTAGTCCTAGGAATATGTGTTTGCTGGGGTCAGAAACACTAAAATCTACAATAGATTCTTTCATTACTGCTTCTTCGCTATAGCATAGTATAAGAAAAAAAATCTCTACTTCTAAAAAAGTTTCCGTCTTAACTAACCTCCGTGGTATCGTTGACAATAAAATCCTTGAAGTATTTCCCAAACATGACCATGATGTCTACCTCGTCCTTGAGGTGTACCACCACAGTGTACCCCTTGTTGCCGTACCGGTCCAGTAACGTGTCTACATGGTCTATGTCGAAGATGCGTCCGTCCAGGAGAAAGGCCAGTCGGTTAGTTACTGGCATGTGGTTTTCAACACTGGAATCAAAGTCATGAATGAATGTTGTTTCGCGGGTTTTTATCATAAATAATTGGTAAGCCCTTGGCATCATCTCAGCTGATGGTAAGTGATGATGATGCCGAAAGATGAAAGCGGTTTTATCAAGATTCCCCAATTGGGTTATACATGCTTATTATAAGCATGTATAATGCTATGTATTTTGTGGTACGACCTGTGTTACCTACCCAGTAAGATTAGTAGTAGTGCTCTCCACTAAAGTTTCTTAGAGGGCGATAGTGGACAATTAGTGGGTGGTCTCTTGAGGGCCCTAAGTGAACAGAAGCTAGTTACTTTTAGGTAGGCAAACGCCCATAATCGCTCAATTTTATCTTTTGCTGATTTGGCATAAACAAAGGGGCTCCATGGATCCCTAAGGTTTGAGCAATGCCCTGTGTGCCCATGCGCAAAGATGGAATCGTTATTTCCCTTGAGATTCCGCGGGACATCTTTGGTGGCGTAGACATCATGCTTACTTGCTGGAACTGACAAGCAGTGCGTGCCCCTTCTTCCTCATCTGATAAAGGATGTAATACATGGCACGACGCACGGAGAACTTAGTGTGCGCCACGAATTCGTCCAAGACTATCACGGGAGGCGCTCCGATCACCGATGCGGCGAAATGTAACTTTTTCTTCTCAGGTTCCGTAAGGTTCTTGACAGTCGTGGTACCTCTGCGCTTAAGATCTGTGTGATAGATAACCATAAGGTCATATCAAAACTTAAAGTTTCTCTAAGAAACCCAAGGTACCTAAGTAACTATAGCCAATGCGCAAGAGGTGATCTTCGGTATCTTTGTTTGCTCTGAGAAATCCAAACATGTTCTAACAACATGGACCTAACAAACTTTAAGACAATATACAAGAGACAAAATATAAGAGTTTCCCAC
This sequence comes from Coleophora deauratella, assembly GCA_958295455.1. Classification (NCBI taxonomy): domain Eukaryota; kingdom Metazoa; phylum Arthropoda; class Insecta; order Lepidoptera; family Coleophoridae; genus Coleophora; species Coleophora deauratella. The sequence goes on along the minus strand of OY282392.1, from coordinate 17,885,951 downwards.
ACTAAACCTGAATACTGAATTCATTTATATGGGAAACTGAAAAAAAAAACAATTGTAAATCGGATTTTTTCAATATTTTTTCCAGTATTCTATATACTTGATTCTGAGTAACCCCTTAAAACAAACGCACTTTTTTAGCCCCCTGTATATGCGTCTGATGCATAATTAAGTTCCTACTTACCCAAAAGTAAGATGATATCTTTGATCTCCTTTCGCAAATGAGCCGGTGGCACTCCCCGAAGGATGCCGATCAGATCCAATGACTCCTTCACAGTCAGCCATTCGGGTAGACTTTTATAGTCGCAGCACAGTGAGATGTTACGGGAATACTGTAATCCAAAGATATTTGCCATCACTATTATCATGTCCTTCATTCCGGATCCGGCTACTGCAACGCCCCGAGCTTAGGGGCCCTAGAGGGCTTCGAGGCAAGGCCCTCCCGAGATTTTATGAGTTAAAAAAATTTAAATAAATGCCTTTGTGTGTGTCCGTCCGTTTAACCAGTCTACGTAATTGGACAAAATTTGGGTTGGGTTGCTACCAGATGGACGTTATATATTCTATTTTGCTGATGAGCAATAACAATTCTTTGTATAGGTACGCCAGACGGTGAAAGTGTGTGCAACGTGGCTGTACAATATAATATTTTTTCTAAAAAGGCGTCAAAAAGGCTTACGAGCTATTTCGTTGCAGCTATCGCCGTCACCGGGATTTGTTAATAATTCTTTGCCTTCAACAAAATTCTTAATGAAGAATTTCATAAACTCATTCTGCTTATTACGATTCTACAGATAATCAAAAGTCATAATCAATGCACTCACCCAAATCGGTTTGGACTTCAGATCCCATTTGGACATGGCCCAGATGTTGCCCTCGGTAGGCATTTTATAACCAGAGACTAGATCACATAGCATCAGCCGCCCGTGTCGCTTGAGTCCTGAGACCGCCAGAGCTTCGCCCTTCCCGAGACCGAAAGATACTCCAATTATCGTGTATACCCCTGCCACGTTCTTTGTCAAATCATTAGCTAAAAGGTACTCTCCAAAAGTATCCACTTCGGTACCTGTTAAACGATGTTAAGGTGAAGTGACCCCTAGAAGATACATGTCGACTGATTTTCCAAGACCATTTTTGGAGCTGAAGAATAAGAACACACAGATCACAATTTCTCAAAAAACAATAAAAATAACAAGGCCATTTTCTAGCCTTCTCATCAAGACATTGATGACTTTTTACCATTTTATTTCTAAAGAAGAAACAGAACGAAATGTAAATGGGGGGGGATGTAACTCACATTGTTTATTTTTCTTTTGTATCTGCTTCAACTTCGCCATGACCTCTGCTCGTTCTTTCTCTGTGGATTCAGGGAGGCTGCTGACACTTTTAGCCGGCGTTGAGGCATACAAGTGTCTCATAAGTATGTACCACAGTTTCAGGATAATGTTGTACTCCCAAAGAAGCAGCAAAGTGGTCAGCACAAAAGCGTTCACCAATATTGCGCAAATCTCCAACAGGATGCCGTTTTTCGTTGAAAGGTACGATTGTTTTTGGAAGCATTTTTGTAGGACTCCGCATTTTTCTAGGATTCAAACGCATTATATAAAAGCATAATTTCTACTAGTAGCAGTAGACTCATACTAATTAAATCAACGTGGAATGTCAAGATTTGAACAGATCTGATAAGTGCAGAGGGGTCACTAAAGATAGAGATTAAGTACTTACGACAGCACTTGTGCAACATCTTAGCAGAACACAATTTCTTGTTCTTGAAAATAGTACACTCGCTGTTATAGAGGAAAATCTTGTTGATCTTCACCAGCGCATACGCGATGTTGAACTGCGGTGAGCACAGCATGAAATTCATCACACCTACTTTGTCCTCGTAGAACTTTGCCAGGACTGTTGTTTCTCCTGGAATGCATAGAAGATTGTTACCACATCCCGGACACTTCATACAAATTTCGCGCCATTGTTTACTACATAGACATTCATGTTTGTACACATGTAAATGTGTGCGTGATATACTAGGGTTGAATCGAGGTTCATTTAACCCTCATTATTCTCTTTACTGTTAGCTAGACTTTTACAAATAAATTGAAGGCTGTATACACCAGACAAGGCTGTACTATAGCCTTAGAAGCCTTTAGGTCTTTCCTTAATAAAATAAAATAAAATCTTTGGTTAATAAACTGTGCTTTGGTTTGCCAACCCCTTGACAAATGGTCACACATCGGTCAGGGGGAGAGGTAGCCTTCAGAGAGCAGGAGGGAGTGTCCATACTGTATAATGTCTTTTTACTGTGATTGTTACTCGGTTGACAGACTCGGTGGCTAAGTGGTTAGCGCTCCTGACCACTAATCCGAGAGTCGTGGGTTCGATCCCCACGCAGGGCAAACCTTTCTGTGATGAGCAGAATCGTTTGCTCTGTGTCTGGGTGTATTATATCTATATATGTATGTATTTAAACGTATATGTGTATGTATATCAGTCTCTGGTTCCCATAACACAGGAAATCCTACTTTGGGGCCAGATGACCGTGTGTTATTTGTCCCGGATATTTATTTATTTATTTACTTATAAAGTGAAAGTTTGGAAAACAGATATAAAAAAAAGATAGATAATACCTATGAGAAAAATAATCTTGATATGGAATATACATATAATTTATGTCTGGCTAGATGGAGTTATAATTTAATTTGTCGGAGATAATAAAAAGAACAGTGATAGTGATATTGTATTATGGGTTTGAGTAGAAGTATATTAATTTGATGATTTCCACAACAACGCGTCTTTTACTGCCCGCACCCAGTGACATCACGCGACCTTTGCCAGATTATCGGTCCACCGAACAGGAGAGTTTCGTATCTCGTAAAGTAACACAAGTAGAAAAAACAAACCGAAAACGATGTTGAAGATCATGAAGGCCATGGCGTTAAGAGCCGGCCGTGGACCCAAACTGAACAGATACGCCTGCGGAATGCAACCGATCCCGTATACCAGCAACACCCACGGTATTATCACTGTTGACAAAACAGACCATTAGACATATGATCTGGAGTTGCTTGCAGGAACTATGGAGATAACACAATATGTTAAAATACTTATTCTGGCCAATACCAATAATACGGTTGAAATATAATGTTTTCACTGCTAGGTTTCGTATCGTAGGAACCTTCATAACTTCTGTTAGGGCATAATTCGTATAAAAAAACAATGTGCAGATTATAGTAATAATAATTTGAAGTTTGGCAGCTTTTTGGCATCTATTTTGGTTTTTCACGTTTAAATTCAAATTCCTGCTGTCGATTCTCATTTTTCATTCTTTTTATTCGCATTCATCTTCAGACCTCCGATTAATCCATACTTATAATTATTTCTTGCAAATATCCCTTTTATTTTTCTTTTCTTACTAACGAAGGACTGACTTACTTTACTTTTGAAGCACGATAAATACATGGGCTTCTGATACCTTTCCTGCTGAACCCGCCGACAAACACTTGACGGCCTGCCAACCGACCACTCCTGCTGCTGCTCCTGTCTACTTTTCTACCTACTTGATTGCTGACCTACGATCCGTTCTACCTCTGTGCTCAACGCGGCACCACACCACTGAAAACACTTCTAGTGGTAGCAACCAGCCTCACTGGTTCATTGTGAATAGTTAATTCATAATAAGGGGTTAGGCCTCGCAGTTTATTTAACCGTTTACCGTTACAAAATTCTTACAGACATGACCTGTACTCATTGTAGTAGGTACCTTAGGAATTTAATGAGATCGTTGGTGGATCGTTCAGTGTGTAATACATTGATACTACTGCTTGTTCTACAGAATACAATGAAGTTGTACGCACTATTATACCTGCCACTGAGCAGCTTACTGTGTTCAGTCAGGTGGATGAATCAAGATAATTAAAGGCATTATAGAGCATCTAAGCCCGGCAAAGTACTGATAACGCTTCTAGTTTAACTAACCAAGATCGAACAGGTTAAAGTAGGAGACGGGAACCGCCATGAGAATTATGGCTATCATGACGCAAGAGGACAACGCCACAAGGCACAGGTACAGCACCATGTCCCAGAAGAACAAAGCTGCCCAGTATGAGGCAGGCGAAAACGATATTGCGGTCTTCTGCAATTTAGACATAAAAGTTATCACCAGTTCGTTATGAATAGGAACAGTCTAGAATCAGCCAAATTAGATACTTTTAGATTCCACCTACATGGATGATATCGTGGTGTACGCTAAATTGCTCAGGCGGTAAACGAACAGGACTATGTCATGAGCTTACGGAATATTTAAACATTCAATTAAACGGTTACAACTGAATAGTCAAATGTCTATTCACAAAATAAAGGCTCGACTTTGCCGTCCTAGTGTGAGTTGTCTTCGATATAAAGCTGAGTACAGAATCCGTCAGCTCAGTGGTGAACACTCCCACAGAAGCCCACACACATATACAGGGTGTAACAGATAGGTGTGATAATACTTCAAGGTTGGCTTTTACCCATCAAACTGAACAACTTTTGTTCTACAACTTTGTTCAAATCGCAAATTTTTTTTTGGACTTTTCATACAAATCGATCAGCTGGCGAACCAAGTTTGTATGAAAAGTCCGAAAATTTCTTTGCGATTTCAACAAAGTTGTAGAACAAAAGTTGTTCAGTTTGATGGGTAAAAGCCAACCTGGAAGTATTATCACACCTTTCTGTTACACCCTGTATATGTGTGTGGGCTTCTGTGGGAGTGTTCACCACTGAGCTGACGGATTCTGTACTCAGCTTTATATCGAAGACAACGCACACTAGGACGGCAAAGTCGAGCCTTTATTTTGTGAATAGACATTTGACTATTCAGTTGTAACCGTTTAATTGAATGTTTAAATATTCCGTAAGCTCATGACATAGTCCTGTTCGTTTACAACTTATATCGTTTGACTGCTGCGGCACGAGTCTCTTAACGTGCCTCTAAAGGTAAGTTAATACCAGTAACAGTTAAACCTATCCAGGTTATAACAGTGTCGCGACCTCGCAAGCCGGACTGAGCCAGTACCGCTTCCTAGTAAATAGCCCTGTAAGAACTTAAATAAGTAAATAGTAATATAAATAAGATCCTTATCTATGAATAAAAAGACAACAAGCTAATTAGTAGGTATACTGGAAATTTCGTAATCACCTGCAAATGACGAACGAGACCATGTTCGTTAGACGGCACCAGCGTTATATGAGAGGTGGTCAAGATCAGCAGAAACTGTATTGTAAACGGTGGCGTAACTGCAGCCTTTGACCACTGCAAAATAATATATAGTTAGGTACCTACTAACTAGAAAATATATTTTGGCAAATTATTAGTTTTTCATTATATTGCAGGAGCTGTTATTGCGTCCACTTAACGACTGCCACCTATTAATATCATCCGGTACCAACTTCAACTGAAATGTCGTAAGTACGTAAATTTATGTTTCTCTGACATTTAGAATTAGCGATTTTTGCTACCTACCTGGTTCACTAGTTGATACGATATCGAGATAAGATTCGTTCCTTAGAAAAAAAAAAGATTCGAATCACAAAAAGAACATCGCCTGGGTATAAAGTAGCACCATAGTAGACAAAACTATCCACACGATAAGAAGAAGAACTATGAAACACTTACGTGAGTCAGGTCCAATAGGAGAGGGTTGTCGATGATCTGTATATTGGCTCCCATATCCCCTGTATAGTGACGCAAGAGAGACGTATGCACGCGCGCCAGAGAACGAGCTGATGCGCTCATGTCTTTGTGCAGTGGACTGTACAGGGCTTGCACCTGGTAACCAGGGAGAATAATTGATTAATATGATAAATAGATGTGTATAAAGGTCGCGTTGCACACGTCCGAAGGTGCATCAGTGGTAGGTGTAAATGTAAATCTAAATGCCCTACACCTGACCACGGGCGATGCTAAGTGCAACACCAGGCAACCGCCGTCTATACCGTGGGGATGTGCAGTTAATTGTGCCACACCATAAGAAGAACAAGAAGAAGAAATGATTAATACTGGAATAAAGAAATGTCTCCTGTCTACGAGTATCACCTAATCGGCCTCACATCAGTTGAAGAGGTATATTTATTTCGGTTACACAATCGTCGCTTGCTAGTATAAATACCACACCTTGAGTATAATATACTTAGTACTTGATGATAATTAATTATTAATTTCAAACCCAGCAGGTACTTACAGATAATTTCCCATTTTCCATGTTGGTACACACATCCATGCCGTAAGCGTATTGGAACACGTATTTCTGTGGAGAATCTATTGCCCGCGTCACTAAATACTCAGTCAAGCTCTGAAAGTTACCGATAAATTCAATAGGTTCTACGTTAACATTTGAGTTAATTATTAAAATGTCAAAGACGTTTTTTGTTGCGTCAAAGAAAATTTGTTCTACAAAATTTGAATTAGTGATCAGTGACATTATAATTCAGTATAGTATTTTTTTTTACAAATGAAACACTTGTACCAATTTTTGATAAAGTACATTTTTTGTTTACACAACGTTATCTTTTGACTCAGCAGTCTTCAACCCTTGGTTGTACAATATTTAGGTACATCACTAATAATAGTAGGTATCAAAAACGACAGGTTCAAAAGAGTTGCCTGTTTGTCAAAAAAAACATTAAATAATTTACCTCTGTATGCAGTAAAGCCGTATATGCCATATTTTTAACTTGCTGTTTCGTTGCATCAGTTGCTGACATTACGTACCTAGCAGAAACGAAGAGAGATGAATAAATATGTGAAGTGCTTGTTTTACGACTTTGCGATATAAAAATTTGCGAAACAGCTGATCATGTGTATGAAGAATAAATATTTTCGATCGATCTCTCAAAACTTACGCATTGGCCACAGACTTCGCATCGGGAGTGTCATCTAACCGCAGCACCAGCACCGTCATCTTATCCATGGCTTCTACAGTGAGCAACTTTAAAAGAAAACAGAAATATTTTAAGCCATACCGACCGTTGCATTTTGTGTTTTCAGCTGTTACCTACCTTTTACGCTTTCAGCTATTAAAAAGAGTTTGTCTTAGAAGCAATGGCAACAAAAATATGCCGGAGATGGTTTGCCTTAAGTTTTGGTAGCATTTACGTCAATCCGGACAATTGGAAGAACTTATCGCTTGCAAATGATCCAGCCTTAGTCGTGATGGAATGGTAAGAACGCTATGAAATTATTCAAGAAATCATCAATGAGAGTCTGTTTCCCGAATTCCCGTTGATTTATGGTGGAAACCAAATTTTTGAGCATTTTAGCCTTGAGAAGTGGAATTTGGAAAAATCATTAACTCCTTCACACCTTCGAGCAACAATACCATTTTAGGTAGACATGGAACAGTCTACCTAAAATGGTTCTGTATGTTCTGCATTGTCTGTCAGGTCTCATATCGGTTATGTAATAAAGAAGGAAGACGGCATTTCCTTACCTCACCCCGCAGCAGTTTCTTCGAGTCATGGTTCTTGTACAAGTCAAGCAGCTGACTGGACAGCGTGAGACCGATGAACACCCCAGCAAGCGAGGCTGCGATAAGCTAAAACATACGTTGTACAATAATCCGGAGAATTTTATGGTAAATTTTTGGAACCTCTTCCAAAGATTTCCAAGCAACAGTCATGAAATCGAGACCCAGAATCGATCGATAACTATGTTCATACAGAAGTTCGGTGAGCGTTTGTATGCTAAATCTAGTTTTTCATTTCACTCGACTGCCCAAGCCCTGCCCAATGTTTTTTTGGTTTATCTATTTTATTGTGACCGGCTGTTGTCGAAACAGCGTGATGCATTTCGGAGTGTGAGATATCGTCAGACTTGTCTTGTTCCCCAGATTTACATAGGATACATTTAATACAGTCTGATTCGTTTCGTTTTATTTAAATTCATCAGGTTGTTAATCGTTATGTTTACGGTTACTGTCGTACCATTTTTCATGAAATTTTACTAACCCTTTGAGCGCCACAGTCGGTTAGGGTCGACAACTGGTTTCTGTGCCATAGGTGCCAGGATTTGAGATTTTCTTAGATTTTCGTCGGCTGGAGATGGAGTTGGCGGTGGGAGTACGAATTTCCAAAGAGTAGCAAAGTGGTCAATGGGATAAGGTATCTGTTAAAGACTTACTGTAATAATCAAAGCAGTTTTGTAGGTGCAGTAGAAAATGCAGTACTTCCATCCGATACGACGCAACTGATTGCAGTTGTACAGAAATCTTGGCATTTCTCGCTTCCACGGTCTGGGTTCTTAAATGGGTAAAAGTTGTGTTTTTTTTTTATAAAATACAAGTGTAGCGCCTACGACTTTGTCCACGTTAAAGTCCGATATAAAGAGCCCGTCGAACCGTTGGAAATACGATATCACGTAAAATTACACCCTGTTTCTTCCGTTCTGGATCGATATTTAAAAAATCCTTTCTTAGAGCTCCTTTTCATCCTCTTAGAAATGTATATGTTCCTTTGTTTGGACAGTAAATAACCAAAGTACCTACCTGCTACTCTGTGCATAGCTGCTTCATCCAACTCATGTTCGTCTTTTACGGACATCCTCGATTCAAAAATACATCTGTAATATTTAAAGTTAGGTATTCATAAAATTTGATTTTTAACAGAATTTCTTTACTATTATAACTCTTTATTATAATATGGTATTCGTAAAGCTATACGAGCTAGATCGATGGAACAGAATCTCTCTATTTTTTATTAATTTTCGGTGCACAATAAAGTTTTATTTATCTATCCCTCGATGTACGAGTACGTACATACCTGTTGACAACCTCCTCCGAATCTGGCAAGCTGATATTCATAGACACGATTCCATACTTTTCCGAGTTGTTATGTAAATGTTTTATGAAAGCTGCCACTTTGTGGGTCGGACTTGTCGGCAGTTTTAGTATGAGCAACGAGCCCAGGTAGGCTCTGACACTGGCCCCCGCTTCCTTGGCGTGATCTAGAAGTTCCACTGAATTTTCACCCTTTCCAAACTCCATGTTGGCTCCTGTTTTAAAGTTTAGGCGCACGCGGTATTCGCGACCTGGATAGATTGACATTCGTTAAAACTGTTCTTTGCATGTTTTTCTTTTCAACATTACTAATAATGTTTCTAAATTAACTATATTGTTTTTTTGTTATAAATCTATAATCCACCTTCATTTTTTGTCAAGGTTCTTAGAAGCTGTATCGAAATCGAATTTGGCTTGCTGATTCAATGAGGTTTTAATTTAATTATTGCTTACACTCATAAAAATGGATTACTGAAATGTTATGAATTGCTCACCATACGTAAAGTACATGTAGGCAGGGGTACCGCCGAAGCATACAATCTTTTGGTCGAATATAAACACGCGGTCAGAGAACTCCAAATGGACAGACGAGAAACAAAGCTTGATAACTGTTATGTACTTCTTGTAAGTCTGTCGAAAAAAAAGATATTGTAACGGTCATTTGATTTGCTTTTAATTTTCTCTTATTTGATTTATAAATATAGCTTTAACAATAATTGTAATGTACAATATGACGTGTAACAAGTGTTATCAATAAATATCTGTATTTATATCTGTATAGAAAACTTAGCAATTTTCGTGACTCTATTCGTGGTATCAGACAACCTGTCTGATAGCATCAGCTAATCTAGCATCGGACCAACTGACTCGCTTTTATTACATAGTAGTTTTTACGCAGTAGTTTACAAAGCGCCAAATTTTTTAAAACGGCTTATTCTACAATCTGGAAGTGCGCTTAATTACCCCACTCGACAAGAATGTAAGAATATGAAAGACGGGGGTGAATAAGAAAAACATCTCGAGTTATTCGAGTTATACCTAACTTTTGTTATTTTTCTTCTTCTAGAAAGTAGAATGTAATATAGTATGAGCTCACCATAATCCTATCCTTCATGACACTCATAAAATTGGGCTGGTCCGTAAAGTTAGGCATAATGACAATCTGAAATATGAAGAAGTCTCTATGGAAAAAGTAAATTAACTTATGTATCTGCTCCAGTTCTAGCTTGAGAATTAACAAACATGTCTATTTTCAATTTAACCAAGTATAAAAGCAGTGTTCTCTTTTTAACCGACTTCAAAAAAGGTGGAGGTTCTCCATTCGACTGTTTATAGGGTTCCGTAGCCAAATGGAAAAAACGGAACCCTTATGGATTATGGATTCGTCATGTCTGTCTGTCTGTCTGTCCGTATGTCACAGCCACTTTTTTCCGAAACTATAAGAACTATACTGTTGAAACTTGGTAAGTACCAAGTACCAAGTATTCTGTAAACCACATTAAGATTTTCACACAAAAATAGAAAAAAAAAAATAATACATTTTGGGGGTTCCCCATACTTAGAACTGAAATTCAAAATTTTTTTTTTCATCAAACCCATACGTATGGATAGGTCTTCAAAAAGGATATTGAGTTTTCTAATATCATTTTTTTCTAAACTGAATAGTTTGCGCGAGAGACACTTCCAAAGTGGTAAAATGTGTGCCTCCCCCCCCCCCCCTGTAACTTCTAAAATAAGAGAATGATAAAACGAAAAAAAATATATGATGTACATTACCATGCAAACTTCCACCGAAAATTGGTTTGAACGAGATCTAGTAAGTAGTTTTTTTAATAAGTCATAAAACTGTCAAAAACTACAAGAACTTTTATATTATGTTAGTTGCTGCTACGGAACCCTTCATGGGCGTGTCCGACTCGCACTTTGCCGCTTTTTTTTATGTATGTTACGCGATTACTCCGCCAATTATGAGCGATTTTGATGATTCTTTTTTTGTTTGGTAGGTAATACTTCAGAGGTGGTCCCATATAAATTTTATCTAAATTGATTCAGCACTTTGTTAAAAAATCAACAAAAACCAAAATCAACAAAATTGTAATTGTAACGATTGAAGTCGGTTTTTTAACGTTTCAGCGTTGTCGATTACTCACTCACTTTATCTCTTTAAATCTTATCCAATCAGAAAGAGATGGCATTTCACCTCATTTTAACATTTTCTTTACCCACCCTGGGTTCCAAGAGCAGAGCCAACGCCCAACACAGCTGGGCGCGGTAGAATATGTCCAAGTTCTTCACGCGCTGTTCCACCACAGGCTCCAGGTAGCCTTCCGCTAAGAGGTGCCGCATACGCATATGAGTGTACTCGCTAACAAAGTCACTCTGCTCCGACCATAGGCATAGCTGGAAGCCAGGAAACGTTTTATACTGACGACGGTTTACTTTTACTGAAGACTGTGGGGAAAATGTTGGTGATTTCCGACTGTTACTAAATGACACTGCCTAAATGAAATGTCACTTTTTCTCCTTTTTCTTCTTCTCGTGTTGCACAATTAACCATGCAATCGCTTACGCTTGCTCTTAGAATCACGAGCGTTCACGTGTACGGCATTTTTAGATTAACGTGTGCGACAAAAAACTGATACACATCTAGTGATAACATGTGCAGGGTCCCTCGCGATATTTTCTTCAACGTTAAAGCAATCTACATAACTTTGAAAAACTCATTGGTACATTGGCCAGGACTGAACCCGAGATCACTGGGTAAAGAGGTCCAGGTTACTATCATGGACGCTAATTTTAACGAATTATTCACTTACACTGGCGAAGAGTATGAAATGCTCTTCCACGGTGAGGTCGGGGACCAGGGTCTTAGAGCGGTGGCAGTAGCCCAGCATGTGCGGCTCCGTCATGAAGTTCCTCTCGGGCCTCATGTCCGCTCCGAGCACGTTTATGGTCCCACTGTCTGGATGAGTGAGACCTAGCCAGATAGTCCACACAACATAAATAACATCACCAAATTATAAAAAAATCTGCTCAATGTACATCAGCTGAAACTATCGTATTTAAACTGGCATTTTTAAAAATTTTATACTACGTGTTCCTCGGGGAAAATTGTTCGCATTCATGGGTAGAAGCTCTTGTTTAAATAGTCTTAGCTAATTTTGAGACCATAAATACGAGTACATAGGGTGTAACAGATGTTGGACCTGTTAAAACAGTTAGGTAATCAATTTGTATGATTCATAATTTTTTGCGAATGAAACTGAAAAACTTTACCCAAGATAATAGCTGAAACTAAAGTTGAATTTCCACTCGTGAAACCAATACAACTTTCTCAAAGGAACTAGAAAATTTGTGGAAGAATTAATATAGGTTTGTTGAAAGTTTTTTAATCACAAGGACAGAATTTCTTAATTTTCGAGAAAATCAAAGGTTTTTTTTACCTATCAACAAATCCTCTATTGTGCTCATCATCTTCTCCTGAATTCTCATGGCGTATATGTTCGTAAATTCACCGCGGTAGATGTCAAACGTTACGTTTGTCAGTAACGAGACGCCCATTATACTCTGAAACACACATCTCATATAATTTTAAGTAAAACGCTACTTTTAAGAGAAAATAAATTGATTATTATAGTTGATATGATTAAAATGGTAGGTGCACTCATATACAAGATTCTGCATGAGACGCGGGGAAAAAGATTTATATTTGCTAAATTATCAAATTCATTAGGACTTGTTGATCTTATTTATAATAAATTATACTCTAAAGTAATCCTGAAAAACAGAAATACAACATCGTAGGAAACTGTTACCTTGGACACGTTCTTGAAACTGATGGCCTTGGCTACAAGTTCATCTACTTCTTGCAATTTTTCTCGCTCTCTACCGGTGGGTGCTTCTACTTTTTTCACTCTGCCTTTATCCTAAAATTAAAATTATCTTGAAGTAATTTAAGTCATTTAATGAATTCCTTGGAATTCCTTGGAATGGAAGGAAAGAGGAGTAAAGAACGCAAGCCAACGCGTTGGAATAACCTGGACACTCCAATAAACTATTACGTAATAATTGCCTTGCCTACTACTATTACATAAAAATATTACGTTAGTACGTACGTAAATTTGTAAATATCGTGGCTTGCGCTTGCAACTAGCACCAGGTAACCCACAGGTGGTGTGAGGTCGCCTTTAGGGAGGGGCAGGGAGTGGCCATAAGGTTCTTTAGTATTAATGTATTAACTGTGGTGTTGGTCTGAAACGTTGACAAAAGCGACACAGATGACACTACAGGCCCATTTACAGTAGTCAATATCGACCTTCAAGGAGCTGAGGTGGCACGTGCAACCCACGACGAAGAAGAAAAAGAAATAGTCAATGGATGTCAATTAATTTTATGATTTTTAGGATTACCTGAGGCCTCTTGAACAGAATTGATCTCCAAGGTCTCTGGCCTCCTATAGCTTTATTGCTTCCAATAGTAAACTGTAATGCCATTAGCAAGTAGAAGTACAAAGCTGACACGATCAGCCATGTGCCTATTAGAAGCACCATAGGTGGTCCCTTGCTGTCCTCTGCAACATAACACAATATCAATTACCTACTAAACAAGATAAAGGGAAAAATACAGGGAATCCTAGTTTGGGGCCAGATGACCGTGTGTGTGATTTGTCCCAGATATTACATTATTATTATTACTATAGTGTACCTAAACGGCTTTGTTGAAGTTGCAAAACATTTTTGTTCTGCTTCTATATAGTCACCTATATAGATAGATAGATATAGCAGAAACTGACGTTATGAAGAACTTATAATGTAGAGACGGCCTGACCATAAGTTTGCATACTTCTTATGAAGCATGTTAAAGAGGCCGATGTTCAATACCCTGTATACTCACTTCCAGTCTGCAACAGAGCAAATTGGTTGAACCCGTGCACCAGGCCCATAGATGGTACAATGACGTGGATCACGAAAGTGAGGACTTGGTGTTTCTCGTCGTACCGATGATGGACAATAAGTTCGGCTAGGAACGTCTGCATGAGGGTAAAGAGCATACTCCAGATGCAAGCTATGTACCCTGAAAGTAACAGGAAGAGAATTTGCTCATTTTATGAACTGTTACGAGATTTCAATTATTTTAAGTGTAACTTATATTGATTGGATATGAAATCGATACAAGATGATATTCACAAAATTTTCTCATCTCACTCACTGAATATAATATATCATTGAACTAAGGGAAGACCACCCGCTACGATTTTAGCCACCCCAGGACTAGAAAATATCCTGTCATCTTGCCATATTCAGAAGTCAGCGCTACTGACTGCTAATCCATGTGTCGTGGGTTCGATTCCCACCCACAGCAAACATTTTTGTGATGAGCAAGTTTGTTTGCTCTGTGTCTGGGTGTATTATATCTAACTAATACTGATATACATACATAACATGTAGGATGTATATCAGTCTTTGACTTCCATAATACAGGGAATCCTTGTTTTGGGTCAGATGACCGAATTTCATTAGTCTCGGGATATTTATTTGTATTTTTTCATATTAATTACCTAAGTAAAAATCTTGACGGTGATTTAATTTCGAATTTCGAAAATACGGCCTTGGGTGTTTAAATGTTGGTATCGGGTAAGTACCCGATCAGTAAGAACAAAAACTATCTCTCTCACCCACCTTTAGAGTGATACATGGACATGATGAAAGACATCATCATCATGACTCCGAAGTAGCAGAGTAACATGACGAGCACGTAGATGAGGTGGATCCACCTGAAGATGAGGATCAGGGTGAGACTGCCCATGACACAGACAGGCATGGCGGTGAAGAGAGCGTACATCATCCAACCGATGTACATAGCGGGGTAAGACACACCGTGGAGGCGGAGAGAACGCTGGAATATAAAGGATTGATTAGAGGGTTGTAGGAGAAGAAAATACCAAAATATAACAAGAGGAATAAACCTGCACCTTGCACCTTTTAAGATCATTAGACGATTCATAGATATCACCCTTTTAAAGCTTCCTTTCTAGTTAAAAGTGACTTTGGTGTCTACCAACGATGTTGATTTAAAGACTTTTTGCAAGTAACAGGGCCAAACATGAATAATTAGATGCTATGTCAAGGTAGCGCTAAAGGTGTTCACAGTAGTAGATAATAAGTGTATAAGATATCACACAATTATCAGAGACTTCCATTATTATCTCCAAGCCAGACTTTGGAAGTGGGCTCAATTGCAGTAGAATAGGATAGGGGTTCTACTTATACAACGTAATAACTTCTACTTTACAATTTGATAAATCGAATACCTGTATGGTCAATATTGTATGTAGAGTCCAAGATTTTATTTATTGAGGTGGAGTATAACCATGACATAAAGTTATGCATGTCTCAGTATAAATTAGAAAAGCTTATTAGCACACATTTGGTGTGGACGTGGACACTAACAGTGAAGTTAGTCCACAAGTTCAAAGTCACACAGCGTGTCATGGAGAGAGCCATGCTCGGTGTTTCTCTGCGCGACCGAATCCGAAATAAGGTTATTCGCCAGAAAACCAAAGTAACCGACATTACTCAGAGAATTAGCACACTCAAGTGGCAATGGGCCGGACATATACCTAAATGTCGAAGAACTGACAACCGGCCGGTGGACAGAATGCTTCAGTGGAGACCGCGTTTGGGCAAACGTAGCGTGGGACGCCCCCCGGCTAGGTGGAGCGATGATCTGCGCAAGGTTGCTGGTAACAGCTGGATGCGCGTGGCCGAAGATAGATATAAGTGGCGTGCCTTGGGGGAGGCATATATCCAACAGTGGACTAATTCAGGCTGATGATGATGATCATTTGGTGTGGAACCAACTTCATGAAGTCCTACAGCTAGCCTAGTAACTAAATTATTGATTGGTTCCCAAGGGAGTCGATTACTGTATTATACACAGACGAAGGCACTGACGATAGCTGCTATAATTGTTTGAGTCAGTGAAGCAACCAAATTATTGGTTGGTTCCTAAGGGAGTCGATTACTATATTAGACACATATGAAGCCACTGGTATCTATTACAGTTATTTTATGATTCCAAAAACCTTGAAGCCATTCCTGGTCTCCTGTACCACCATCTCGACGGTGTCCATAATGGGCGGCAGCAACGCCAGCGTGTAGCATAGCAGTATCAACGAGATCACCACGCGCACCTTGTCTTCCTCCATCAGCGGAGATACCGGCATGGAAACCAGGCTCAGCTGTCGACAGCATTGATTTGTGTTAACAACCCATATCGTCCCCACTGCAGGGGCACGGGTCTCTTCCCATACTTCGGGAAAGTTAGGCCATACTCCACACAAGGGGGCCAAGTCCGGATTGGTGGAGGTTGTGGGGGGCTAGTGACCATTGATTAAAAATGAAAATAATTTTTGCCCTTCCTCCCATTTTGCATCTCCGTTTTCTCGTGGTCCCGCTTATCTGCATGTACATTGCCAAAAATATATATTCTTATGATTGTAAGTAGGTACTTAGTATAGTTAAATTAATAATTATATAATTTTTTTGCGTAATTTCTGTTATTCTGTCTAAATGAAACTATGTATCTGTGTTTTTGAATAAAGTTCTTTCTATTCTAATAAGGCATTAATATCAACTGAAAATTGTATAGTTGTGCCAATAGGAAGGATTGTGAATGTGATACTCTTAAATAACACAGCTAGTTTTGCTTACTAGTTGGTATTTCAGGAACATGCGAAAAGAAGGTAGCAAAGTATACACTTTTCAAAGGTAAGGGTTCAAAGGTAAAGGTTCGTACCACTTGGATTCAACTGAAATGTGAAAAGTTTTAAATGCACTCAAAATTATTTTGTACACACCAAATGTTTTTTTCATATGTTGCAAATCCCTGCTCTAACATCTTTGTACTACAATTTTTAGCTGAGCAATTGAAGATGGTATGGTATTGCTCTGAAATGCGATTAAGATTGTAACTTTCGTTTTTAAATAAACCCACCTATCATATTTTGGCAAATTTAAACTTGTCTGCATATCTGCACCTAAAAACAAAATCGTGTAAACTTTAAGGGTATCTTAGTAGGACTACGAAAACCTAAAGAGAGGTGCAAACAGAACATTAAGTTATAAGTAATGTCTTAAAAGCATAGGTCTAACATTGTACAATTAAGTACATAATTCTTATGAATGTCCACCTGACACTGATAAACCTGGTTCAGTGTCATTGGCACTGATAAGTCTCTTGTAAATTGTTTTGTTTGTGATTTCGTTGATGTTTTGATTATATTTTGTGAAAATATTTTTAAATTTCTACCCCTTACTCACAGCCGAAATAGCTCAGTTGGGAGAGCGTTAGACTGAAGATCTAAAGGTCCCCGGTTCAATCCCGGGTTTCGGCATTGTTTTGTCTTTTGCATATGTCTACTGTCTACACCTTACCTCTAATAACTTGTTGGACTACGGAACTCTAAAGAGAAGTGCAAACGGAGCATTAATTACAGTCTCAAAAAGTATGTGTCTAACACAATACGTTATTCAGAAACGTAGCGGGCAAATTGCAGTCATCGGTAGAGATGCCTTGAAATATTCATTGAAGGCCCTAGATCCCGTGGAAGGACCATAATTACAAGGTAACGAGTATACTTTTTTTTTTATGTGATAGGTGGCAAACGAGCAGACGGATCACCTGATGGTAAGCGATTACCGCCGCCCATGGACACCCGCAACACCGGAGGAGTCACAAGTGCGTTGCCGACCTTTGAAATGGGATGGGGGATGGGGGAATGAGGAGGGGGAGGGGGGGTTGGGTTGGGGGAGGGTTTGAATAAAAAATCAACTGAACTATCAATTGAACTAATGAGTAAAATGTTCTCGTTGGTTCAATTGACTGCACTAATGGGATGTTCAGTTGACTGAACATACGGAAAAAATACCCACCTGTTCAGTCGACTGAACTGTACAACTGAACTAGTGGGAAAAAAGGCCCGGAAGTGCTTGCTTGACTTAGTGAGAGCGGACATGAGAGCAAATGACCTCGCTTACTCAGGAGGAAGTCGAAAATTGGACAAAGTGGAGTAGATTAAGTGGGAAAGCGGACCCTGGCTCTAGCTGGGATAACGCTAAGTAGGAGAAAAGAAGACTACGTCAGTACAAGTACGTAGCAGATAAACCTGAAGCCTGATAAGTTTCTTATTATTTCTTAGTAGTTTTGTTTGTGTTTTCGTTCATGTTTTGATAATATTTTGTGAAAATGTTTTTAAATTTCGACACGTTACTCACAGCCGAAATAGCTCAGTTGGGAGAGCGTTAGACTGAAGATCTAAAGGTCCCCGGTTCAATCCCGGGTTTCGGCATTATTTGACTTTTTGCATGTCTAAAGAGTTCTACTGGGCATCTACTTGTGATACTGAGTTATGAAACTATTAAACTGTGTCTGTCTATTATAATTAGTAGAACGTGCCCCAGAATGAACAATGTTTTATATTATCAGTTTGAACTTGTATGTATGTTTGTTAAACTAAACTTTCAGCCTAAACGGCTTGAAGTATTTTGAAACCAAGTTGACATTATTCATCTTTATGCCCTGCCAAGTGTATACCTATTTTAAGTAACTGGGATTGGTACACAACAGCGAGTGTCTATTGGTGCTAAAAAGCTAAGTTGAAGGGGGAAGGAAGCCGGAAATAAACCCTTTATTTCTGACTTTTCTGTGTTTCAATTTACTTAAATATTTGATGTATGATTATAGCACTTATAGTAAACGACTGCTTATTGACTTTATGTATATCGAAAACCTTATTAGCTTGCCTTCCAGCTAGAAGGCCTCCCCAAGATTTTGCCAAGATTTATCCATAACCTTTCTTGTCCAGCAGTTTCTCCAGCTGCTTTCTTGATGTCTTTATATTTGATGTTAGAGATCTTAATTCATTATCTATATAGGCAGGTATTTCCGTTATCAACTTGTCACTGATAATATTACAGAATAGTGTAAGTTATGTATAATATTCAAGTTACTGATTACGCCGGCGACATTGTCAGTAGGTAACTTAAGTAGGTAGGTATAATGTTGATTTTTGCAAAAAATAATGTTTTTTAAGAATATTTTCATCATGCATCTTAATGTAATGAGAATATCCTCCGAGAGAATATCAGTAAATTTCATAATCTTATCACAGCCGAAATAGCTCAGTTGGGAGAGCGTTAGACTGAAGATCTAAAGGTCCCCGGTTCAATCCCGGGTTTCGGCAAAATTTTTTGCCCAGAAAACAGAATAAAGATAAATAAACATTTTATTGCACAACATAAGACAGGAAAGGAAAATTTTAGATAGATCAATGACATTCCACCAGCTTTCTCTGTTATTTATTAGCCAAGTAAATACTTATGTGCAGTTTTTTCATTGGCTTACATTTGAACCCTCCTACGTACTGTGGCAGTGCTGTGGCACGGTGGTGCCACGGGTATCTTCCCATAACTCGAGAGCGTTGGGCCATACTCCACACACGTGGGCCAAGTCCGAATCGGTGAGCAAGTCCGATATTATAGCCTACCCTACATTTAAAAAAAAAAACACTCATAAAAATCGGTGCTAAAAATACGATATTATATGTCAGTCTAAACATCATTCACTTATTATGTGTACATATAAACATTCGAACCTCATACTGCGGGTAAACCGGACTGCTGCTCTCCAGTATGACCTGGCTGACAGAGAGCTGGACAGCCAAGAAGCCAGCGCGAAGGTGCAGATTATACGAGCGTTCCGTCATATGTGCGTCCACCGCGTAACGAGCCATCTCTGTGCTGCAAATGCTGAATCTCCACTTATTTTTCTCCTGAAATTTGTGAGTAGATTTATGGTCTAACAAAATCAGCTGACACTATTTAAACTTGGGCTTCTACTCATAAAACTAAACAATTTACTCCACAAGGAAGGAAGAAAGTTTCTCAAATGGCAACCCCGATCAGAAGTATTTTTGGACGACACTCAACACTATCATAGGCCTTGCAGGATATAGCTGGTAAATGTGGATCAGAGCCGTGCTATCTGGAAGGCTTATGTCCCGGCTGTAATGATGTTGTATAGAAAAGTACTAACGTGTGACTCAAATATGACCCAAATGACTTTAGCGATGACTTCTTCGCCCTTAGAACGGTTGTAAAGCACTACGTTCAAATCGTCGACCGTTTTGGCTGATATCATCCCTGAAACAGATTACATTACTACTGTGAAACGCTTGTTTTAACAGTTATTTTTGTAATAACTCTTAACAATCCTTTTATTCAAGCTTCTGGTGCTCCTTTTAATGAAACTACAATTTACAGTTTGAAATTTCTATGTACGTTGCGTAGCCGATTACCCTTTATTGTACTAACTGAATAGGCATAATATACATCGAATTGTAATTGTAATTTTAAATTGTAGTGTTACTTACAAAACTTAGGCAGCTATAAAACCTATGAAAAGTAGGACTTTTCAATCATCATCATCAGCCAAAAGACGTCCACTGCTGAACAACACAGGCCTCCCCAAAGGATTTTCACGATGACCGGTTTTTTTCTGTCCGCATCCAGCGGCTTCCTTTGGAATACCTCTAATGCCAGTAATTATCTTAGGAAAGAAAATACAAACCAAATATACAACTTAACATACATAAATACACAGCTTAAACGCTTACTAACACGTTATACTTGATAACGTTTCCACTGCCAGAAAAAATCAACTTACGAATATTCAGCATTTCAGAGACTCTCTCCATGATAGCCGTGTAAGGTTGCTGTTGGGGGGCATACCCGACCACAGTTGAAGACTGTATGGACTGCAGCAGGTCCGCAGTGGCCAACGGGGGCTCCGGTTCATCCTGCAGGGGCGTCAGGAAGACTGGATACGCCACGTACACAGCCAGCATGCAGAATGTGAATGAGAATATCAGCTCCACGGTGAGCAGTTTCCATTTTCGGCTGAAATGTTTTTATTTTTTAATTTTAATATTGGAACTTTTTGTGTACGCCAAACACACTAAGGAGTAGAATTAGCAATTAGATTTCTTGATGATTATTTCAACCATAGGAAGAATAGTTTACGTAGAGCTAAGACGAGCTGAAGGTCTATTGTAAATGATTATTACACACACAGACAAACACACTGCGTGTCCTTAAGGAAGTTTGGTCAGAGTCGGATTACTCGATTACTCTACTGCTAGCAAAAGATATGTCCAGTTACAAAAGACGTAGGTTTTAGTTTTAATTTTACACGTACATCCTTTGTAAGTATGCTTTCCACACTAAAGTTTTAACTTGATGTTGAAATTTTAAACTTGGCGCACCCTTCATTTTATGTTTAGTTAAAATTATTGTATTATAATTACATCTTGTTGATTACAAACTTCAATTCAATTAAAATCTTTCACGCCATAATGCGTTCTGCCTGACAAACAAGACACCATTACACGCTTAGACTAAAGAGTCTTTAATAAAACGAATACATCCCAGTGACAGACACAAGCGTATATATTTTTTTATAAAATAAAGACTTTTTAGTGTGGTCCATTTTTCAAAACTTTTTTCACCAAGAAGTTTCGTTACACCTTATATGAAATGCTAAAACTAAGGAGACATCATGTGTTGTAGAGTATTGTATGCCTCTCAAGCATGCGTGGGGTCAAAACCATTAGATTAATAAATAAAATATTAAAACTCATATTTGACTGTTTATTACTGTGCAAAAAAAAATAAGTTCGAGAGGGTAAATTTTTTGGAGTTGAACGTTTAATTTGACTTAACTACAAATAGGGTATTTGACTTTATCAAAATTAAATTGAAAAATATTATTCACTAAATAGCATTTGTCCTAGAATAGCGAAAAATATTACTGGACTGATGTTTTTGTTCATTTTAAATTTTATATTCATTACAATCAGAAAATAAGTTCGTCAAAAACTGTGACGTCACACGCCAGTAACACGAACAATTTTGGAACAAAATGTCGTTTTTGGCAGTGGATAAAAAGTCACTTAAATGACTAGTAGTCAAATACCGTATTGTACGAGTAACTCTATGATAATTTAAAGAAAACAGTACAAACCCGAACGGGCAGAAATGCGAAAAAAGACGAAAGTGAACATTTCCCACGATAGTATTATTATTATTTTTTATTTATTTATTTAGAAACAAACATTCTTTTACAAAAATTAACAAAACATCTTATTGTACTAAAGACCTATAGTTATATTATAACATGTTATCCCATTATACTTAAAAAACTTTGTTGAATACGTTTGTTTACTTTTCCCATAATTTAATGTAAGAATGAAATATTTTCATGGCATTTTCCCTACCACAAGTAGCGGTCGAAACAATTGTCAGTAAAATTCCGATTTTAGTTCCGACTAATAAAGATAGAAAAATAAAAATAGCTAACTTTTTTATAGGTGACTTTGTTTTTTAGGATTTATCTTATCGGGCATAACCTGTCTTGACACCGGCGACTGAAGAGACGTAGTGCTTGGTTTGTACTAGATTTTTTATGAAATAGTCAAGATGTCACCACGCATAATTATTGTAGTGTGCCTGTTTGTTTTTGCTGTTATTTTTAGTGTAGATGCAGGTAAATTTCATATTTCACTAATTCGGAGGTTTAGATAGTGCTTTTGTTTTGTCTGCAAAAAAGAAAACAAGTGCGGCAGAATCGATTTCCACGGAGAAAAATAATTCACGACATAGACAGTTTTCATAGGTCAGCAAATCTTGGTATTATTGACTAACTATTATTTAAAGTGAAAACTGATATTTTTAAAGTTAGTTCATATAATACAGGGTGTTAAGAAAGTGCGGTTGATATTTTAAGGGATTACGCAGAATCAAGCATAGAATACAGGAAAAATATTGAAATAATCCGATCTATAACTTTTTCAGATTTCCATACAAATTCTTGATCCACTATTCAGATTTAGTATGGGAATCTAAAAAAAAAAATTTGAAGAGCGGATTTGTTCAATATTTTTCCTGTATTCTCAACTTGATTCTAAGTAACACCCTATAACAAGGTTTGTTGATCATATTCATAGAACCATTAGTTCATATGAGAAATTTCTCAGACCCGTCATTTTCCGTTACAGTAGCCAAGTTCGGAGACGTCTCACGGTCGAATGCCGAATCGGATGCTTTTGAAGGCGACAATTGCCACTCTCCCACACATAACATTGGTTCTGGGATGGGTCTTGGTAGAGTCATACCGCGACCGTTTCGGTAAGGCGCATGCGTAATGATGTCATAAGGGCTCGTTCGTCTACACTTCCTACACGGATTCCGTTGATCAGTTAATCGGATGCACATTATATTATGTGCATCCGATTAACTGATCATTAAAATCTATAAGTACAAATCGGATGAAAATAGAAAGAAATGTAAAAATAATTTAAATTGTTCAAATCTAACATTAATCTAACATACAATTAATGAACTTATACGTAGCGTAGTTCTTTGAAACAATTAACAAAAAAATTGTCAGTAAAAAGGATAAACAATACGACAATAAATTAAAATAGAAATAAGTTTTGTGGTTCTTTTAATGTCATACCTATATACAAATATACGGAAAACAAACATACACAAAAATTGAAACGGACTTTTCCTTTTTCCAACTTTTTTTCCTTTTATAACCAGGATCTTCCATTTGAGGATCGAAGAGATCAGGAGGACATGCTGTTAGCAAATCGAAGAAGGAGGAAACAGTATAGGGGAAGGAGACGTGGCTCCGTCGAAGACCGATTCTAATGTTGCAAGCGAATAAAGATAAGACGTTTAAGTAAAGATTCAGTGGTAATAGTACTTGTATTTGTGTGTAGTGTTTGTATTTGTAAGTTATACGAATGGATTAGTAGGCTTTTTCATTTTATATGTCGTGGCCAGAATTTAGAATTAAGTCGATTTCTGGTGTTATCGTAAAGGAGTTAGCTCTGTTTTGTTGGAACTCGTCGAGATCACTTCATGAGCTGGCCAGTTTCTATGATATACATGGCCACGACATATTCATATGGTCGGTCGTTACTTATAGTTATGTAGGGTCACCTACATAATATTTTAATTATCCAACTACCTTCGGAAATGTGATTGTATGTTATCATAATTAAATACTCCACCAATTGTGATACGCAAATATTATATATCAGTCAGGCAGGCAAAATCAATAAGAAGTCTAAAATAAACGTTTGATATTGTACCACGGTACTATCACTAGAAAGAACCTTCTTTCATTCCACCTCTCCACCGATCGCACATGATCTATATTGGATCGACACACCCATCCAATAACTGGTGACCCCGACGTGATATGAACACGCAACCTTCTGATGCTAGATAACTTCAGCACCTGATTTTCCAGCGCTGGTAGCGTAGTCCACACGTGGTCGATGGCGGGTCACGGAACGGAGTTTCTTCTGTCGCGCTTTCAGCCAGGTCAAACGCACGCGGAGAGCTGTCCAGTTTCTTCTTTTTTCAAATTTCTTGAAATATTTTTCAGTTTCTTCAATTTTTCGTCGGGGTCACCAACCGTGCTGCTGCGGCTTGCATTACCAACTGGAGGGTTGTTGGGGAGTGTGATGTCGAAGGTTGCGCCATGATGTTCAGCGTCAGGGGTCACCACTGTAGGAACGGTGTGTTTCCACTCTTCGGAGGAAAAGGGAGGTACCTCCGCCAGGCGAAGTGGTATGCCTGGGGACCGGCCGTGGTCCAACCGTTGATGGTTGGAAGTCGTATATTGCGTAGTGTGGAGAAACTTTCGATATCGCGTTCTAGGATTAGTTTGTGGCGGTGCGATAGATATCGCCACAGTTATTTTAAAGTAGTAAATTACTGTTTATACTTCGTTTTACTTTTTTGTTCTTCGTTTGTTTTGCTGGCTATTACACGCTCTTTTTATCGAAAATCTGCTTTATTATTTCTTTTCCTATAACACAGTAAGCGAAATTTTCAGGATTACTCTCAGTCAAATAGTTAAGTTATCCTTCCTGACAGACTAAAAACATACCAACCTTCAAATATTTAACAGAAACCAAACAAGGTATTTCCCCATTCCATATTCAAGCATCTGCGGTTAATAAACTCAACAAATATTGTTGTTTAATTTGCAATATGTGAAAATTGTCACCGAGACTCGAAATGGACTGTTTGTCATCTAATATAAATTGGACGTGTTCATAACTAAGAAGTCAGTGTTTGTAGTAAAGACTTCTGAATACAACACCATGTCGCCAAGTACAGTTTTCTCAGCGTGCCTTGTTCTTTTTGCTGTCATTTTTAGTGTATATGCAGGTAAAGTTCGTGTTCTATGTTTCATATAACAGAATAGAAGAACAGAACAGGAGGCGGTCTAGTGTTAATATTCTGTGCCAATTTTTAAGCTAATGAGTCTCGAATAAGCCAAGTGAGTTGAAGAAACCGAGGAATCTGAGCTATAGTGTCCAGAGAATGACAGTGGTGGTGATATAAGCGACGAAATGGGAAAATTTGTGAATCAATGAGTGACGAGTAGTTACTGGACACTTCAACATAAACGAAAATGTCTGAAATACCATTTTTTTTATCGTGGCTTGCACTCACGAGTCGCGACCGCACAACGGCAGACGCAGTGTAGGCATGTCTCCCACTCGGTGGACCGATGAACTGGTGAGGTTGCGGGAAGCCGCTGGATGCCGGCAGCGCAGGACCAGTTGGTGCCGGAATCCTTGGGGGAGGCCTTTGTCCAGCAGTGGAGGTTTTTCAGCTGATGATGATTGTACTGACGAAACAACTTTACTGAGTTCCCATACTGAGTTGACGAATAGGCTGATCGAATAGATCTTTTTGCGAATCGAGTAAAGGTTTCACGTACCTATTCAGTTTTAAATACAAAGTTGTTCAGTTTCAGTAGAAGAAGTCAGAGCAATTTCTCCATTGCTTTCGAGCAACTTTGCAATTTTGCAAAGTTGCTCGAAAGCAATGGAGAAAGCAAAGCAAGAATGACCCTGCATTCTTATAATGGTGTACTTTTGCTAATACGAGTACCTACTTTGTTAAACTGATGTTGTAGTTTTAGTTATAATTGAAGACTCATCTTCGATAAGTTATTCAGATCTATTGGTAATTTAAGTATGTTGCATGCAGCTCCCCAATTTGGTGGCTTCTCTCAGTCGAGTGCCCAAGCTGGTACGTTTGGAGGCGGCGGCGGCGGTTTCGGCCCCCCGCCGAGTTACGGCGGGGGTGGTTTCGGGCCCCATCCTGGATTCGGGCCTCGGCCAGGTTTGGACAATTAATTGATATCTGATAATTGAGTGCGAAATCCTCTTAAGTTTCATTCACGATGGGGCACAGTTTTTAATGGCTAATATGAACGTAATGTCATTGGGTCAATTGAGTTAAACTTTTGTTCTACCACTTTTCAAATAAATATCAAATTATTTTGCACAATTAGTCGGATTGAAACTGTGATGGCGATTGCTCCACAGACAAGAGCACTGCTCTTAAAGAAGAAATCTTATCGACCAGCTTTGAATGGAGATACCAAAAAATTGTGTTTATTTCAAAGTGTTACAACAGAACAATAGTTGTCACATCTGACTCAGTTTATAATACGGATATGTTTACATCCGTCAACAAAAAAAACACCTTTTATATATTGTTTAGAACAAACTTTTTTTTTGTTATTACATATAAATGTCAAAATTCAACTATACAATTATATGTTAGTACTAAAACTGTGTTGCGATAGCTAATGTGCCCTTTGATAAACTGTTTATAATTATATTTACTTATACCGTTATTGCCAACCGTTGTTACTATAAAATCAGTCAAACGGACCTAAATACCTTAATACTACCTACTTCTGGGGAAGCTTATTTAAAAAATAAATCTTTTACCTTTTCTAACCAGGTTTCGGAGGCTACGAGAACCACCAGCCATACAGGTACGGGTCTCCCAACCCTTACGGTCGAGGGTTGAACAGGCCTGGTGGTCTTTCCATCAGTGTATCGAAGAGTATCAGCATAGGAAGAGGTGGCGCGGCTCAGTCGAGCTCGAGTTCTGGCGCTGCAGGCAAATAAATAAGAAATGAAGACAGGACCTGAGTGAAGAGTTAAGGTCGAATCGCACTGCCGCGATCATGCCGCGACGCGACGCGACGCGGTACTGCAATTTTATACAAAATATTTTGCTGTGCAGCGTCACGGCAGTGCAGTGTCGCGTATGTTTTCACTTTTAGTGCTACAAAAGTGCTAGATTTGTTAGTCAGTGTTTGTAAGTTTGTAGTTTTAAGTAAGCGCTTCCTATAGTTACTCTGAATACTTAACGATAATAAAATGTCTAAAAATATATTGTTTTATTTTTCATAAACCTTTTCAATAAATGCGGAAAGCTAAATAAGATGCTTAGTTAGATAGTTAGTGATCGATTGTCCAGTGGTTTCATAGCTGTTGGTATATTTACTGTACCATATTACTTATAGAGATTTTGAATAAAATTTGGATAGTTTGAAATTTGAATTTGGATCAATTGAGAAGAAGAACTTAAAAACAACCTGTAGTTCGTAAGAAAGTTGTATTTTATTATTCTATTAACTAACTGTTTTTTCCAACTATTTTATACTAGCTTCCGACTGCGGCTTCATCTGCGTGGACTTCAGAATTGGGTCCAGAGAGAAAGAAAATTATAAGATGACGAAGTGGAAAATTTGAGTTTTTAGGCATTCTTCCGGGAACCCTTAAGTTTCCGGGAAAAAAATATCCTATGTGTTAGTCGAGTGCTTTATCTATCTACCTTACCTACCAAATTTCATCCAAATCCGTTCAGTAGTTTCAGCGTGAAAGTGGAACAAACAAACAAACATCCATACTTTCGCATTAAAAATATTATTAGTGAGATTAGTCAGATGAGATGAGATGAGAAGTGTGATGAGAAGATGAGATGAGATGAGACTTGTAATCGGGTAAGGTTTATTACCTATTACTCTTAAAAAATATATTAAAAGAGATGTTCTATCGTATAATTTTTGCAAACAACAAAAAATTATGTAGTCTTAGTTTGTTTCATACAGTGATTTTAATACAGTTAGTCACATATCAGAAAACCAATAGTAGCGAAATAAGTTATACATAGTCTATTTTCAATACAATAAAAAAATTAATTGCTTTTTATTTATTTATCATCCGACCCCCTTATTAAGTACCTATACAGGTGTAAACTTAAACGGTGGCCTCCCGTTTTAAAACTGAACAACTTTTCCCAAAGAACCCATACTGAATTCGCAAAAACAAATTCAAGCTTATCATAAACTGATAGACCAATCAGGCAATTTTGTATAATATGTGTAAGAGAGTCCAAAATTAATAATAATAATAATATCTGGGACAAATCACACACGGTCATCTGGCCCCAAACTAGGATTTCCTGTATCTTGGGAATCATAGACTAAATAATATCTGGGACAAATCACACACGGTCATCTGGCCCCAAACTAGGATTCCCTGTATCTTGGGAACCAGAGACTGATATACATACACATATACTTTTAAATACATACATACATATATAGATATACCTGCGACCCCCGACTTCCCCTTAAGTTTAAGGGGAAGATATATAAAACTATCATAAGACCTGTCGTCCTGTATGGATAGGAATGTTGGGCCACTAAGGGAAAGGATGAAAGACGATTGCATGCTGCGGAGATGCGAATGTTGAGATGGATGTGTGGAGTAACAAGAATGGACAAGATTAGGAATGAGTATATAAGAGGAAGTTTGAAAGTTGCGCCAGTGATAGAAAAATTGAGAGGAAATCGTTTGTCGTGGTATGGGCATGTAATGCGGAGGAATGAAAGACATGTTACAAGGAGAGTGTTACAGATGAGTGTCGATGGATATAAGGGGAGAGGGAGACCAAAAAAGAGATGGATGGATTGTGTGAAGGATGATATGTGCCGAAAGGGTGTGAGTACAGAGATGACAGCTGAAAGGGATGTATGGAAGAAGAAAACATTTTGCGCCGACCCCAAATGATTGGGATAAGGGCAGGAGAATGATGATGATACATATATAGATATAATACACCCAGACTCAGAGCAAACAATTCTGCTCATCACATCACAGAAAAGTTTACCCTGTGTGGGGATCAAACCGACGACTCTCGGATCAGAGGTCAGGATAGCTAACCACTTAGCCACCGAGTCAGTCAAGTATACAAACACATATACTTTTAAATACATAAATATATAGATATAATACACCCAGACTCAGAGCAAACAATTCTGCTCATCACAGAAAAGTTTGCCCTGTGTGGGGATCGAACCCATGACTCTCGGATCAGAGGTCAGGTAATTACGCTGGCTATCTCGCGATACCCATCAGAGCACAGCACGCTTCTTAGCAGCAGGTTAGAGCGAGCAGTGGTACAAACCCAGTCGGACCTAGTCAGTGACAATCACAAAGGGCATAATTTCAACATTTCAACATTCCTAGTCAGTGACAATCACAAAGGGCAGCGTAGTCCGTTTGTCACTGCCAATTTGCTCTGAATCTACTGGATGACAACTCAACTCACTAAGAAGCGAGAGGTAGAGGGTAAAGGGCGACTAAAAACCTGTGGTGTTCACTGCCTGCTAGTTTAATTTTTGGTTTTCATCCTAATAAGAATATACCCAACAAGAACACAAGGCAACCATCGTGTATACCTTGGAGATAGACAGTTAGTTGTGCCCCAGGATTAAAAGAAGCAAATGCTCTGGAGTGGAAACTCATCCCATTCACTTCGCCCAGCAGCCAGGACGGATGTACGTATATTATGTGTTTGTGTTCTATTGGACTGCTATTTTCGTATTTAGACTCCTATTTGGTCCATTTTAGCCAACCCAACTTCCAGAAGCACAAAAGTCTCCTAGGAAATTCACAGGCTTTTCGGAGCGACCTAAAAGGACACAGATGAAAATTTGATTATTTCATGTTACAAGTATGTAAGTATTCCAGCAGTGGACGTCTTTCGGCTGATGATGATGATGAAGTATAGTTATACTACATATGTGGTCAGAAACAATACTCGACTAACAAGTCAAACGCAAGTGTCAGAAAATTTCCAAATACGATAATTTCTAAGAAAAAACGATCTGGGAAAAAACTGTTTTCCTTCTGAAACGCTTGCAATAAAATCCTGCTCTATTATCGAAAAATAACCACATGTAAATTAGTCCGCAAAACCCATTCTAAATAGATCCGTGTGATTTCCACCAATAGTGTGAAAAGTATCGTTTGCATTAAATATTTACAAATTCTCTGAATGCCTATAATAATATCGAATTAGGTATCTTTGTTTTGAGCATATAAAGGTAGACACAGAGATGTCGTATATCAGACGAAACCTGATGGTGAAACAGAATGGCAAAACTGGTGTTTGTGGTGCTAGCTCTAACTGCTATTACTGTCCAAGCAAATTTTAGGAGCGAAGGTATGTTGTTTTCGTCCAGTAATTTTTGACACAAGTTTTTTTGACACAAGAATCATAACGAATTCTTCCAATACCCGTCGACATATTAAATGATGCACGATTTATAAAAGTTGTTAAGCAAAGAAGGTAAAGATGTGTTACCTTCGTTGCTTAGCAATACAAATAGTATAATCAGCCACCTGATGGTTGAGATGTGGTATTATAGGACATTGGAACTTTTTTGCTCATTATACTATTGATAGTAGGTATCTACTATTATTGAAACCCATGCGATAAGGGAGAAAGAAAGGGGGAGTTCTGCCACTATCCCATTCATTTTGTTAATAGCACACATCATATTTTTAACTTAGAATAACTCGCTCACCCACAGAATCGTCACCGCCGCCGCCACCGCCGCCGCCAGTCTTCCACACCCATCAATGGAGTGGTTTCCAAAGGAGTTTCGACGGAAAACAAGCCGGAGTCTTTAGTGGGGCCGCTGCAGCGGCTGGAGCAGATTCTCAAGCTTCGGGACAAGCTTTCTCCCTAGCGTCTGCTGCCTCAGGAGACAGTAGACCTGTTCTGGACACAGGCAGTCAAGTTAAACTTCGGCAACGTTACCAAGCTGATCAGCTTGAAAGCCGATTTGGTGGATACGGTGGGACAGTGTTTGGCTCAGGTAATCAAGCTCAGTTCCAGCCAAGACACAACGAAGGTGATGAAGGTAGATTTCAGTCGGGCCAATTCGGAAGCAATGAAGGTCAGTCTAGATTCCAAGGTGGAAGCTTTAGAGAATCTCATTACTCTTACCAGAACGGTGGCCATGATGGCTTTGTAAAGGGCGGACACTCTGGAGGATTTGGCAGTGGATTTCAAGCCCAGTCCCAGGCACAAGCCCAAAGCTCATCAGGGTTTAGAGGTGGTTATGGAAATCAAGAAGGCCATGAGAAATTTACGTCTGGTGAAAAAACATCATTGCTGGAGACTGGATATCAACAGCAACAATTAGGATCTCAGCGTTCTGGTTACCAAGGTGGAAATGGAGGCTTTAGTAATGTAAATTCTAAAGCCAGTGCTGGATCGAATGCTGTTGGTGCATCCAGATACGGCTTTGAATCGGCTCAAAGTTTTGACCATCCTCAAGGCTTTCATGGAGCACATAATTCCGGTGTTGTTTCAAATGCTGGAGCAAGCAGTGGATCCAAAGCAAATAGAAACGGCTACGTATCTTCACAAGATTTCAATGTAGAACAAAAAGGTTTCAACTCAGGGCTCCAAGGTTACAACTCAAAAAGTCAAGGATACAATACAGAACAACAAGGTTACAATTTAAAAGATCAAGGCTATAACTCAGAACATCAAGGTTTCAACTCAAAAGGTGAACGTTATGAATCCGGGCATGAAGGTTACAACTCAGAACGTCAAGATTACAACTCAGGACACCAACTCTACAATACAGGACATTCTGCACTAAACGGCGCTCTGAACCTCGCATCCCAAAGTCTGCAAATATCTACGCCAAGTCCTGGATGCTCAACTTGCGGGAAAAGCAACTACGCGCTTAGCAATGCTAAGAGTAAGAGTGGTGATGCAGTGGCTGTTTCTGTCGGCGGATAAATTATGTACATATCTGAGATTGTAATTTATTTATAAAATTTATTTGTTTAATGGATTTTTTTTGTTTAGAAAAATAAAACAAAACATAAAAAAGAAAATGGTTTTAGGTTTTTTTGTTCAAGAATTATTCATTACTTTCCCTTTCCCTATAAAACATTTAATAACAATATGTAGGATTAAAATACATAATTTTGGTTTTATTTAAAGAATTTTGTTCTAGAATTTTGCTTGAATTGCAAATAAGGACTTCCAATACAAAGTTGGCAAATCAATTGATCAGACGTAGTACAGTCAAAAGTAGTTTTATACAAGAAGTCAAATTTTAATCCGGGCTTTTTTTTTATTTGACGCACTTGTAGATTTACACCTGTATAATGACAAAAATTTCAGATAAGGAGGTCCCATACCTATACATTACGTATACATTGTTATATCCTGTTATGCGAAAAATATTATTGCCATAGTATGGTGTATTATATCTATATATAAATATATGTATGGGTGTATTATATCTATATATGTATGTATTTAAATGTATATGTGTATGTATATCAGTCTCTGGTTCCCAAGATACAGGGAATCCTAGTTTGGGGCCAGATGACCGTGTGTGATTTGTCCCATATATTATTAATTATTATAGTATGCAGAATTCCTGCCGATCTCTAAAGGCGTTTAAGGACGCCCCCAAATTAACGCGTGTACAAACTTCATATTTTCATGTAGTAGTAGGAAACGCGATATTTTTATGGAATGTCTGGGATGTGGTTTTTCGACCTTTAGGATAATTTTAGAGCTGTTCAGTTTCTTCACACACATTCCGCACACACACGTTATTAAAGATAGCGACTTGAAAATTAGAAAATACGATCTTGGTGAGTCTTGAGAAGCACTAAAAAAAAAGATTTTTAAATATTGATCCCTAAGCGAGTGAAATAGGGTGTTCGCTTTTGTATGGAAGATGTTAGAAGATTGGCTTTCTAACGGGTTTTAAGGGCTATTTAACCATATTGGACTTCTTCGCGGACGAAATATGAACCAACACCCCTACCTTGGGGGAGGCCTTTGTCCAGCAGTGGACGTTTTTCGGCTGATGATGATGATACCTTATAATAAAATAAATATACGACCGAAATATGAGCTAACACTTAAAATAACTAAAAATAAAAAATGACTTCTTTTGCAAGAGGATGAGGCAGCCCTATATTATCGCAGTAATATATGCTTTTAAGTGCAAAAACTATACTGAGATCAGCCCACTCGTACTGAGAGTTGAGTGTTGCTACAGACTCATACTTAAACTCATCACACTCTTTTGTCGGGGGATAAAATATAAAACGTTATACACGTATCGATCCATTGAGTGGGAGGCCTGTATAAGGTCTAACAAAATAAGCTGAAACCATACATCTGAACAACTTTCCTCAAGGAACCCATAGTCGATTCGCAAATTTTATAACTATGGGTTCCTTGAGGAAAGTTGTTTAGTTTCATGAGAAGAAGTCTCTGTTCAAATATTTTCAGCCGTTTTATTTGACCCTATATAGTTAATGACAGAAACTTCCACGTCCACAATATTTACTTTCTGAAAAATACTGTACGCGAGCATAAAGAAAAATCAACGCGATAATTAAGAAGTAAGATTTGGCCTCTTTTAGTCTCGTATCTTATTTAATCAACGAAGTTTACATTAAATAAAGGTCATTATTTTTTTACGATACTAACACTATAGTTTTTCAAGCATCGCCTTATTTGAAACACTTTGTTATTGTTATCATCTCATCTATAATATCATCATTATATAATATCATATCATCATCAACCAAAAGACGCTGACCAAATGATAAATGCCCAAGAGGATATCTACACGACCGGTCTTGCGCTACTCGCATCCAGCGGCTTCCCAAGATCTTCACCAGGTCATCGATTCATTGAGTGGGGGAAGGTCTGCCTACGCTACAACTTCCCATTCAAATGTTCCCATTGAAATTTTAACATAATCTCTGTAAATATAGCGTTGGCCTGTTTCTTGTGTATTTCCATTACTACTATAGTATAAATGCTAACATCAGAGAAATCCACTTTATTTAAACAGAAGCAAGAAAATCTAACCTGGGAATCACCAATTCTAAATAAAATAAAAAACAACAAAAAACAACAAACAAACAAATCTAAATAAAAAAAAACGAGCGACCGCGCACCGGAAAACGCAGTGTAGGCAGGCCTCCCACTCGGTGGATCAATCACCTGGTAAAGGTTGCGGGAAGCCGCTGGATGCGGGTAGCGCAGGACCGGTCGGTGTGGAAATCCTTGGAGGAGGCCTTTGTCCAGCAGTGGACGTCCTTCGGCTGATGATGTTTGCCGTGAATGCGCCTAGAAATGAGGCTGTTCTCTTACGTGTGTGGAAGCTGTTTACGCTCACCTTTGAGAAAATTTCCGGAAGTATCCGGAACAATCCCAACAATATCCTGAACTTCTAAACACATAATCATAAAGTAGAGTTATGATTTCGTCCATTTGCTTCTTATCATGTTTCTTCAGGTGACTGTGTAGATTAAGAATAGGGCATCAGCTGGACCGAATAAGCCATTTCCTTGACAACCTTTTATATAACTTGCACTGTTTGAATGACTGTATAATGTACGTAAGTGGCCAAGTGGGGTACTTGTTTTATTATGAATTTCATACATCCTATTTATTTACTTACGTAACACTTAAATATTTATTTAAGCCTACCTCAGAGCTCACCAGCCCTGGTATACTCAAACATTTAACACTTACATGTAAAATAGCAGACAGCTGTAGATTTCTTGGTATTTTCTGTTGATTTATTGTTTGCTGTCTAAATATCGATTGATATAAAAATGTATCATTCTATAGTGGAACGTGCAAATGTGAAGAATACGATGTGGTGGCTACTTGTTTTGGCGTTGATCAGTAATATAGCAAGTTTTAGCTTTGGAGGTACCAAATGTAAGTACCGTTTTAATACCATTAATATGTTAACAATGCCTAGGCTAGGATTTTTTATTTGCTAAAAAGCCTCAAATTGGAGATGGACTTCTTGTTCTTACAGTTTTTGTAACATATTATCAACTATTACCGAAAAAGCTATGTTTGTACCAAACAAATTAATCATATTTATTTTTGACTAAAATGCCAATTTTTTTCCAGTTCCACACCAACAACTGCAACGGCTAAGGAGGTCGACATCGTATTGCGGACCGCCTCCTTTCGGGCCTCCGCCTCCCCCACCTCCTCCAGGACCAGGACCTTACTGGCCACCACCACCACCAACACCACCGCCGCCGCCGCCACCCCCACCCCCACCACCACCCCGACCAGTATATATCATTCAACATGAGCATTACACTCCAAACCAAGCTTACAGTCAGGCAGAAGCTTCTGCTCAAGGTAGTACGTCTGAAGCTCAGTCGCAGGCGCAGTCCAGTTCTCAAGGCGGATATTATGGACAAAATACGGTGGGAACGGACAAGCTGAAAAGTACCAGAATTATGAAAATGGACTGAGTGACCAATATGGACAAAGTGGACAGAGTGATAGTGCTCCATGTAACAAATGTGGATCAAATTCCGCAGTCAGTAACGCTAATAGTGGATCTGGGAATGCTATAGCAGTGGCTATTGCAAGGGGAAAAGCTAGAAAGTAGATGGCAATCCGAAACAGTAGGGGATAAAAAAAGAAGATAATATATTAATTAAATTTATTAAATGAATTAATTGTTGTGTTTTAATGTCTTTAACCTCCGTGGTCTGCTTAGTTCACATCATGAGGACGCGGTTTCTATTCCCTGCGGGATGTAACTTTGTAGGACTCGGTTTGGTTGGTGTTAGGGCATTTTCGGTGACCGCCGGCTATCTACAACTAAGTATTGTCGCCAAACATTAATGTTAATAGCATTGATGTGTTCTGACATGAATAGCCAGTTCCCCATTGCGTTGGAGAATCTTGATATGTCCGTTTCCATCTTCGCAATCGTCATCACTTACCACCAGGTGAGATGATGTCAAGGGATTACCAATTGTTACATACATACATACATAGTTAGTTATAGGTGAAACAAATACAATAAAAGCACTTAAATGTATTGCCAAACAAATATATATATATTTTTTGTAAACTTTGTTTACTTACGAACCAGAAACAAATACAATAAAAGCACTTAAATGTATTGCCAAACAAATATATACATATATTTTTTTTTTTGTAAACTTTGTTTACTTACGAACCAGAGATTAAAATCGTGTTATAATAAATTAATGCTTCATAGTTCATTGCCCCTAAAGCAAGAAATTGTAGCTGTCTAGCGTTAAACTAGTCGATAGCCAGTATTATGTGCATGACCTCTCTAAATAGCTTTTATTGGTTGCTAATCGGCTCTTATATACATTATACAGTGTGAAGAAATAAATTACTTTTAAGATGATGTCGACGCGTGTTGAAGGTGAAGCCAAGAGTACCAACTATTATTATTGTTCAAGTGATCCTCCAATTTTGTATGGGACGTCCAAAAATGTTTATGCTATTTTGTATAGGTTCCGTGGGAAAAGTTGTTCAGTTTGTTCAGTTGAAGCTACTGGTTTTTTTTCAGGTATTTTAGAAGGACTTTATACATACAAGGATAACAAAATTGTGTAGCAATAGGTACTGTAAGATGGCGCTCTTCTACCTAGCGAATCTGGAATAACTTTTGCGAACTTTACAAATAAATTTTGTGCTTTTCATACAAAGTTAGCCAATCACTTCACCGATTTGTATATGAAGTCCAAAAAATACTACTACTCCCACAATCAATGATTTCACTAATATTTTTTTGTTTAAAAGTGAAATCATTCCTCATTACATTAACCTCTAAGTTTCACATTAAAATCTATGTATACTCGTAACAACTGTAAAATAAACAAAGTTGTAGAAATGTACGTAACTTTACAGATACTTCATGATCCCTCAACAGAAACTCATCTTACAATTGATTTTTATGTTATACCTTGTAGAGTTATAGCCCTGATAAAAGTTACTGGTTTCTGAAATCTACCTAGTGAGTGAGTCTGCCTAGTGCTGATTTTGGATCAGTTATTGAAGAATACATGTAAAATATTGTATTATTATATTTGCTAATTACATATACTCCATGTGACGGGGTGATTTAAATAAATAAAAACGACTTCAATATTTTACTACTTTATTATTTATTTATTTGTTGAAGATTTCCTACTAGTTCGTCAGTAAAATGTAAGATTTCAATCTGACAAATACAAGCGACTGAAGGGTAAGATCACAGTTATGTGTACGATTGTGATACATAAGAAGATTTAATATATTTTAATTTTTTTATTTATTACCAATAATATGAAAACTTACAAAATATTGTACATAACAACCCCATTAAACCTAAGGGGTTTATGTTGGCGTTGGCAGTTGTCTGCATGCTACATTAATGAAGTGATTTATCGTCAAAAATAAAATAAAAATAAAGTATCACATCCACACTATTTTGATGAGCTACATTTTGTTAATGTTTACACATTTTTAGTTTTGTTTACCTAGTATAACGTATTAAAATTTAAATATAAAATATTAAAATTTAAACACTATGAGTTTTTGGTATATTCACTATGACAGTGGGAATTTATCCTAAATGAATACCCCAGGAGAACTGGGATTGAGAGAAGAATATTCATAATAATATGTACTTTTAAATTAAATAGTCCAACTGCCTCACGCATGCCTTTCACAAGACCAGGACATAATTGCCTGAGATTCAAGAATGACAAACTACATAATAATCACACAAGAAAAAATCACACAAACTAGGATACCGTATGTTATGGGAATGGCGATGTTTTGTTCGACGGACCAAAAGCTTCGATACTAAATTTTTCTTCGATATTAAACTCTTTTTCCGACTATCTAAGTGGAAAGAAATGATTTTGGGACATATGTATGTCTGCATGTATGTCCGTTGGGTTGGATGAAATTCAAAAAACGAGGTTCCCTTAAAATCGTTTTGATCCCCAGATTGAAATTTTTATTTTATTTGGGGAGCTTACAGCTATATTTACACAGTGTATTCATAAGTAACAACTACAAGCCAATAACAAGCTTCTACATATTGAAGCCAATAACAAGCTTCGACATAGTTGAGAGATACAAGCCAGACCACGTCCTGATTGGAGGAGATTAATTCGGCAAAATGTACTTACAAGCTTTTGAAGAGCAGCGAATGACCGATTTGGACAAGAAGCGAGATGACATAAAAGCTAATCTTATCGAACAATCCCACTGCTAATCTTAATGACAAGCTCGTCAATTGTGTCTTAACATGCAGTTACTGTGCTCGTACATTCGTCAACAAGATTGGCTACTGCAGCCACTTGAGGGCAAATCAGCGAAGTCCCAATAACTAAAGGAGAATTCGCTGTAGCCAGAGCCGGCATGGAACAGATATGATGATGATGTTTAATGCAGTCAGATGCTTTTATTCCTTATGTATGTTACTCGCCTAAAGCCTTGCCTGCCTTATCTGATATAGACGGCACAGTATACTGGACATCGACCTTTTATGCGTCAGCGCTCCACCCACGCATAACCTCTATGCCCCGTATTAGCGAATTAAAATCTGATATCTCAGGTTAATTATGTAAATTCAAGCAAAATCTACGGAAGTAGGATATACATATAAATGAATAAAATTTACACTTCCGACCTTTTAGCGAGTAGCGATGACATTATTGCCATTGTGGTGATTTACATGGGAGAATACGCGTTAAACCTCTGGTAAACAAGTTGTTTTTAAGATGACGTAATTAAAAGTAGATGCCAATGAAACATTCTGTATTTTAGGAATGAAAAGTCCTTACTGCTATGTTTTCCTTTATTTAATAGGTACTGTACTTAATAGGTACTGTTCCAATAGGTACAAAATCCACAGTAGGTATTTAATTTATTTTATTTAATGATTCCATCACTAAAGGTATAAGTATAATATAATCTACTAGTCGTTACCTACCT
This sequence comes from Coleophora deauratella, assembly GCA_958295455.1. Lineage (NCBI taxonomy): Eukaryota > Metazoa > Arthropoda > Insecta > Lepidoptera > Coleophoridae > Coleophora > Coleophora deauratella. Next base: position 17,847,055 of record OY282392.1, on the reverse strand, counting down.
TAATATGTATTTACCTGATGTATTTTTCTAGATAAACTCTACATAGTTGGTAAAAATAATACAGTAGCAACCACTTTAGGATTTCGTGGCAGCAACAGAAGGGGTCTACTAATAACATATTAGGAATGCACTGATGCCATCATACAGGTAGGTCAGATTATTTTAAACTTTTTTGTAAAAGACCTAGCGGTATCGTTTTTGGAGCCCATGTGAACTACGTTCCATCAACCTCAGTATTTTGTCCGACATAGTTGAACGAAAATTTTAAATAAGAACCCATGGTCCATTGATATTGTAGCATTGACCCTCAAGACAAGGAACTGTTTATCTGTAATCTTCAGATCAAAGTTAATATTGCAATTAATCACAAAACATTTGCATACCAAATTGTATTGTTTACAAATTTCGCAACTGCTTACAAACTCAACTTCCGTGCTTCCGTGGGAAATTATTTATTTTCCGAATTCGGATTCAATGTCTTTCGTATTGCGAATATTTGGAGCCACGCGTGGGGGATGACCTTACGTTTTTAACCTATAAAATGGTTGCTATTTTTGATGTGATATCATAAACAACCACAGTGGAATACAACACTATGGCTCGATTTTGTATACCGTTGGTAATTACGGTGTTTGCTGTCCTAGCGGGATCGGCTGTAAGCGCTGAAGGTAACAATTATGCCAAACCATAATTTTAACAGTTTTTATCACGAGCAACGCATAAATTTTGAACAATCATAGCAAACCGTTAGAGCGATCGTAAATCATATTGTCTAATTCGAGGGTTACTGCGAAAACCAGTTAAATGTGCTTTAGGAAAAAAGAACTCAGTTATTTAGTTTTATTTGTAGGTTTAGAAAAAATAACTGTCGTGTGGTATAGCCGTGGTTAAACAATTTAAATAATTTGCACTCTAGCTAGACCTATTTCACCTTAAAGACTTGCATTTAGTCTTTAAGGTGAAATAGGTCTAGCTTACGTAATAAATCGTTATATCATCGTAATAAATGAATCGTAATAAATCGTTAAAAATTAATTATAATAAATCGTTGTAAATCACGAATGCCTTCGGAAAAGAAATTCGCACTAATACTAAAGATTAGATGCTCACGATGCTTGTTTGTGTGCTTTATTTATAACACTTATTTGTTTGTAATTACTTCTATGTGAATGTAAAAGTACTGAATTTTTAATCTTTTTCGTTAACAGAAGCGGCCAGTGCTATAAGGGAACCTCGTTCTCATCGTCAGAGAAAACTATGTAGAAGATATGGTATTTGCAACCAAGGAGGATATGGGGGGTTCCAAGGAGGTCATGTTGGTTACGGGGGGTACCAAGGACACCAAGGTGGTTACCAAGGAGGTTACGGAGGATTACCACCCATCAACATTGGCATCAGTCAGTCTCAGTCTTCGGCTAATGCTGGAGGCGGTGGTTACGGACATGGGTCATATCCTAACAACTACCAATACAATAACCATGGCTATGGAGGCCATGGAGGCTATGGAGGCTTCCAAGGAGGTTACCAAAGACCTGAATACAACAACGGGCTAGGAAGCTACAACAACCAATTCAATGGGAATTATCATGGTGGAAACGGAGGAGGCTATGGTTTCCAAGGACCCTTCGGTAATGGTTTCTATGATGAACATGGTGAGGACAATGTGGAACATGAAGATTATGAACACAATGCTGCTGATGAGGCAAATTATGCTGCTTCAGGGTCTTTCGCTTTTGCTGGAAGAAGCAAAGGTTAATTACTCAAAGTCAGAATTACTTATAAGTTCACTACACTAAGAATTAATTTATTGTTAATTAGATAGAATATAATTTTATTATACTCGAGTTATAAATTTTATGTGGACTTTTATTTAAATCGAATTTATAGCTTCGATGATACATAATTATGATGAAAATATAAATGTAAATGATTGTAAAGTAATAAGCAACTTCACATGACTCGGTGGTTCAGAGGTTAGTGCTCCTGACTACTGTGCCGAGTGCCAGGAGTTTGATTCTCATACAGGGCAAAAAGTTCTGTCATAAGTTGATTTGTTTGCTATGTGAATAGGTGTATTAATATAAGGTGCTACTTTATTAGTGCCCGATATTTTATTCAGTGCTTCTGCTCCTGATTCTGATCAACTTTCCCCAAGGAACCCATAGTCAAATCGTAAAAAAATTTTTGGACTCTTCATACAAATCGATCAGCCGAGCGGCCAAATTAGTATGAAGAGTCCAAAAATTTTTTTACGATTTGACTATGGGTTCCTTGGGGAAAGTTGATCAGAATCAGGAGCAGAAGCACTGACTAAAATATCGGGCACTAATAAAGTAGCACCTTATATATTTAATATTATCTATTTAAATGTATATGTGTATCAGTCTCTGGTCTCTAAATACAGGAAAATCCTTAGTTTGGTCCCAGGACCTGGGAGTCCTACAGAAAATAAAAACCATTTAAAGAAAAACTATTATTATTAAAATATACGCTTAAACATTAAGATTGTATGATTCGTTAACAGGAGCTTATTTATCATACTGTATAGCATTTATTCAGCGATTATTATGTGGTTCGTGTAAATTCAATTCAAACTACTACTACTTTTAAATCGTATTTATTCTACCTAGTGAAGCGGTCGTGGCTCAGTGCGGCTTGCGTGGTTGCGTCGATCACGCAGGTTAACTGACTACAGACATGGTCATAAACTGGATGGGTTTGGCTGTTAGTGGCATTTATCTCGACCGTTTCCGTGCTTCGCAAGGCACGTTAAGCCGTTGGTGCCGGCTGCTATCGCTAGATGGCAGTTGTTAAGCCATGTCGGAGGCCTTATAGGCGGATTAAAAACTTTTGACACTGGGGTTGGCCACTAGCCCCACAACCTCCACCAATCCGGACTTGGCCCCCGTGTGTGGAGTGCAGCCTAACCTTCCCGAGTTATGGGAAGAGACCCGTGCCCCTGCAGTGGGGACGTAATGGGTTGTTAACTACCTAGTACAAAGTTCCTACCACTCAATTACCTCAATGTTTCGGGGAGTGTTAGCGGAGCAAGAAGAAACAAAGTCCAAAACAAACTCGCCCCAACACATTTAAAAACAAAGACTATGAAGTCTTTGTCTAATACAATTTATATCATTACTGGACTAAGTGTTAGAGGATATATACATGTTCACACATCTTTATCATTTATATAGTCTAATGTTTTATAATAATCTTTGGAACATAGGCATTTCATCACATGAGTTTTAAGCTTATTTTCTGGTAAGCTAGTGTCATTGTCAGGAATTTTATTATAGAATTTAATACACTCCCCATGAATGAATATGCCTGTCACCGTTTCTTGAATATGAACTGACTGGCAACAGTAAAAAAATCTATTTCTTTAAACTTGTTCCGCAAGGACTCTCATGGTCGCATTTGATCGGTTGCACGGATGGCTCTTTTTTGTAATATAAAAATAGAGTCTATGTCAGCTGCATGTCCCCAAATAAAGATGCCGTGAGATATCATAATATGAAACAACTAAAATACACAAGTCTCGCAGTACCTATATCTGTTAACTGCCTTATATTATAAGCTTTTAAACTATTTTAGACTTATTTCTGCATTTTTATATTTTTATGATTCATAATTCATTTATTTACGCTTTCATGGTGTAAGATAAACAGGTTTAACAAATATAAAAAGGAGCACACATGAAACCTTGTAAGGGCACTGCGGAATTGACACTTAACAATATTAAAATAGAGAACATAAAATATAAAAAAATATTAACATTATAGAACATAAAACTTAAGGATTACAATTATTACAAGAAGGTTACTAATTAATACATTTGGTACCTAGCAAATTTTTGGTTTTACATTTCTTAAGATTAAAATTAAGTTAAAATGCAATTTAGTTTTCTGGCTATTCACTAAGATACGACAACAAAAAAATATAAAAATATGGATTAATACTAAGCTAGATACTTTGGTTTTAAAATTAAATATAATATCTAGATTTATTAATCAAATTTACTTAACTATTTATATGCTCTGCGGTGTCTATAACTACCGTTTTATCTATCTATCAATCATTTTAGTTTTATGTTCATTACGTCGAACACAAAATTTATGGTTGCAATTATTTCCCTTTCGTTTGGCCGCCATGGGTACTAAATTCGCGCATCCCGTTAATCGTAATAACAGATATAAATCATATGGGTGGATCATAGAGATGGGAACCTCGAAAGTGGGGGACGATGAATTCAATATATAAGCTTAAAGAAATTATTCACGGTCATCCAAATACAAGGTACCACTGAAGTGAAGACACTTTAAGAGATAGTTGAGGAAAGTTTGAAGAATCTATTATTCGAGATGGCAATGAAACTCTTTGTTCTGTCTGTGTTCCTGGTAGCTTGCAGTGCTGGACCGGTTTGGATCGATGGTGAGTTTGCTTTTTGTTTCGATACCTAGCTTTAAAAGGACCGGACCGATGATCTGGTGAAGGTCTCGAAAAACCATTGGAAGCGGCAGCGTAGAACCGGTCGTTGTGGAAATCCTTAGGCCTTTGTTGAGGTTTTTCAGCAGTGGATGTGTTTCAGCTAATAATGTCGGCTAATAATCGTGATGATGACGTAGATTGAAGTCAAGATTTCTGGTGAGGTCCAACTCTGTAGGGACTCGCTTTAGTTGGCGATAGGGCATTTTGTCTAACTGACACTATAGTAAACAACAATGTAAATAAAACTGAATGTCTCCAGCATGGAAATAAGATAGTTCTTCATTGTGTTGGGGACTCTTGGTGACTATCGGTAATCCTATTTCATATTTGAGATCATTATCATCTACCATCACGTGATATGATATGAAGGGCTGACAAATTGTGAATTTTACAAACCTATTGATATATTGAACATCAAAGAAATTGAAAGCTAGTGGATTTATTAATTGACTGACTTTTTTGCTACTTACTTTCGGCATAGAGCCGAAAGTCATGAGGACGGCGGGGATTGGTCAAACATTTGTGAGAAAAGCGAATTTGCTTAATATTGTTTGTACAAAAAAGCCCTACTTAAGACAAGTCTGATTTTGTCGCCCCATTTCTTTTATCAGTGCCCCTTCCACGCTTCTGCCACAGCTTCATCTTGAAAATTAACTTTGTTTATTTTCAGGAGACGAAACCTTTCCTGGAGTAATCCTTCGCGTCGGTCGCTCCCCTAACATGGCGTTTGGTTTTGGCAGCGGCTTCAGCTCCAACATCGGAGGCATCGCCCATTCTACCAGCATTGGGTCCTCCTTCCGAAATGGAGATGCTGAGGCCTATGGCGCTGGTGTCGCAGGACATAACGTGTATGCCAGGAGTCCAGGAAGCAATGCATACGCAAAAGCAGTTGGCGTTGCCCATTCAAACGCTGACCCTATAATCTATTCTGCACCACACCCTTACCAACTCTCTTCAGCAACAGCCTACAACAATGGATATGCCCATAACGTGAACTCAGCAGCGTCTCAAGCTCAAAACTTTGGAGATTATAGCTCAGCAATCTCATCTGCTCAGAATTTGAACAGGTACGGATCAGCTGGATTGCCTCACTATCAAGCAGCTGTGGCGTCAGCCAAGAACACTGGACTAGGCTACTTTGCTCGCAACGGTCTTGGATACAACTCAGCTGCATCAAGCGCTCAAAATGGAAATGGTTTGGAATATAGTGCAGCGGTTTCTGCTGCCGAAAATGTGGGTGGATATGGTGGAAGTAGTTCCCAGGCTATCCAACAGAGAGCGGGAATTGTCCAGAACAGTGGCGCTTCCAGTATTAACGGACCAGGTCTCCAAGCTGCTCAATCCCATGTAGTGAATGCAGATTTATTTTAAGTTATGAGTAGATAATAAAGTTCTTTGATAGCAAAGTTCATGTGGCTCGAACAGAATGCGATCGAAATAAGAAGGTGGACTAATGTATTTAATTGATATCTCAAGATCTGTAATCCACTTTATTACAAAACGATATCGCAACACCAATAATACAAATAATAAAAAAAATGTATTTTACAAGTGGAATCTAAGTAAAACCTAATTGGTTGCAATGAAATGCGAAGATGTTCAGATGACTGTTTATTATTTAAGCACTTGTCTAGATGTCTTTGATAAAATACAAATTAAATAATTAAATTGTTATTGTTTATGTTTTTATTCACAATTGATAAGCCCTTTACATCATCTCACCTGGTGTTGTAATGCTGAAATGTTTTACCTGATTAATTTTATTAAATTGTATTTTAATAATTTTATATTCATCTTCTAAACATTGATCAATATATGGACACCCCTGCCATCTATAATTTTATTGTTGCATTTAGATAGGTAGTACAAATGTCCGTTGCGTTGAAAATGAATCTGTAAAGATAAATTTGTAGAAAACACCTGAGGAATAATATGACTCACTTATTCTGCAAATGTTAACGATAGATGTATTATCTAGTCTCTACTAGAAGTTGAAGTTGTCGCCAGGACCGAAATCGGTCGGATGGTTGATTTTCAATATATAAAAAATCAATTTGTGCTCATCGAAAGGATTTCGTAAAGCTTGAGGAAAATTCGGAGGAATTCGTTTCTAGAAGATGTCTATCAGTTATCTATAGGTCGATAGGTTTTGAAAATTGCACACATTATATGACATCTGCTATTAATTACGTTTAAAAACATACTTTAATGTCATCTAAAGATATAGCGTTAGCGATTAATGTGAAATTTATTCAAACATTTTTATAAATATATCCTTTCTCTTGCTAATGTGGTCACAGACCCTTACACCCTCCATTAGTCCAACATGATGCAACTCACGCAAGTCATATGGACATAATCTGCACTTTAGTTAGTATGCTAGATTCTATTCTATTCTATTTTTCTATTTGGCATTCCACATCTCATAACGAGCGTGATTTTGCTAATGTCAAGTGAAAAATGGGAGAATCTTCAATAAAGAAAATGGCGAAACGCCAATGTCAAGTGAAAGACGCGGCCCTAAATGATGGGCACTTAAAGATGCTCCACGTGGTGGTTTGTTGTTGGAACTCGGAGAACGGAGCTGTCTCCCGAGTTAATCCTCTTCTTATGACCGCTTATCACTGAATCGAAATCACAGCTATTTCCCCATCACAAAAATAACGTTGAGACTACTCTAAAACGGAAATAATTAAAAAATTTACTCAGCAGACGTGTGCTCGGTACAAGTCCCGGCAACCAACCCCCGTATGCTAGATTAAACTCTGAACTGAGTAGTAAATGAAGGTTCACTATATTTGTTGACACTGACAAACTGCAAATGAAACTCGCGAATTTAACAAAACTCCACCAATTACAAGGTGTCTGAAATACTATACATGAAAGTATTTAAACAGAGTCCCATCGGTTTGAAAAATACCCAATTTTTTTGGGATTTCAGCAACGCTACAACAACGCAACAAAACTTGTTGATTTAACTTATCGATTTTTATAAACATGTTTAATCGAGTTAATCGATTTTAGGCAAGCCTACGTTAAACACTACTAAAGGCAACTTCCTAAATGTATACCGAAATAATGTTCTTTTGAAATTAGTTAATGCTCCATCCAAGATCTACAGTCCCCAAAGTAAGACATTTACTTCACCTAACACTACCCGTTTAAGCTGAACTATATAGTTAACAACTGTACACATCAAGAGCAGTTTACACTGGGCGGGTAGTCGGGTACAGAACGGAAAGATAAGTTAGTAAAAATTACGGAATAACCCGTCATGATGGCGTAATATTCGCCGCATGACACGAACCCACGCAAGTTAATAAACAACTTTCGCGCAGTCAGTATAACTGTGCACGCGCCACTGTTGCCTGTCCTTCTATCAATAGACTAAAAAACGACTTATAAAATAAGTTTTCTTTGGTCAACTAAAAAGTTTTTAATTCACGGAAACATTACGCCAGTACTGTGCAGCGAAAATTGGTGGTGAAGTGAGAAGAAAACATCGTGTATCTTCTACAAAAATAAGGCTTTCTTGTCTATATTCAGGATGCGTGCAGTTATTATTGGATTATGCACACTCCTCGTAGTCTATGCAGCCCAGCCACACAGAACGAAGTTGCAGCTTGGGGATTATGGTGAGAGAAAAGGACCTTGCTAATTCCTTTGTGTCTCTGTAATGCTGTTTGACGTCACGTGGAATCCATAGAGACGAGCATAGCTAAGCTCATTATTCTATCTGCTGTATGTGGCTTAGGTGGCAAAATCACAGGTTCTGTCCTTCGGGATTAAACGTGCAGTAATTATAGTGCAGAATACTTTTACAGAACGAATCCAATCAAAATTAAATCCAAATTAATACACAAGCAAAGCATTCAATTATTTTAATAAAGAAGAGAATTTGTAATTTAAATTTGTAATTTCGCACAGTATCTTAGAAGGTCACAGAAACTTAAGCGAGGTTGACCTTGGTATGTAGATAAATTGATTGTTTACTCACATTGGTATCAGTCACCAATGAGTGTCATTACAATACTACGAAATAATGTATTGCAACTAGAAGACCATACAGGGTGTATCAAAATTGGTGTAGGACCCGTTAACTGGGGATTCTATTCATCGTACTGATACACCCTTTAGTTTTTTCATTGAGATGTGTTTCTTATCAATGATTGTGAGTCACATATTTTGATATAAACTGTTAACATAGTTCTTAATTGATTTGATAACTCACTACAAATACGTTTAAAGGAGCTTCAATTAAAAAGTAAACTTCTTTATTTGACATAATTTCTTTAATAAATTGGCGCAGTCATGGAAATTGCCTCCCTTTTTTAGAGCAGTAGTTCTTAGCTTAAAAGGTAAACTTCAGCGCGTCCACCAACAATCAATCCTGGTAAATACCTACGCCCTTGATCTACATCTGGTGATAGGTTGATATTCACTTACATACATTTATTTTATAATCCAGCCAGCCCTTGTTAGGCCACTAGAGACTCGCTTGTCACAAGGCGTTCCTCTGATCTTCTACCATGTTACAGCTGAAACTCCACCAGAAACCGCTAAATGTCTTCTATCTTGGTTGAGAGATAACAATGTCGTCATGGTTTCAGATCCCGATTCGAAACCGTTTGTAGAGGAGGTGGTCGTGGAATCCCATCTGCACGTGATAAACCCAAGTGCTGGACGCCAAGCCCGAACGAACACGCAAACGAACCTACAAGATGGCGCCAGGGTTGCTGAAATGAAGAAGACTAGTAACTAGAAACCTTATTGCTAAATTCTCCCATTAGAGGCGCCACTGAAAAAAGTACCGTAAAGAATGCGTTAAGTCAATGATTGTTAAAGTGATGAAGTTGTCTGTGAATTGTGCTGTAAACATCGAGGAAATAATAACGTGCATTTGAATGCAAAAATGTAAGAGTTATTCCACCCCCCCCCCCCTTACACGTATTCTTATTACCTTATCCTTACAGCATAGTGGTGCTCTCTAGGATGAATTCCGAATTCATTATGAGTTCATTTGGGATAACTTTTGCACACAAACTGATCAATGGCAGATGGCGGAATAAAGGTTCTAAAATTAGTATGATAATCACATGACATAGGATTAAATAAGTTGTAACTATTGTACGTTGTTTTGTATATACTTTGTTGTAACCCTTTACCTTTGTTGTTGTTGGTGAAACCTATTTTAAAGTTAAACACTTGAAATATTGTATTAAAGAATCTTATGTTCGTGTTTTATTATTCTTTTAAGACACGAAGGCGTTTATCCTTCATACTTTGTAAAAATGCGGCATAAACGGCCGTATCTCTTAATTGCGTTGGCATAGAAGTTTGATTTTTTCACAGCTTCAAGGGATTGCAGGCCTGAGTATTTGATATAAATTTCAACTTGATACGTCTACGCGTTCCTGAGAAAAAGGGTATTGATAGACAGACAGACGGACGGACAACGAATCCTATAAGGGTTCCTTTTTTCTCTTTGAGGTACGGAACCCTGAAAATCCCTATTGATTTCTTAATGAACCTTAAAATATTGTAATTTTAGGTGAAAATCACGTCTTGTCTAAAAATTGATTTCCTTAAAATACATAGAGGTTTCCTGCTTAGGACTGTAGGCATGGAATAGAATTTCAGGGTAAAGAACCCAGAACCATCAAAACAAACTGGTGTTCGAAATCTTGACTTTTAGCAAAGAATTCAATACAAAATTAAAATCGTTTAATTTTCACGCTGAATAGGAGCAATTTTTTTGTGCTACCTACTTATTATAAAATACATACTGTTTTTGATTCAGTGTGTGTGTTTGCACAACTGTGATTTAAATGTGGCATAGAAGATGTTGGAAACACCTGTGGCAAAGAATTCTTACCGCCTCCGTAGCCCAGTGGCTAGTCCGCTCGCTTCACATCAGGAGGTCGCGGTTAGATTCCCGGCGGGATCCAACTTTGTAGGACTCGGTTTGGTTGGTGGTAGGGTATTTCTGAGCCCGCCTGCCTAGCTGCCACCATCTTATCTAAGTCTTGCCGCCAAACATCAATGTTAACAGTTTGATGGGTTCCGGCATGAAGATAAGATAGCCAGTTCCCCATTGCGTTGGGGAATCTTGGTAAGCCCGCTTTCATCTTCGGCATCATCATCACTTACCATCAGGTGAGATGATGCCAAGGGCTTACCAATTTAGGTTAAAAAAATACGTAGAAGAGACGAGATTCACCTTTCTCTCTAAAATTGTCGCGTCGTCGGCGCTCGTGACTTAGCAGCTTCAATGGCCCTTTAGGTTACGTTCCAGAAATAAGTACTCAGAGTGATGCGAATTTCACCTTTTGCTATAAATAGTTCCAAAACCGAACTGAGTGAAACTGAGGGTAACCGATCGCTCACCTGACAGTTTTTCGTCAGGATTTTGAAACGCTTCGCTTTTGTGAATGTAATTTTCGCGATTTGAGGTTAGTTGCCGAGATTCTGTACCGAGCACACGTCTATTGATATAATTTAAGAATAAGTACCGCACTACGAGTAGAACAGTAAGTATAAAAGTTATTTGTGTGGTGAAATAGATGTGAATCCTAAACACCTATACGAAAAGCCTACAAAGAACAACATAGCAAATTCAGAAGCAGACGTTATGTCGCGTATTTTTTTCATTATTTACGATATATTTATGAATAAATAAAAAATCCATTAATAAAATTCCTACTCGTTACAACGTCCTTAAAGTTCATTAGAGAAGCACCTCGCGTGCCTAGACGATAGAGAGTCGGTAAGCAAATGAAAAAAGCGCCAAATAATATTAAGATATTCTAGTAACGATTCAGCTTGCGTGCGCGCCTTAGAAATATTGCCTATTGTGTGCTCGAGTTGGATTTAGGACATTGCGCTGTTATTAGAGCTACTTTACATTGGCAGGAAAACGCGGTGTTTGTCGCTAATCCTGCGTATGGCATTTAGGCTTTGATTATTGATACTAAAAGGGTATTTCAATGAAGAATACCACCAATTTTTGTTTTTTATCTTAAAATATACTCTATTAAAAATAAAATAATATGGTGAAAAAAAATTTTTGATACGTTTGATAGTTTCCGAGATACTGAATTATTTAGGTAGGCAAGTGACGCGGGGTCGCCGCACGCTGCTGTGACGTCACTCTGCAACGGTCGCTCAGTGCGCGCACCGCTCCCTACCTCTATGTATGAAGTTTGCGTTGAAAATTTTAAAAATGACGAATCCTAAAATCCTAAAAAACTAGAAAATCGTGCTCGTGTCAAAGTGCTTAAATACAACTACCAATATACCCGAAAAGTTATTTTTTACTGTTATATTTTTGAACCTTAAAGTCAAAAGAAATACATGAAAAGTATGATCCACCCAGACCCAAAGCCAAAAGTTGTGTCTATCACCTTCTCCTTATCTGATAACTTTTGCATAAACAGTAACGTCGTCGCCGTAGCTATTTCTAGCCAATCTAAAATAAAATAAATATGAGTTAACCGATACACATAAAAAATAAAAACCGGTCAAGTGCGAGTCTGACTCTCGCGCAGAGGGCTTTGTCCACACCTACAAACAAACAATATTTTAAATTTTATCAACTTATTTTAAGATTTATAGATAACTTCTTAGAGATTTTCAAGTAATTTATAAGCGAAGATCTATTTTCCGTATATATATTTGTTTATGTTTTATGCCCAGTTTTCGGAAATAAGGAGTGAGGAGCATGGTAAAGGTGATGGTGTCAAAATCACTTATGTCATCAACTGTAATATAATGACACAATAACGGCACTTAAGCGGTCATGGCACAGCGCTGCTTATGTGGTCGCATCGATCACGCAAGTTAACTGACTACAGATACGGTCACAACTTGGATGGGCTTAAATATCAGTAACTATCACTAGATGGCAGTCGCCAAGCTATGTCGGAGGCATTATAGGCAGCTTGGATGGACTGCTAGTCAAGTCCATCCAAGCTGTGACCGTGTTTGTAGTCAGTTAACCTGCGTGATCGACGCGACCGTGTAAGCAGCGCTGAGCCATGACCGCTTCAGTGTCGTTATTGTGTCATTATATTACAGTTGATGACATAAGTGATTTTGACACCATCACTTTTACCTTGCCCCTCACTCCTTATTTCCGAAATATCAAGTTCATAAATATCATTATTATCTAAATTTTTCAATACTAGTAATGAAAAATAGGTATGTAGGTATATATGTATAGGTATCTTATAAGGATCAACAGATTTGTGATAAGAAAGAAAAAAAATAAGTTGTAAGTACTTTTGCATTTTTAATTATTGTCTCGGCGGCCGCGGTAAAGAAATCGGAGTTATTTGAGAAATACATAGTAGCTTAACTCGTCTATTTAAGGAATCATTCGATTTTTAAATCAATTTTTAAAACTGTCATCGATTATACTTGTAACACTACTGTAACACCGATTCACATAAAAAAACTACAGTTAGAAATGTTATTGTGGGCGAACGTAGGGACCATCCGATAGCAATGTATGAAGAACACAGTACGGTGAGAGCGGCGAGTTGCGGTATGACGTCACGCGCGCTTGGCGCGCCCGAGCGAAGTATTTGAAAAAGGCGGAAACTAAAATTATCGTAACTTCAAAACTACTCGCTTGATTTAAATGAAACAAAAACAAGTGTATTTCTAGACATTTAGGCTACAAGGTCATAAAGTTTCAAGTGATTTAACAGACCCATTAACATTCTTCATTTTCGTGTTATACAATACATAAGATGCTCTAAAAATATCTGCTAGATGGTACAAAGTAGGGTTTAACTCATGAACTTTTTCTACGGAACAAATACATCGTCAATTCGAAAAAAACTTGGACTCTACATACAAATTGATCAGTCAGGTGATAAATATTGTATGATAATAACTTTCGGCTTCCAAGTTCTACGTAGGGCTAGGGATTGAATTATTCTAAAGCGCAACACACACAGAGGCGTACTTCACGCATGAAACCCTTTACTTACACGAAAACCGGGCGGCCGCCGCGCGGTTTTGGTGTGAAGGGTTTCATAGTATTCCGAACATTACAAAAAATACCGCTCCCGGAACGCTTTCGCACCGCCCCGCGGCCGCTCTGTGTGTCATGCGCTTAAATGAAGACGAGTAGCTATAGTGATGAGCAGAAGCTCAAGTTAACGAATCCAACACCTATTTTGTCAAAACCTTTTTACAGGTTCTTCCGAAAACACCCAAAATTAAAAAGTATTCAGTCTATTTGCGCCTTTATGCGAGTTAAGGAGGATTTGGATATCAATTCGATCAGCCGATAGTTCTGATTGATCTTGAATAAGACAATGTAACGGAGCGGACGCGGCGTATGGTAATATGGGCTTCCTAGAAAATGAAACCAGACAATTTATGTGACTTGAATGAATATGGTGAATGTGATGAGATGAGTAAAGTCTAATTGAAAGTTCACAGTTCATATCTTCATTGCTGGGGTAAGAATCTCTTCTAATAACTCAGGAAGATAAGACTGCCCCACACACTGGTGGAGGTTGGAGGAGCCTCTAGACTAAACGTGGAAGGAATTGACAGCTAAGATCAATTTGATAGCCATTTTTTAACTCATTGCGTAAGTTACAGAATGAAACATAAGGAATGAGACAGATAAGAACAAACCGTTTATCTATGTTTTGAGATTTTAACATCCTATATAGCAACTTTTTATTGTATCATGTTACGGACTTACATACATACATACGTATTTATGAGTTAGAATGCAAACTTTGATATATTTGATATTATTTTATACTATCTTTTCCATACAAAAATATTTTTACAAGTAACCAAAGTTTACTGTTTACATAACAGTAGTAAAATATTCCATATTATCAGAGGCCTTAAAGAGCGGTTTGAAATTATAGGTTTAATCTAAACTAGCGACCAGCCCCGGCTTCGCACGGGTGCAATGTATTATTTTTATTTGTTTTATATTTTATTTTAATAACACTGCATTACAGTTATAAACCTTTGCACAGTATTATCAAAGAAAGTATATAACACAAATAAAGAAACTTAGATAGAAAAATTTAAAATTAATGAAACCATAAATAAATTTACAAAATAGATTTACAAGATAACAGAATCTCATTGACATTTATAATATGATAACAAAACGATTCCTAAACAGTAGACAGGTCACATGCACACAGAGCTTATTATATACATACTTAAAAACCTAATATAAGGTACTTACATTTCTTTGGTTTAACCACAGTTTCTACTCTGCCAGTTCTGACCAGTGCCTGAAGTACGGCCTTAAATTTACTTAAGATATTATATAATATATCTGTGCTGTATTATATAATGAGGACATTTGAACGCTAAATAAAGAAAGAAAGAAAAATAGTTTATTACGTTTATTTTTAATACTTTGCTTTTTATGTAAAAAATTAGAAAGAAAAACAATTGTAAAAAAAAATTGAAGTCCTTTACTGCGTCAGCGTTTCCTGCATCTTATCGTGTAATCCGGGGATCTTCACAGTCAGAGTGTTTTTTTTTTATGTGATAGGTGAACAGAACGAACGAACAGACGGATCACCTGATGGTAAGCGATTACCGGCGCCCATAGACACCCGCAACACCGAGGGGTCACAAGTGCGTTGCCGACCTTTGAAATGGGATGGGGGATGGGGGGAATGGGGAGGGGGGGGGGGGTTGGGCCTCCGGTACCCTACTCACTCGGCGAAACACAACGCAAGCGTTGCTTGACGCCGGTTTTCTGTGAGGCCGTGGTATCACTCCGGTCGAGCCGGCCCATTCGTACCGAAGCATGGCTCTGCCAAGGTTTAGAATAGGCAATTATTTGAGCTTGATTGTACCACTGTTGAGTGTTGACTATATCGTCACTTTCCATCAGGTGATCCATCAAATACACACAAATTAAATATACAGGGTGACTTTAAATTAGTTCTTGATACGAAAGGGTATGCATGTGCTCATGATAACAAACAACTTTCCCTAAGGAACCCATAATGAAATAGCAAAAAAAATTTTGGAGTCTCCATACAAATTGAGCAAGTGACCGAGTCCAAAAATTTTTTTGCGATTTGACTATGGGTTTCTTAGGGAAAGTTGTTTGTTATCATGAGCACATGCATACCCTTTCGTATCAAGAACTAATTTAAAGTCACCCTATATACTTATTATACTTATTTTTATAGATCCTGTGACTGTCTCACAATGTAATGTGACAATTTATTGCACACCGCTGACAAAGAGCACTACGTTTTTTATACGAAACATAAAAAATCGACCTCGATCAGAATTTACAATCTGCCAGTAATAATGTGCTATTATTTCGTCTAAACACTGTAAGGATTAGATTATAAAAAAATAGCGAACGAACTTCGCATGTTAATTTTAAAACCCATCTGTTAACACTGGCCAAGTAATAAATTAAAATGGTACAGATGTTGAATATTAAGAGTATGTAAAAAAAAAGAATGAGCAAAATTTTAAGTTTGTATGACTCGTTGATGTCTTTTCCATTGCAGTTTTTTTTTAATTGTAGTTCTAAGTACTACCGAGTCGGAAATTTCGGAATCGGAAAGTAGTACCGACCAATGTATGTAATTAATTTTTGGAAATTGTTTTTAACCTACGATTTAAGTCAGTTTATAAAATGCTTAAAGTGTTTTTACAACTACTATAAGTAGATATTGTAAAAAAATAGTCATAAATTACATAATATTATGATAAGTACTAAATATAAAGCAAATTTGAAAATCTATAAATCTGATACCAAACCAATAAATAATTATACTAATAATATTTAGTAGATTAATAAATACCGCAAAAAAAAAATACAGTCATAGAAGAAGGGATAAAACAACAACAATTTTATTTTATTTCTGTTCGTATCTATGAAAACCTTACTTATGAGCTTAATAATGTTGAATAAGAAATAAGAACGATGATTCGTCATTGTTCCTGTGTGTTTTCCCACACCTTTTAATATGACTTGTGATATGTGTGACATGTTTCAATACCATGGTAGACAATATAGGCTGATGACGTAGGACTATACTCATTTAGAATATAATAAGAGGATGACTAATAATAATAACATTGGTGCTCCAAATTGAAATTATTTATGTATGACTTACCGACATGATACGATTGTATTCTTGGCATCGGAGGCTTTGTAACTCAGATACACGAATCATCGTCGCTTTAAAATTCCAGGAAAACGAACGAGCAATACCACCATCAAACAGACTAAATACCACCACGCATACCACGCATATGTCGCAGATGGATTGCAGAATCCGCTGTTTTACAAAACTGCTAGTGATTTTACAAAACAGCGCCATTTTGTAAAACAGCTGAACGACCTTTAGAGGTTTTTCATAATAACTGGTCTATAATACGCAGAATTGCATAAACATTTGCGTTCATCAATGCAGCGGGTCAGCGATTACAGGTTTTGTAGCGTGAAATGAAACGTCAGATTGTAGATTTTAGTTCTAAATTTTGTCACTTGTGGCTCTGTGTCATAACAATAATAATGGCGTCAGAAACAGAAAGTCGTTTGCCGAAATTAATGAATAAATCGAGTAATATAAGAAAAAATCCTTACTCAAGTGAAAACAGTAATTTTAGGAACAGTTTTAATAAAAAGTTATCAGAGTTTTCTGAAAAATATATAACTGAAATTAATATTTAAGTAATTAAGATAATAAAAAGACTGTTTTCTTTTATCATAAGCTGTTGATTTATTAAGGTGTATAATATAGTTAAAAAGTTTTGGTTTAACTTTATTCAGTATAAGTTTATTTGTAATTTCCATCAAGCCAACCAAGCCGTCGGTAAGCCATTCTACAATCCATCTAAACGTCGTTCAGCTGTTTTGTAAAATCACTAGTAGTTTTGTAAAACAGCGGATTATGCAATCCATCTGCGACATATAACGAAATGACAAAGTTGTTATAGTCTTCCGCTAGATGGCGCTAATCGGTATAAGAACACGCTATCGTATTTCTCGCGTGGAACATGACTTTCCACCAGCGATCGGCAGAACTCATACTTACCTGGCACAGGGGATACCGTGATCAGGAAGGCGGTTCCCCCAGGGCGAGGCCCCTCCATTGCACTGCGGTGGGGTTGACCCCTGCGATTATCCCTAATGTGGATAACTCGGGTGCGTAATTTTTGATAGTGGGGACTGCGTACGCGCTGTCCCCTCGTATTTATTCACACCTATCATTAAACCAGAAAACTGAGACTGAGACCTAGTTTCTGCATTCAGTAATTGACTCGTAACTCGTGCTCATAATAAAGTTTCGCCATTTTTGTTTTTCTTAAAATTACGCCTATATTCGTGAACGGATTAGTATGCATTTGCTTATAAGGACTCATCATTGAGTAGAGATTTTTTTCAGCATCATCATCTTACTATCCTTTCTCATTCTATCACAAATGTGAATTTTTATTGTTTGTCTTTTGTTCACGTCGAAACGGAGCAACCTACTGACTTGATTTTTGATTATAGTTGACGTTGTAGGATCTATCATATATAGGCTATCTTTTATCCTGCAAAAATATTTAATTTACTCTCAAACTACACCGGAAAATCAAAAATAATTTGATTTAAAGGGGGGGAATAACATAGAAAAATGTTATTCCGAAAAACTCATTTCGGTGCTGGCACGGGTTTGGCACGCAGGTAGCTTGTAACATGGAGAAAGATAGAGGTTATTTTTTTCTTTATATTCATTTCAATTACTCGAGTGATTTCCGTGGAAGAACCAAAATTCTGTTGTTGAAAAATTAGTAATAGACTTCAAAATTACGTTTTTCAGGCACGTTGGATTTTACACCGATTATACTATCGCATATTGCTGATGAGGGAGTCAGGAAACAAGTACAATCCAACACTGCCTGTCACTTTCCGGAATATTATATTAGTTCGTTATTTCTGAACATCTTACAAGTATGTCTGGGAAACCTGTAAGAAACAATATTTAAAAAATCTATGAATTCAACTAGTATTTGGTACGTACCAGTCATCTTGTATATCTATGTATTTAAACGTATCCCTCTGTATCTACACGTACATCAGTCTCTGATTCCCATCATAAACATTTAAATGGTAACTAGTTATTAATTAGATTAATTAACAGCAATTATTGTATTACTGTTTGTTTTCCAAATAAAATAAAGAATTTCTAGTTTAAGGTCAGAATATGTGTGATTTGTCCCTAGATATAATATTTTTAAATAAAAAAAATGTTGTAAATAAATTATTTAGTTTTATGGCGATGTGACAAGTTGTTACTGACAGCTGGAATTTTGGGATCCTACTTAAGTTAACTTAACCCACTTAATTTAACTTGCTAAGTTAAATTGCTATTATCCTCCCTGGCCTCAGATTAAAAAGTATGCATTTCCAGTGGAAGTCTTTTATTCTTGGTCCTTGGTCCTTTATATTGTTACGGTTTCAGCTTTTGGAGTCACTAAAGGGATTTGATTTTACGCCGTCGTCGGTCAGTTTCTATTTGTGGACTACACAAATGCTGACGTTGTGGACATTCGTCTATCAGCAATTCAAACTTTGCTGATTTACGCAACGCATTCAGCATTGTACGGTATGAAACAGTACGAAATAAGTAAATCGCACTTGACCCTCGTGTATGACCTAATCTTCTTCTTATCGTGTGGCACATTTAACCGTTCTATCCAGAAGGTAGAGACGGCGATTGCCTAGTGTTACACTTAGCATCACCCGCGGTCACGTGTAGGGCATTTAGATTAACACCTACGGACGTGTGCAATGCGACCATCATACACATCTAGGAATCAGATGTGCAGGTTTGCTCACGATGTTTTCCTTCACCATTAAAGCAGTTGATATGAGAATGCACGTAAGTTTCGAAAAACTCATTGGTGCACTGGTCAGGATTTGAACCCACGACCTCTGGTTAGGAGATCGAAGTCAATACCGCTTAGTCACCGACGCTTATGGCCTAATCTTACCGAGACACATCTCGGACACTTCAACAGTCTATCGCGTTTTAGTACGGTAAAACTGCTACTTAACTATGTTATTTTTTATCAAATTTCAAAAAGACATTGTGAACGGTGATGTCATTATCCAATATATATACTATATCCAATATATATATATATATATATATATATATATATATATATATATATATATATATATATATATATATATATATATATATATTTCTTTAGGTATTGAAATAAATGTAAACAATCTTGATAAGTATTTTTTATTGATATATCCATGTTCAAATTCTCAAACGAGTAGAATTTATTGCGTGTTTACTAGAAATGCTAATGACACTTAGTACCTGCATGAAATACGATGTAAAAAGACATGCCATTTTGATTGATATCTAAAGAAATGAGGTAGAGTAGAGTATGCAGTCACTGTGCAGTATTACGAAATTTTTAAAATACAAAATTGTAATGAAACTCCAAGCGAGTGCATTTGTCTGCAATTTCAATAGAACTGCTATTTAGTGAACAATATTTCATTATTTATTTTTGATGCAGTAAATTTTCGGATCACTTACTACTTACTACCTATTACATGAAAAAACGTGTCACGTTAGTAAATGCGTTACTTGTTAACACAGAATAAAAAACTTTTTTTTTAAAAAACTTCCTTTTTGGGCATTTCATCCAAATTGCTCAGCGTGTTTGGTCAACTTTATATGAAAAGTCAGAGTCTTTGTATATTTCTCTTTTATAAGTACCTATCATGTACCTTCACTCTATTTCAACCCTAAAAGATGCGTGTCGACTAAAAAAAACACACACACTCCCTATAGAAAACTACAAAGAATCAGTTTATTCTCGAAACGCTATATTTTTAACATGGCCAATGTTCGATATGATTATTTGTGATCGTATTTTTTTTAAATTTACATTTTAAGTATAAAGGGCATACACGTGTTAACAACAAACAAACAACACCTGATGTACAAGTTGATGCAAGCTGCTTAAGCCCCAAACTGGTATCTCGTATACATATCCAATCCATGTTCGGAAAAGTTTACGAACACATACCAAAGGACTTGTCACATAGGACGTGCATATAAGGTGGATCGTTTTTTATTTATTATGGTGGATTTATTATGTAAAAAATAAAGATCAGGAATAAACACAGTTTCAAAATCGACTGTGTTTGTTTATAAACTTTTAAAGCGCATTATTTTGTAAACTTGTTTTTAAATTTCAATAAAATCTTTAATTCACATAGCTTATTATAGACATGTCCAGAATATTTAAATAACTGCATGATATAGTAGGTGTTTTAAAGGTAATAACTAATAACATTATTTACATTGGGTCTTTTACGCATGAAACTGAACAAAGTCAAATTAAAAATATTTTTTATTTAAGTAGATACTTTACATATACTTTTACATCGTCTTTTTATCTAAAGTTCCTACCACTCGGAACTTGTACACTCAATGTTTCGGGAAGTGTTAGCGGAGCGAGAAGAACAATTTTTAAAAACACTACACGTTGATTTTTCTAATGACGGATGGTGTCAAATGTAAAAAAAAAACCATAGCAGAACAGTAATAATTACTCTGAGGTAGAACATAAGTTGACACATTTGACCTCATTTATAACATACAGATCATAATAATAATATGTTCATATCTGCCATCAAAAAAAATTCTTTGTACTGTGTTCCATATTGACAAACTAATAGGAGTATGACTGTTACTCCGTGATATGGTTTTATTAGTGTTTTTGTGGTTGACTCAGTCCCTTAATCATTAATTCATTATTTACTGTGATAGGCGCCTATTATTGCGTAATATTTTGACCACAACCCCGACACTTCATACAATTGCTATTTTTACTGCTACAGTAAATTGACACTCCTTTATGTCTGTACACATTTACAGTCGAACTAAGGTCTTTTGACGTGTGGTCAAAAGCCGGAACTAACGCCGCCATCTTTACTACTACATGAAATTGACTTGTAAATGTGTGTGTGAGTATCTAGGGCTCCTTAGGCTAAGGCTTCTTGGTCATACCGCCTTGTCTTTAGTTACACATCTTTTTGTTAAGTTAAAGTCTTTAGTAATTTTTGATATTTTCGAAAACAGTAGAACTATACGACACATATGATCATCAAATTACAGACTTTTACAATAGACATTTTAAATGAAGTGAAGACTGTATACACAAAAGGCTGTATGTCCAACAGAAGCCTTTGCTTTTTCTTATGAAAATAAATGCCTTTGGTTTGTTAATCTCTCAACAACTGGTCATTTAGGAGTCACACAGGGAGGTGAGGTAGCCTTCAGAGCGCGGCAGGGAGTATCCATGTCCATACTGTACAATATTTATGTTGTTGCATTTCAAACTGCGCTAATGACAGATGTTCCACCATCGACTCCATCGTCACTTACCATCAGGTGAGATTGGAGTCAAACGCTCCCAAATCTTGAATAAAAAAAAAGTTCACTTACAAATATGGCCGAAGTTATGTCATAACGTTAGGGATAGCGCAGTTTGAAATGTAACAACACATTCAGACTGTGATTCTGATATTAAAGTTGTTATAGTCTTCCACTAGATGGCGCTAATCGGTATAAGAACGCGCTATCGTATTTCTCGCGTGGAACATAACTTTCCACCAGCGATCGGCAGAACTCATACTTACCTGGCACAGGGGATACCGTGATCAGGAAGGCGGTTCCCCCAGGGCGAGGCCCCTCCATTGCACTGCGGTGGGGTTGACCCCTGCGATTATCCCTAATGTGGATAACTCGGGTGCGTAATTTTTGATAGTGGGGACTGCGTACGCGCTGTCCCCTCGTAAATTACTTAAAATCAAAAGTTCTAGTTCAATGAATAACTAATAAATAAAGCAGCCAATGGTGTCGATTCGATTTTCTCGATTAAACTTAGTTTACAGGATTAAACTTTTACAATACAAAAATACAAATATTTATTTTGCATTAAACATGGTAAGTAGTCAGTACAAGGTGTTTGGTTAAAAATAGAGTTTCTCATGTTTAGCTTTTGAATTTAAGCACGCAAAATTTTTACAGAAGTCAAGATATGCGCCAAATTATTAACATTATTTAATTATAATCATACAATAAAAATGTCAAGATTAAATCAGATGTAATAACAATGTCATTTGAAAATAATATTAATAATAATAATAACAGTTTTGTCTACATTTTAAAATAAAAAAATTGTGTCACCGAATAGAATTACGTGCCCTCTCAACAAGCCATTTGTACAATTGGGTTTTAAATTTCTTTGTGGGCAGTTTTTTTAGTATTGGTGGCAATTTATTGTAAATTCTTATTGCCATAGGAAAGCAATTTCTTATGTATGTTTCTGTCTTAACTCTTATTTAATTTAAGTGTTCTGTCTTTTTCTTTCTATATCGAAAAGACAAGGACAGGACGCT
Source organism: Coleophora deauratella (assembly GCA_958295455.1). Lineage (NCBI taxonomy): Eukaryota > Metazoa > Arthropoda > Insecta > Lepidoptera > Coleophoridae > Coleophora > Coleophora deauratella. The sequence continues at coordinate 17,824,110 of OY282392.1, read as the reverse complement.
GAAATTAAGTTTAGTACTGTCAATTAAGTTTAATCGTAAACATCGAATCGACACCATTGTATTGTTAAGCAGTTAAACCTAACAGACACTGCAGTAACTGATCACTGTCTATCGAATGAGTAACCAATATCGGCGCCTCTACCTATAAATCTAAGCTAGTATACAACTTATAATGTACGATGTAACTTGAAATATGCCTACGAGTAAAAACCAATTACCATCAAATATTCTCGGGAAACTGTGGTGTGTCCAGAAAAAAAATATCGGGAATATTATGTTAGACTAGACACGTTTCAACTGAGGTGTGTTGATGTGAAATTCATTGGAGGCAATAGGCAACCTGCAGCTTTATAAATATAAGCATGATTTTGAAGCGACTTCAAAAAAGAGAGACTAGAGCTGTAATTGTTTCTCTAAAATTACTGGATCGATTGTAACAAAACGTGTTATGATCGTAAGCTTGTAGCGGGAAAACAATCTTATTTATATTTATTCTATGGTTCTCAAAGTTACGATAGTGTTTTTTTTTTTTGTATTATTATCAGTGGTAGGACCTTATAGGGGATCACTGCTCGCTCTATTCCTGCCGCTAAGCAGCACGCTGTGTTCCGGCGGGTGGCGCGAGATAGCCAGCGTAATTACCGGCATAAGAGGCATTCCATCTAAGCCCTCAAGATCGGCAAGGCACTAATAACCCTTCTCACTCAATAAACAATAAAAAAGATGTTGAAAACTCACTCTTTGATGTATTTTCCATGGCCAAGACATTTTCCTTGATTTCTTTAACAATTTTACCGCCACAAACCTTATTGCATTCTGCTGACGTCCGTACAATGTAACGAGTGCGTTGATCGATTTGCATTGAAAGCTACTCCTGCGCAGACGGAGCGCAGACAACAACGTGTGACGTCATTTATGGACAAAGCATTAAGTAGGTACTCGTATATATTTTTTCTATGGTAACAGAATCCGTGGGAATTCATGAGACTTTCCTTATAGAGTAGTAGAATTTCCTTGTAGACTGAAATGATTGTGGTTCAGTGCGACTTGCGAAATCGTGTCGATCAGGATCAGTTGTCCGTCTGTCTGTCTGTCTGTCAAGACCCTTTTTCTTAGGAATGCATGGAGGTATCAAGTTAAATTAATATCAAATATGTACTCAGGTTAGGTCTGCAATCCCTTAGAGTTGTGAAAATATTCCTGTTGACCTATACCTAATCATGAAAGGCAGAAGGCAATGTCTTATATAGCGCAAGTAAATGGAAAAATCCGAAAACCATAAATCTGTAGTTACATTAGTTTTTGCCACTCAAACCAGTTTATCTTTTCTTTAGAGCAATGTTCGTTTTGGGGACTGATTGACTGACTCGGTGGTTAAGTGGTAAACGCTCCTGACCCAGTGGTCAGAGACTCACTGATCCGAGAGTCGTGGGTTCGATCCCCACACAGGGCAAACTTTTCTGTGATAATAATAATCATTTATTTCAGATATAAAAATCCATAATATAAAAATTCAATACATTAAAATTACTTAAGTCATTACACATTATATTTTTTAAATTCAAATTTTAATTTGAAAACAATAAAAATAAAAATAGTAAATTAGTAAAAATATAAAATAAAAATATAAAAATGTCATAATAAAATGTCACACATACAGACAACACAACACAGCACGGCTACTAAAAACATATAAAAGTGGGGATGCGCAGGCGTGCAGCTGCATCCACCTTTGTAGTAGAGGGGAGTCCCACCGTTCGGCCAATACGTTCAGGATGCTGTTGGAGCTGGAGCGCATGGTGATGAGCAGAATTGTTTGCTCTGAGTCTGTGTATATTATATCTATATTTGTATGTATTTAAATGTATATGTGTACGTATATCAGTCTCTGGTTCCCATAATACAGGGAATCCTAGTTTGGGGCCAGATGACCGTGTGTGATTTGTCCCGGATATTATTATTTAGGGGGGAAACTTAAAACATACTCGGAAAAAGCGGAAAAAATCTTCGAGATTCGATTCCCGTGATGGACGGACTACATAAGATACATTAGTTTACACGGAAGCTTCCGTGAGCAAGTCTGACCTGCACTTGGCTTTAGTTTGAAACTAGAATAGTACTAATGATCACGAGTTTGAAACTTGTTTGCAAAAACATGAAATATAGAAAATCCCGATTTTTATCCGCCGTAAAATAAATATTCAGTAAAAATGTCAACCTACCTATTATGTTTAAAGATAGGGCAGCCAGACAGACAAGCAATGTAAACTTTTTATTAGGAAAACATTGACACCCTTTGGAACGAAACCGAAAAATTACACTGGTCAACAAGGTTTCTGCTCAGTGATAATGAAGTGTTATATCAAGAAGTAGGTACCTAGGTACGCGGTGACTATTCATTAACCATAGACATGTCACAGCTGGCTTAGCTCGTGTTTCTGAGATATGCTCATGGTGTGCTTATTGTAACATGTATTGTGTGTAAACGCCGCGCATGCCCACGGACGTGTTCTTTCTTGGTAAGCCCGCTTACATCTTCGGCATCATCGTCACTTACCATCAGGTGAGATGATGCCAAGGGCTAACCAATTCAGGGTAAAAAAAGGCTTATCTCTAACGAGTATAATATACAGAAACAAACTTACAACATAATTAACTCACAATTAATTTTTTTTACCTACAATGGTATGGGAGACGTTAGTGATGAGCACGGTGAGCGTTTCCACCGGGATATAGCGGGCATGGAACAGCGTTTCGAGGAAAGTGGAGCCCTGCTAATCCTGCTATGCTTGCAGCATTGTTGGGCGTTAAGAAGAGAGGCTGTAGATCTCAATTATAAAAGAAATACACGGTGTAACAGAAGTGTGTGACAATACTTCAAGGTTGGCTTTTACCGATCAAACTGAACAACTTCTGTTCTACAACTTTGTTGAAATCGCAAAATTTTTTTTGGACTTTTTATACAAATCGATCAGCTGGCGAACCAAGTTTGTATGAAAAGTCCAAAAAAATTTTTGCGATTTCAACAAAGTTGTAGAACAAAAGCTGTTCAGTTTGATGGGTAAAAGCCAACCTTGAAGTATTGTCACACACTTCTGTTACACCCTGTATAAAGTATAATAGAAAGTATAATTTGTCTTTCTTTTTTTTTGTTATAATTAATACCTACCTATTTAAATTTGTTTTTTTCTGTGTTTAAATTTTTGTAATTCTGTTATTATTTCGTATATATTTTGTATTGTATTATGTTCTGTGTGTGTGTCGAATAAATGTTTGAATCTGAATCTGAAATAGTAGTTCAACTTTACACTATTTGCACTACTTTATTTTTACGAGCGTTACATTTGCATACCTACCTATTTTCCAGTGTCATTATGTCATTTTGAATGTTAAGTTGTGATGAATTTCAAGCTAAATTAACTTTTAATTTTCGTAGTTGTTTACGTAATTGTAAAACCTGTTCATTGACCTAAGTTTTAGATGTCGATCTCATAGGACTTTTTTTTTACAGGAAAGTGAATTTTAAAATATCGTACGTAATTATTACATCACAAAGAGTATTAAATACTTGAGTATGGTAATTGGAGATACATAGGATTATATTTCAGTCATAGTTATATAAACTTAATTGAAAATTATTTACCTATGTTGCACTCAGAAAAAAATCGTTTAAATATCCTTGGGGAGGTGCACACACGAGAGAACACTCGAATGTTGTGGAGTGTTCTGGAACAAAGACTCCTGCTTTTGACACGGTAAGCTATACGTATACGTAGCTTGCTCTCTTTTTGATTTTGATTGATTTGAGTAGGGAATCACTACGTACTTAGTATAAAACAAAGTCGCTTCCCGCTGTCTGTCTGTCCCTATGTATGCTTAGATCTTTAAAACTACGCAACGGATTTTGATGCGGTTTTTTAATAGATAGAGTGATTCAAGAGGAACGTTTATATGTATGTAATACATTGCACCCGTGCGAAGCCGGGGCGGGTCGCTAGTTTCATATAAACCCCGCATAACAAAAGGAATAATGTTGTTTATAAACAAGTATTTTAGCAGAAACGGTCGTGGCTTAGTGCGGCTTGCGTGGTCGCGTCGATGACGCAGGTTAACTGACTACAGACAACGTCATAATCTGGATGGGTTTCCCTGTTAGTGGCAAGTATCTCGACCGTTTCCTTGCTTCGCAAGGCACGTTAAGTCGTTGGCGCTATCGCTAGATGGCAGTCGTTCAGCCATGTCGGAGGCCTTATAGGCGGCTTGAAAACTTCTGACACTGAGGTTGGCCGCTAGCCCCACAACCTCCACCAATCCGGACTTGGGCCCCGAGTGTGGAGTATGGCCTAACCTTCCCGAGGTATGGGAAGAGACGCGTGCCCTGCAGTGGGGACGATATGTGTTGTAAACACATTGTAAATAGTTAGAATATGATTTCAATAAAAAAAATACCTCTTATGGTTAGATTTTAAGGTTTTTCCTTTTATTCCAACTACCACACGATCTCATATCAACTCCCAAAGCCAGGGTACACCAGCTAGCATTCATTGAAATTGTTTATCTCAAAACCAGTCTTTTATTTAGGACATAAAAAATAACCCGGAAAAGTGTATATTGGTTTATGCATAGGTATGGTTCCGTAGTAAAATACACTGTGACGCCAACAAATTGCATAAGTTAGTTAGCTGTTACTCATAAAACTGAACATATTTTCTTAAAGAACCCATACAATAAGAGTAATGTTATTTTATATTTTCCATACTAGTTTTCAATAACTATACATAATTAATAATTAAAAAAATCTAACGATTTTAAGGAGGAAGTTGTTGTTTAGTTTCGTGAGTACCATTTATCAAAGTATCTTTGTGCCATTCGGTTCGAAAAGTTACGATTTTCTGTGATGCACGCACGCATGGTACCCTAAATAGTCACATTTAAAAATAAGTACCTTAAAATATTTCAAGTAAACAATATACTTAAAGCTAAAATAACTACGCAATATAATTTTGACTGTCCGCGCAATAGGACGAAAATTTAATAGAATAAAGAAAATTTTTATAACCAAATTCATATATTCAAAGATGGAGTGTTTACCGAAGTGTAATTTTCTTGAATTTCAACCCGACACCTTATGTAATGTTAGACATTTGTATGGATTTAATTCAGCTGAAGATATGAGACGGGCAGTGGATTCGCTCGATAGCTGGATCAAGAAACAACAACACTTCACAAAGAGGGACTTTCGTAAGTGCATTTTAAGTCTCGACGCGAAAGAGTAGGTGTAGGTGCAGTTATACAGGGTGATAAAAAATGTTTGGCAATATTTTAACCGTGGCTTCTACTCATCAAACTGAACAACTTTCCCCAAGAAACTCATACTCAAAATGCAAAAAAATTTTTGGATTCTTCATACAAATGCGTCAGCTGGTTGATGAACTTTGTATGGGAGGTCCAATTTTTTTTTGCTTTTTGACCATGACTTTCTTAGGGAAAGTTGTTCAATTTGATGAGTAGAAGCCACAGTTAAAATATTGACAGACATTTTATAATCACCGGTATATTAGTTCGAAATCTATGTGTGTCTGTGTGTAATGTTGTAGTTCTCAAGTTTCAGACTGATCCAAATGATGTCCAGCCAGTATAGAGGCTGCTTACACTAACATAATTAACCTTCGAGCGATGAAGACAGGTAAGGAAGTATGCATCATCATGGCAAAATAACGAAATTTATCGTAGATTGTCTTGCATTAATAGAACTCAAAAAACAAAAATGGCTGCGTGCGTTGACTTTTATATAATTTACAGTTTATTTTATTGAGTAGGTGATTAACGAAATTGTGTGTAAGTATAATACAGGGTGTTAAATCAAAGAGCGTTTAAAATTTTAAGGGGTTACTCAGAATCAAATATAGAATATATAAAAAATATTGAAAAAATCCGCTCTTCAAATTGTTTTTTCAGATTCCCATATAAAATCTGAACAGTAAATCATATGGAAAACTTAAAAAAAAAAAAACTTGCATATAGGATTTTCTCAATATTTTTCTTGTATTCTATACTCGATTCTGAGTAACCCCGTAAAATGTCAAACGCACTTTTTTGACACCCTATAAAAGCCTATAAGCTTTTATGGACTAACTATAGCATCTGATTGCATCTCTCATACAAACCGATATTACTGATTAATTTTCTCAAACCTGGATACTCATCATCAGCCGAAAAACGTCCACTGCTGGACAAAGGCCTCCCCCAAAGATTTACACATCATTCTGTCCTGCGCTGCCCGCATCCAGCGTCAGCGTCGTTTACCAGGTCATCGTCCCAACCTGAATACTACCCACCACTTTTCTTAGCTGCCGATTACGAATGTTTAATGCCGATTTCTATTAAGCAATAATAATCCGGTGCATGGCGGACGGCAAAAGGATTATCGAGAAAGTAGGTATGCAGAGTGTAGCCGTACAAATATTTTTTGTTTGTTGTTTTTCCTTTTTTTTACCAAAAATACAGATAAGAAATGAATTGCACTAAGTTGAGATATGTTTGTATGTTTTTTGCACGCAGGCAGAGGGTACCTGGAGGTGACGACACTAAACAAATTGATTTGACAGGTCATTGAGGACGCTGCGATGTTGTTTTTGATTTAAGCAGACACGGTAAGACTAATAAACCTGATATTTTTTGTTGTTTGTTTGCGTGCAGGCAGAGAGTACCTGGAGATGACGATAATAGAGTGCAAGGGCTCGGTGGAGAAGGCCAAGCGCCGGCTGGAGCGGCTCTGCACGCTGCGCACGCGACTGCCGCAATACTTCGGCGACTTCGACGTGAGAGCCGACTTCAAAATAATATACGGAGAAGTCATGTGTGTATTTATATAAGGTCTAACAAAATAAAACAGAAACTATTCAAATTGAGACCTTACTCATGAATGTCGTCCGAGTTACTTTTTATCAAATATCGAAAACGTAATAATTGTGGACGATGACATTATTATTCAATTAAGTACTTAGTTTGCTTATCTTTAAAGCCCTTTCGGGATAAAAAAATCCAATATTATTCACCGCCCTCTATCTAATTAAGTTCTTTGTTAAATTTTAATAAAATCGGTAGAGTAGTTATTATATTGTCATCAGCCGAAAGACGCCCACTGCTGGAAAAAGCATTATATATTTATCAGCCTTTATTGCTTTAAACATTACACCTAGTAATTTTTTTAGATTGTATAATTTTATGATACTGGTAACCGGATAATGTTTATCTTTTGACTAAGGCCTCCTCCAAAGCTGCCCACTCCTTTTGATTTTTTGCGGTTCTAGTCCACAGTGGACCCGCAATGGACTTCAGTTCGTCTTCCCATCTCTTCATCTGCCTTCATCGTCTTCTCTTTCCATCCCTTGGGTAACATTCTGTTATACGTTTTGTCCATTTGTCTGATTTATCTCTCATCATCTTTCCTGTCCATTTCCATTTTTGACGTTTAGTTACCTTGTCCACTTTCGTGAACTATGTCTTGCTTTTAATCGTGTCCAGTCTGATTCCTTTAACTTGACTCCTAAGGTGCTCCTTTCCATACCATTCTGGCCTTCTGGTTATTCTGGTTTATCTAGCTTGTTGGTTAAGGAACATGTTTTCGATGCGAGACAAAGTACATAGCAATAAATAGCGTTGCTTTCTGAAGTTGTATTTTCTGGGTTTACGGTGTGATTCCCAAGGGAACTTGACATTTTACAGGATAAAATGAAGCCTATGTAACGTCCCATCCCGACAACTATCTACTACTACTGTGCAAAACATGTAGCTCCGTTGCTCCGTTGCGAAAGAATGGCAAACAAACAAAGTCACTTTCGCATTTATAAGGATAATAAGCGTCGAAACACCTGGTCGATTTGTTTGAAATGTCCAAATGTTTTCTGCGATTTCACCATAGGCGTAGAATAATAGTTCACTTTTGCTACATTGTTTACAGCATTAAATAATGACGTCACAATTTTTGATATTTGACAGAAAGTAACTCAGATAACTAGCAGGCCAAAGTCAAAATTATCGAATCAAAATCAAAATCCAGAATGATAATATGCCTACCTTTCGAAGGAACGCACTTCAAAAATTCAAAAATAATAAATAAATAATAAATAGTATATAGTATAGTGTATCAATAAAGAGTGTATCAATAAAGAGTGTATCAATAAAGAGTATATCAATCAATCAATTAATAATGAAACAAAGTTCATATAATTTACAAAAAACACCGACGATAGCGCGTTTTATTGGTTGCATAGCGACCTCTATCGAAAATTCTTTGAAATAACATCAACTGAAAGAGAAGCGAAAATTCACTCCTATAATATTGTAATATATGACACTACGTTATTTTCTTTCAGTTTTGCATGCTTTTTGCCAAAAATGACCGATGATTACTATCGTATCTTGGTATTGAAGCAGCCGGCTGATTGTTATGATGGAACTCCACTAACTCTTGCGATTTTCCAGATTATTATTTTAGTAAGTCATATACCTATTACCTGCCCATTATACAAATTTCACTTTTTATACAAATGTTTTTTTTTTAATATAGCAGTTCTGCTAACACTGATCTTTGGTGGTTAGTCTTAGATAGGAGGGTGGTGGAAACCTCAGGTAGCCTGAACTTCATTCGATTCGCTTTCATTTAACTTCTTTACCCGACTCACTATACCAAAGCGGAGGGTAAATCTAAAGTATGTATGTATGAACCTGAAGCGGCTGGATGGATTTTGGAATACAGGTGATGTCGGTTTTTATTTTGATTTCCAGATTAATATACATTTTAGGCAATCCAGTTCAAAAAAAATACAAAATTGATTAGCTTATTCAGTTTGTTATAATAAATAATAACCAAACAGTTACTGATCAAAGCGTCGGTGGCTCCGCGGGTAGTGACTCCGCATCCTAACCAGAGGTCTTGGGTTCAAATCCTAGCCAACAATGTAGCAATGAGTTTTTCAAAACTTTCATCCAGTTTCATATTGACTACTTTAACGGTGAAGGAAAACATAGTGAGGAAACCTGCACTTTTGATTTCTAGATGTGTATGATGGCCGCGTTGCACACCTACGTAGTAGGTGTAATCTAAGTCGGTGAGCGCGGGTGATGCTAAGTGCAATCAGGCAAGCGCCATCTACACCTTGTGGATAGCACATTTTGCCACACGAAGAGAGAGAGAGAGATTACTTTTGTTATTCATAAAACAGCAAAAATACACTAAATGTAATATTTCATGGTTTCAGTTTTTAGAGATACAAAAGAGATTAGACTACGCTGTTGGTCAGATTATATTTGTGGACTACACGAAGGCTGATATTTTTAACATTGTCAGCAATTTAAACCTCGTTGAATTCAGCAACGGATTAAGAATAGTTCAGGTATGACATTACAACATTTACTAAAACTTGATATCGAGGGTTCACGGGCGGCTTGTATTAAGCGACATTTTTGAAAACACAGGTAACCTCTACTTTAAAAATTTATTTCTTACAAAATACCTCACAAAAAATAACTTCTGAATAATATTTAAAATATTAAGAATATCGAGAATCTATATAATACTAAGAAGTTAAGTTTTAATGATTATTTTTCTAAGAAATATTTTTTTAAATCAGTCTCCTGAACATTTCTAAAAATGTCGCTTAATACAACTCGCCCGTGAACCCTCGATATGGTTTTGTCAGCTAACCAGATCTCTTCATGGAGATGCACAACATATCGCACCATTACTTCATCTTTACACTCACCTTTTTATAGTTAAATAGTTCAAGATGGATAGTTGATGTGTCATGGTGTGTGCATTGTATGCATATTGCATTATGCATATGCCATATTATTAACTATATGTATAGTTCATTCCAATCAAAAAAGCAAAAGGTAAACAAATTTAGTATGCAGATGACATTGACATATGTCAGTTCCATAGTAAGTTTGTTTACGTTTTGCTTTTTAGGGTTCCGTAGCCAAATGGCAAAAAACGGAACCCTTATGGATTCGTCATGTTTGTCTGTCTGTCTGTTTGTCCGTCCGTATGTCACAGCCACTTTTTTCCGAAACTACTTATAAGAACTATACTGTTGAAACTTGGCAAGTAGATGTATTCTGTGAACTGCATTAAGATTTTCACACACAAATAGAAAAAAAAAACAATACATTTTGGGGGTTCCCCATACTTAGAACTGAATTTTTTTTTCATCAAACCTATACGTGTGGGGTATCTATGGATAGGTCTTCAAAAATTATATTGAGGTTTCTAATATCATTTTTTTCTAAACCGAATAGTTTGCGCGAGAGACACTTCCAAAGTGGTAAAAAGTGTGCCCCCCCCCCCCCTGTAACTTCTAAAATAAGAGATTAATAAAACTAGAAAAAATATATGATGTACATTACCATGCAAACTTCCACCGAAAATTGGTTTGAACAAGATCTAGTAAGTAGTTTTTTTTAATACGTCATAAATCGTAAACCGCAAATTACCTTTCATTCAATCAACTCAAATATAAAAAATATAGAGTTCAAGACATGTGTGATTATGAATTTATACGGAAACCTCGGTGCGCGAGTCCGACTCGCACTTGGCCGGTTTTTTTAATTTTTGATTGGAATGAACCATACTTTCTCGCATGAGTATCACACATAATTTATATACGTACAATTCGTAAAATTACGACATTACATATCATTATTCATCACTTGTAAAACTCTTTAAGTATCCTGCTTTATATTATGTAATAAAATATTGTTATTCATTCAAATATTCTCTTTCAGGAAGGCTACGGGCTTAGAGTGAAGGCCATACACGTGTTAACTAACAACAAGTACATACACATGATGTATAGGTTCTTGCAGGTTGTGCTCAGCCCAAAACTGATGTCTCGCATCCATATTCACGAGACTATGGACTCTGTGTACGAGTTTATACCAAAGGAATTGTTGCCTATTGATTATGGAGGCAAAGAAAGATCTATAGATACAATGTTTAGTAAGTGGGAAACAGCATTTATTTTAAAATTAAATTTTAAGGCACGAATTGGTCTACCAGTAAGGTGAAGCCTCTGTCAGGTGCAGAGAGACTAGAGAGAGTAAAACGACAGCTTATTAGTTTCTTAAAAAAACCCATATGGTCAGTGGCGGCTCTAGCAAAATTTTTAGGCGGTGCGAGATCTAATAATGGCGCCCCCTTCGAACACAAAAGTTATGTTCCTTTGATGTATTTATTTATTTGCTCGTACTCGTAATTCTGCTCTTGTATAAAGGTTACATGTAGTCGAAACCGAGCATATGTATTATTTATTTCAAGAAACGAACTTTTGTCATGGCAATACAAGGGAATTGAGATTTTTCATAAAGATCTTGTAAGAGAGAAAAAGAGAGAGAGAGAGATTGCGCGGACGAAGCGAGCGCAAGGTTTTTTTAATTTATCTTACGAAGCTCTTCAGGGTTATAACATTTGTTAACAGTTTTATGACTATTTTGAAAGCCTGCTAAATTTTCGATCTATCTTAAAAAGTTTTTCTTTGCTCCTTAAATTTCATACGAGAGACATTTGTTTTCTGTGCCGTTTATGGTGCCCCCAAGATATGATGCCTCAAGCAATTACTTAATTTGCTTATAGGCTAATCAGGCACTGTAATCATGCTAGAGAAAATATATGAGATATAATATGTGAAATAGTCTGGGTTTAAAAATATATAAAAATAATATGTTTGTTTAAATCATTACAAATTATGTTAAAAAAAAAATTTTTAATAGCGCTTCGTTGTATAATCACGAGGCTACAAATTCTGTAGCCGTATTCATAGGAAATTGCGCGAGCGAAGCGAGCGCGCGAAATTTTTGTTATGTAAAAAAAATACATCAGACCATGTATTTTATCCATAGAAATACCTTTACATTGCATCGCAAAATATCAGTTTAATCCCAAAGATATAGTAGGGTGCAGCCACAGCGATTAAGGAATACCTGAGAACATAAGTTAAGAATACTGGTTTCGATACCTCAAAGTATACGTATAATAAAGCAAACACACCCGCCCCGTCACCTACGCCGATCATCTCGTGATTTGCGGTGGTGTTTTTCGCTGATTCTGGCGCCCCCCTACAAACGGCGCATACAACACCCGCCGCTGCCGTCACCTATGCCGTTCATCTCATGAGTTGCGAAAGTATGGATGTTTGTTTATTTATTTGTTTGTGAAATTATTTGTTTGTTTGTTTGTTCCGCTTTCACATCGAAACTACTGAATGGATTTGGATGAAATTTGGTAGGTAGATAGATAAAGCACTCGGTTAACACATAGGATACTTTTATCCCAGAAAACTTAAGGGTTCCCGGACGAATGCTTAAAAACTCAAAATTTCCACTTCGTCACTAGATGGCGCCACCTTTTAACAATTTCTTTCTCTCTGGATCGAATTCCAAAGTCTACGCAGATGAAGTCGCGGGCGGAAGCTAGTTTATGATGTAAGTTACAACTATTCTCTGTTTCCTTCTAATTATCCTTTACTACATCTTCCAGAGGAGTTCACGGCGCTGCTGAGCTCGGAGGCGCAGCGAGCGCACATCAGGGAGACGCTGGCGGCGCGCACGGACGAGGGGCTGAGGAGTGGCGAGGAGTTCAGCTCGCAGCACCTGGGCGTGCCGGGGACCTTCCGCACCCTGACCATCGACTAGTTGTTATGTTTCAAAGGAGTTTCTATTTTACGTATCTTTTCTTACGCTCTTTTCGGTTTTTAACTAAGAAAGAGGTACACTAATTCTGTATGAAGTAAAATAATGGTATTACGAAATAAAAAGAGAAGTGTAGTAGGAGAAAAGTTGCGTAATTTCCATGTAATTTCATAGGTAACTCAGCTTGAAGAGTTGCTATAAAGTTTTGTTACAATCTGTATACAGGATTAGCAAATAATAGAGGTTGATAGACTGAACAACGTTTCCCAAGAAATTAATATAATCAGACCAAAAAAGAATTTTCTGTACTTAATATTATATATACAGGGTGTTAAAAAAGTGCGAAATTTTAAGGGGTTACTCAGAATCAAGTATAGAATACAGGAAAAATCCAATCTACGTTTATATTTTAAGTTTCCCATACAAATTCTTGATTCACTATTCAGATTTATCGTGGGAAATTGAAAAAAAAAATTATATGTAGATCAGATTTATTCAACATTTTTCCTGTATTCTTTACTTGATTCTGAGTTATCCCTTATAATTTCAAACGCACTTTTAAATATACTTAGTGTAAGTCTATAACAATTTGATTTGGTACAAATCTATTCTCTGTGTTTCTCTGTCTCTTTAACTCATTGCCTAATGGTCAAAGGTTGTTCTAATATAATTACTTGTGGAATTAATTTATTAATATAATGATTGATTTGTTACTGTTAATGATAATAAGTTAGGCCAATACTAAGTTGCGTATAGGGTTTTCTCTTGGATAAAGACTTAAAACTTTTGACTGTCGTTAAAAAACCAACCAATTATAAGTTGGACTTGGACCTTGTAAATAAAACACATTATATTTGTTTATAGTAGTTGTTTTAGAAATCACTGTCAAAAAATAAAAAAACTTCTTCCCCCGGCAACTAATTTTCTATGAAAAAAGTGAAACTCCAAGCCGTTTATTATTTATCAAGAAAAAGGAAGACACTCACTCACTAACAAATAATTGAAAAGACAGAGTATCAAAAAGTGCATTTGAAATTTTTCTTTTTTTTTCAGTTTCCCATAAAAAATTTGATTCATTACTGGACGGATTTGGATGAAATTTGGATTAGGGCAATATTTTGTTTATATCTTCAGCCATTTTTTATTTTTTTAATAACGCCATTTTTTAAGGTTGCCACCATAGTAACAAACACTTTTAATTTTTTTTTGTTAAAAAATGGCTCTAACGATTTTGATGAAACTTTGTACAATTGCATATTTTCATACAACCTAGTACATTAGGTAGATAGTTGGTTACTATGGGAAAGCCTTCCATACAAAAATATTTTGCGATAAGACCGCCTAAGTACCTGTATAACTTTTTTTTAATGTTTATGTTTTTATTTTCCTGTTTTGTTGTGCAATAAAGTGTTTTCATTCATTCATTCATTCATTTTTTTTGTAAAAAAAAATCAAAACTACCTATAACGATTTTAATAAAATTTTGTACCTTTTAATAACTTTATACGGCCTATTATACTAGGCAATAAATTATTCCGGGCCTTAACAGGATACGATTCCTCCATTACAAAACAAAACCAAAACAAAACAACATACAGCTAATTATGAATGTTTAATGCTGATTTATGTAAAGCGATGACAATCGTATGTTTGCCAGATGACATTATAAGTGATTTGCGAGAAAGAGTGCACAGTGTGACTGTACAATTTATTTCCTTTCGACATACTAGACAGTGGGAACTGTTTCAACCAACCCATATTTGTTTTTTTTTTATCGTGCTTGCTGGGGAGCAACCTCTACCGCAGTACACTTTCAATCTAATTGTACTCTTAAATTACTATAGAGATACAAGGTACATTTTTTTTTCTAAGAAGTACTAATTGAGTACCACTATTCCTAATGACTAAAACTTAAAAAAAACATTACGTGTCCTGCCAGGGAGCATGACGTATAGCTATATAAGTAATTCTTACGAGCGTTATTAAGTTCGGTTGCATACTTATTATCATTATGTCATTTTGAAGGTTAAGTTGTGATGAATTACAAGCTAAATTAACTTTTAATTTTCGTAGTTCTTTAGGTAATTGTAAAAACTGTTAATTTACCCAAGTTTTAGATGTCGTTTTCATAGGACGTTTTTTACAGGAAAATGAATTTCAAAATAGGTAATTATTACGTCACAAAGAGTATTAAATACTTGACTAGGGTAATTAGCGTTACATAGGATTATATTCCAGTCATTGAAAATTATTTACATTGTACTCAGAAAAAATCGTTTAAATATTATAAATTTGATTGTAATAGTTTATGCAATTTTATAGACACATAAATACACAAATGGTCCGATATTTGGAAATCTCTTTGTTGATAAAATACTGTTAAAAAATATGAAGAAAAAAGCTTTTAATATATGAGGCACATATTTTCATTGATCACGCTAATACAAGATGTGTCTCAACAAACAATATGAGTAGCCTTCACAAAATCAAGTGAAATAATGAAACCTACGTACTAAAGTAATAAGTATCCTTGAGAAGAAAAAATATATACATACAACATCATCAGGCCTGAAGCAGCGTGAGTGTGAGTGGAGCATCGCCGTTCGTGACTAAATAGTCCAATTCTGGAGCGACACATACGGCCGCACTTCTGACACGTGAACTGAGGCTGCGGGTCTGACAATACACGATTGTGCCTTTGGGCTCGCTTGTCGGCCAGGTCCTGAAACCAACGCGTCATCGTGCGCTTTAATTATAACAAATAAATACTATTTAGGCAATCAAAACGTGGTTAAGTGCGTGTCGGGGCACGCGCAGTGTAGGGTTTCGTATAGTACTTCGACAGACACTGCTTCAAGGGGAAAATCTCCCGTCTTACATAATTGACTAGTACTTGTTAACTTGTTAAGCCTACTTAGCTGTGATAGTTTTCCTTCTAACTTCATTATACACAACCCCCCCCCCCCCCCATATATTAAACGGTTGTTTCTAGAAATGTGAAAAGAAATCGTATAGTAAATATTTATAACGAAGTAACGAAAAAAAAACACGACAGTAATACATATATACATAAAACGAAGTTAAAAGGAAAACTATCACAGCTAAGTAGGCTTTACAAGTTATCGAGTAGTAGTCAATTTTGTAAGACGGGAGGTTTTTTCCTTGAAGCAGTGTCTGTCGAAGTACTACGGAACCCTATACTGCGCGTGGAGCGATACGCAGTTGACCGCTTTTTAAGTTTATTTTATATTTATTATTATTGTCAGGATGATTAAACTATATGCGCGTACAATGTGTATTACATGCTGTGTATAGTTTCCACTGGGCTACAGTTTCATAACCAGTGTAAAAAATTAGCTTAGTGTAAGTAATTTTAGTTTGTAGTCTGTAACTGTACTACCTACTGAAAAAAAAGTTTTATTTTGTCACTGCTTGTCCCGTACATTGCAAACTTGCACCCCCGACGACAATAAACAAAAAATGCTCAAATAATGCAGAATAACTTTAATAAAATTAATGTTAAGTATATGTATAGTTATTAGGTAAACAGTACGTTCATCTGTGATAAAAAAATAAACAATGTATAGCGGATAACCCTATTAATTGATTTTGACAAGGGTTTACACTTTCTGTTAATATTATCATCTAGACAAAAAATCTAGAAGCATGTTTATTTTAAAATGTGTAGCAAAAATGCATCTTTTAACACCGGCTGTAAATAAATTCTAATATAAATCAAACAATGCATTGAAACGTTGTCATGCCTATTGGATGTCTTTTAAAAGTCATAAAATTAATACATAACTTGTCATAACTAGGCTATATCTGCAAAGCAGGGTTTGTGGTAGGGCATTTTCTATTACACTTCTTCTTTTTCTTCTAACCTGGCGGCACAATTTTCCGGCTAAGGCATAGACGGCGGCGGGCGGATGCCTAGTTTCATCGGCCAATGACTCAGAGAGGACGCCAAACCTTACGAGTATGCTGAATAAAAAATTGACCACGCTGAATACGTTAAAAACAACCGACTTCAATCGCAACAACTCCAATTTTGCTATGTTTTGTTGGTTTTCTCAAAAACCGCTGAATCGATTTCGATAAAATTTATATGGGACCACCTGTGAAGTATACCCTTTCAAACAAAAAAAGAATTTTCGAAATCGGTTCAGGCGTCTTCGAGTAATCGGTGAACATACATAAAAAAAAAAAGATTCCGACGAATTGAGAACCTCCTCCTTTTTTTGAAGTCGGTTGAAAATAAAACTAAAGATAGCCAGCTTCCCATCGTGTTTGGAATTTCTGTAAGCTCACTTCCATATTCGTCATCATTATTTAATTTAACACTTCATTTCAAATAAGCGCTGGCAGGGTGACCATGAGAGGATGGGCCGGGAGAGATGAAGAGCGAAGCATCATGCATTGGATATTCATATTGCTCAGTTTCGTAATAGCCACTGCAACTTCCTCCATTTGCAATTTGTCGGTGAATACAATGTGACCCTAATTGAAATTGTTTATCTCAAAACCTGTCTTTTTTTAGGACACAAAAAAGAACCCGGACAAGTGTATATTTGTTCATACATGAGCCATAGGTATGGTTCCGTAGCAAAATGCATTGTGACTTTTACTTGCCAACAAACTGCATATATTGTTTGATTTTACTCATAAAACTGAACATCTTTTCTTAAAGAACCCATACAATAGGAGTAATGCTATTTTATATTTTCCATACTAATTGTCAATAATTATACGTAATTGACAAATAAAAAATTCTCACGATTTTAAAGATCCAAAGGAATATTGTGTTTAGTTTCGTTAGTACTAAAGTATCTTTGTGCCATTCGGTTCGAAAAGATACGTTTTTCTGTGATGCACGAACACGCATGGAACCCTAAATAGTCACATTAAAAATAGGTACCTTAAAATATTTTAAGTAAACAATATAAAGCTATAGGCATTATTATATTGACTGTCCGTGCAATAGGACGAAAATAGAATAGAGAAAAGAAAAATTGTTTAACCAAATTCATATATTCAAAGATGGAGTGTTTACCCAAGTGTAATTTTCTTGAATTTCAACCCGACACCTTAACTAATGTTAGACAATTGTATGGATTTAATTCAGCCGAAGATATGAGACGGGCAGTTGATTCGCTTGATAATTGGATCAAGAAACAACAACACTTCACAAGGAGGGACTTTCGTAAGTGCATTTTAACCCTCTAATGCATGAATTATGAAGGAAATATGAAAAAAATTAATACGAAAAACCCATTAATATGAAGCATAAAAACCAAAATTATAAATAAATAAAAAGCGTGAAAGTTTTTAAAGTACCTAATTGGGTTTTTCGTTGTAGCAGGAAAATCTTACACACTCACAATAACACCTTACACATTGTTAATGATCCGTGAGTATAGTTATTTGGAAAATAATCAATACTATTCTGAAGTATAGATACCAGAGGAAAATCTTGATGCCTTACTGACCGATTTCTATGCATTTTGAAAGAGTCAGGTTGTTTTTTACAGCTGGTGTACATACATGTACATATTTGTTGACAGAATCAGAAGCAAAATCATAATTATTATCACATGATCCATCGCTAGGCAAATGTCCGATCACTTATTATCGCCATAGCAATGACAAATATTCATGTTTAAAAGCAAAAACTAATTACTTAAATTCTGACATTCCTACATTTATTTCAGACAAAAAGATGTCTGGGCGCATACAAAACCATATATGGCTTCATAATAAAATGAACTAATTATCTATTTAAACCAACATATTTGAAATATCAAAAATCAGTATTATGTAAAGGAGTGTGTAATCAATGTTGATTATATTTTAGTTTGAGATTTACTCCCCTTTTACTATTTTCTTAAACGATTTTCAGACACAGTAACCCCACTAATTGCTAGCGCAGGTCCATGTGAAACTTGAATGCTGGATAATTTCACTTCCGATGTAAAATTGAGATTTAAAAAATGCAAATCATCTTTCGTCTTTCGTTAGGTGTTAGTAGTATTAGTAGTGTGTGTGTAAATTAAGATATAATTTCTCAAAATGTCCGCATAAAAATATAAATTTTATTTAAGGCCATATTTGGCTTCGTATGCAATAGAGGGTTAAGCCCGGACGCGAAAGAGGGGTAGTATAGGTAAGTTTGAAATCTATGTGTGTCTGTGTGTTGTGTGATGTTGTAGTTCTCAAGTTTCAGACTGATCCAAATGATATGTCCAACCAGTATAGAGCCTACTTAACCTAACATAATTTAACTTTCGAGGAAGTAGTGTTATGGCAAAATAACTAAAACCGCAGATTGTCTTGCATTATTAGAACTAAAAAAAGGCTGTTTAACTTAATCACTTATATAATTTCCAGTTTTTTTATTGAGTAGGTTATTAATAAAATTGCGTATATAGTTCATTCCAATAAAAAAAAGCAAAAGGTAAACAAACGTAGTATGCAGATGACATTGACATGTGTCAGTTCCATAGTAAGTTTGTTTACGTTTTGTTTTTTTTTGATTGGAATGAACCATATAATATAAGCGTTTAGGCTATAGCATTTATTCTATTCTATTCTATTCTATTCTATTCTATTCTATTCTATTCTATTCTATTCTATTCTATTCTATTCTATTCTATTCTATTCTATTCTATTCTATTCTATTCTATTCTATTCTATTCTATTCTATTCTATTCTATTCTATTCTATTCTATTCTATTCTATTCTATTCTATTCTATTCTATTCTATTCTATTCTATTCTATTCTATTCTATTCTATTCTATTCTATTCTATTCTATTCTATTCTATTCTATTCTATTCTATTCTATTCTATTCTATTCTATTCTATTCTATTCTATTCTATTCTATTCTATTCTATTCTATTCTATTCTATTCTATTCTATTCTATTCTATTCTATTCTATTCTATTCTATTCTATTCTATTCTATTCTATTCTATTCTATTCTATTCTATTCTATTCTATTCTATTCTATTCTATTCTATTCTATTCTATTCTATTCTATTCTATTCTATTCTATTCTATTCTATTCTATTCTATTCTATTCTATTCTATTCTATTCTATTCTATTCTATTCTATTCTATTCTATTCTATTCTATTCTATTCTATTCTATTCTATTCTATTCTATTCTATTCTATTCTATTCTATTCTATTCTATTCTATTCTATTCTATTCTATTCTATTCTATTCTATTCTATTCTATTCTATTCTATTCTATTCTATTCTATTCTATTCTATTCTATTCTATTCTATTCTATTCTATTCTATTCTATTCTATTCTATTCTATTCTATTCTATTCTATTCTATTCTATTCTATTCTATTCTATTCTATTCTATTCTATTCTATTCTATTCTATTCTATTCTGCTCTGCGCTGCCCGCATCCAGCGTCAGCGTCGTTTACCAACCAGGTCATCGGTCCAACCTCATTAGAAATAAGACCGCAAAGTATACTGACTATGTATGACTGACTCGGTGGTTCAGTGGTTAGCGATTCTGACTACTGATCCGAGAGTCGTGGGTTCGATCCCCACCCAGGGCAAACATTTCTGTGAGTTAGTTTGTAGTTATATCTATATATGTGTGTATTTAAATGTATATAGTATAGTATAGTTCTTTATTTGCATTCATACACTTACAGTATTTATTACAAATGTTTGGTGTTAGTTACATTAATTAGTAGGTAAAGTATATGAACCCTGTCCTGAGGGTATTGTAAAGATAATAAGTATAAATTGTTTAATATAAAATAAAATAATATAATATAATAGACCGTATGGCGAGATTCAAATATATTTAAGAAATTACATTTTTATAATCAAAGAATTGATTTATGGTATAGTAACATTTATCTAGAAGAATGTTTTTTAGTTTATAATAATTTATGCTGTCTGGGATTTTATTGTATCTTGAAACTGCTCGGTAATACGGTCCGCTTTTGTATATTTCTAGTTTAGGTTTAGGCAGCACGAGTTTATGATGACGGCGGCGGCGTGCCATATCACGCCGTATCGTAGCCACGCATATGCGTAGGCATAATAGGCGGTGAGTGCAGTGTTGATCGAGGTGTTTGTTTTTAATATTGTTAAGTTAAGGCATAGATGAACTGAGATAATTTTGTTTTGATTTTTCGATGTGGTATTTCCAGGATGTGATTTCCATATGTGTATGTATATCAGTCTCTGGTTCCCAAGATACAGGGAATCCTCGTTTGGGGCCAGCCAGGTGATCGTGTGTGATTTGTCCCGCAATATTATTATTATTATATTATATTATTATTATACGGAAACCGCGTATAATTTGCGGTCTTCTTTCTTATGAGGGCAGACTAGTACCCCTATTCTTTGCTGCCGACAAAAACATTATAATAAAATCTATATTGTCTCCAAAAAGAATGTAATCAATTACGGGAACTACGTTTTAACTTTTCTCGCTGGTCGAGGTGAAAAGTTTTATGTTTAACACGAGAGCAAGTTATTTTTATGTCTCGTGCCTTTAAATCACTCGCTACGCTCGTGATTCAATTCTAGGCTACTTCGCTAGTTCCTGATAGTCAGCACTCGTAGCAAAAAATAACTTTGCTCACTAGTTGACCAAATACTATATTGTTGTTTTTTTTTTTTTACCAAAAATGCGGATACTAGTTAGCTTTGATAAATGAATTGCATTGAGTTAAGATATGTTTGTATGTTTTTTGCGCTCAGGCAGAGAGTACTTGGAGCTGACGACACTAAAGAAGTAGATTTGACAGGTCACGAGGACGCTGCGATGTTGTTTATAATTTTAGCAGACATTCTGAGACCAGTGATTTAAAAAACGGTTTTTTTTCTGAGGTGAAAAAAAACCAGAAACAATTCATGCAAAAAACCGTTGTTTTTTCTGGCGCAGGTTTTTTTCACGTGTATGAAAATAAAAAAATATCCTTAGGTGATTGTCGTTAATAAGTATTAGTTGATATATCAATGTATAATACTTATTATTTTGAACATTTGGAATTAACGTTTTTGTTTTTAGTAATCAAATAGCTCAAAATAGTTGGCACACACTAATATTTAATGTTTATTATGGGACAGGATTTCTAGGATCCATGTTTGGTTTATGTTTTGGTTTAGATTTTTTATAAATGAATGATTTAATTGATTTTATCAATTAAAATTTCGAGAAAAGCCATCATTCTTGATGTTTTATTCCATTTAAATTGTATTTCTCGCTCTCTGAAAAATTACCAAATTTAAAAAAAAAACAGGTGCTTTGTTTTTTTTCATGTTTTTTTCAAAATTGAGAAAAAAAACTTGTTTTTTTTTCTGTTTACATCTCTATCTGAGACTAACAAACCTGATATGTTTTGTTGGTTGTTTGCGCGCAGGCAGAGAGTACCTGGAGGTGACCATAATAGAGTGCAAGGGCTCGGTGGAGAAGGCCAAGCGCCGGCTGGAGCGGCTCTGCACGCTGCGCACGCGACTACCGCAGTACTTCGGCGACTTCGACGTGAGAGCCGACTTCAAAATGATATATGGAGAAGTCATGTGTGTATTTACATTGTAGTTCATACAGGGTACTTAAACATTTATATCTGTATAAGGTCTGACGAAACAAAACAAGCTGCCCACTCCTTTTGATTTTTTGCAGTTCTAGTCCACAGTGGACCAGCAATGGACTTCAGTTCGTCTTCCCATCTCTTCATCTACCTTCCTCGACTTCTCCTTCCATCCCTTGGAATGGTATTTGACAGAATTACCATTCTGTTATACGTTTTGTCCATTTATCTGATAATTTAACTCTCCTAATCTTTCCTGTCCATTTCCACTTTTGACGTTTAGTTGCCTTGTCCACTTTTGTGAACTTTGTCATTCTTTTAATCGTGTCCAGTCTGATTCTGTCCTTTAACTTGACTCCTAAGGTGCTGAGTTCCATACTGTTTTGGCAGACTTTAAGTTTATCTCGTTGTTTGTTGGTTAAGGACTATGTTTTCGATGCGAGACAAAGTATATATATAGCAATAAATAGCATTGCTTTCTGAAGTTGTATTTTCTGGGTTTACGGTGTGATTCCCAAGGGAACTTGACATTTTACAGAACAAAATGTAGCCTATGTAATTTCCCGTCTCGACAACTATCTCTGTGCAAATCATGTGGCTCCGTTGCTCCGTTGCGAAAGAATTACAAACAAACAAAGTCAATTTTGCATTTATAAGGATAACTAGGTTTCCGCCGCGGCTTCGCCCGCTTTGAAGTCGCAAAAAAATGCACGCAGTATGCGGCAAGCTATCTAATGGCGCGGAAAACAAGAATTTGTATGTAGAAACTAAAATCGTAATTTTTATCATTTTTTTTTGGATGAAAGTGGCTTTTTACAGACTTTTTCTCTTTACTCACTGGAGAATTCTAAACAAATTTGCATCAAAAGTTTTCCTTACCGACCGCGATGTCAGGGCAAACAACCATACCAATCAGTCAGTCAGTCAGTCAGTGGTAGTTAAGCTTTACATAATATGATGATGATGATGATAAGCGTCGGTGGCGCAAAGGATAGTGACTCTGTCCTTCTAACCAAAATTCTCGGGTTCAAATCCTGGTCAGTGCACCAATGAGTTTTTCGAAACTTACGTGCATATTATTTATTGTATTAAAAGTCACGGGATATCAAGTTATAAAAACAAGCACCATCAGATTTATCAAAATTGTAATTTCAAAATGGGTAATTTGACCCCTAGCTGTCCTTCTAGTGTTAATACATCGTTTTGCATACTCAAGTAAATTTTGACAAAAAATTTAATTACGTCGATGTTGCACCAAATGAGCGGTTTGTAAAACGTTGACTTTTTTTGCTTCTACTATGTAGTTGTAGTATAATAATAACTAAAGGTATTTTGATGGAAATTATAAATACATAATATGTTACTACGAACATTTAGAATAGGTATTTACAAAAGCATTAGGACGGAAATTGGAAAGTTCCAGCGTTCTTTTGTCTGTTGTAGAAAAAGTAAGTAAGTACTTACATATTATTTAGGTATTACATAAAAAATATGTAAGTTTTGAATTTTAAATTAATGATAATAATATCTGGGACAAATCACACACGGTGATCTGGGCCCCTAACTGGGATAAATAACAAAATAAAAAAATGAATAAATAATAATAATATTTATTCTTATTTGAAATATTAATTTGGGCTACTCTGACCACTTCACGCTAGGCGAAGTGGCAGGAGCTACTCGTACTCCAGCAAAAGCAGTCAGCTGGAGGCCAGTGCGACGAACGAGGAGAGAGAGCGTTAATTAAAACTGGGTTATTTTTGGACCCCCCACCAAAACTTCACAATGGCTTCTACTCATGAAACTGAGCGACTTTCCCCAAGTAACCAATGGTTAATTCACAAAAAAATTTTGAGCATCTCCATACAAAATAGGCCGATCACGTGATCAAATTAGTATGAAAGGTCCAACAATTTTTTTGCGAATTGACCATTGGTTACTTGGGGGAAGTTGCTCAGTTTCATGAGTACAAGCCACTGTGAAGTTTTGGTGGGGGGTCCAAAAATAACCCTGTATATGAAATTATTTTATTAGAAATTTAAAACTGTATTAAATTTCAAACACCTGGTCGATTTGTTTGAAATGTCCAAATGTTTTCTGCGATTTTACCATAGGCGTAGAATAATAGCTTTTGTTCACTTTTGCTTCGTTGTTTACTGCATTAAATAATGACGTAGGTTTTTGATATTTGACAGAAAGTAGGTAACTCAGATGACTGGCACTCCAAAGTCAAAATCATCGTATAGAAAACGAAATCCGGAATATTATGCCTCCTCCTATTGAAGGAAGGCACTGCAAAAATTTTAAATAAATAAATAAATAAAGTGCAACAATACTTAAACAAAGTTCATATAACTTGCAAAAAACCACCCACGATAGCGCGTTTTATTGGTTGCATAGCGACCTCTAACGAAAATTCTTGGAACTAACCAACGGATAGAGAAGCGAAAATTCACCTCGCAAACCACCAAAAAAAGGACAAAATCCACAAAATGCATATTGGTGTTGATTCGGTTTCCACGATTAAACTTATTTGACAGGACTAAATTTAATTTAAGAGTTTTGACTTTTTCCCTCTGTATCGAAAATACAATAATTGACCACGCTGAATACGTTAAAAACAACCGACTTCAATCGCAACAACGTCAATTAGAATAATATGACGATTTAAAAGTATGTGTAAAGCATCTACTTAAATAAAAAAGATTTTTGATTTTGATTTTGACAACTCCAATTTTGCTATGTTTTGTTTTTGTTGATTTTCTCTAAAACAGCTGAATCGGTTTCGATAAAATTTATATGGGACCACCTGTGAAGTATACCTTTTTAAACAAAAAAAGAATTTTCCAAATCGGTTCAGGCGTCTTCGAGTAACCTGTGAATATACATAAAAAAAAAAGATTCCGACGAATTGAGAACGAGGAGCCTTTTTTTGAAGTCGGTTAAAAATTAAGTTTAGTCCTGTCAAATAAGTTTAATCGTAAACGCCTAATATGTAACATTATTAATAACCCACACTGCTGGGTATCTTGGTCATGAAACCCTTTCCATAGGCACTTTGCGGCCTTATAAACTTACGAGGGCAGTATAAAATATACGAGTATATACTTACTGAGTTAAAATTTAATATAAATACATATCTAACACTCCTACATATCTAACCTTTTTTTTATGTGATAGATGGCAAACGAGCAGAGGGATCACCTGATGGTAAGCGATTACCGCCGCCCATATGATATTTTTAAATATTTTAAATATAAAATGTATATTATTGTATATGTTATATGGGCCTCGTTGCCTGAAATAAAGAAATAAATAAATAAATAGACACCCGCAACACCAAAGGAGTCACAAGTGCGTTGCCGACCTTTGAATTGGGATGGGGGGATGGGGGGAATGGGGAAGAAAACGCAAAGCTATTTGCAGATGGCGCCACGGATGCTTGACTCATAACAACTTTCAATTAGTTCCGTGTTTTTTACTATCGTGTTTTTTATAAATTAGTTTTTTTTTCTGTAAAATAGCTAAATTGAAAATGTATGCGACTTGAACTGTCCCTGTAGGCGAAGTTGAAAAGTACATAATTGAAAACGTAACTTTTCCCACGTCTTTTTCTTCCCAGAATCTTTAGGAAATTAATGATTTCCATTATTATTGCAACCAATCGCCACACAACGCGGCATTTTTTAATAATCTTATGTTTAGTTCACGTAAACATTTTTTTCTATACGTTTTGACAGTTAGTATGAGTCAAGCGATATCAGCGCCTCTATCGGCGAGCTTTGTCAGTTTTCTTCCCCATTGGGAGGGGAGGGGGAGAGGGTTGGGCCTCCGGTACCCTCACTCACTCGGCGAAACACAACGCAAGCGTTGCTTCACGCCGGTTTTCTGTGAGGCCATGGTATCACTCCGGTCGAGCCGGCCCATTCCTGCCGAAGCATGGCTCTCCCAGGGTAACCTAACTGAACGGAAGTATGCTCCCATAATAATGTATTATGACACTTATAGGTAACTTGCTTTCAGATTCGCATGCTTTTTGCCAAAAATGACCGATGATTACTACCGCATCTTAGTAATGAAGGAGCCGGGTTGTTGTTATGATGGAACTCCACTAACTCTTGCGACTTTCCAGAATATTATTTTAGTAAGTCATATAGGGTCCTTCTAAAATACCTGCAAAAAAAAAACAGTGGCTTCTACTCTTGAAACTGAGCAACTTTCCCCAAGGAACCTACACTCAATTATATATTACTATACAAAAACAAATTTTTGGACTTCCCGTACAAAATTGGCGGTTCAGTTGATCAATTAGTATGAAAAGCAAAAAAAAAATTTGCGAGTTGAGTATAGGTTCCTTGGGGAAAGTTGCTCAGTTTCATGAGTAGAAGCTGTGGTAATTTTTTTTTTCAGGTATTTCATAAGGACCCTAATATACCTGCCCATTTTACAATATCTGACTTTTTATACCAGTGTTTTTTTTAATATAGCAGTTCTGCTAACACTGATGTTTGGTGGTTAGTCTTAGATAGAAGGGTGGTGGAAACCTCAGGCAGCCTGAACTTAATTCGATTCGCTTTCATTTAACTTCTTTACCCGACTCATTATACCAAAGCGGAGGGTAAATGTAATGTATGTATGTCCGTTGGAGTTTTACTACCTGAAGCCAAAATGGCTAGATGGATTTTAGAATGCAATATTTGGGTCATCTTG
This sequence comes from Coleophora deauratella, assembly GCA_958295455.1. Taxonomy (NCBI): domain Eukaryota; kingdom Metazoa; phylum Arthropoda; class Insecta; order Lepidoptera; family Coleophoridae; genus Coleophora; species Coleophora deauratella. The sequence continues at coordinate 17,797,138 of OY282392.1, read as the reverse complement.
ATTTGCAGACTGATATATTATATTTGAAGCAATCCAGTTCCAAAGGAGAATGGGCAATTTTGTATGGGCACCGTACCTAATGCACTGTAGCATTATGAACTATATAATATATAAGGTCTTTGTTGCCCTCATAGAGTAGTTTAATATGTCCTAAAACAGTATGCCTTAAAACACTTGGAAAAAAAATATGTTTGTTGAAAGATGAACTGATTTTCGTAATAATGAATGTTTGTTCCAGAAATGTACGAGAAACTAGGTTTTTTGTCCAAGTCAATTTAGACAAGCGCTCTTAGGTTAGGATAAATTTAACCAGATTAAACTCCTCCATTAGGGCAACTCATACCGACATAGTTCATATTGCTACCATTCACTTTGTGTTTGTGTAATAAGTTCTTACCCATTGTTCTTTTTAATAAAATTTATTAGCTTATTCAGTTTATTGTAATATATAATAACCAGACTTGTTGCGTCAACGGCACCGCGGGTAGTGACTCCGACCTCCTAACCAGAGGTCTCGGGTTCAATTCCTAGCCAATGTACCAATGGGCCAATGGGTTTTTCGAAACTTACGTGCAATTTCATACCGACTGCTTTAACTGTGAAGGAAAACATCGTGAGGAAACCTGCACATCTAATTTCTAGATGTGTATGATGGCCGCCATGGCCGCGTTGCACACGTCCGTAGATGTAAATCTTAATGCCCTACACGTAAGCGCGGGTGATGCTAAGTGCAACATCAGGCAAACGCCGCATCAACGCCTTGTGAATAGCACTGTTAAAATGCCTCACAAGAAGAAAGAGATTACTTTTGTTATTCATAAAACATTAATATTAACAGCAAAAATAAACTAGATGTAAATAATTATGGTTTCAGCTTTTAGAGTTACAAAAGAGATTAGACTACGCTGTTGGTCAGATTGTATTTGTGGATTATACGAAGTCTGATATATTTAACGTCGTCAGCAATTTAAACCTCGATGAGTTACGCAACGGATTGAGTATAGTTCAGGTATGACATAACAATATTTGCTAAAAACTTGACATGCTCTTGTCAGCAATCCAGATCTCTTCATGGAGATGCACATATTGTACCCACCACGACACACAACTACCCATTATGTACTTTTATCTATGAAAAGATGAATGCAAAGATGAAGTAATAGTGCAATATGTTTTTTTTATTGTTATTAACTAGTTAGGTACTTAGTCGCGCATGAGTGCGCTATGAATATCACACACACAATTTATACCTTTCGAACAATTCGTAATATTTTTACGACATTGTGTATTATCCCTACATAAGCAGGCTGTAAATTTAGTCTCGTGTCAAATTTTAATCAGTGCTTCTACTCCTGATTCTGATCAACTTTCCCCAAGGAACCCATACAAAAATGTCTGTCATGTATGTCAAAAATGACATACGACTAGATTTACATGCTGTATTTTAGAGTTTTATTTATTTTATTTTATTTTACAGTTTATTGTGTACACATAATTGACATAATACACAGTCTTAACATAAAATATACACAAAGGATGCAGCTTATTTCTAGTAGAAATTTCTTCTAGCAGACCCGGGTTAAGGAGAAATTGTAGCTGAGATGTCAGAACAGCATGTACACAAACATTATTATATAGTTCATTGATAAATATATATCAATATATAACACATACAAATATATAACATACATACATAATAATATACATATATAAAATATATACTATATACATGGCTTATCAACCTTACGAAGACAGAGAGAGGTAGAGGTGCTTCCTGAGTTTGTTTTTAAAGGAGAAGATGCTTTCGCTGCCACGGATTTCATGAGGAAGAGAATTCCACAACCACAGCGAAGTTTTCCTTCCCTCAAGAAAGTTGTGGAAAGGAAAAGATCGCTTTTTATCGATAACACCGGCTACTTGTACAACTCTTTAAGTATCCTGCTTTATATTTTTTGCTTTACATTGTGTAATAAAATGTGGTAATTCATTTGACTGACTCGGTGGCTAAGTGGTTAGCGATCCTGACCTCTGATCCAAGAGTCGTGGGTTCGATCTCTCACAGTGCAAACTTTTCTGTGATGAGCAGAATTGTTTGCTCTGAGTCTGGGTGTATTATATCTATATATGTATGTATTTAAAAAATTATATGTGTATGTTTATCAGTCTCTGATTCCCAAGATACAGGGAATCCTAGTTTGGGGCCAGATGACCGTGTGTAATTAGTCCCAGATATTACTATAATATTATTATTCAACTATTCTCTTTCAGGAAGGCTACGGCCTTAGAGTGAAGGCCATACACGTGTTAACTAACAACAAGTACATACACACGATGTACAAGTTCTTGCAGGCTGTGCTCAGCCCCAAACTGATGTCTCGCATCCATATTCACGAGACTATGGACTCTGTGTACGAGTTTATACCAAAGGACTTGTTGCCTATTGAGTATGGAGGCAAAGAAATATCTATAGACACAATGTTTAGTAAGTGGAAAACAGCATTTATTTTAAAATTAAATTTTAAGGCACGAGTTGGTCTACCAATAAGGTGAAGCCTCAGTCAGGTGCAGAGAGACTAGAGAGAGTAAAACGACAGCTTATTCGTGTCTTAAACAACCCATATGGTCCCGACTGTTGGGGCACGGTTCTTTCCATAATTACTCTTTGGTTTACATGAAGTAAATAATCAATGAAACACAAATTTGAAAAAAATGGTTGACTGTCTTTCTTCCTTTTTTTTATGGCATAGCTGGCAAACGAGCAGACGAACGGATACCTGATGGTAAGGGATTACCGCCGCCCATAGACAGAGTTACAGGTGCGTTGCCGGCCTTTGAAAAGGTCCGGCAATACCGCAGGCGACAATTCATTCCACAGTTTGGTAGTGCGAGGCAGAAAGTTTCTAGTGAAACGCACTATGCGTGTGGACTGTGGCTTGGCTCACAATTTTTGGTTATCCCACGGGAACCACTTAGGTAATCGGGTTAAAATATACTTATCAAAATATAAAATATACTTAAATGAATTTTCTAATTAATATAACCTATTCCCAAAATTTATGAGAATAATCATGCCAAATTTCGTCAAAATTGATTGAGGGAAGGCATTGAGAGCATCAAACGGAACAATCTTCACATTTATGATATTAGTTACAACCATTATCTGATTCCTTTTAATTATCCTTTACTATATCTTCCAGAGGAGTTCACGGCGCTGCTGAGCTCGGAGGCGCAGCGAGCGCACATCAGGGAGACGCTGGCGGCGCGCACGGACGAGGGGCTGAGGAGTGGCGAGGAGTTCAGCTCGCAGCACCTGGGCGTGCCGGGGACCTTCCGCACCCTGACCATCGACTAGTTCCTGACTCCTAAATCTCAAAACTATATAAATCGGTTCAGTTGTAGCTATAAACAAAAATAGGTTTCGGAAATCTCTAAGATCACCAATCATCATTCATAAATTTTCAGGAGAGACAAAAACAAGTTAGTGTAATAAATAAGGCGTTTTTAGAATACAGCTTTTGTCAAGGCGCTGTCGCTATTGCTTCGGCATTGCTTGGGGACTTATATGGTTTCTCGTTGACGTGTGAGATTACGTAAGAAGAATAGTAAGATAATAAATAACACATTTTGTAAAAATGACTTATGGGATTGCTGAAATACCCAATTTAATATAAGTGAAAGATTGTCCCGAAATAATATCTTGTCAGAGATTTTTGTTAGTGTTCAATGATGATTGTTTATGTTAACACTTAATTTAACACTTAGGTCAATAAAATAATAATAAATTACGTTATTGTTAGTTAAAGTTCATGGGTTGAATTACGTCTTGATAGGACTTTTCGAAACTGTTGTTAGTAGTTTTCCAAGTAAGACACGCATAAGCATCGATGGTTTAGTACAGTCTCGTGTAACTATTAAAAGTATTATACAGGGTGTTAAAAAAAGTGCGTTTGAAATTTTAATGGGTTACTCAGAATCAAGTATAGAATCTAGGAAAAACATTGAAAAAATCCGATTCTGTACTTGATTCTGAGTAACCCCTTAAAATTTCAAACGCACTTTTTTAACACCCTGTATACAGCCAAGTAGTACAAGAGTACTAGATGGCACGGCTACCCTGTATACTTTTAGATGCACGGGACTGTACCACCACGTATGTTGTGAAGAAAGCTACTTTGTGAGAGTCCAAATTTATTCTTCGGTGGTTTTTATTTATTGTTTTATTCAATACTTTGTTATTTCAATCACTTACTACTGTTAAACTTGAAGCCATTGAAGTTTGTACCTATTGTATCACCGGTTTTACTATAGAATAAGGCTTTAATTAGCTTATATTGTTTATTTTATTCTTTACTAGCTGGTGCCCGCGACTTCGTACGCGTTAGTGTTGAGGTTTTTCCAGTAGTTCATATGTTTTGCTAAATTATTCTTTAGAAATAAGAAAATAACAAAATTAAGTAAACAATAAAACGAATGAAAGAAAAAGAAAAAAAGAAAAATATTAAAAAAAAAAAGAGGAAAAAAGGAAAAAAGAAATAAGAAGAAAATGAAAATGCATTGGATTTATATTCACAATCAACACTACTGGGGCATGGATCTCTTCTTATAGCTAGGGAAGGTTAGGTCATTCTCCACACACAGGGTCCAAGTTTGGATAGTGGTAAGATGTGAGGCTAATGGCCTACTCCAGCTTAAGAAATTTACAGCCGCCTATACAGGATGTTAAAAAGTGCGTTTGAGATTTTAAGGGGTTACTCAGAATCAAGTATAGAATACAGGAAAAATTAAAAAAATCGTGTCTACAACTTTTTAAATCGGAATAGTGAATTAAGAATTTGTATGGTAAAGGGTAAAAAATTTGCACATCGGATTTTTTCAATATTTTTCCTGTATATTTTGATTCTGAGCAACCCCTTAAAATCTCAAACGCACTTTTTTAACACCCTGTATTAGGTAGTTAAAAAAAATTGAAGAACAGGTCCAGTAGAATGCTTACGCCTTTATAACACCCTGTATACCACCACTTGATAAATATTGCCCTACACTTGAATAGTTGGGTACGAAATAAAAATACCATTTACAAACGTAGTTTGCTTTGCTTATTTCAGCTTCACTGCGTTATACGTATATTTTCAATATTCTACAGCTATCTACACCGTAAAACAATATAAACATATCTTATCGAAAAAGAGGATCCCGTCACATCCCACGGGCGGGACACCCTTGACAATTCCGGATCAAGAATGTTAACTGAATATACCTTTGATTCGCCTAATCTAAGAATTGAGGTTTCACCTTAATACTTAGATACAGTTTCCAGCTTTTCCCTCGGGATCCCTTTGAATTTCCAGAACCAATAGTATGTATCGAATGATACGAAAGTACCGTAATCGACACGCCTTTTCGAAAAGTTTGGGTTTTATCTTAATAAACTATGTTATTGTGGAGATACGGTGTTGTCGTTTTCCTGTGGGAACCCTTTATGAAACCTAGATGAAAGGTTTGTATGTTTAGTAGTAATGATAAAGTATCATTGTGCCAAATTACAATAAAATCGGCTTCGTAGTTTTTGAGTAATAAGGCTTTTAAGAATTAAAGTTTTTATGCATTCCTCTGGGAACCCTTGAGTTTCCCGGGATAAAAAGTATCTAAGATGTTACTTCGGGTTACGTAGTATAAATCGTACGAAGTTTCATCAAAATCGGCCCAATCGTATTTGCGTGATGCGCGGACAGACAGACAGACAGACGAAAATTCCAAATTGTTTTCGTCTCTATATCGATAGACGTGCAATTATTATTATTATCCAGGTATTATTTTCAAAAATATTCCATATTCATTCCGGGGCTGATTCTCTAATCAGCCCCGTTACAGTTTTATTATATGTATAGATGTTGCATATTTTTACCAACATAGTAATAAATTCGCCGCTCGTCTGCCAAAAATTACATCTATACTATTACATAGCAAATGGGTCGAAAGAAGGGTCGGAACCTTAAATAAGTAGATGTTTTATTGTTTATGTAAAAATGAAAACATGTAAAAATTAAAATTTTAATCGATTGCCTACATAATTAAGCTTCCGACCATTCTTCCGACCCATTTGCTATGTAATTTTTAGCAGGCACACGGCGAATTTAAAATTATTTTTAAAGCACAACTTTTTTTCTTGACATTGGATTTCGATGAAACAAAGACTATATAATGCTCCAAACTAAGCTTAATCTACTCGAGAAAACCGCATGAAAATCCGTCCAGAAATTTCGGAGATTAGCGTGAACAGACAGACAGACAGACAGACAGACAGACAGACAGACAGACAGACAAAAAAAATTAAATTTGTTTATTTGTGTTCTATTACTCTTATTTTATCACCTCCTTACTATTTTTGGTAAAAATATTCAATGTACAGACACGCGGTTTCTACTGTTTTATTATAGTATAGATATGTATTTTTATTTTATATTCATGTTATTTTTGCTACTCTCCTATCTTATTCTGTCGATGTTTTCCTGCCTTGAAGAAAGAAGAAGAAGGTTGCCTGGAAGAAATTGCTACCTTGCAATAAGGCCGCCTATTGTATCTCTTTTCCATTTGAAACCTCACTTTTGTATAAGTATGTATTTATTACAATAAAGTATATTGAATTGAATTGAAGTAACACATGGCTTAAGTTTAGTTAGTATACTTAGGTACTTACTGTGCTCGCTCTGCGATCCGAAGAGGATTTTGGTCTCCGACACAAAAATAAAATGAAGAAGTGAATGGTCTGGATAAAGTCACTTTGGGCTACTTTTATATAATGTAGTCAATAGAACTCCACATAATTTTTTTTGATCTTGATGGCGGCAATGGCGATTTAATGAGACGAAATACAGGGTGATAAAAATGTCTGGCAATATTTTTACTGTGGCTTCTACTCATTAAACTAAATAACTTTCCCCAGAGACTCATACTCAAAAAGCAAAAAAAAATTGGACTCTTCATACAAATCCGTTAGCTGGTTGATGAACTTTGTATGAGAAGTCCAATTTTTTTTTTGCTTTTTGACGATGACTTTCTTGGGGAAAGTTGTTCAGTTTGATGAGTAGAGGCCACAGTTAAAATATTGCCAGACATTTTATAATCACCCGGTATGAAGGCGACATTAGAGAAACTTTCTCCATTACAGATTCAAGGTTTCATACAATGCGCAAGACATATGTTGAGTTTTTAACTAAATTAGTTGTCTGTTACTCAATTGGTATTTTTAGCTTTATACGGCCTGAAGCAAGAAATCATTATATCAAAAACCTGTAAATATAAAAAAATGTGAGTGTAATAGCTAAAATATGTGTGTACCAAATAAAATATATATTATTATTACTAATTTACATAAAATAATTATATAAATTGAGATTTTGATACAGTTACGCGTTTGGCTTTCGTGCGTCCAGTTCTTTTTAAGAAAATTGAATTATAGCTTTTTATATGGGAAACGACATTGTATAGGGACTATTTAGGAATTCAAAAAGATACCATTAACATAAATCTGACAGATCAATATTATGCGTTTTGACTGCAGAATCCCAAACTAAAGTTACTTTAAAATATTCCAATGTGAGGATCAGTTAACGCACCGTACATATTAATGTACCTATGCCTGTGCGCCTGCGCCTGCCTAAAGTTTCCGGCACGTCGATGCTTATCTAAGAATTTATTTAACTGCGTTTAGGATTTATTAAAGTAGGTTAGGATACAAAAGGTAAAAATAGTTTAGATAATTGATAGGTAAAAGTAGTACTTGTATTTGTTCTATTAGTAGAAATACAGTATTAACATTAGGTGAAAAATTATTACCTATTGTAGCAGAATGAACAAACGTTACATAGGTAAATGAGGAATATCGCTTACCATCCGGTGATCCGTCTGCTTGTTTGCCACCTATCACATAAAAAATATATATTTAGGATAACAGAACAGTTCGTAGAACCAACAAGACTGAATGAACAGGCAGTTATCAACGCCGGAAATCGGATTGCAAATTGTGAACATAAAATACCTATTTCATCTTGTAATTCGAGAATTAACACTGATTTGGTGAAGGTAATTTATCTAGAGCTATCCTTCATGCCAACGCAGAGGTCTGTGCACAACTGCACAGGATGGAACCCTCTCGATAACTATGACGTGTCGTGTTTGGCGCAATAGCGAATGCGAAAAGAGACGTTGGGTGGGCGGCCATTGCTTCGCTTCAAAGAATGTGCTAAGCGGGACATGGCAGCCTTTAAAAGAAATCACCGTTCTTGGGAGAGGGGGGGTGGGGTTGTCGCAGAAAACCATCGTGAAGTGTGAAAACATATTGCGGAGTGTCGAAAGTTATGCAACGAAGCCTGGCTTAGAGAACTCGCTGCCAAAAAGCTGCTAAAGCATCACATGGGCGGCATCAGTAGGTACATCTGCCGCTAACTTTCCCTGTCAGGTCTGCGGGCGAGTCTGTCGCGTTCGCATCGTCTGATAAGTCATCAAAAGCAATGCGACGAGACACTGCAGTAAATCTTCTGTTATAGACGCAGAGTCCCTAATATTTATGCTTCTTTTTAACAAAGATGGCGCAGAACGTGTGTGCGCCTTTTAGTGCCGAGACCAAGATTAGTTCTGGCCGCTAACCCAGCGAAATAATCTATCACCTTACACCCTTTTTAACAGTGTAGCTTCTACTACTTCTCTACTTATGAAACTGAACAACTGTCCCCAAGGAACCTATACTCAATTCGTGAAAAAAATGTTGGACTTTCCATACAAAATTGGCGGTTCAGTTGATCAATTAGTTTGAGGACTCCAAAAATTTTTTTGTGCATTGAGTAGGTATAGGTTTCGTGGGGAAAGTTGTTCAGTTTCATGAGTAGAAGCAGTGATATTTTTTTAAGGTATTTCGTATAGTAATTTAACTGAAGATTCAATTAATACAACTTTCTTCTTACTCAAATTTTACATACACAAATCGGTCGACTGAACGAGCATTTTATATGGAACTGCCTAAATTGTTTGCGGGAATGGTTCATATGTGTACAAGTACAGTTAAGGCTGGGACAACCAAAAGTTTTCGCTAATTGACATTTGGTTTCTTTACGAAAGTTCTTCAGTCTTGCTAGAAGCCACAGTTGATATATTTTCCTTCATTTTTCTACTAAGCTCCTATAAAATGTAGGTTAAAATAGTATTGTTTTTTAATTTATTACTAACATAGTGTTGTGTTAGCAACCCATTACGTCCCCACTGCAGGGGCACGGGTCTCTTCCCATAACTCGGGAAGGTTTAGGCCATACTCCACACACGGCGGCCAAGTCCGGATTGGTGGAGGTTGTGAGGCTACTGGCCAACCCCAATGTCAGAAATTTCAAGCCGCCTGTAAGGCCTCTGACATGGCTTAACGACTGCTAGCGATAGCAGCCGGCACCAACGGCTTAACGTGACTTGCGAAGCACGGAAACGGTCGAGATAAATGCCTCTAACAGTCAAACCCATCCAGGTTATGACCATGTCTGTAGTCAGTTAACCTGCGTGATCGATGCGACCACGCAAGCCACACTGAGCCCACGACCGCTTCCTACTAACGTAGTATGTAAGGCCCATTGTTACTAACTTGTATGGACCTTGAAGTCTGACCCAATAAATCAAATAAATAAAATTTGCGAAAGTTTATCAGTCCCAAGACTGGAACCCACAGTTGAAATATTTTCCTTCATTTTTTCACCTAAGCTCCTTTAAAATTCTATAACCAGAAGCGTATTTAGTAAAAATAAAAATAGCGTTCATAAATTTTTGTTACTACCCGTTTGGCACTATTAAGCACATTATTGTAATTTCAAAAGGTTCTTAGCAGTGTGGTCGCGTAACCCATAAGTAAGATGGTTATATGACTGTTACGAGCATTAAAGCTGATTTGAGGACCATACCCGATAGTATCAAAGCCGTGGTTTGTGGAACGCCGGCGATGGTATCTTTGATAATTTCGTCGTGTTTGTAATATCAAATCACTTTGTAGGGTCAACTGATTTAAAAGTAGTGAATGAACTTTAACGACTGTTTAAGCACATAATTAAAATAAGCCTATAGTAGGCGACCATATCTCAGTTTCGTATACCTATCATCAGTGGCAAATAGTTTGGTTAATTTTCTATATTTTTAGTATTTAAAAAGTCCCTGTAGGTCTATTTACAAAAAAAAAACAGCGTCTAATAGCAGTGACATGAAGTATCGACTTCATTGCAAAATGTTCATATCCATTAATCTGATGCATGCAATTTCAATTAATGTATTCCAAAAACAATGTACATTATGTGGGAATTTAACAATAATAATAACAATAAATTAATATAAAAATACAAAATAACTATAAACAAAACCATAATAGAATCAAATCAAATTAAGTAGTCAACAGTAAATAAAAAAACTGCATTACAACAACGATGTCAATATTAAATAAAGATATGTCAAGATGCTACCTAAAGAAAGCTTTTCTCTTGTGGTTTCGGACTTCCTCAAAATCTCATAGTTGCCGCCTGGAACAAAAACAACTTGATAGATTTAAAAGTGTAAGGTGGCATTAGTCTAATTGTCAGATTGAAATAGAATATACGGTTTTTTAACAACAAAAATGTGGCGTTTGCTCCATCCACAAGAGCCTAGCGTTTTATTGTTGACTATTTCCCTGAATAAAAATATTGCGGCAGTAATATTATTTGTCCTCAGTTGATTATCTATTGCATACTGGTACATACATAAGGGTGACTTCACAAACTTCCTCATGAACACAACAATACAGACATGAAGTAGGTAAGTATAAAAAAAACAGCAAACAGTGGTGTGATAAATCTTAATGAATGAACTTGCTTTATATTCCACGTATGCACTGATTTGTGCGTGCACCGCGTGGACTGCATACGGTGCATTTATCCTCATCCGTTCATTACTCCTTTTGTTTACGAAAATCGTGTGAATTATTCTGTCTAAAACGAATTTTACATGTTTTTCCCATATAGAAACACCGATAGCTTGATTTCCAAGAAAGTTACTAACAGGTTTGTCAAAAAAATGGCATTTGACTTATAAGAAAAGGCCAATAAAGTATTCAGCAGAACCTTTCTATGGAAAACGATGAAAGACCTCGAATCTTGTCAAAATCAGAAAAATAATTGATTGGGTGATTTCATTTTTGGGATAAACACATTCAGTTGAACTTTCACTGGCGCCGACTCAATATAGCCCAGTCATCGAGGAGTTTCTTTGTATGGAGACCCCAACATTAATTTCTCTATCAATGAAACTTTGCACGATTGTGAAGGATAGTGTATAGATGGAAGATGACAAAGAAGCCAAAAGATTTTGTGGCTGGAAGTATGTGTTTTATACCTAAACATGAAAATTGCATTTAAAATTCGGTGGATAATTGCTCGATCGAATATTTCTGTACTATTCGTTAGTAGTAACTTAATGGTACGCGTATATAGCAGTATCCAATACTTTTTCGAATTTTGTGACGCTTAAGTTAAGCAAAACATGATTTTTTCGATTTTACTTCCGATGAATAATTTCTCGATTAAGTTTTATTTTTCAGTATAGTTTTATATCTTGCTGGACATCTTTTTGTATAAGTATCCAAAAGATTTTCCTTTAAGATCATAGCATAATAGTTTTTATGCTATAACTAATTATGTAAAATTTCTCAGTCCATTTTTATTTATTTATATGGTACATAATAATAAATATAAACAGTATTTCAGGTTATCCAATAAAATTTCGATACATTAAACTTATATGTATGAAGCGTCACACACGTACGTAAGGTCACGCGATCCGTTTGCCGGCCACTACCCATTTCCGGCCTTTTCGCATTTTATTTTGTATAATAGTTCTAAAAAAATATGTTCGGATTCGTTTGATCTGCACAAAATTACGCGTAAGTAGGAATTCCACAGATAGTAAAAAAAACTCACTAAAAGACTGTTAAATATAGATTACAAAAACATCAACATCAAATAACTTGTTAGGTACCTATAAATAATGTAAAAAAATACTATACGTATGGCGGCGTTTAGCGCCATAGTACGAAAGCTAAAAAATACAATAAAATAATTTAAAAAACAAAAATAAATCATTTTAATCAGAAATGTTGCTAATATCCGCATCCGCATCCGTAAATATGGAGCTTTCGCATAAATTTTGACATCCGTATCTATATCATCCGCAACATTCAATGCGGATTTTCATGCGGATGCGGATCTAGGACAGCATAACTAATTATTGTAATATTTTATTTCAGGAATATAATTTTGTAAATTATTAATTGTAATTATTAATATAAATAATTAATAATAATTTCAATTTCAATTTATTTATTTTCGTCAAACATAGGTAAATACAGGATGTTAAAACAAAATATTATAATTAATGTTCTCTATGTTTCGCCAATTCATAAATTATACTAATTGTATAATTAATATATATATAAATAAATAAATATATATAATACTAATTGTATAATTAATAACAAAAGCTCTATAAAATATTTTTTTATTTCATACAAAATGGTCCAGGTTTTTAACTTTCAATACTTTAATAATTTAATAAAAAAACAAGGATTAGTATTATTATTTAGGGTTCCATACCCAAAGATCAACGGGACCCTATTAATAAGCCTCCGCTGTCTGTCCGTCTGTCCGTCTTTCTCTCAGCGGGCTGTATCTCATGAACCGTAAAAGGTAGATAGCTGTAATTTTCACAGTGTGTATTTCTGTTGCCACTATGACAACAAAGGCTGGCAACGCACTTGTAACTTCTCTGAGGTTGCGGGTGTCTATGGGCGGCGGTAATCGCTTACCATCAGGTGATCCATCTGCTCGTTTGTCAACTATGATATAAAAAAAATTAAAAACTTAAAAATTAAAGGGGCTGGTAGGGTGACACCAGAAACGTATTTTTGGTGGAATCCCAAATATTGTACGATGGTACGGAACCCATCATGCGCGAGTTCGACTCGCACTTAGCCGGTTTTCATTTATTTATGCTCATACAAACCCATACAAAGGACTATGCAAAAAATTATATGGACCCTATCCGCACCCACCAACAGAAGTGGCATTAGTTTCAAAATTATTGTGACGTCCCATTAAAATAATAATAACCATTTTCAATCCAAAAACGATAGGGATTTATTAAAATATACGAGAATAGTTATTTGTTCAACTAATGAGCAAAGTTATTTTTTGCTTCGAGTGCTAGCTTTAAATCACGAGCTAGCGAGGTAGTCTAGAGTTGAATCACGAGCGTAGGAAGTGATTCTTATATAGACTACTGAGCATTGTGAGTGATTTAAAGGCACGAGACATAAAAATGACCTGCTGTCATGTTAAACATACAACTTTCGACCAGCGAGTAAAGTAAAATCGTAGTTGATTAAATTCTCTCTCGAGGCAATATAGTTTTTTATTATAATGTTTTTAATTTAGAGTTTGCGTTCGGAAACTGCGCTACTTAACATTTTTATAAAAACCTTAGATATAAATATGATATTTTTAGGTAAACGATATTCATGTTTACTAGTAACTAAATATTTATTTTAAATATTACGTCTTTAAAAATACAGTAGCACAATTTATAAACTTGAATTTCTTTAAATAACATATAACATTGTGTGCTTATCAATTAAAACGCTCCCTACGCGTACTCCCTATGAGTTTCTGAACCAACCATCGCTCATATTTTTTTCAGCGTCGCGCCAAAGGTGGTGTTCGAAATTCGAATCACTTTTTCTCACGCCTAAAGCAAAAACAACTTTTGCTGCGAGTTTTCAGGGACCAAAGGCACTCTTTTCGCGCTGGACAAGTGAAAAACTGTTTATTAATCTGTTGATTCAAAGCAGCTTGTTGCTGCGAATGTTAGTTAAAGTGTTCGAATTTCGAACACCAGCTTCTATCACTATCGTGTAAAGTTTTCTAGCTGGTAGAGGTGAAAAGTTGTATGTTGTAACAACAACAACTACTCATGAATCTGAATGAATTTCCCGCAAAAAAGTTTTTGAACTCCTCATACTATTTGATCAAATGAGCCTCCAAATTAGTATTGGAAATCAAATTCGATTTGCATGAAAACCCTATATCTACGGCGGATGTCGTCATAGCAAAAAAACATCAGGCTGCACAGATGTATTGACTGAGATACGTTTGTAATCTGTTGTGGGTGGGGGTGACTTTTGTGTAGTCCTTTTCTCTTTTTGTGTAGTATTAAGATTCGCATCCCCGGATGAGCCTTTAAATATCCGCATCCGCGGATTTCAAAGAATCTGCACCCCCAACCTCCCTGATTTTAATGTGTCGATTAATATTCGTACATATACAGTATATCCCGAATGGCCCATATCTACCCTAAAACAACCCCCTTTATGGGGTCCTTCCATCATCCTCCCCCTCCCTGGGACGACTATTACGCGGATATCACACTGAAGCGGAAATCGGACGGGAGCGCGAAGCGACGAAATTCGCATGCGGCAGCGTTCCGCTCCACCGGACGGTTTCCGTCCGAAGCTGCGGTGCACGATGAAGGCGCGGTTTCCGCCCCATCGGACGGTTTTCGTCCGAATTCCGTCGTAGACAAAAATCCGGACGGTACTGCGGTGCAGTGGTATACCTGTGAATCGCACCGCGTCTCCGTCCGGGAGCGCGGATCCGTGTCGTGCGAATCGCACCTCCGGACGGAGAAGCGGTGGAAGTGTGTGATACCCCGCGGTTTTTGTATACAAATCAACATTTTACAGTACAAAGTTTAAATCTGCTCCACCGCAATTCGTCGCGGTGAGCGGAGCAGTGTGTTTTCCGCGTTAGATTTGTGGCGACATCTATCGCACCGCCACGAACTAAACCTAGATCGCGCTATTGAAAGTTTCTTCAGATTAACTATACAACTTCCAACCATCATTGGTTGGAACACGGCCGGTCCCCAGGCATACCACCTCGCCTGGCGGAGTTACCTCCCTTTTCCTCCGAAGAGTGGTAACACATAGTTCCTACAGTGGTGACCCCAGACGCTAAACATCCTGGCGCAACCTTAGACATCACACTCCTCAACAACCCTCCAGTTGGTAATGCAAGCCGCAGCAGCACAGCAGTCCAGTACATCGAAGTTTACCAGGACCAACGAAAGCCGTCAATTGAGCTTCCTGGCCCTGATACTTCACTCTGAAGCCCATCAGGTTCGCAAACCCGTTGACACCGCATCGTACACCATGGAACCAGCGAGCTTCACTTTTCAGACAGCAAGCTGTCGGCAGCCCACGCTGTATAGAGCACGCGCTCCACGACGCCTGCTTCCCCTGCACCGCACGCCTGAACCTCCTCGTCCTGACTCAGCTTTGGACTTGAGTTGAGCACTTCGGCCTGGCATTCTCTACTTACCGCAGCCGCCGCATCGCGACGCGCGTCGTCGCCCCGCCGTATGCACCGGCAACACTGGACCAACTCAAAACGGATTGTCCTCCGGTCTCGGAGGGGGAGTGATGTGGCGACATCTATCGCACCGCCATCAACGAATCCTAGAACGCGATATTGAAAGTTTCTTCGCACTACGGATATATACGACTTCCAACCATCAACGGTTGGACCACGGCCGGTCGTCAGGCATACCACCTCGCCTGGCGAAGGTACCTCACTTCCCGCTGAAGAACTGTTGCCACAGTTCCTATTAAATTAATTATTAATTAATTATTTAATTCGATTTTTTAATTTTTATGCACCTCTGCACTAAAAACGTCAAAGTCAAAGTCAAAGTCAAAATATTTTTTATTTAAGTAGATGCTGTACGCATACTTTTAAATCGTCTTTTTTTTCTACCTAGTACAAAGTTCCTACCACGCGGAACTTGTACACTCAACGTTTCGGGAAGTGTTAGCGGAGCGAGAAGAAACGTCGAGCCCAAAAGAAACTCGCCCCAACACATTTTTTGAAATAAATACTTAATATCTACATATTACAATTGATGTCATTACTAAAGCTATGAGCTGGAAGATCTATACATGTCCATACATCATTGTCATTAACATAGTCTTGGGTTTTATAATATCCTCTTGAACACAGGCGTTTCTTTACATAAGTCTTAAACTTATTTTCGGATAAACTAATTACATTTTCAGGTATTTTATTGTAGAATTTTATACACTGCCCCATGAACGACTTCTTTACCTTACTCAGTCTCGAATAAGCATCTTCGATATTATTTCTATTTCTAGGATTAAAATTATGTCTGTCGCTATTTTTTGGAAATAAATCTAAATTCTTACGAACATACATGATGTTTTCATATATGAATTGACTGGCAACAGTTAAAATATTTATTTCTTTAAACTTGTTCCTCAATGACTCTCGAGATCGCATCTGATAGATAGCGCGAATGGCTCTTTTTTGCAGTATGAAAATAGTTTATATGTCAGCCGCATGTCCCCAAATTAAGATGCCGTAAGACATTATACTATGAAAATAGCTAAAATACACTTGTCTTGCAGTATCTACATCTGTTAGTTGCCTTATTTTCGTGACGTCGCGTCGTAGGCAGCTGAACTAAGCTTTCCTGCTAAGGTTTCTATATGTGGTCCTCACTGTAAAGAAGCATCTAAAGTAATACCAAGAAAAACAGTGCTATTTACGAACTCTAAAATATTACTATCTAATATTACATTATCGTGAGTTTGCTTGACATTTGGTAATCTGAATTTTATTACTTTTGTCTTTGTGGCATTTAATAGCAAGTTATTAACAGTAAACCATTTATGTATCTTTGAATCTGTGTTGTTTACTTCGTCAATTTTGCTGTCTTTCCTGTCTACCTTAAAAATAAGAGATGTGTCATCTGCAAACAACACAATATTTGAGAGACGTTGCACCATAAATGGTAAGTCATTTATATAAACAAGGAAGAGAAAGGGGCCTAAAATAGATCCCTGGGGAACGCCTATTTTTATTGTAGAGCCGAGAGAATGTGTGCCATTTACTTGGACTGTTTGTAACCTATTGTTAAGGTAAGAATTGAGAAGACTGAGAGCCCTATCTTCCACACCGTAATGCTTTAGTTTAAGAAGTAAAGTTTGATGTTCCACACAAAGTGCTACTCCTGCATCGGTAGTTGATCGACCTTTCGTGAAGCCAAATTGTTGGTTATGCAGAAGTTTGTTTAAAGTGAAGTGTTGTAGCATTTGGTTGAGCATAATTTTTCAAAGACTTTACTAAGGACGGGTAATACAAAAACAGGTCTGTAATTTCCCGCATCAGTTTTGGAACCTGATTTATAAAGAGGTATAAAAAATTATAATATGGCCAGTGCATTCAATCGAAAGACTGCGATTCGCGGTGGCTCCGCTATATTACTTAAAAATACTATAGTAAAAACTACACTTCATGAGATCTGGAAAGTCACCACCATTGGCGTAGCTAGGGATTTTTTCTAGGGGGGGCCGCACAGAAGAAGTACTATCACAGTCATTTGGACCCGGCAAAGCGATAAAACGCGATCCACGCGCATTTTCAAAAAATTATGTAGTAGCTTTGTTGCATTTGTATGGAACAAATAAACATCCATACTTTCGCATTTATAATATTAGTGAGATGAGAAGCGTTACAATTTTTGACTTTACGTGTAGTTAGGTCATATAGATACATGTATAATTTTTTTTTCTATTTATTTGACCAAGCTTTTCCAATAAATTGCATTTTTTAATAGTTTTAGATGTACTTAGCAAGTCTGGTACAAAAGCGCGAGCGAAGCGAGCGCAAAAATTTGAGATTTATCTTAAGAAGTTCTATACATGATAAGAGATCTTTTCTCCGCGAGCGAAGCGAGGATAATCCCACTGTAATGCTATTTGCGAGACAGTAGAATAGTTATTTATGTTAAACGCGAGCGAAGCGAGCCCGAATATTTTAAATGACTTCTGATTTGTAGCAGAAATTTAACAAATTTTAGGTCAGTTTTCGACCTTGTTATGTGTCGGGAAAAATCTAGTGGTTCTGCTTATATATTGTAAAAAGTAGTGAGAGGACCGAACGCGAAAATTTAAAGAATGACCTCGGTCTTAGTCAGGCCTACTGCTGATTTTTCTAGGGAGGGCCAAGAGATTTGTAGGGGGGGCCTGGCCCCCCCTGCCCCCCCCTAGCTACGCCCATGGTCACCACTTTCTATACTAATATTGAAAAGGTATGCTAAATGTGGTGCTAATACGTCAATTACATTACTAATTAATTTAACTGATAAACCCCACAAGTCCTCAGTTTGTTTCACTTTAAGCGACTTAAAAGTTTTAACAACAGTTTCAGGTCCAATTTATCTAAAATAGAATATTTCATCACAAAAAATTACATTTTCTTCTAATATTTTTTTAGCATATGTGGGTGATGAGTCCAGGGCCTCAGTTAGCTTAAGTGGAATGTTTGTGAAAAACGTTTCGAATTCCGTAGCTATTTCTGTGTTAGATGTTAGTTTGCCTTTATCTGTTTGTAAAACAAAATCTTTATCGTGTTTCTTGACTTTACCGGTTTCTTTATTTATTATATTCCAAACCGTCTTAATTTTATTATCAGATAGTTTTATCTTTCTGGCTAAGAAATTAGATTTGGCTGCGCAGCATACCTTTCTAATATTTTTGAATAACGTTTTACATAATTTCTGAAATTGTCATCAAATATATAACTTTTTTTCTCATAAAGATCAAATAAGGTTTGACGGCTTTTATAAATTCCTACAGTAGCCCATTCACAAAACTTAAATTTATTATCAATATTTATAGATTTAGTTTTAAAAATTTCCTGAAATTCTCGCTCAATTACTGTAAACAAATCATTATACATATTGTTGGCTTCTGGTTCATTATCAAAATTTGGTATGGGCAGCTTGTCATTTAACGCTTTTTTATACTTTTCTATTAGTGACAGGCCTCGACTGTATTTTAATTTGTTTTATAATTGACCTGAAAGGAAAGCTAGCCATTAGTCCGCTATGATCAGACCTCAAGCAGTTAATTACTTTTTTCTCTACATGGCTACAGTTACAGAAAATATTATCGATACATGTGGCAGAAGTCTCTGTTTTTCTAGTTGGTTCTAAGAATAAATAATCCAAATCAAACGACTTAAAAAAACAAATAATTCTTGTTGTTATTTCTAATAAATCAACGTTATAGTCGCCCCATACGATGACAGATTTTTTACTTTTACTTACTAAATTTGAAGCATCCTCCATTACTGATTCGAAACGAGCAAAGTTATCGTCACATGGGGGCCTATTTACACAGATAATGATGTGGTTCTCCAGCTCCACACAAGATAGCTCCACAGTTATTTCAATCGAAAGACTTACGACGTCTTTCCGTACCTTAGTCTTTAGGGTATTTTTAAGTAATATAGCGGAGCCACCGCGAATCGCAGTCTTTCGATTGAATGCACTGGCCATATTATAATTTTCAAAATTAAAAAGCATTTCATGTTCCTTGAGCCAGTGCTCTGTAATACATAAAATCCAAAAATAATTATATTTCGAATTCTTTGCCGAGAAAGCCTTGTATATTTTGGTGTACTAATTTCAAAGAGTTGGGCTTCCTCGTTGTCTCTGAACCTAGTTTAAATCTGGAGTTCGAGACCCGCTACAAGTGCCAGCACCGCAGGGTGCACTGTCTAGTGCAATTATAGGCTGCGCCATACCTGCGGTGCCGTCACCGGCGACGGGCTCCTCCGTCGTTACGCAGGTAATTACCGACTGAATACAGTCGGTACGATGTAAAATACTGTAAGCTAACGAATTAGCTAGTCTTTTTTTCTGTACAAATGGTAGATACATTGTATCATTGGTCAATTTAAACTTATTTATAAAACAATTGGTGTCAAAAAACAAAACACAAAACACTTCTAGGAGACTCAATTTCTAGGGTTCCCTAGTCGACAAGGATATAGTTTCGCCATGTTCGTCTTTCTGTCTGTCTATCTGTTTGTCCACGGCTTAGCTCAGAGACTATTAGTACTAGAGAGCAGTAATTTGGCACGGATATGTATATTAATCATGTCGACAAAGTCGTAAAATAAAATCTTTCAGGGTACCTCCCCTACACGTGAAGTGGGGATGAATTTTTTTTTTCGACTATCTCTTGGTGTGGGGAGTTTGTTTGTTTATAATCTCTTTATTGTACAAAACATTAATTAGTTAGGGAGTCGTTGGGTAGGTTTTTTAAAATATAGTAGGTTTGCGAAAAGCATTTTTCAATTTAGGGATCCGTTTTCGAAATATTAAGCTTTAATATGCAATTTTTTTGTTAAAGTCATGTCCCCCATCTTTCTTCCAGCTAAACGGTTGTTACTAGAAATGAAAAAAAAAAATCACGGTAGTTGTTTCTAGAAATGTTAAAATATTCACGGCATAACGAAGTTAAAAGGAAAACTATCACAGCTAAGGGCGCTTTTATTGTCATGCAGATTTCTGCCCGCATGCGTGCGGTGTTTCCAAAGCGACCCGCGTGCGTGTTCCACGGATGACAATAAAAAGACCCTAAAAACATGTAATGAAACGATAGGTTGCGGGTGGCACGCATGCGGGCACGACCCACATGCGGCCAGAAAGCCACATGACAATAAAAGCGCCTATTGGCGACGGACTCCACATAGCTTTAACAGTAATATACTTACCTATAAGTAGAACATAAGTAGCTATAACTATTATGTAAACGCAAAGCTGCGACGAAAGCGTCTCGGCCCGCTGCACTCAGTCTGAGCTAAACCAACAACGGCTACGCACCAGATATTACTTATGGATCCTGTCTTGTATAATGAATGTTCTTCAGTTACTACAAAGGAAAATTTGTTATGTTCTTTGCTACGCAACAGTGCGACTTTGTGAGTTTTTCTTCCTATAATTGAACTTGAACTGAAGAACGTTACACATAACAGGAGCTTTGATTTAAGGAAAGAAAGAATATATGTATTTTTTGCAGGGCTTCATAAACAATATGGACATTAGGATATTAGTCAGTCCATGTTATATGAATGGTGCAAACTGTTTATAGAAGGTCGCGAAGTGTTGAAAATGATACGCTCGCTCGTCGGCCAAGAACTTCAGTCAATGAAGACAAGTTGAAGCCAAATTGAAGAATAAAACTGTTAAAGAAATAGCAGAAAGAAAAGCAGAAAAGTGTTGGTACCGACTTCAGTCGTTAAGCATATGGCTTAAGAGCAGCTGCAGTAACTTCTGATACTGGGGTCGGCTACTAGTCCTACAACTCCACCAATCTGGACTTGCCTACCTCCATTTGGAGTATGTCTTAATCTTCCCGAGATATGAAAAGAGATCCGTGCCCCTGCAGTGGGGATGATATGAGTTGTACACACGTACACACAAGCAAACCAGAACCAAGCACATGCTCACAGACACATACATTGAGCCATCGTATACACTTCTTGTGAAATGTTACTTCTGTGCTTCAATGTGTAACTGGCGCATACTCATGCACCCACAGAAAGCCAATCAATCAATCGCAGATAACTGACTGACCTAAGATGCTGTTTTACGTCAAAGATCGAGTAAAGACGAACTATAGACGTATTTCACTTCAGATCTTTATATAAAAGCTGTTTTCGAGAGTCATTACGAATCGTCACGCACGGAGGTTTGACGACTTCTAGCTTTCTGAATACGCCTGATTTCGAAAAGTTATCCGTACCATAGAACACATACATATGCTGCGGTGCGGAAGACAAAATAGGAAATCGTAAAATATAATCAGCCATTATATTCAGCGTTTGTGGACTATGAGAAAACTTTTGATTGGATCGAGTCCTGGCTAAAGCGCTTGAACGGGAACGCCGCAATGTTAGTTCGTTATCAAAACAAAACTTTGAAATCTGTCCCGCTGCAGAAAAGGGTGAAACAGGGAGACGTTATATCTAACAGCCTGTTCACTGTTGTTATGGAAGAAGTCCTGCAATTGAAAGAGCTCGGCACCAACATTAACAGTGAGTACATCACCCACATTTGATCGTTGACGATAATAACTATGATTTTGCCTGAGACTTTGGAAGTCCTAGGTACAGATATCAATAGACTCAATAGACCATCTCAACAACTCGGTCTTAAAATGAACATAAGACAAAAATGATGTCAAAAGTCCATGTCCTGAAAACCCATGGCTCTGAAGTTTGGAGACTATACTCGAAGTTATTGACTAATATAGGGTGACTTTAAATTAGTTCTTGATACAAAAGGGTGTGCATGTGCTCATGATAACAAACAAATTTCCCTTAGGAACCCATAGTCAAATCGCAAAAAAATTTGACTCTTCATACTAATTCGGCCGGTAAGTTGGTCAATTTATATGGAGAGTCCACATTTTTTTTTTACGATTTGACTATGGGTTCCTTAGGGAAAGTTGTTTGTTATCATTAGCACATGCACAGTCTTTTATATCAAGAACTAATTAAAGTCACCCTATATAATTATGTACCTTGCATAAACCGTCCAGCTAGGTACGTCTAACTTCAAGAAAGATACCTCTCAAGTGTCTCAAGACTAAAGTCTTTAATCAGTTTGTGTTGCTAGTAATAACCATATGGAACTAATAATAAGACATATTCGCTTCGTATGAGCCTCATAAGAAGACTCAAGGTCACCCAAAGCGCTATGAAGTATGCTTGGAGTTTCCTTACGTGATCAAATCAGAACTGAGGAGGTACGTAGTGAGAATATAAAGTAACGCACATAGCTCACAGAATCGCTTAACGAAAGTGGCAATGGGTGGAGCACATAGCTCATAGAATTGGTACGGTCGTGGGAAGACATTAGAGACGGGCAACGCAAGACCAGTTTTGAAAACCCTACAGGGAAGCCTATCAATAACCTTGAAAAATTATTATTATTAAGAAGCTTCATAATGCCTAATACCTAATAGTTTTAATTTCAAAGTTAAAAAATAAAATAAGGGAACTACATGCCTCAGTAAGCAAATCAGTAACGTTTTTTGATAATAATCAATGTCGTCCCCAGTGTTAGCGCAGATACTTTTTCTTTATGGGGATGGTTAGGCCATCCTCATGGACCTCCGAAGTGGTATAACAAGTTAACAACTGCCTTTCAAAGCACGGAAACAGTCGAGATAAATGCCACTTACAGTCAAACCCATCTAGGTAATGACCGTACGTGTAATCAGTTAACCTACATGATCTGATGACCATGACCACTGCACAGTTAACAGCGTGTTTTGGCTGTAACGATGAGCAAAATCGTGATTTTACCTCGATAAGTGGGTATATTTTATGCTATATTTTCATAAGTTACAATAATACTTACAATTAATTGATGTAATTTTATTGCTCTATTCTCTTTTTTTTACTATGTTATGTTATTTTAATCAACTGTATTTGTTGCTTCCATATACCGGGTGTATATGCAAAGGCGAGAAACATTTAAGGGTATGATTGTATAACTGATGTATAAATATTTTACAATAATAAAAAAAATCTGTAAGATACCAGTAACACACAATCACACGATTTTCTTTTCCTTAAACGTACAAAACTCATACACAATTTACTGGTCAGTGAACTTTGATAGCGTTAGTACCTACTTATGTAGTCTAGTGAGCAGAGGTTTGGCAACAGCGCAGCGGCGGGCGGCACGAAACAGGCAACAGCGCGATCGGCTCGCTACTCTGATGTTTACGTGAAATGAAAACGCATTTTTAGCGTATTTAAAAATCCGAAATTTACACTTATTGTAAATTACAAAATGATTTTACAAAGTAATCGTAGTAGGTACACAAGAAGTGTTCAAAGTGGCCGCCGTTTTGGTACAAGACACGCTGACATACCTACCTACTTCTCCAAGCCGTGACAGGATTCAAATCTTCTTGTTTTTAACTCGCGGAAAGCACTTTTAATAACTAAGTATTTTTAACTCGCACACAGTTCACACTTCCTCTTGGATAGAGTACACAAACTTCCACAAATACAACGGCTAACGCGCTCCAGCCTCCCCGACCTTGAGCATGTAAAGGGGTTTTAAACTGCGGGGTTAGAAAAATAACTGCTTGACACGTTTCAGTCAGGAAATCATTTCATCCACCAGCATCCACGTTGTACGCGTCCGTGAAACATTTTGGTTACTTGTTAAGTACAAATGATACCATATCAAAGTGTTTGATATTTGCAAAAAAAACAGCCACGTCGACGTTGTGGCGTATTTTCAGCCATGATTTAGGTATCTAATCGAGCGATCGATCGCGGCGACGTACATCCGCTCGATAAACAAATTAGCAACTGTCTTCGACCTGCGCACCGACTCGAGCGCGAGGGGGTGTACGTCGACTGCTTGCGAGGGGGTGGGGTAGGAGACGCGCGCATGCGCGGCAGTGACGTGGCACAGCTAAAGAACCAATAGCGCGACGGTGCGACGGCGCGACCACGCGATGACGGCCTTGACCTTGCGATTGAATTTTGGCCTTGAATTTTTCCATTCCTGCGTAAGTACTATCCAGCGACCTACGCGAGCCGGGGGCGCACGGGGTGAATGAACTAGCTGATAAGAATGCGTGGCTAGAACTTAGAAAAATAATGGATATTTTGGTAAAAAAATAAGGTATGTTTTTTTTTGGTGGAATGCTACCAGAATCGTTTATACTTTCACCTCCTTAAAGGTTTCTTGGTTATGCATATACACCCTGTATATTTGTATTTGCTGAATAAACATATTTCTTTTCTATTCTATATCAAGTACAAACTTTTTCGTTAGGTTATGCCTAATAACTTTTCTTCTGCACGAGATCCAGGTGAGCTATCATACAAAAAAAGTTTGTACTTTGTGTGACCTATCTTACGATATAGGTCACAATGCGTTACAAGTGTTACAACATATGGGCCAAAATCGCCCATTCTCCTTTCAAACATTTTCAGAACAAAATGCCGTTTTTGACATTTGATAAAAAAGTTACTGAAAATGACAGTCTTCGGCCACGAGCATACCTACATAGCCTAATATCCGTACACTCAGACGGGGTAACAATAGTAAAATTTGATTTTTTACTTTACGGTACATAATACGCAAAAAATTCAATAGTATTAGTCAAGGAAAAATCTAAACTCTGTATCCTTTACAGTAAAAAGAATATCGGCACCCTTCCTTAGACTCCCCAAGCAGAGTACTTATATCGATTTTTTTTTTCAAATGAATGTAGATGTATGTATCGCTTCATTGTTTGACCTTGAGCGGATGCGGTACGCGCCACGCGCATCGCGTCTACGTCCGCCGCCGCCCCGTAAGCCGTGAATGTGTAATAAACGTATTATCTAAAGAAATTCTAAAACTACTATTTGCCGAAATTTCATTGGATAGTTTTAAAAAGCTGTTTACTTCTGTAAATTATGACTTCTAAAGGAATAAAATTGGACTGAGAAATTATGAGCCGTGAGCATTTATACGGAAACTATTACATTATGTTCCTATAGGAAAATGTTTTGGATACTTACACATAGAAAAGTCTAATAAGGTATAAAACCATAGTAAAAAATAAAATTTAATCGAGAAATTATACCTTGGTAATTATAGCAAAATAACATATTTTGTTAAATATCGAAGTTAAAAAGTTCGAAAAAGTTTTAGACAGTTTTACATACATATAATAACAACCTAACACTAACATATCGCGTTGGAATAATGGATTGAGAAATTGTTCGGTACGAGTTATTAGCAATATTCATGTTTAGGTATAAAATACCTACTTCCAAAACTTAAATCTCCGGGATACCTTGTCACACCTCATCTATGGAACCTACTTAATCATACTGCAAAGTTTTACGGACAGAGGAGTTAATGCATACCTCAACCTCCTCGATGACTGGACTAATAGCCCCGCCAACGACATTATCAGTGGGGCTGAGACCCCATATATTTTATATTAAAATATATTAATTTGTCTACCTTCTGTATCAGTATTTAAGAATGTTGAGCTGTTAACAGCTGTTTGATTTCCTTAATATGTAGAAATAAATAAATAAAATACTGGTGTGGCTCTTATCTTTTTTGAGAATTAAAAAACTTTAACACTTACGGCTCGCGCACGGCCGTCCCTCAACGATGATCACAAAAACGATATCCACGCGGGCAAAAGCTAGTTAGAAAACATTAGTAAAATAAACTTTTTTTTTTCGCCCTAGCTCCCCCAATATTTTCATGAAGTCGGCGCCCTTGTGAACTTTCAAAATTGAACGGCAACTACAGAGGTAAGCACCTAATAACAGCTGGTCAATTTGTATGAAGAGTTATTTTTTGCAAATTTTTATAGTCAGTTTCTTTTAGCAAAGCTTTTAGTTTTCCCTTCGTAATGCGTCAAGTCATCCTTTAGTTTTCGGAAATATAAGCGATACATGGTGAGATGATGGCAAGGGCCAATATACTGTGGATTTAAAAAATAAATCTTACTAGATTCTAGTCTCAGTCTTCTGAAGACGCTCTTCAATATTCTCTTCGAATGAAGCCTTCGTACAGTTATTATTGAACTTCACGTACAAGTAAGTTCTCTATTCGTCATATCAATAATTTTACTGATGACCTGATGACTCACCATTCACAAGTACATTCCAATCTTATAGAACGGGCACTAGTAAGACTTCTAAAAGCGATTTAAAAAAGAGACTCACCCATTCCAAATTTACACGTGCGAGATCCTTTATTGAAGATCCAGTTGCCTATAACGGTTGGGGAACATTTGCGAATCGTGTAAAGTGTCCAAGCGACGCGGGCGCATGTCCGTGCCTTGAATCCCAATGAGTCCAGACAGACTGGACTATAAAACGCGACCCTGCTAACTGGCCAGCACTACATCGGCGGAGGTTCATCTGACATTAAGCATAGAGAAATATTTTAAAGTTTTTTTACGTGAATTAAAAAAAAGATGAAGATATTCGCGCTGGTGTTTGCAGTAGTTTTGTGGGAGGCGAATGGATATCCATACTATCCATATTATGGAGCTAACATGGATTCATGTAAGTTTTGTTTAAAATTTTTGTTTAAGTTTTTTTAAATTACTTTTGTGCTCCTTCATAATTTTCACATCAACACTCGTACGTAAGTTCTTTTTTGGTGATCTGTTTCTTTGTTTGCAACTACCTAGTTTAACTTAATATTTATCAAATATTTTCGGTACATTGATCAGTTTTAAATTACAAGTCTTTTTATAGCGATTCTAATAGTTAGTTCGCTACGAGTTTGCATAATATTTTGTTAGCTACGAGTTTGCAGTTCCTTTTACACAGATTTTTCTTAATATTTAGTTACAAAATAAAATAGGCTTATCTTATAACTACCTCTGCGATTTTTGTTCCTAAATCCCATGTCTATTAGCTCAGAGGAACTATTAGTCTTCGATGAGCAGTAAAATAATTAGGGTATATTCTTTTCACGTCTATATTCTTCTTTTATTTAATAATAAAGTAAAAAAAATGTTACCGTAATCAGATAAGTCAGAATTCACGATTCAATGCGATACACACTGCTAATCGGTCATTTTTAATTAATTAATCGAGTATTTTCTAGTACCTATGTTTATAAATTTTAACCGCATATTTTCTTAGTCATGTTATCTCCTTGACTGGCGATAGATAAGTTAGGAGAAAAATAATTATTGTTCTATCAATTTTATGGAAGCATCACACTTATTTTAATAGGTTTAGGTGATATCGACTCAATAGTAATTTGTTTTTTTTTCTTGTCCCTCAGTATCCTTTGGTGCGAGCGACAGCAACCGTGGAGGGATGGTCCTGAGCCGCTACTACAACCCTTACTACCAACAGGCCATGGGCGGCGGCATGGCTGCCTTCATGTTCCGCCAGCCCGGAGACCAGGCCCAACCAAGCCAATACTACCTCCCCGACAGACGGCGACAGACCGCCCCCGAACCAAACCTCCTCCCACCCCAATCTCCCCAAGAAAACGAAGTCTTCTACCCACCATTACCAGAGAAACCCACAACACCCGCGCCACAGTCTTTCGACCTTACATTCCCAACTGAAAGAAATGAAATTCCATCCACGACTGTCAAAGCGATACCAGAACTGACGGAACCTGAAATTGAAGAAATAGATGAGAGAGAAAGAAAGCGAGTATCAAAAAAGAAGCAAGTGAAGAAACCGGTTCATGAGGACGACGAAGAAGATGATTACCCGAGGATGCCGACTGGAGCTTTCTTCCCTATGTTCTTCGGTTACGGAAGATCTGGAGCCCCTGGTGGTGGCGCTCCAGGTCCTATGGCCATTGCTAACGCGTACAGCACAGGCAGAGGTGGAGTGGCGAGTAGCCACGCGACGGCTTATGGCGAGCCTAGGCCAGAAGTCAAGTATCAAAATCAAAAGTACCAATAAAATGTTAGGTGTTCTTTGTAAATTTTGTAATGTGTTATCGTATCTCTATAGTTTTAAGGTTTAGTGAATAAAATATGACTACGTGACTATCAACTGGATGTTTAAAATTTACAATAATTCATAGTGAAACAATAACAATCATATAACGATCCTTAACTAACTAATGATGTTAACTGCTAAACTAAAATATAAGGTATGTACTATTGAACGAGGCTTCTAAACACTCAAAAATCCCATCTCCAAACGGCCTTTGGTGTCGGAGGCAAAGACCATCTTTGAAATTGTGAAATGCTGAAAAAAATAAGGCTTTAACTAATGAATCTGAACACCTTTCTCCAAATAACCATACTTAACTCGAAAAAAAAATCTTACACCAAGTTGACCAGCTGATCAGTTGTTAAGTAAAAAAGATTTCGAATTGAGTATTGTTTATTTTGGGAAAATTGTTCAGTTTCATCGATAGAAGTTGCAGTTGTTTCTCGTATTGTTTTAGGGATTTCGGTAGTACCTTAAATTACTAACAGGAGATATCCGTGGTCGGCGAACTTCAAATCTGTCAAGCCATTCATGCTACAAGCGTAATTACATTAATACAAACATCCTCTTTATAAGCAGTCGGGTAAAAGAACTACATGTATCACAGGCTGACATAAAAAATAAACTGCCGAAAAACAAACAATGAATCAATGTAGCAGGAAGTGCCTAGCTATGCGTATGTATCGAATATAAATGAATTGGCTGTCTCAAAAAACTTTACATCTTGGTCATGAAATCCAAGTCTAATGCCAACTTCTCCGATTATAAATGAACGCTGTGTTTGTAGTTCAAAGTTCAAATACCTACCTACCTATATTATTTAGATCACATACTGCATACTGGCCACTGTTTTTTTATTGGGTAACTGTTATTATATTCTTGTATTCAAGCTCCTTACGTCGTTTAAAAGAAATACGATTCATCAGCCGTTAAACATAGTAATGTTAATCAGCTAAAGACTTTCACGAGAGAAGCCTAGTGTGGTGTGGAGTCATCATTAAAACTGTGCAATGTACTTATATTTTTGTGAAATAAAAAATATCATTTATTTACATGTTCGCTTTCCCGATTGCCGGGCTGATGCCGTCCACTGGAAAAACGCTCTATGTGTGATTAGATGGAGTGGTCTCCACGAAATAACTCCCGTAGAATATCAGTTTCCAACATTTTCAGGACCTCTTTCCTTTTTATTCTCCTGAGTAGGTAAGTCCAAAAATAAATAGACCGTATAAAATCTCTATGCAAAACTCATCCATAACTGGATTGGAAAATATGAGTGAGTAAGGTAATCAGGCACTGGTTCCTGGTGCCACCTATATGGGGTGCTGGCAACTACAGAAAACTTTATCGATCAAAATTATTAGTGATCTGAGACCGCGCAGCCAATTTGACAGACAAGGTATCTTACGTGTGTACGTTCATGTATCAACAAGCTTCAAAGCTACACTCACAGATGGCGCTAATCTTTACAATAAACAAAACGGTCACTTATAATAATATTTTTTTCTTTATTGTCGTATAAGTGTACACTGGCAGTAACAAGTCAGGGTCCATCTGCTGGTGCTGGAACACCGGTAACCAGTCTTTGCTTCAGCTTCACATGCTTGCTCGCAGCTAACCGCGAATCCCCTCCTCGTAGTAGGATAATAATCAGCCCATACTGACATTGCCAAAGCAGAGAGAACCAGAAATAAGATTACGAACTTCATAGTCCTGTAAATGAAAGAAAAAAGAATTCAATAAATAGTTTTTACTACGCTTCAAAATGTTTGATTGATACTTAGTTATTTAAAATACCTACTTGGGATAACCCAACCGCTAACAAGAGCGTTAACAGGAAAATTGTGGTAAATATTACGTAGAATTGTAAATAATGTAAGTATATTATTGTTCTCATTATCATTAGCACTGTTATAAAGCATTACTCGATTCTATAAACTTCTGCATTAAGGAATTTATATATTATCCTTATGACTATTTATCATGCCATGCCCTACTTTTTCATTACAATTAACAAGAAAAATATAAAAATGCACTTACACTTCCAGGTTAAATTCCTCCTTAATTTGTTCTTCAAGCACGCAATTTCTTCCAACTTTTGAGGTCAAACCTCACTTTTTTGTATCTATAGTTAACACTAAAACAATTTGTTGTCTATGACAGAAGGCTCGTGTGTCTTTATGTGTGCATTCTCTCGGTTGGCGTGAGACTAACCGTACGAGGGTCGCCTTGTCTGACGTGTTTTGCAGTCAAGGAACTTGTTTGTATTCTTGGTTAGGTATGTAGAACGCCAATTGGGATATCCCCAGCGTTATTTTTGTTGATAACCATTTCAAAGGGCTTTGAATATTTTGACAGTACCAAGGTTCGCATTTTTTACATATTTCTCGAGAAAATTTCATTTTTCTTTCTTGGTTTTGCAGGTTGTAAGCATGTGCAATACGTTTTCTATGCCAACCGGGGCTGGGCGGCAACTAATTAAAAAAGTTAACTCGACCTGAAGGAAATACTTCATACCCTACACAGCCTAACAAATAAAAAAGTATATACCTAATTATCTCGAAAAATATGTAAGTAACTAGTAACAAAAAATTAGAAAATACGGATATTATATTTATTTATATTTATTTGCAAACTTGAGTTTATTTCTTTACTGATGTAATAGGTAAAAATATGTGTGTTTGTAGTAACAAATAAACGAGTTATCTATCTATATTTTATTTAAATGTTTCATTTTCTTCTTAAAAACTAATAAAAAATGGGGGTAAAAATTTTTAAATTTTGTCAATTGTAAGTAGCAGCTTGCATCGTAGGTAAAATTGGGGTCATAACATGAACACACCATTACAAGAAAAATATACAGAGTGTGAAAAATCACACCCAGAAACATTAACAGAATGTTTTTCTTATGGAACTGAACAATTTTTTTTATCTTCTTCTTCTTATCGTGTGGCACATTTTACCGCTCCATCCACAAGGTATAGACGGCGATTGCTTAGTGTTGCACTTAGCATCACCCGCGGTCACGTGTAGGGCATTTAGATTTACACTTACGCGTCTGTAACTACGGACGTGTGCAACGCGACCATCATACACACATCTAGAAATCAGATGTGCAGGTTTCCTCACGATGTTTTCTAATGAGAATACGAAAGAAGATGAACTTTTCATACAAACTGATTGGAAATTTAGCCAACTTTGTATAGAGAGTTTTTTTTTTTTTGGAATTCATAATGTGTTCCTTGGGAAATGTTGTTCAGTTTCATAAGTGGAATCCACAGTTTATGTTTGCAAAGTAGTATTGTATCCTGGCATTATGTAAATGGTTTACTCAAGATTAATGAATCTTTCGATTTGATCGAAGTCTAGTTAAATATTTTTGATATACACTTTCTGAATTTTTTGGTTAAGTACCAAGAATTATTTCTATAATGTCGATGTGCGATTGATGAAACACCGTTGAGATTATCATATTTATCATTTCATAATTAAACCGCTCCCCGATGTAAGTAAGTGACCCAAATAAGGCCTACCTTATTTTTATCTTGACGTAATTACTAGGTTTTTAAGAAAAACTCACTCATCTTTCGAAATATTAATCTTTATTTATTAAACTTTAAAATAAATGTAGTTGAAACGATAAAAAAACAAAAAACAGACTTCTGTGAATCAAAATATTCAAAAAATCATTTAGGCCTTATTGGGAAACCCATGTCGCAATAAGGCCTTTCACGCTAAAAGAAAAAAAAACAATCATTAAACTTTAGTTGCTAAAACATATCAACGTAATATTATTTAAATTTAGTAAGATTCTTTAGTAATCATATTTGGACGTTATAATCAGTCTTGATAATCACCTCAACATATTATCCTTCCTTTCTTCATTTTCTTCAAGCAATCTCCTGCACAGCAAAATTTTTTATCAGCAGGGGTTAAGCCAACACACAGCTCATGATACCTACCAGATATTGCAAGCAAGGCATTGCCGCATGTCATCCATTCGATATTATTTGCACTTATATTATTCTGATAGGCCTTATTTGGATCTGTCGTATGTGTAAGAAAAAAAAATATTACAGGAAATACATTGAAAATATGGCGTATAAATGCTTATGTAGGGGTTACTAAACTTTTACTAAACAACACACAAAAAAAATGTGGCCATCCGTGCAAAAATATCAAAATACTTACATCATTACCTGTAGAAATTTTATAAAACAGGCGTACACTCCGCTTCCCGACTGTTTTCGACTTCATGTTCCGACATACTCGTGGTAAGCGGCGCTCGCTATTCTTGTATGTGTCAGATACATCCTTAGGCACACCACTGTAAACTTTCGCGGTTATTTGAAATGTCTAAGCGGGAAATTTGAAACATAGGCCTTATTGGGGCATAGGCCTTATTTGGGTCTCTTACCTTAATCTATTTTGTAAAGAACCTTACAATATTTTGTGCCTATTTCAATGTCGTCTATCAAATTACGAGTCGCCAATTTAAAGTTTTAAGGCGGGAAGTACACTCAATCTGAGCAGGTTGATACATGATAATTTAATATCGACCGTAACGCCAATCATTTTAAGTTCAGATCAGTGTGGGTACCATCGCGGCGGTTACGTCAAGGCCGAACGCAAAATTCTCGAGATTTCGATGTTTTTATTACTTTTCTTGGCTTTCAAATAAGTTAAAAAAAATCCGTTCAATACAAATTGAAGGTATTAAATTGGCCGATTTTTGTGTGTTGGTTTCAACATAAACAAATATTGTGTTTCCGAGAGAATTTGCAATTAATGCAAAATATAGGGTTTACAGGATATTTTTTTTCATCAAAGTTTCTGTGATTTTAATGATTCTGTTCAATACAATTTGTTTTTTATTGTTTCAAGTATGTTATATATTTTTTCCATGGTGATAGCTTTAACCATTATTTCAAGAATTTGAATTGAATATTGCGATTTGGCTATACTTAGCGCCTTAAGACGAACATCTAAGGAACATACATTTTTGCCACTTTTTTGTTAAAATGTTCCAACTGAATAACTTTCCTTTGAATCGGAATGCGTATTACATGTATACGAGCATGCGCAAAAGCGCGCATATTTAGTTTTTTTTAATGTCAAAGGTGGCAAACGAGCAGACGGATCACCTGATGGTAAGCGATAACCGCCGCCCATAGACACCCGCAACACCAGAGGAGTCACGAGTGCGTTGCCGACCAATTGGTAAGCCCTTGGCATCATCTCACCTGATGGTAAGTGATGATGATGCCGAAGATGGAAGCGGGCTTACCAAGATTCCCCAACGAAATGGGGAACTGGCTATCTTATCTTTATGCCGGAACACATCAGTGCTGGTTTCAAGCCAAAGTAATAACTAAAATTTCACAAATTACATGGAGGAAATAATGTGAGATTTTCGCAAAATAAACGGACGCAATAGACAATATCACAAGGAAGCGTAAATCACAATAAACCTCGAAAAATTTGAAAAAAAAAACGCAAACTGCAAAACTTTTCACCTTAACTAGAAAGCGTTCCAGAGCACTTTCGTGAAAGTAAAATTTACTCTGATATCAGGTTAGCCTATCAAAAGTATTTAAAGTGTAAAACTAAAGACGATTTTAGGCAAATCTCACTTTGGTTATAAAACGGGACCTTAAAAAGCAGCTAAAGCCTTTTTGCTCTGATATTATCATAGAAGAGTCACTCTACTTCTCAAATGGTGCGAGACCTGGGTGTACTTCTAGATCATCAACTTCATCTACACAATCACGTTGACAAAATTATTAATAATGCTTTTCAAATGTACGGCTTTGTTATGCGTTCTTCTAAAGATTTTAAACGTCCCTCTACATATTTACATCTATACAATACTCTAGTTCGCCCTCACCTTGAATATGCTGCCCAGATTTAGAACCCGCTGTATAATAAATATAGTGAACATATCGAGACTGTTCAAAGAAGGTTTCTTCGGAGCACACATTACCGTTGCTTCCGGAAGAAACTTTCTTATGCTAAATTACTAAGTAAATATTCCTTCTTGTCTCTCGACGCCAGACGTAAGTTAATTGATATGATGACACTTTATAATATTTGTAATAATAACTTCGACTGTGTCAACCTTACTAGATACCTTGCGTATCAAGTCCCCTCTGGGAAACCTCGCGCAGTAAAACGTGAAAAACTATTTTTCACATCCGTTTGTAGGACCAATGCTGGTGTTCGATCCCCATTAAGACGTCTTGTTAGTGCATATAATGAAGACTTTTTACATATTGATTTATTTGCTTCTTCCCCTGGTAGATTTAAGAATTCCATAATAACGTGTTTAAAGCAATCTAGCTTCTGAACTTATAATAATAATATCTCAGGACAAATCACACACGGTCATCTGGCCCCAAACTAGGATTCCCTGTATCTTGGGAACCAGAGACTGATATACATACATATATACATTTAAATACATACATATATAGATATAATACACCCAGACTCAGAGCAAACAATTCTGCTCATCACAGAAAAGTTTGCCCTGTGTGGGGATCGAACCCACGACTCTCGGATCAGAGGTCAGGATCGCTAACCACTTAGCCACCGAGTCAGTCAAACTTATATACCTTCTTTTTAAGTATCCACATAAACTTCTTTTATGTTATGTTTTCAGTGCATTTACTTGCATCTATTGTTATTTAAGTTATCTGTTCCATTCACTATCTTTTAGTTATCTCGTGGATTACGTTGTGGGTTATGTATCTAGTTACATAAGTTAAATTAAGACTGTTTTTTACAATTATTGTACATAACTGTTTGTTTTCCCAAATAAATAAAATAAAATAAAATAAAAAAGAGTATATTATAAGTCATCATAAATAAATCAATGTAGGTCTAAATCTGTGATAAATTGTTCATATTTATCACAGATTCAGTCAATTATCATATTCAATAGGTTAGTTACATAACTGCATCAACAATTAATTATAAAATATTTTCCCTTACATTTTTGTAAAACGATAATGTTTCCATAAAACAGTACAAAAACTTACTAGCCTGGAATTTCGTTACTTGTTTTATTGTTTATTTAATGAATATGGAAACGACTCTACTGAATCGTGACGTCATAAGTTGCTATTCCACATATTTTTAGGACAACTGCCGTTCTTGTCATTTTGATAAAAAGTTACTCAGATGATAGCTGCGACCTACCATCTTAGGTACGTTCAGAATCACGACTAAATAAACTTAAAGTATCTCCCCAGACGTTTTTGTTGCACTCTGTGGGATACACAGTATTTATCATAATATCGAACAGATCATTACATCACCACGGTCAAGGTCTTGCTTAGAGATCTGTCAGACCGCCCGCAGATAACCGTACGCGTTTCTCATCTCGACAAGCGATTATAGATAAGTATACTCCTCTAATCCAATCAGATTCTGGCTAATCGGAGACCGACAAAAACCCCAACTAATAAATACTGGCCACGACTAACTGTGGTAAATTCGAACAAAATACCGATTACACGGCTTCCCTGCTTAGATTATTATACCTCAACACGTTAACGTGTAAGATTTAATTTGTAAAACGATAATGTATATAAAAGGATGCGCGATTGTTTTGTGTTAGTTAAGTGGTAAAGCAGTTATGAGACTGACGATTCTGTTGGGTGTTTTGTGCCTTCTGTCCGCCTGTTCTGCAGGTGGGTTTCTATTTTGTATTGGTATACATAATACATATCTATCTATTGTATGCATTGCCCTATATGCATTCCACTCTAGGGCTCGAAAGCTGCTTCGAAGCTTGAGACTGATTCTTTTTTGTATTCATATAATTGTATGTTTTTTGCAATAGATTCCCTCTTTAATAACAATTCGTAAGGATAAATTCTTTCTTAAAAACATGTAAACAAAGAGAATGTTGAAAGCAATCTTGGCTAAAGTGACTTCAATATTTCCTGAGCGTTTCAGATTTTTTATAGTGTTTTAGTCAGGATTTTTAGGAGGATCATTAAGTATGTAGGTCTCTCTCTTCTAGAAAAAATATTATTAGATATGGTTGAAATGGACCAAATTAACTAATTATAAACAATTTAAATGAAAAACTAAATTTTTAAATTGTTAATATTAAATTAATAATAACTGTTATTTCATAATCTGGCCAATTCGTATGATCTGGCCACGACATTTACTTGTGGAAATAATCGTATTTTGTTTGTTTGTTTACGAGAAAATATTTACAATTGAAAAATTTAGTTTTCCATTTAAATTGTTTATAAATACTTTTTTAGTCCATTTCAACCATAGATCATCTAGAGATAATTATAGACTGGTCATTTCGTCGAGAAGCTCGACAAGACACAGTCAGCGGAGTATTTGACATAAAGCTGGCTCCTTTAGGGTGCTTTTCCACTGAGGTGAGTGGAGTGGAGACTTCCGAATTGACCAATCATACTGCTCAAAATGAAGTGGAGCGGAGATTTTGAGTAATCTGATTGGTCGATTCGGCACGTCTCCGCTCCGCTTCGCTCCAGTGGAAACGCACCCTTATACGGTAACACCAGTAACCTAACCTAGAGTTTGTTCGGAGGTCCTCTACGATGTGGCCAGTCATTTCATGATGTTGCCAATTTTATGATCTAGCCACAACATATCCCCAACTTCTTACATCCTAATCCATTCTGTACCAAGTGCATTACTATCCTTTACTCAAGTTGTTAAATCTTATTTCTTTCAGATCTCTTGTTTTAGAGCATACAGACATATATTAATAATATTTGTGTATAATGATGTTTTTCTTATTTTATTAACAGGAGGATATGGTGGCTACGGCGGCGGTGGTGGAGGCGGAGGCGGAGGTGGGGGTGGATTCGGTGGAGGGGGCGGCGGCGGCGGTGGATTCGGGGGTGGATTTGGCGGCGGTTTTGGTGGCGGCGGCGGCGGCGGCGCCGACGGTAGCGGATTTGGCCTCGAAACCATATCTCAGGGCGTTTCAAGCATACTAGGAGGAGTGAAAGTCGGACTCAGTAAACTTCACGGAGGCGCTTCGTTCGGCGCAGGCACCGGATCGTTTGGTGCTGAAGGCAGATCAGCCAACGAAAAAGTCATCTATACGAAGTCTGATGATGGAAAGTCTGGTGGATTCGCTTTCACTGGAACATTTGATGGCGGAAAAGGAGGTTATGGAGGCGGCGGAGGGGGCTATAGTGGCGGGGGTGGATTAGGCGGCGGAGGTGGATATGGCAGTGGGGGTGGATACGGTGGAAGTGGAGGCAATGATGGACAAACCGGGGTTGGATCAAAGCAAGTTAAAATAATAAAAGTGGGGTTCACTGACAGCAGCAGCCTCATCAGTGGTGGAGCTGGCAAGAGTTACGGCAGCGGTGGCAAGGGCGCTGGCTACGGCGGTGGCTATGGCGGTGGTTTCGGCGGTGGAATTGGTGGAGGAGCTGGCGGTTCGGGGGGAATAAGTGGATGTAGCTCGGGAGACTGTGGGAGTGGAGCTATCCATGGCAAACCAGGAGGTAGTAGTGGCGGATATGGAGGCATAGGAGGTAGATTTGGAGGAAGCGGGGGAGGCGCTGGAGGTGGAATCGGTGGCGCCGGAGGTTCAGGTGGATGTGATTCTGGAGACTGCGGAGGAAGTATCCAAGGAAGCAAAACTATCGGCATTTATGGTGGAGGAAGTGGTGCTGGAGGTTACGGTGCAAGCGCTGGAAGTTATGGCGCTGGTGGAAGCGGATGCAGTTCAGGAGATTGCGGTGGAAGTAGCCAAGTTACAAAAAGTGGTGGACTCAGTATTGGCATTGGAGGTAGTTTCGGAGGAGTTGGCGCTGGTGGAGCAGGCCAACCTGGAGGATGTGCCTCTGGATATTGTGGAAGTGGTGGCTCTGGAAGTTACGGGGGAGCAGGAGGAGTTGGTGGATATGAAGGTCAAGGAGGTGCGAGTGGTGGGCTAAGCGGCGGAAACGGTGCTAGTGGTGGACATGGAGGTGGAGGTGGTATTGGCGGCGGCTTTGGCGGAGGTTTTGGCGGCGCTGGTGGGAAGGGTGGTGGTTACGAAACCAGTGGTGGTTACAGCGGCGGCAACGGAGGAAACGGTGGTTTCGCCGGTGGTGTCGGAGGCAGTGGCGGCTACGGTGGTGGTAGCGGGGGTAGTAGCGGTTACGGTGGTAGTTTCGGAGGCAGTGGCGGTTACGGCAGCGGTGGTGGAGGAAATGGCGGTTACGGCGGTGGAAGCGGTGGCCATGGTGGATACGGCGGGAGCGGAGGACATGCTGGTGGTAATGGCCAGGACGGAGGTTCAGGAGACTGCGGAGGCTCCTGCGGAACATCAGGCGTTTCAGGGAAGTCTGGTGCTTTTGCTTCCGCGAACGCTCATGCATCCGCCTCCGCCAGTGCCGGTTACGGTTAACTA
The DNA here is from genome assembly GCA_958295455.1 of Coleophora deauratella. Lineage (NCBI taxonomy): Eukaryota > Metazoa > Arthropoda > Insecta > Lepidoptera > Coleophoridae > Coleophora > Coleophora deauratella. The sequence goes on along the minus strand of OY282392.1, from coordinate 17,758,288 downwards.
TTAGTCATGGAACATTATAATGGACTTTAACATAAAAACTTTAGTATAAGTAATACGTAAGATACTGTGTATTTTTATCCACATTTTAATTTTATAATGTAAGCAACTTAAGAGACGTTGTTGTACGAGATTATATCTAATTTGATAACTAACAAAAAATACAGTTAATGTTATTAAAAATTCCAAAAGGTTTTTTTACGATAATGTATTTTTTTATCAAAACATCCGTAAGATTGTACCTAACAATACAAGAACTTGCCACAAACATTTAGTATATTGTTATTAAATTATTATTTTTGTACTCCTTTGTTTTTCACTTGGTTGGTACCGTGACCTAGCAGTAGTTTTTTCTCCTTATTGTGTTATTTTATCTACAATTCTGACAGACACCTATTTATGTACGTACCTATTGCCTGCTTGCCAGTTAAGAGTATTCATACCTCATAAACATGAATAAAAAAGCGGCCAAGTGCGTGTCGGGTCACGCGCAGTGTAGGGTTCCGTGTACTTCGACAGACACTGCTTCAAGGGGAAACCTCCCGTCTAACAAAATTGTCTACTACTCGTTAATTTGTAAAGCCTACTTAGCTGTGATAGCTTTCCGTTTAACTTCTGCCGTGAATTTTTTCACGTTTCTAGAAACAACCGTTTATCTGGCAAGAAAACAGATCCCTGAATCGAAAAATGATTAGGGATAGTCAAAAAAAAAAACATCCCAACTTCACGTGTAGGGGAGGTACCCTGAAAAAATTTTTTTTCAAGATTATTGGCATGATTAATATGCATATCCGCGCCAAATTACAGCTCTCTGTACTAATAGTCTCTGAGCTAAGCGCGGATAAACATACAGACAGACGGACATGGCGAAACTATAAGGGTTCCTTGTTAACTACGGAACCCTAATAACCTGCTTACTTACAATGTAATCGTAGCTATGACAGCTGAAATAAATCTAGAAAACAATTACACGTAGTCACGTAATAAAAACAAACACAGCTGATCGAGTGCCTTATTAATTATTAAAAGGTATGTACGTAATTAATGTAATGATGTTTATCTCCCATTGTTGTTTGACTTCCTTTGCTTTGTGCGTGTGTGTGTGTGTGTGTGTGTCAGTTGGAAGGGTCAGATTTATAAGATAATACAAAGAGAAGCATGAAAACACCTATAACAAGTTAACATACAAAGCAAATAACTTTTTTTATTCACAGTCAAGACTTGTTGCTCGACTTTTGAAAAAATAACTCAATCTACATAACTGCTAAACACTAAAAGCAAAAAACTAGAAAATCATGAAACTACAATCATAAACAGTAAACACACAGTTTTTGAACTTTTGGTTTAGTTTTATTTTGCTAGATTGAGTTAATTTTCCAAAAGTCGTGCATGAAACTTTGAGTCGATTTTTTTTTCCATGAGTATAGATAATCTCCTATTTAGTTAGCTAATTAAAAATAATCCTTTCACAATCAATAAAAAAGTTTGTATAAAAGAAATTAAAAATCTCCGTCATTTTTCAATAGCTGCAAGTACACATTATATATGGTGATTTTTAATGGCGCATATTATGTACATTACCCTGACTATTTTTCGGTTCAAATGAGTGACAACTTATGTTCTACCAATTCTTATAAATACAATAATTGACATTAACAATTGGACTCCCCATACGAAAATGATTAATCCAGCGATCAATTTGTATATTGATAGAACAAAAATTCTCACACTGACCCGATTATACAGGCTGAGTATATTAATATTTAATTTTGGATTTACATAATATATGCCATTGAAAAACAGCTGCAACAAACATGGGACTAGCTAAATAACGTATTATTTAATAACACGTAAAAAGGTAAGATCAAAATTCAAAAAATCAGTTTAGGTGGCACCGGCAAGAAAGCAAAGCTGATAGAGATAGCGCTAAAGGCCAGGAAGTTTAAGCCTATTCTAGTGTTTTTGTTCAACTGATGGAAAATACTACTGCCGCCTAGGGCATCTGGAAATCAAAAATCACCCCCAAGCCCTATGGAATCGGCGCCAGTGGAAGCGATTGCAGCGATATCGCCGCAAATGCTTCTTGCAAATCCTTATTAAATACACTACAGGGCAAAAGTATCCCCTCCCCCCCCCCCGATCTCAGAAATGAGCAATGGTGTACATGAAGAGTCATCATGTACAATAGGCACTCATAATCCTCAGCGATGTGAATTGCATATAATTGCGCAATATCAAACGGCGTCGTGGTGAATGTTGAGTTTGGGTCGGGCCTGTTCATCGTCCGCATATAGCGAAAGCGAGTTGCTCAGGCATTGAACTGTCGTCAAGCAAAAGTATTCACCGAGACATGTCAGTGCCTCATAGAAGAGCTCCTTATCGTCAATTGTGCGAGTTTGAGAGGAGATATATCGCGGGTGCTCGAGACGCCGGTCTATCATGGAATGAGATTGAACGTCGTATCGGTCGTGATTCTCATACTATTCGCTCCGCGTATCAGGCCTAGGTTGACGAAGGACGTACGTCTGCACAGCCACGACCCGGCCGCCCACGCAGAACTTCTCAACGAGAAGACAGGGTCTTAGTGCGCGCTTCGACTTCTAGTCGCACATCGCCTGCTACTGCTCTTGCAAGGGAGTGGAGTCCAGCAATACACAGAGGAGTGTCTGTTCATACAATACGTCATCGGCTTCAAGAGGCAGGACTATCAGCACGTCGTACTTTGCAGAGGATACCTCTGACACGTCAGCACCGCCAGGCACGTCTTCAGTGGTGTCGCGCTCGACGCGATTGGAGATCGGAATAGCATCATATCGTCTTCTCTGATGAATCCCGATTTTGCCTGGAAGCCGGCGATGCGCGCATTTTGGTACGTCGGAGACGGAGCGAACGTCTCCACGAAGAGTGTGTTATACACTACAGGCCAAAAGTAGAGAGAAGAGAAGCGTATCGGTTTGGGGAGCTATTTCATACGAGGGACGCTCTCGTCTTCTACGCGTGCAGGGTACTCTGACAAGTGCTCGGTACATTGCAGAGGTTTTGCAACCTGAAGTAGTACCTCTGATTCATCGATTCAGAGGTGCTACATTTCAACAGGACAACGCTTGTCCGCATACTGCAGCAACAGTACGAGCCTTCCTCACAAACACTCGGGAACATATTCCAGTCCTCCCATGGCCGGCTTGTTCACAGATCTGCACCCGATCGAACACGTGTGGGACATCATCGGTCGGCGTCTGAGGCAGTATGCACATGCTCCAGCTAATGATGAAGAGCTCTGGTAGCGACTCAACGTAGAATGGACGGCCGTACCACAAACTACTATTCAATACCTGGTGGACTCTCTTCCCCGTCGTGTAGCTGCTGTACTCGAAGCAGCTGTGGTTACACTCGGTATTGAAGATAGCCACACACTGTGCACTGAGATCTGTTTTCTGCTACGTTTATGTATAATTATTTGTCTACAATAAATATACATAGTTTGATTCATGTAGCATTGCTCATTTCTGAAATCAGGGGGGGAGACCCAGATAGCATTTTTTGGTAGCCGTTACGAAACCAGTCGACACGGAAAAGACGACACCAGTAACATTTTTGGTCGCTGCTACGACTTTGTTTCGGTCGCTGCTACTAAAGTGGGGCACTTCTCGACACGGTAACATTTGGTTTTAAAGTTAAGACGCTGTGTGGTAACATTGTTCCTACTATTTCAGAAATCATTCGTTCATTCGTCAATTCTCTTCATTCTTTCCAACCTAAAGAAACAATAAGTAAAATGTCAAAGGAAACTCGTACAATTGAAAGGTTCGCCATTATTATTTTCACAGCGTAAGTTTACTTTTAAAATTAATTAGTTTTAAATGTGTTATGATATGGTGATATTAGTGGGAAAAGAAATTTGTCGTATTACTTAACAAAATATATTGAAAATCATCGATGGGCCGTCATATGATTGCAATTTAACCAGTTTATTGAAATATTTACATGGTTTTCACTACAAGTTTTGTTTATTTTCTGTACTCCAGACCTTATAGTTTAATCAAACTGTGCACTTTTCATGCTACTAATATGATATTTAATCAAAAATAATCCATAAACTTACAAAAACATTTGTTTTTATAGTAAAATTATTCTAGTTGTCTTTGGTAAAAAAGTTACGACACTGCGTCGACTTGCAGACACAAAGTTACTGAATTTATAATATGGTGTCTCTCACTTTATTCTTTCTAGCGGTTCTCAAACTGTTGACAATGCCATTCTCAATTGTCCTTACTGAAGAGGGTTCATCTCAAATGATATCCATGGTTCATTGTGTCGAGACAAACTGTTTTTACAAAATGGAGACTATGTATTTTTATGTTTTCAGTGGTTCGTAATATGCTGTTGGAATCGGAACCGTCATCATCGGCAGAAATATTTGATAATTCGGCACCACTTGATTCAGGATTATTTATTGGATTTACAGAAGCTGCATCAACAACGGCGTTAGAAGGAATCAAAATATTATCGTGTAATCCTGAATTATTTGTATTATTATTCTGATTGTCAGATGCTGAAGACCGTGCATTTGATATATTACCTGAAACAATACGTAAATTTAATTTCCTATAAATATCCTATACTGTAAATATCCTCAAATATAAAAAAAACAACTACAAGACAATTTTAATTTATTATGTTTTAAGAAGAAAAAGATGATCAACGTATATTATATTACAAATTAAGCAATTACTTACTTGGAGCTTCATTGTGTCTTACTAATAAATCGCTGATTTTCCTGTAGTAAGTTGATGTGGTCCGGAAATTACGTTTTTTAGGCTGCTTACTCATGTTTAGTTGGCATACAATTCAGAAATAATTGAGAACCAGGTGCAGCTGGTTGATATTTTTAAGCTTATTTTGGTAAAATTTTGTTTCGGAACTATGACGTAACATTACGAAACATTGTGTACATTGATGTTATTCCAGTAACAAAATTGCCACACCGTTACAACACAGTTAATCTTTGATCTTTTGTGTGTTGAAAACTCAACGCAATGTGTAGAAAATAAAGTCGACACAAATCCGTACATACCGTGTTGACTCATCGACTACAAAGAGTTACTGAAACACTTTCCGGTCAAACTGTGTTAACACTGTTACAACACATGTAAACCAAACTAAAGTCGTCACAAATTTATACATATTTTGTCGACACAATGACTACAAAGAGTTACTGAAACACGTTCCGGTCAAACTGTGTAAACACTGATACCACACATATAAACCGAAACAAACATAGTTGCATTGTTTCGAAACAATAACGGAACTTTGTCAATTTGTTACTGATTTAAATATTTTGCGACCAAAAAATGCTATCTGGGGGGGATATTTTTGGCCGGCAGTGTTCTTCCTACAATACCTACTTAAGAGGGTTCTGTGATTCGCCAAAAAAAATCTCTGATTTTTATAAATTGACAGCTGATTTGTTTGACTATAAGTGAATGAGGTATATTTATGTATGAAATAGATTAATTAATAATTATTGTATAATACAAATTGAGTTTAAATAATCGACTTCAATCGTAACAACTACAATTTTGCTATATTTTTGGTTTTTGATGATTTTTTCAAAAAGTGCTGAGTCAATTTAGATAAATATGTTGTTATATGGGACCACCTCTAAAGTATTACCTACCAAACGAAACAATTATCATCAAAATCGATTCATAATTGGCGGAGTAATCGCGCAACAAAAATACAAAAAAAAAACAACATACAGTCGACTTGATAACCTCCTCCTTTTTTGAAGTCGGTTAAAAATATCCAGTATTTTACGCCGAAAAATCATTCTTTAGTCACTCAATTTTGAAAAGAAAAAAATGGCCATCGGTTTCAATTCTCTTTTCAATAAAATTATTAGACGTAAAGGGTGCTCTTAACTGTAGTTAATTTGAACAAAATACCTATTACACGGTTTCACTACGAAATTATACAAGTTTACAGGTAAGAAATATGTAATTTATACAACGATATAAAAGGAGGCGCGATTATTTGCAATTATTGAAGTAGTGAGGCAGTTATGAGGTTAAAGATTCTGTACAATATTGTTTTGTGCCTCCTCTCGTCTTGCTATGCAGGTGGGTTTCTATAGGTAAAGACGTGTATACTATTATATAGGATTCTTCTAAAATACCTGAAAAAACATTAACATGGCTTCTACTCATGAAACTGAACAACTTTCCATAAGGAACCTATACTCAATTCGCAAAAAGAATTTTGGACTTCCCATAGGAGACTGGCGGTTCAGTTGATCAATTAGTATGAGAACTCCAATCATTTTTTTGCGAATTGAGTACGTACTCATAAGGACCCTATATACTGTATACCAACCTACTGTATAAATATTCAGATGCCAAAAAAAACTGATCCGTTTTTCAACCAACAATAAATCAACCAGTACAAGACATCATCCCTGTGACAGATTATTATCAGATGAGACTTTACATTATATTATGTATAGTTCAGAGAGGTTGAGAATGAAATAATAATGAATGGTTTTGCTAAAATACGCCAATTTGTATAATACTGTTTTTTGAAACAAACAAAATTATTATGTTTGAGCGAGTGAATTTCTGTAAGTGACAACATAATTAATTCAAGATTTGCAAGACTTTTCTTTACGGCGAGCTGTATTTTTTAATTAAAATAAGGTTTTCAATAAGGTAAACCTCATCATAAAATGTAATCTTGCGTACAATATTAACAAATAAATATAGAAAAGAGTCTATACCTAAAACAACCATCCAATGAACAATAATAATTATTTATTGTGATTTTTCCCTATCTCAAACAATAATTTATTATAATTATTATCTATCACTACCGCCTTAAAATCAATTGGTAATATCACCGCCATTTTTTTTATAATACGTGGAACGAAAATAGTAACGTGTGAAAAATATGAAAATATGTGATTTAAAACTAAATATCAAAATAGATAAAACATAACCCAAATGTATTTATTAAACATTTTTAGACGTGGGAGAGCCATGCTTCGGCACGAATGGGCCGGCTCGACCGGAGTGATACCACGGCCTCACAGAATACCGGCGTGAAGCAACGTTTGTTGTGTTTCGCCGAGTGAGTGAGGGTACCGGAGGCCCAACCCCCCCTCCCCCTCCCCATTCCCCCATCCCCCATCCCATTTCAAAGGTCGGCAACGCACTTGTGACTCCTCCGGTGTTGCGGGTGTCCATGGGCGGCGGTAATCGCTTACCATCAGGTGATCCGTCTGCTCGTTTGCCACCTATCACATAAAAAAAAAAAAAAAAATTACCAATTACAAAATCTTTTTTGTGAATATCCTTGCGGAAAGTAGTTCAGTATTAAGAGTTCATACTCGTACCTAAGGATCCTGCCACCAGATTGTACCATCACACCATAATGCACGTACTGTACCTACTGCCTGTAAATGCTATATCTTGTCAATCAGCAGGAGGCTATCGTGCCTACGGCGGCAGTGCACGGGCTGGAAATAGAAGACTTTTTGGGCTTGGGGGCTGGGGTGGAGCTGGAGTCCAAGCAGGTGTTGGTTTCGGTGTGTATAAGAACATTGGATTAAACTTCGGTGGCGGCATTGGAGCTGGTGGTGGCATTGGAGCTGGCGCTGGCGGCGGTGGCGGTGGCGGTGGCGGTGGCGGTGGCGGTGGCGGTGGTGGTGGTGGCGGTGGTGGCGGTGGAGGTGGCGGTGGCTATAGGAGGGGCTATCAAATAAGTCATCCTAATTATCAGAAAACATTCTACTAAAGACAATACAATTCTTTATGTACTGTGTGTGATGTTTTATTACGGACACCCATGTAGTTTTGATCTTTTACCAGAACGCAATAAAGAAGAAAAACATACTAAGGATCTTGCAGGCTACAAAGAAGAAAATATGGTGGGGTGGTGGCTAAGCAAGGAAGACAAAGATGGGCAAGGTGGTAGAGGTGGCACTAAGGGACAGGGGGGCATCCCAATGGTGGACAATGGCTATTGTTGCCAGTAACACCGAAGACTATCAGTATCTTCCGAATGCACCGTAAACCGGTCATCGTGGATATTAACATCCTAGCGAAGCATTATCGTAGATCTTTATTAAGTATTTCGTTTACGTTTACAATTGGAATAGGTATATCGATATCAGTACCGTATTATTCTAGACCATATTATAGACTAAATAGACCTTGATTAAATTAGGTATAATTGTTTATTAGCACGAAAGAAATTAATTAAAAATAAAAAAACGAATCGTCACATATTATTATTCAACACGCAAGTTTGATGGTTTCCAGCCTCCCCATAAAGCCGGTTTCCGAAAAGGATTCGATCACAACCTGGACTGTATTAAAGAAAATGACACCATGTCGGTATGCATCTAGGTTGATCCTTTAAATTCCTTCGAATTTCGAAATCTACCCAAATGTAGCGAGGGGTGGGAGGAGACAGGAGACGATCATCTCCGTAACTATTCACCGCAGTCCTGAAAGATGCGATGCAAGCTTCTGGACTGGAGAGAACTCGGCATCAACATGTACAACGGAGAATATGGCTGCCCTCCCACTCTGTGGACCTACTCAGTGAAGGTGCCGGTGGCAGCGCGAGACGGGTGGTTGTGAAAATCCTTGGAAGTTGGCATTTAGAGTGGATGTGTTTCAGCTGAAATTATTGAAGATTAGAACGCAATTGTTCTCTTATGTCTTGAAGTTCCTTTTAAAAAAAAAACGTATGAAACCGACATCGTTTTAAGCTATATTTTTAATACATCTATTGGACGAAAAGGGTGTTCTCAACTCAACTTAATTTAGACAAAGTACCTATTACATGGTTTGCTGCGAAAATTATTAAGTTTACAGGTTAGTTAATTTAAAAAACGATATAGGTAATATAAAAGAAAGCGCGATAGTGCGACATTAGTTAAATAGTAAGTAAGCCAGTTATGAGGTTGACGATTCTATACGGTATTGTTTTGTGCCTCCTCTTAACTTGCTATGCAGGTGGGTTTTATGTGTGACGACGTGTATACTATAAATGTACCTAGGTATGGTGTTACAGGCACACAATAACAAAGTGAATTAATTTTCATCAAACATTGATATTGTTTGTTAAAAATTGGTTTACCGTCATAATTTTTGACAGTCATATAAAATCTTCCAAATTCGTATTGAACAACCAATAGTTTTACCAACATCTTATGGAGATTCCAAATACTTTTTGAGAATTCAATTGGAGTAAGTAGTTCAGTATGACAAGTAGGAACCTAAGAATCTTTCCAGCTGCTTTCTAATTATTTCAGCACGTACTGCCGACTTGATTATATTTTACTTTGTCAATCAACAGGAGAGTATCGTGACAACAGCGACAATGCACGGCGTGCCAGCAGAAGAATTGGTTTTGAGATCGGTGGCTGGGGTGGCGCTGGAATCCAGGCTGGTTTTGATTTCGCCCACTATATGGGATTAGGATTCACTGGTGGTGGTACAGGCGGTGGTGGCGGCGGTGGCATTGGAGGAGGTGGAGGCGGTGGCGGCGGTGGTGGCGGTGGCGGCAGTGGCGGTGGTGGTGGTGGTGGTGGTAGCAGTGGCAGTAGCTGTGGCGATAGCTGTGGCGATAGCTGTGGCGGTAGATGTAGCGGTAGCGGCGGTGGTGGCGGTGTAGGTGGTGGTGGCAGTAGTAGCGGTGGTATTTGGAGCTACAAAGACGGCAAAGACAATGGAAGCGGCGTTGGCGGTGGTGGCAGCGGCCGCGGCGGTGGATTCGGCTTCAATATAGCTCGGGGCATCATGAGTATGCTAGGGAACATGCACGGAGGAATCAGTAAAGTGATTCCCGATTCATTCGGAACAAGTAGTGGTGGAAAAAAAGTATTTGCTTCAGCCAGCGCATCTGCCACCGGTACTGCTTAATAAAACCAGCTCGTTTATTGAAAAATAGTTATAAATAAATTCTCGTGGAATGATTCAACTCGGACTTCGAAACGAAGACCAAAATATGTGTATGATTATATATTGTATTTTGGGATACCTACCTATTTAAAAAAAAACTTTAAAATTAAATGAACTAAGTACAAAACAACAAAATGAATATTCGCACGCTCATAGATTTCGATAAATTGTTTGTACCTAATATAACTGTATAAATTATCTGTAACCTACTCCTCTTCTTTCTGGTAAATAAACTTATTTGTATTTATAATAACAACTAGGTACATAAATTCAATTTTGTAATACAAAAATGTTATCATCTTGCTAGTTAGTATACATATAATTTAATAAATTTTACAACAAATATATCAATTGGTCGGCACTCCACCGATTTGGTTTGGTTTAATTGGTACCTTTTGGTAGTTAAAAAGAATACAGATTAAAGAAATTAAGATTTAGTTAGTGTGACGTAGCTGACAAAACTTGGTATAATATTTGATATGGTGTACAGTTGGTTAATAGATCACAAATTATGTGATGCGAAATAGCTATTCGGTCATTTTTAAGACATTACAGTCGTGGTAATTAGTTAATATGAGAACCACAGGAGGATATAGCCCCGAAGTGGGCTCCGTCGGGTGTTTATTTGCGCTGCTTACAAAATGCTAAAAAAAGTGCGTTTGAATTTTAGACAAAGACATTCCTTATTACTTTATTTCGCTTTCAACACTTTTCCTTTATTTTATACTTGAGTTTGAGTAGCCCCTTATAATTTCAAACGCACTTTTTTAAGATCCTGTATATAAATGAATAAAATAAATATTTATTTTATTTGTAATATTTATGGTCTGAAATAATATGACTCTCAATTATTCTTCTTTTTCTTGAGTCGATGGCAAATCAAACGGACTCCCCCCAGAATCCTGCCACTCGGATAGCGTTCTCGGTGGCCAGCATCAAGTCTTCCCGCGAACATGTGGCAGAGCAGGAAGGACAAGACGTCAGATGGTCCATAGTTAGTCAGTTAGTTTGTCCATAATTATTAGGACGATAAATGTAAGTAGATATAAAGATATAATATATGATATAATAATAGATGAAGGACCTGAGAGAGCTGCAAATATCCGACTGCTCAAACTTGGCAAAAAATAGGAAAGAGTAGCGCACGGCCAAGATCAACTTTGGGTCGATAAGCCAGCGAAGTAAATAATAATAAGAAGTAAATATACTAAACTGAATAGGAATATAAACAGTATCGCTAAAATTATTTATGTAAAACCATACATTTTTACTGAGACAAAACAGAAAATACATAGAAAAATCAGCAAAGAGCAATGCAGAACTCGTCGATGTATTTTATGTAGAGTACATTTTTACTTATTTATTGGGGGTAGGGCCCCATAGCTCGCAAAACAGATAGCCGCTGAAGCAAAAAAGTTTCCATGTGGCGACCGCGCAATGGAAAACGTAGCACAGTGAGGCCTTCAACTCGGTCCAACTACACACTTTTAAAGTTTATTAAGTTTCCGTATACTATTCGGCCTTTTTAGGGTTCCGTACCTCAAAAGGAAAAAGGAACCCTTAGAATCACATCGTTGTCCGTCCCTCAGTCTGTTTGTCAAGACCCTTTTTCTCAGGAACGCGTAGACGTATCAAGTTGAAATTTACATCAGATAGTCAGGCCTGCAATTCCTTGAAATTGTGAAAAAATCAAACTTCTAAGCCAACGCAATCAAGAGATACGGCCGTTTATGCCGCATATTTGGACACTCGCATGGGAATCAAAACCTATAGGGTACTTCCCGTATACATAGAATCACGAAATTTGGCAACAAGCAATGCTTATAGTCCGAAACCCAAAAAAATTTACATTACAAAAAAATAATGTAGTAAAAATTTTTTTAGGTATACGGGATTCCAATACGAGTGTCCAAATATGCGGTTTTATTCCGCATCTCTTGATTGCGTTGGCATAGAAGTTTATTTTTTTCACAGCTTCAAGGGATTGCAGGCCTGAGAATTTGATATAGAGTTCAAGACATGTGTGAATATGAATTTATACGGAACTTTCGTGAGTCTTGGCCAGTTTTTTCTTATGAGGGGAGATATTCAGTTGTTTTATTTTTCTAAGTTATGTTTGTATGTATACGGTCTCTGGTTTTCATAATACAGGAACTGCTAGTTTAAGCCTGGATGACTGTGTTTCATTTGTCCCTGGAAATTTATTAAAGTATTTAAAAGTATTTTCCTTTCTCCGGTTTAGGCCAGATTTTTTTTTCTAATCACGGATTAACCAAAAACTTACTTGTAAGTACTAGCCACGAATAAACGTGATAAATTCTAACTAAATACCTATTACACGGTTTCCTACAGCAGATTGTAACTTTACACGATTACTTGGGGATTGAATTTGTAATATATAAAAGGTTGTACGATAATTTTTGAGTTATTTGGTCATTAGAGTGCCGCAGTTATGAGGCTGGCCATTCTTTTCGGGGCAGCTTTGTGCCTGACATCGTCGCGGTACGCAGGTGGGTTACTGTACGAATATGAGATACATTACATAGAATATATCGATGGTTTCCGCTACAAAGGTCGTAACTCCAAAATGCATAGTTTTGGCAATAGCCACAAAACCAAAAAATAATTTTTTTTTAACATTTTTTTTGTTCTTTAAGTTGTTAAAATTTGGTTCTAATGGTTATTTTATTATTTAGACGTTTAAAAGTCTTTTTATAGTTTTTTGGCTATTGCCAAAACTAAGCATTTTTTTTTACCCTCAATTGGTAAGCTCTTGGCATCATCTCACCTGATGATAAGTGACGATGATGCCGAAGATGGAAGCGGGCTTACCCGAGATTCCCCAACGCAATGGGGAACGCAATTTTGGAGTTATGACCTTTGTAGCAGAAACCATCGATATGTAATTGTCAGTGGCGTACACTATACTTTAGAGACCCGTGGCAAACTTTGTCAGTGGCGTACACTATACTTTAGAGACCCGTGGCAAACTCATCGGTTGGGGCTGTGGGATTCTTCCCATGCCCGTAGATAGGATTTGTGTTCAGTAGTTTAACGTTTACAAATGAACAACTCTGTTTTACTACTGCTTCGTTTGTCGCAAACGAAAAGATTGTGTAAAACCAGCAGCAACTGACTTTTTCTTTAAAGAATAAATGTTGCCACTGAAATGCTTCTTTTGACTTTTGAATGGTCTTATTTTGTGGAAACTTCGCGCCTTTTTTATGATTTATCTGCATTATTAAGCAGTTAAAGAACAACTGCGTGTCTCTCTAGTAAAGTAAGGCAATTTATTAATATTACAATATATTATAATATTCATATTAATAGACGCAAGTCAAGTGAGAGCATAGATTTTAATCTAGAGAAGGAAGAGCCTCAAATTACCTGATTTTTAAGAAGTTTTAGGTCAATTTAACGCCCTCCTTTGTATATGTCCGTCCAATAATGTACCTAATGTATTGTAATTTTACTTGTGATAATACATGTAGGATCCTTATCCTTCTGTGCTTACATCACTCGGGCCAGCGGCCCCCTCTAAGGGCTTCTGGCATTTTGCCGTTATGCCACTGATTATGGCGTTATCCTATCGTAACTTAAAATTAACAAATTGAATGTTTCGCATAGAAATGTATCATGTTGCCTATTTTTGAATGAAGAGCCTAGATTTCTTATGAATTTCTTAGGGAAGGCCCCTCAGCTTTATCAGTAGTATAGCAAAATTTAACAGAAACAAAACGAAAAAAGCAGTGTGTATAACATAACGCATTCTCTCTCTTATCGTGTGCACAATTTAACCATCCTATCCACATTAATATTTTAATACGCCCTTTAGAATCTCGTTTCTAGTTCGAGAGCAAAGACTTGGCAATAAAATTTTAATTTTTAAGAACTATTTGCCTTATATGTTATCTGTCTTTGCTATCGTGCAATCGGGTAAAAAGTGAATTGCACACTCTAGCACGATTCGCCGCATGCATTTTTTAATACGTAGCGTTGTTCAAAATTCAAACAGAACGGGTTGCGAGTATGATGTCTTGCCTTGTTAACATAGAAAACAAATATTTTCTGCTAGGTACATAGCTGCATAATAAAAAAAATACTATTAAAACACTGCCTACCTTAAGTTTAAACAAAACCCATTAGTGTTTTTGATAAACATTTTTGGCTACAACTCATTGACTTGTACTCTTGTGTAGGTACTTGACAAACTCTATTAAGTACACCACGACATACCTATATGACGTTGAAACATGATAAGCCATGATTGATAACTTTTGTTACGGTATTTGACTATAAGAGGCACAAGATATTATATAGAGTGTTTTATCAACTGTCAAAAACGACACCTTGGTTCTTTGACGAACCTATTTGGTGACTGTAACGAATATAAAAATATGCTAAGCCTTTTCCCTAATAACGTAGTTACTTGTATATATTTTTTTATATTATTGCGTTTGTCTGTAGTACGCCAGTAAATAAATATATTATACGTAATAAAATAGATGTAAAAGCTTGAAGTTTGAAGAAGTAATTCATTCTTAGTCAAATAAATTTACAAAGTATTAACAAAGTATAGTTTTCCTTCACTGTTAAAGCAGTCGGTATAAAAAATGGATTTTTGATTTGTTTTATTGTATTTAAGCCATGTCGGAAGCCTTATAGGCGGCTTGAAAACTTCTGACACTGGGGTTGGCCACTAGCCTCACGACCTCCACCAATTGGGACTTGGCACCCGTGTGTGGAGTATGGCCTAACCTTCCCAATGTACGGAAGAGATCCATGTCCCTGCAGTTAGGACGATATGAGTTGTTAATAATAATATAATTGGTACATAATTGTATTTGAGGAATGACATTTTATATTATATTTGTATGCCTTATTGGTTTATTTCGTACTTTGACTTTTTATGGAGTTGAAGAAGTCGCCGTAACACTACAAAACTAAAACTTTTGGTGTCTCAGTGTCCCATTTACTTGCCTATTTGCCTAATAGTGCTGAAATCTATTTGAAGATTAAGGATATTTTTTTATTTATTTCTTCCATTCTACAAATAGGTATCATATTAAAACTCATTGTAAAGTGCCAGCTCACTTCTGTACTTTACACCTTCATAGTGTTTTGATAATATTCTGCACCCTTACACCATGGTATCTGCTGGCAACGCAAACTGATAATGTTTTCTTTTTCAATAGGAGTACACGCTACCTTCCTCCACAATCATGGCCGAAGCCAAGGCCATGGTAGTGGTGGACGTGGTGGCGGTGGTGGCGGCGGTGGTGGTGGAGGTGGAGGTAGCAGTGGTGGCGGCGGTGGCGGCGGTGGCGGTGGCGGTGGTGGTCGTGGTTGGGGTAATGGAGGCTGGGGAGGCGGTATTCGGGGTAGTGGCGGAATCGGTGCCGGTGGCGGAATCGGTGCCGGTGGCGGCATCGGTGCCGGTGGCGGAATAGGTGTCGGTGGTGGAATCGGTGCTGGTGGTGGAATCAGTGCCGGTGGCGGAATCGGTGCTGGTGCCGGAATCGGTGCCGGTGGCGGAATCGGTGGCGGTCTTGGCATTGGTGGTGGAATCGGAATAGGTGGTGGTCTGGGAATAGGTGGCGGTCTCGGATTGGGTGGTGGTCTCGGAGTGGGTGGCGGTCTCGGCATAGGTGGTGGGCTTGGGTTCGGTGGCGGACTTGGATTCGGAAAGGGAAGAAGAGATTGGCGACGCCAGTACGAAGCCCTGATCCCTCACAACGGCGAAGACGGCAGCGATAAGTTGGTCTACACGACCTATGGTAACGGAAATTCTGGTGGATACTCTTACTCTGGTACTTCGGAGAGTAGGAATGGGGGCTATGGAGGCAGCGGAGCATATAGTGGCGGGAGTGCGTATAGTTACCCAACCCCGGTAGGTGGATTCAAAGAAACAGTGCCCCACGTCAGAAAAGCTCTGCCTCCCCTGATATACCCCATGGTACTCAATGTCTGAAAATAAAAGCTTACGTACTTTATTTGTTTTTTAACTGACAATGGACACTCCTGAAAGTCGATGGCAACCTACGGACGGGGTGTACTGCACTTTTGAAAGTTATATTTATTAAAATGTTTTTAATAGCTCTACATTTTTTTAAATCCCACTTGTCAGGGTAGTTGGAGTTGAGCACGTCTTGCAACTTCTCAACTAAGAAACATCACTACTGCGCCACCGGTTGGTTTAAAACAAAAACACTACTAATACGTACGATAGTGAAGCGAAGTTTACACGAATATAAATAGATTTAAACTGCTTGCATCAATAAAGTTTCTAAGTCGATTACTCTATGTCTTTGGTATATACATTAAACATAACTCTGGTCTTTGTCATGTATTAATTATAACCATAAAACCCCTAGATTATAACAAAAAACAACAAACAATGTTCTTGAGAATTTCAACATGTTTTCTATACCATGTTAGTTTGTGATTCCGCCGCTTCTATTACCATATTATTTTGGAATACAACACTACAGGTAAGATCCGTTAACAACCCATATCATCCCCACTGCAGGGGCACGGGTCTCTTCCTTCAACATCCATCATTTATTCAATTTCTAAACATTTAATTAAAATGCAAAATACACGACAGAGGCCAGAGTTAGACTCTATCTCTTCTTCATATAGGTTTATACATACATAGATATGGGAATATTTCTATGTCACGAAAAGAACATTTGGTAAGCCCTTGGCATTATCTCAGCCATGGATTAGATTCAAGTCAGTGTGTATTTTATACAAAGCTAGTATTTTATCATCCTTGAAAACTCAACACAACGGCTTCTGCTTATGTAACTGAACACTTTTTCTCCAGAAAACTATAGCCAAATCGAAAAAAAAAGCATTGAATTTTAATCCATAAGGTGGTGGAGAAAGTAAGATGAGTGATAGCAGCCATAGCAATACTGGAGGCGGTAGCAGTAATACCAGCGGTAGCTGTGGTCCTAACGATCCCACCGGTGCAAATTGTAAGCACGACTGTGCTACTACTAATGGCAAAAAGGGAAAAGACGGAGGAGGTGCTGAGCAAAGAAAAGGTGGAAGTAGCCAAGACAGGGGAGGTAGCGCTGAATGATAATCATGCTTAAGTACAGTATACAGGGTGAGTTTAAATTAGTCCTTGATACGAAAGGGTATGCATGTGCTCATGATAACGAACAACTTTCCCTAAGGAACCCATAGTCAAATCGCAAAAAAAAATTTGGAGTCTCCATACAAATCGAGAAACTGACTGGCCAAATTAGTATGAAGAGTCTAAAAATTTTTTTGCGATTTGACTATTGGTTTCTTAGGGAAAGTTGTTTGTTATCATGAGCACATGCATACCCTTTCGTATCAAGAACTAATTTAAAGTCACCCTATATATTTTATAAGGTTTGTGAGATAAAAGCGAGAAGCAATATACATTTTTTTTAATAGTCAATGCTCTGATTAGATGTCTAGACTTGTGGTTAAAATATCTTAGCAGATATGGGGTTGCCACTATACATTTGAAATATGAGCTGACCATTTAACACTTATGTAGGTACATGCTAGTGCAGGTGTAAAGATGCAGGAAAAAACCTATAATAAAGCGATAACTGAGTTGAAATAAAAAACATATGGAGGATTGTATGTTTAATGACAGGAGAATCAACTATTTAGAATGGTGATAATATTAAATTTAAAACCGGTCCCATGCAAAATAGGAATAAATCGGTTTACAAGATGATTCCGTGATGATTCCTAATGTTTAGTGTTCATTTTAATCAACTGCTCTTTCACTATATAGCTTTTTATGAGTGGGAGAAACCATTTTAACTAAAACCTTAGTATACTCTAGAATCCTCACGCCAGATACCTACAAATAATCAGCATATAAACATAATAGGTAGATTTATAGAAACTATATCGTAACTACATCTTACATAACGTTACTGTACCTAAGTCAATAAAATTGAATTCAATTAGGCAGCAATTAATTACTATAATTTTAGTACTCATTACATAACTAGAATGTGGTATAAAGTCATAGGCTAGGGTTTTTTCTGCTGACTTTTTCTAAGACCGAATCGCGATACGCTACGATTGCAAATTTTTCGACAAAATAAACGAAAGAGTAACCATTACATTACTCTGTTAACTAAAGGCAAGAGACTCAGGATGGGAATCATAACTAAAATTGTTTTCGCGTTGGGAATCCTCAAATGTGTTACTGCGGTCAATGGTAAGTTTTTTACTCTCAAATTCTTAATCGCAATATAATACCTCTTTTAAAATAAAATATTAAAAATATTTATTCAATGTAAGTAGTAGGCTGGTAGTAACCTTACCGAAGGTCATTTTTTTAGTATACCTAACACGAAGTTCCTTCTGCTCGAAACTAGTATAAATTTCAAGATGTATTTACGTAGAGCGAAGAATCGTCGGGTTCAAAATAAACATTCTACAGCACATTTTTTATAATTATTTTTTATTACTTTCTTAAAACACTATGGTTATGTTCTTTCTTTCAGTTACTGAAAGTATTCATGAAAACATGGCTAACCACATAGCAACGATTGTAAACCAAACCCTTGTGGTGACCGAAAATGTTGATAAAAACCTGATAAATAGCACAAGTACTCCTGGAAACCTAATGGAACCTTTATCGCCACAAAAAATCCTGCGTAAATATGAAGACGAAAATAAAGCAAGACAGGCAAAAATTGAGCTCAGACATAAGGCTCAGAGACGTCGATGGGGTCCAGAGAGAAACCCTTGGAGAGGTATGAAGACCCTAGAGTTTGGCCGTGGAACCTATGGTGGCACTTTCGGCAGCAAAGTCCCAGGATTTCTACAGACACCTATCGACAAAGTGAGAGATAGTATCCCTAAAGATTTATTTATCGGGAACGGTTACAACAACAAAGCTTTTAGATTTGCCAACAGGCAACATGGTGGTGTGCCCATAATAAGTCATACCGACGATAATGGTGGAAAAGGCTATTACGACAGTCACGAAAACAACCATTACCGTCCGTTTGTTTGGAAAGCTGGCAATGCGCACAAATCAAGAGCCAGCAAATCTAAAACTAAATTTGATTTGTCTCGTCATCGGGATCGTAAATAGATGTGTAATGAGTCATTACATAATGACACTGGCCAGGAATGCAGGTGGATTTTAATTACTGAACAATTAATCCTTAAGGACATGAAATTACGAATAAAGCTAAACAATTTTTCTCAAAGAACATATATTCAAATTTCAAAAAAGATCAACTTTTACTAGCCAGTTGGTATTTTTTTTTTTTGACATGAAATTACGAATAAAGCTAAACAATTTTTCTCAAAGAACATATATTCAAATTTCAAAAAAGATCAACTTTTACTAGCCAGTTGGTATTTTTTTTTTTTGGGAAAAGTTGTTTAGTTTTATAAAATATGTTTAGATCCCGCAAACTGAAACTTCTACTTATAATACTGAATAACATTTTGACTACAATTTTGCTGTACTCGCAAAATATATTTTGAATTTTCCATACAAAATCAATTTGTATTAGAAGTCTTGTATTAGAAATTTTCAAATCTTTTTTAACACCTATATTTTCGTGGTGCTAAGTATTTTTCACCAATTAAAAGTACCTAATTAAAAATATATTTATACTCGACACCTTATAAATTAAATCAGAAGTGTCTTATTAAACATTTCTAGTTCCTTGTATTTCCTACATCAGATGTCGGTAACAACGTGTTCGGTTCATACAATCGTTGATCTATACCTCACTTTCTGACCTGTCTTATTTTGGAAAATATTATTGTGTACCTACTCATCATTATTGATATTTCATAGAGCTGAAAAAACTCTTTATAAAGTTTATATAACGAACTTCATAACAAGGTTTCCAAACGCTATTAAATGTCACTGGAATTGAGTAGGTACGCCATAATATTTTCAAAAATAATAATAATAATAATAAAAAAATAAGTATACCTATATTGTAAGTTCATTAACGTAATGGGTAAACATTAAGCAAGCATTTAATTTATAGAAATAAAATATTTTTATAACAAAACACAGCCTTTTTTAATTTCAATAACAATTCATCGACATCATCATGTCACAAATAAAATTTTGAACATAAGCGTCCCATTCTGTTTCCACTCACACTCGGTACAATTCTAAAGTCATACATCCAGCGATATCCGGCATACAGATCATCAATCCATCAGATTACGAAGGATAAAACCATATTACGACTCGCGGTATCACTGGAGGACCTTCCCTACTCATCAGTCATCAACTGAAAATAGTTACGTCATAACGATCCAACTGTTTTAAAGTACGCGAGAGATAATGTACTTTATGTCAGGACATAAAGTACATTATCCCTTACTTCCTTTAAATCAGTTGGATGGTTATGGCATAACTATGGCCAATTCAACGAGCTACTTTCTTTCATTGGCATTCCATTGAGTTAAAAAAAGTATTAAAATTAACGTTTATCTTTATCTGTATTTTTGGTTCGATAAACCTTAAACCTAGCTGCTAACTAGCTCAGCATCCGAAGCGTACTAGTTAATATACGTACTTCCAGTTCAGAGTACCACATATTCGACTGACTCGGTGGCTCAGTCGTTAGCGATCCTGACTACTAATCCAAAAGCCGTGGGTTCGATCCCCACCAAGGGCAAACATTTCTGTGATGAGCAGATTGTTTGCTCTGTGTCTGGGTGTATTATATCTATATATGTATGTATTTAAATGTATATGTGTATGTATATCAGTCTCTGGTTCCCAAGATACAGGGAATCCTAGTTTGGGGCCGTGTGTGATTTGTCCCGCAGTATTATATTATATTATTATTAATATATAGGTCATCGTACTAGACCAGTTCCACAAGTCACGGATGTTCCATCACGGATTAATAGATGAATCATATTTGGGTATGGTCATATATAGGGTGACATTAAATTAGTTCTTGATACGAATGGCTATGCATGTGCCATCATATATACGTATTTTATAAGGAACTACAAACGAACGAAATATTAATTGTACACTTCAATCCTAAAAGTGCAGAACACTGACATGAGAGTGTATAAACCATTTATACTTAAACTTTGTTTCGTATTTAGAAGGTCAGACTCATTACTTAATAATATAATCTCCTATAATAATCAAATGACAGCATATTTTTAAACTTGCACAGTCCTTATATTTAAAGGCTCGAGTCTGAAAGGGTAATATTCAAAACTTTCGTAGTCACCAAAAAGAAACAAAAATGAACGACATAACAAAAATGAATGTTGTTACAAAATAATAACAAAAATGAAATATAAGGCTCGTGTTACAGGGAAGAAAAAAACGATAGTTTTGTAAAAAAAATAAGCGGACTCAAAAGTGTTTTTGGATTTTACAAATGTAATTATTTTCATTGTTTATTACTATATAGCAGTATTATAGTTATAACGTTTTGACAATAAAAAGTATTTTGGCGAAGTTTACTTTTTAACATAAGTCTAAGGAACCCAATAAGTATACCTACTTCCTATTATTGTATAGTATGTTCGTAATATTGTCAATGCTTTTCATGTAAAATTTCAATATCACTACTTTAGTTGTCAAATATTTTAATGCTCCAATCCCAATCAGTAAAAATGATCTTCATACAATGTAGAATAGAATAGAAAACATTTATTAGGAATAAAAAAAACAAGCACAAATAACGTAGATATTCTTAAAAAGAATTTATAATTCAAAGTCAATTTTCTTCAGCACAGTTATCATTTTTTTTATATCTTAAATAAAGATTTGATAATCTGCTACATCACCAAAAGGAATATCTAATTGTTGACATAAATTGATGTACCCCAAAACACGATGCATACAGAAAAACGCAAGTCGACAAGATGGGTGACTGTCAAAACTGCTTCTTCCTGATTGCCTGATTCAGTACTCATAGTGTTCGCATTTTAAAAATATTATTTCCACAAATTGTAAGCGTTACAAATATGAGTTACAACTATGAAGAAATTCGTGGACCCTTATTTGAAAGGTATTTTATTTAAATTAAAGATAATTTTTTATGTATGAATTTGTTTAATATCCTTAGTAATCATGACAGAAAACAATCCGTAGAACTTAATTGTCAGAAAAAGGTAAAAAAAAGTCTTTTACTTTTAGGAAAACAGTGGGGTAAAAAAGCAAAATATTTTATTAAAAAAATAAGCCTAATACATTTTATTGTTCGCAAACACTTCTCGAAACGTTGAGTGTACAAGTCCCGCGTGGTAGGGACTTTGTACTAGGTAGAAAAAAAATATTGACGATTTAAAAGCATGTGTAAAGCAAAAACATTTTGAGTTTGAGTTTGAGTTTGAATATATGGGGTTTGAATTATTTAAGATTAATCCACCGTATACGGCCATATAAGTTCTTGTAAAAATATGCAGTAATTTTAATATAGCATAGGTGGACATTTTATCATGTGGAAATGTACGATAATTTTGAACATTACCCAAAAGTGATCAGAAGTACGCCCTCAACAAGTACAATACCAGTTGTCGGTATGTCCGAGCTAAATCCAACGAAATCTTTTTTTGAAGGCTTTTTAAAAATTGGTCCTGCTCTAAAAGCTATTTGACGGATTTAAGATTAAATAACTAAGATTACTTTTTTTGATTAAAGCTTATGGAGGCTAAAAATACTTTTAGCTAGATTTTATAAGGGTTGATGATGGTTTATTTTTCGATATTTTACTGCATAACTTGTTTATGACTGAAGAGACTCATCCCTTTTATAGATCAATCAGTTAACATAGTACCTAAGCCTAGAAATTACTACGGAAATAGGTAGATCAAGAAAAAAATTACAAGGTGAAATGTACAAAATGACATTACAAGAAAAGTGTTGTAATTGAATATTTCACGCAATGTATATTTCCTAATAAAAAATAAAAATAAAAATTTTATTCTTCATTTGTGTATTGTTTTCTAAATGATTCATTTTCTTATACTATGTACCAGATATATTAGATATTTACTTGTCTGTATATTGAAGACTTCTTCCAGACCAATAATCTTCATCATAGTTTTTTAATATTCCATAACCATAGCTTACATCAAAATCTTGATTGCTTTTATGGTAAGGTTCGGCTTTTACCCTGTTACCCCACCATTCTTGATTGCTATTATTTCTAAAACTGGTTTTCATTTGATTTTCCTTTGCAACATATAAATCGTTGTTTTCATTACCTGAAAAGTTGTGGTCAAAATCAGAAACTTGAGTGTCTAAATATGTATAATAACACGTAATATTTTACAAAGAGCTTCTACGCCTTAAGCTTAACAGCTTTTCTAGTGAAACTAATGGTACCAATAGTAAAAGAAGCAAAAAAAATTTTAAAGAAAAAACTGTTTCAATATGTATGTAAATATTTAAATTTTAGTATAAATAAGTGCACGTGTAACGTGCTATGCTTGGAGATTAATGCGTGATCGATTCAGAAATCCTCATTTCATACATAGGAGAACCAAAGTCATCGACATAGCTAACAGAATCGCTAAACTGAAGTGGCAGTGGGCGGAGCACATAGCTCGTAGAACAGATGGCTGTTGGGGCATTCAAGTTCTCGAGTGGCAACCGCGCACCGGAAAACGCAGTATAGGCAGGCCTCTCACTCGTAAGACCGATGACCTAGTAAAGGTTGCGGGAAGCCGCTGGGTGCGGGCAGCGCAGGACCGGTCGGTGTGAAAATGAAATCCTTGGGGGATTTCTCCAGTAGTGGACGTCCTTCGGCTGATGATGATGAGGATGATTATAAATAAGTGATATAAAATATATTTATAGTGGAGAACTTACCAACGGTGGCAGTAACGTAAATAGAGGTTTGAAAAGTCAAAGCTAATAAGTATGAAACGAAAATCTTCCGCAAATGAAGAAACATTCTGCTATAAATTATTTCTGGAATATTTAGTATCTCAAGGATCGGCACCAACTAAATCTGGGTTTGGTGTTCTATGAATAAACGAAAGCAAACGGTAGTTTTTCTTTGAAAGTTTTCTACCTGTCGGTAGTCAAAGAGATGAAGTCTAATGAAATTAAGAAAAAAACGCTGTAAAATTTTATGAACTCATCAAAAATGCTGTATCGACTGGAAAAACCGAATAGCAATTTTGCGTAACAGTTTTTACTTATTTGTAAACTCAACATTCATTAACTCATTACAAAGCCAATCCCTTTGAGTAGCGATAGATACAAAACCTTGATACAGGACCTTGATACATGATGTTAAAAGAGTGCGTTTGAAATTTTAAGGGGTTACTCAGAATCAAATATGGAATACAGAAAAAGTATTGGAAAATCAAATTTTTGAGTTCTTGGTGTGATTTCTGAAGGGAATACCATATTTTCACATTTCATTTTATATTTCCTGTATAAATGCGTCAGTTACTTTATTTGTGCATCCGTCTTTCAAAGCGTCATGATTTTTTGTTCAGAGATAGTTTGCGGGATTGGAACTAACATAAACTACATTTTATCGTGCAAAAATATGGTATTCCCTCCAGAAATCACACCAGGAACTCATAAATAATGCAATTTGAGAAAGCAACGCTTAACTACTGAATCAGTTTTATTGAAATTCGGAATATACCTTAGATAAAGGGAACAACATAACATAGGATAGTTTAAATCCAAAAAGCTCATTTCCGTACTGGGTACCTCGTCTTAAAAACGATATCAATATCAAAAACGGACCAGCCGCGAGTAAAAGCTATTTTTCTATAAAATCAGAAACTTATGCGTCGTTCATAAAAATTCAATGCCGAAACAAATAGTAATGACTTTGTACCTACTAGGTAGAAAAAAAATTCGATTCGATTTAAAGAATGTGTAAAAGCATCTATCTACCTACTTAAATGAAAAACATTTGGATGATGAATATTTACTTGTACTTAGTACGAGTAACTCCTTCTGATCTAAGCTATTAATCTACTACTAACATCTAACAATAAATTAATTACTTTGCTTGACACAAGTATTACCAGAGACAAGTTATATATTTCTCTGGTATTACTGAGTAATTTTCAATTAGTAGTTTTATTTCAAATTATAGCGGCTTTTTATCTTTCTCCAACGTTTTCTACTCCCAACGCAAATTAAAGTTATCATTATTTATTATGTTATTAGCCAGTAATATCAATCAGTTTTGGCGACTTTTTAGATTTAGTTGAGTTTAGAGAAAGCCGTGGAAAATTCCCTGTTGCCATTTCCCTATTCCTTAGTGCCTATTTTTTTATCACTCTTAAGTCTTTTTATTTACATATTAACATAAGTCCACACAAAATAAAAAATAAAAAGACAATCAAAACAATAGTCTCGTGGGATACGAATCCGGACACAAAAAGCAAGTGGCTCGCACCGAAACGGCTATGCCCGTAAGTACTTTTGAACAGCAGTTAAAAATAAGCATCATATGCGTTAATATTTTATGTATATTTCGTCCAATCTCCCTAAAATGAATGTTTTTGAAGATAATTCCCTCATAGATCTATTTCAGGTGATTTTTAACCCCTTATCCTAGATTTTCGACGAAAGGTTTCAAGCCCTTTTCAAAATTGTTGGAACACCTAACTCGTTTAATAGTATAGGATAGGATAGGATAATAATGTATCGTATATTCGTAAGAACACGAAATTTACGTCCTTACAGTAACATTAAAAGCAAATTAGTACCAATAAGTATTTAGTACTTTTGTAATGAAACTGCTAATTGAAAATCACTTTGTATTACTTGTGAAAAGCAAACTAATAAATGACATAGCGTTAGTAGTAAATTGAGTATAAGTCCCTTGGAGAAAGTTGCTCAGTTTAATGAATGGAAGCCATACTTAATTATTTTCAGGTATTCCAGAGGCCCCATATCCTGCTATATATGTTTCTTCATTTGCAGAAGATTACCATTGTGCTAGCTTTGACTTTTGTAACCTTTAATAACGTTATTGCCATCATTGGTAAGTTTTTCTTAGAAATATTATATCACTTATTTTCTCAGAATCGGTCAATAAGCAAAAAGGGTCAACCTTATATTATTGGTACTATTAGTTCCATAAGGAAGGCTTTTTAATTTCATGCGTAGAAGCTCCTCGTAAAATATTATGGTAACAATGTATGGATTATTATTATGGGTTAGGACGCCTGCGGGCACACGCGGGTGTTCAAGTCTCTGGGTGGACTCATTACACCCTGTTCCCGGATTGGTACGCAAACAGTTACTGTGTCCCTGCAGTCACCCCCTCCGAAAACCTTGAGCTCCTCCTACAGTACTCCGCTTTATGGCCGATCTCTAAGCTCACATTCCTCCGTTTCGATCCTATCATACCCAAAAATTTCCCACCTAAGCCTGCTGAATAGTGAGCACTCTGTCAGAAAGTGCTGGCTGGTCTCCACCTCTCCACAATCGCTACAGGTGTTATCTGTATAAATACTAATTTTATTATATTTACACACTTTTAATTTTTTGGAATTGACAACAACTTTTCAGAGAATAATAACAACGATTTATATGATGCAAAGGAGGAACAAATAAAAACTAGCTTTAAAATGGGAAGTAATCAAGAATGGTGGAGTAATCTCAGAGTAAAAATTGATTCTAAGCATAAAGACAGTGAAGATTTTGATGTAAGCTATGGCTACGGAGTATTGGAAGATGATGATGAAGAATATTGGTCCGGCAGCAGTCTTCATTATAATGATAACAAACATACAATCTAGTAAATATCTCCTAATCTGGAACAATTAAATTCTTTTTACGAAGAAGAATCATACTTAGAAAATAAGAAAACATAAATGAAAACTTTGTTTAAAATTATTTTTATTTTGAAATATTACATTTCATGCCATACATATAAAAGGTTATGATTACAGTTAATCATATTCAGTTGCAATTCTTTTCGTATCTATTATATCCGTAATAATTTCTGTGCCTTCTATCTTTATTATTCGATCTATAAAAGGGACGACACTTTTTGTAATTTTTTGGATAGTAATTACAATATCTTTTGCTGCTTTTTTTTTGAGCTGCATCCTCGAGCTTTATTATAGCGATTGTTATAAAATTTTCCTTTGCTTAGTTTGGTCTCGTAGCTAGTACTATCACTGTTACTGTCGCCATTTTGACGATCGCTGTCTTTGCCCCAATGAGTTCTACTACTCGTTGTTCGGTAATAAATGTCTGTTTTTCGATCATGGTCATCATATTTAAATGCGTTTCTATTTTTTTGCCTATAAAAGGTATTAAATCGCTCACCATAGTGATTATCCTTTTCATTGTATAGCAAACCATAATTTCTATTATGGTCATTTCTGTGTTGTCCTTCTTTATTTCTATTGAAGAATTTATGTTCGAAACTTCCGCCTTCATTGTATTTTTTGCCTCAATATACGTCACTGTTGTGAAAGCTGTGGAAATTTTGCTGATTTAGTTTGTCATTAGGACCTTGAGTACTGCCATCTTTATTATAAATCAAACCTAAATTTATGTCTCTATGGTTATTTTTACGAGTCTCTGCTTGTTCTTCTTGATTGTATCTTCTATCTGAATTCACGAAGTAACTGTTATCATTTCCTTGGTATTTTTGGTTGTTTACTCTGTCATACTTATCTTGAGGACCGCCACCTTTATTTTCAATTGAACGATAATTTATATCTGTAAAGTGCATTCTGTTATTTCCTTTTTTGATTCTACTAGTTTGACGATTAATATCTTCATTGTACCTTCTACCCAAATTAACGTAGTAACTATCATCTTTTCTGTGGATTTCTGGCTTGTTTAGTCTTCTATAGATTTCTTGGAGATGGCCATCTTTAGTGTCGATTGAATGTGAATTTATATCTGTGTGGTCTATTCTGTGGTGTCCGTCTTCGTTTATACGAGTTGAAAAACTTACACCTTCATTATATCTTTTTCCTGAATTTACGTAGTAACTGTTGTCATTTCCGTAGTACTTTTGGTCATTTAGTGTCTCATAGATTCTATGGAGACTGCCATCTTTGTTGTCGATTGAATGTAAATTTATATCGATATGGTCCAGTCTGTTATGTCCTTCTTCGTTACTATGAGTTTGAAGACTTTCACCTTTATTGTATCTTTTAACTGAATTTACGTAGTAAATGTTATTATTTCCGTAGTATTTTTGCTCATTTAGTCTATCACTGCGATCTTTATATATATCTTTGCGGTTCTTAATGCGGTGCTCTTCTTCGTTTCTATGAATTTGTAAACCAACACCTTCATTATATCTTTTACCTGATTTGATGTCATTTCCGTGGTTTGTTTCATAATTTATATCGTAATTACGTTGTGGACTGTCACTTTTATTGAATATATTTTGAGAAATCATTTTATTTTTGCTCTGGTCCTGATATTTGCTATCACTTATGTAATGATGAGTATTTTCATTAACCTTGTTACTTTTATCTTGTGTATTTTGGTGATACGTTTCGTCCTTTTTGTTTTCGATAGTCACTTTTTCATCGGGGATGCTATTTTTTGTTACTAAAAGTAGTTTTCCATCACGACTGCTCACTGTAAAACGTTTATTTAATGGTTATTAAAAGCAGGTACCTTCTACCTTCTCTGTTTCTTTTTATTACTATTTCTAAAGAAATTCGCTATAAAAACACATCTTCTGGTAAAATGTACCACCTTTACCTACTTATTGCCTTTTTCCTTTCATATGTCCTAGTTTACTACTTACTACAGTTTTGGGAAAAGATACGATACATACGATCGATACAAAGAGTCTCAAAATTACCACAGTTTCCTCTCGAACCTATTTTCCAGTAAAAGCCTTTATTTGTTATTTCTGTTAATATATTTGGGCTAATATCTTCTAGTCTGTAGTCTTTTTGCCCGTTAGGTAAAGACATACCTGGCCATAAACCTGACGCTCCAGTAGCAATTCTGCAACACAAGCCTAGCAGGAGAAGTGTCCCACGCGACATTTTGTTGAAGTCCAACATGTGGACTGACCTGCGGATAGCATAGCAACCTACTTTAATTAAATATACACATAAATTATAATAATAAACAAAACTAATACAGAGTGTTACAAAATAGGTGTAGTATGCTAAATGGGCCTTTTCCTCATACATAATACTGATCAATTTTCCCAAAGCAACCAACTATGCACTCCGTGAATATCTAACTATAATTTCACAAAAAACCGTCTGAATAAAATGCGTCCTGTGTCATCACGTCACCTCTTTTATAATGAAACGGACATACAAACTGTAGTAATGAAGTAAAAATTTTTTGCACGTACATACATACATACACCTGAAAACATTAACCCTCTGCTTGAGCAGTTCAGTATAAATTGGCAGAACAGCTAAGCAATTTGCATGGACCATCCAGTCTTTTTTTAGTCATTACCTTGAATTTCTCGGGAAAATTTATACCAATTATATGTCTTACACCAAAAACCATTTCCGTAACTTAATTATTATAATTTTGGCTACATCCTATTAAGCTTGTATCGGCAAACGCGCTCAACTAATTTTAGACTCTATTGGCTGGTGTTAGTCTCCAAACTGACTATAGGCAAAGCTTTGCTGATAATACTATGCTTACTCGTATTATCAGTGTGACATGACGGCTTACTCATACTTAAATTAGTAACTTTGATGCATTTAACCATTTTAGAAAATTCAAGTTTAATTAATTCAACAGGAAAATAGGCATTTGAACAATTATTTTGTTTGTCCTTCTTGAATGACGTTTTTTACAATAAAATATTTCCCTAACATTATATCAATTAAATTCAATATACGATACTTACTGTAAAAACAGAAACATATCCGTATAAGAACAAAAAGAGAATTAAGTTACAATGGGAGGCCTTATTGCTAGCAAGTTTTTCATTTCATTTCATTTATTACATTAAAATACACAAATTACATCATCATCACAGGTTAAAAACCTAAATCGATAATGCACACCGTTATTCCTAAAATCTAGCTTTAATACATTGCCCTTAAAAAATCAATGTCAATTTCAATCTAAGTTGGAATTTCCTACACGTAACACGTTCCTATACAAGGAAAACAAAGATAGAATTAAGACAAGGACTGGATAGAAGAGACTATACTCCATTTATTTGGGTTTTTAATAAAATGTAAACAATCTTGATATATGAATTTTTGGCCATTAAGATTTTCCGTCAATTCACAAAAAATCTTCATAGTAATTAGTAACATTCATTCACAATTCTGCGTTACGAAACTTACGAACTTATCAGTTGTATGGATAGTACAAAAAGAATTTTCAGATTTCAGCAATGTCATAGCGATTTTAATTTCTACTGTAATGGAGTGAAAAAAACGTGTCGCAATACTTTAAGATGGGTTTCCAAAAAAAAAGAATTTCTTATGAGGTAGTCATTAGATTTTTTGTTTATTTATATTTAATTTAACTACTTACATATCGCGGTTGTTTTAATGCGGGTTTTCCCGTTGTATCATAATTATTTGACCCAACGTTGACCCTAGAGTTTGCTTCGCCAGATAGGCACTGAGACCCAGCTAGGGCTGACAAAAACAGTAAAGTGTATACAACTATTCTGTACATACAATGTAAACTACCGGCATCATACCTTTATACATTTATGTGCATTGCAATATGTTGTAACTTAATGATCTATACAAATATATTCTTTATCTTTTATCATAATCATATACGCCAAAAGACGTCCACTACTGATCAAAGGTCTCCTCTAAGGTTTTATTTTTAGGTCCTGCGCTGCCCGCATCCAGTGGCTTCCCGCAGTCTTCACTATTTCGTATCTATATTATTTACAAATTTTATTTATTATTTTAGTTTTACAAGCTATTCTTTTAGTCGCATTATAGTTTATTGCACGCGAATTCGCTCGCAAACAATGCTATTTACCTATCCCACGGGAACCACATAGGAATCGGGAAAAGATAGCCCATGTCTCCACGTCCAGGCCAAACGTTAAGATAGATTGAGGTGTCAAGAGGGATATTTTTTTTCATGATAGATATGTAGGATATAAATTGTGTTATAAGATTACTAACAAATACATACAGTAAGGTCACCTTAGCTGGTCTTACTCTTAAGTGCGATTCACACCGCGAACGGACGGACGCTAAACGGGCTAAGCGAAGCTAAACGAGCTAAACTATGCGAGCTAAGAGCGCTAAGCTAAGTGGGTTCACACCGAAAAAGGAAATTATTGAACTCACGTGATAAATTCTTCTATGACGAATGAAAACGATGTAGTCGTGGCTCAGTGCGGCTTGCGTGGTCGCGTCGATCACGCAGGTTAACTTACTACAGACACGGTCATAATCTAGTTGGGTTTGACTTTTAGTAGTATTTACCTCGACTGTTTCCGTGCCTTGCAATGTACGTAAAGCTATTGGTGCTAGCTGCTATCGTTAGATGGCAATCGTTAAGCCATGTCAAAGGTCTTACAGGCGTCTTGAAAACTTCTGATACTGGGGTTGGTCACTAGCCCCACAACCTTCACAAATCCAGACTTGGCCCCCGTGTGTAGAGTATGGCTTAATCTTCCCGAGGTATAGGAAGAGACCCGTGCCACTACAGGCGGGACGAAATGGGTTGTTACGTGAATGAAAACGACCGCTACGCGCGGGGCGCGCCCTCACCTCCCGCCATATGTAGACAGCTTAGCTTAGCTGGGATCGTCGGATAGTTCGCTCGCATTATTCACGTCGCTCGCGTAGTTTATGTAGTTTAGTTCGCAGTGTGAACCAAGTATGAAAAAATGTGGAAAACTAAGTTCGCACGGCCCGCCAGCCCGCTTGCCCGCTCGTGGTGTGAACCGCGCTTAAGCTCGATATTTATTCAAATAACCGAAGAGTAGTAAAACATATCTATCGTCCTCTCTTCTAATATTGCTGTGCCCAAACTGGGTTCATGTTGTACTGTCTACATTTTATGTCCACCTTTACAAACAATATGGAATGCAATAAAAATATTGAATATATTGAGTATTTAGTAAATGTTATTGTTAGTATAATAAATCACGGCAAGCGGCAAATTGTAAATGTTTGCCATGACACTAAATAACTTTTTACAAACTTTTAAAAAAATATAATAATACGAATTTTCTCAAATTGACTGATCAGTTAGTATAGAAAGTGTTTACTTTTGCCCCGATTTTATAGGTTTTATAGGAAATTTTATCAGTTTTTATTTGCCACTATCACAATACATAACTAACTAACTATATTAAATAACTGTACTAAAGTCACACTGTATGGACCCACAGTATAAGGACATTGTACAGTATGGGCACTCTCTGCCGCTCTGAAGGCTACCTCACCCCCACTGTGTGACTTCTAAGTGACCAAGTTGTCAAGAGATTGGCAAACCAAAGAAAACTTTACTTTAATTAGGAGAGTGGTAATGGCTTCTAAGGCTATACAGTCTTGTCTTATGTATACTGTATTCACTTCATTAAAAATGTCTATTTGAAAAAATCTGTCGTTTATGTTCAATCTGTCGTTAAAAGTTCTTCTATTTTCGGAAATATCAATTTCTAAATACGTCAACATAACAAAAACAAGTGTGACCTGGCTGTATAACAAAGAAGCCTTAGCCTAAGCAGCCCTAAATACTCACACACACAGTAACACGTGTACAGACATGAAAAAGTGTCAAATTTCTATGTAGTAAACAATAACGCGATATTTGTATGAAGGGTTCGGGGTGTGATATGGACCATATTATATTTTAGTTTAAAGTATATTATTTTGTGACCCACTTTCTAAAATTATATTTTCATCCAAAATTGTCTTCGCTTAATAGAATCAACAAAATTTGCGGTAAATTACGTACTTACTTATATACCTGAGGTGAGTGTATTTTATAATTATGATGTTTAGAGATGTTTAGTAAATCCGCAAACAGTATACAATATAATATATTAATAGTTACATACATATGTAGTTATTTTATATCTAATACCTAGAGGTACGGGATACATTAAAATCATTGGCAAAATTGTAAACTAAGACCACGGTGGTCTTAGTTTACAATTGACTAAGGTGCATTGATGCGCGGGTACGTTTTATTATGCGAAATCACATGCTACTTTGCAACATTCCTGGACACAGTTTAAGGGTTTTTGGGACCAAAACGTTATTTTTCGTAGTGCGCTCCAGTGACACTAACTAATGCACATCTGATCTCGACCTGTGGCGATTACGCCCCGTTTATGATCATCATTTCTGCCATTGTATAAGTATCAATAGGGTTTTTCACCATTTTTTGAAAAGTATCTCAAATTGATCATTAGGTGAGAAAAAGTAAAAAATATTTTTTTTAATTTTTTTTGAAACCTATAAGTACCCCAAAAATACATTTTAAATTACCATTTCCAATTAGCGCGCGAAAACGATAGCCGCCATGATGCTTAGGTCGTGACGTCATTTCAGGAGTAAACAAAACAGCTCTGTACTAAAATTTTGACACATATCGCGAGCAAAATGTCATTGTTTACCACTATTGTGACGTCACCTGACAACCAGCATGGCGGCTGTCGTTTCAGAGATTTGAATAACAGATTAAAAAACTTGATTTTAGTAAATCAAAAATAAAATGTTATTTTTTCATTTTATTGTATAGAAATCATATTAAATCGATTATGTATTACAAATACCACAGTAAATAAGCAGTTTTAGATTTTTTCTTGTATAGAGTAAAATACCCTATTGTAGACTGACAATAGTAGACTGACTCGGTGGCTAAGTGGTTAGCGCTCCTGACCCTCGTGGAACCTCGTATTAGGTAGATAAAAGAATGACGTTCGAAAAGTGTACACTGCTACCTACTTCGAATAAAATATGTTCATTTTGACCACTGATCCGAGAGTCATGGGTTCGATCCCCACACAGGGCAAACTTTTCTGTGATGAGCAGTTTTTTTATATAATAAATTGTTTATCTGCCAGTGTGTGTGTGTGCGTGTGAGTGTGTGTGTGTGTGTGTGAAGCTTTTGCTCTAAATCTGTGTCTAAGAATTGTTTGCTCTGAGTCTGGGTGTATTATATCTATATATGTATGTATATGTGTACGTATATCAGTCTCTAGCTCTCATAGTGCAGGTAATCCTAGTTTGGGGCCAGATGACCATGTGTGATTTGTCCCGGATATTATTATTATTAATTGATACAAACGTAACCTTAAAACCTCAGTCTAGACACTGACACTTCGATCTACGTTACCTACGAGGCCAGTTAGAGCAAGCTGTGCATTACTTTTAGGACAACCCTCACTTTGTTTTTAAAATGTCAATTACCCTTATCAATTTGAGCGACGAGCTCATATATTATAATATTGTAGCTATGTATGTGCAAAACAGTTAACAGTTGCAGTGTATAATAATATGTCGCGTTTTGCGCTAGCTGTAGTGGCCCTTGGGGTTTTTATAAGTGTTTCTGCAGGTAAAGACTATTAAAGTAGAATAACTTATTAGTGTATATATTTATAGTATTTATGTCTTTTTTAATTGTATAAATTTTTATGTATCTATGGGCCTGTACATTAGCTACTAAGTTGCCTGAAAATAAATGAATAATAATAATAATAATTAAGTTATATTAATTTTCAACAACTTGAATTCAGACATTTTATTAAGGCCATAAGAAGATTCAGTCTGGAAAGTCAATGTGTAAAAATTAAAAAAAATTGTAGCAACGCCACTCATTGTTTAAGTTCACATCAAAGCAGGCTACAAAGTTTGCGTTTTCAATCATTTTCTTTGCTTTCAATCAAGTATAAATTTAACTTTAACAATTTATATTATGTGGTTTCCATTATAATAGTTTTAATTCCAATTATGATAAAAAAATATTATATTAAATGTTGTAACTCTTTTATTGACAGTTGTTAAGCTATTCAGCAATTTTTATGATTGTTTTCCATTTAACTTGTTTTTTATTATTTTAGTTTTCTGTTTTCAACTCAGATTTCAATAATCAAAGTTTTTATACATTCGATACTCTTTCGGTCGTAGTTCTATACTAGTGTTGATGTATTATTTTATATTTATGCTTATTTTGTTTCGTCAAGAAAAGGTCAAAAAAGGACATCTAAATCATTGTAATTGAGTAAAAATACTGGGAAATAAATGAATACCAAAATAATGATAATTATTTGTTACAGAACATCATCGAAAAGACACTACAAAATGCGAAACTTGCGGGCCTAATATTGACACCATCGTTCAGGTTCCAGATCATATCCAAAACAATTATGGTCGCAGTAATGGCAAAAGCTATATTACTAGAAATGACAGAGGAAACGAGGATAGCATGAGACATGGCAGTGACTATCGCAGAGATGGAGGCAGAAGCGAAGAAGACGGCAGTAGAAGAATCCACGAATCCATCCATCGGGAAAATGGTAGTGACTATCACAGAGATGGAGGCAGAAGCGAAGAAGACGGTCGTAGAAGAAACCATGACCATCGGGAAAACGGTGGAAGCGATTGCACATCTGATAGGCATGACAGAGACAGGTATCCAAGTTCTAACAATCACTATCAAAGAAGCAGTCATAGTAGGAGTAACAGGGGAGATTCTGGAACTGATATAAGACATTACCATCAAAATCCGGTAGTAGATAGCCACCACAACAGTAGAAGTTATCACAACAGTCATGGTTATGATAATAGCCACAGGAGAAGAGACGATGACGACGATAAAAAATCTTACTCCCACCGCCGATTTAGTAGTTCGAGACATAGTAATTTCAGAAGGGATAATAACAACGGGAAAGAAAATCGAGGATATGGAAGCAGTAAAAGCCGTAGAGAAAACAGACACTATTAAAACAAAATGGAAAATTGATTTGAAAAATAAGATAAAAGTAGAGATTAGAAAGGGAAAATGAGAAATACATATAAACAATAGAACATAGGAATCAGCGACTTATCGATAACGTCACTACTTTACAAGCTAATGTTATTTTTATAGTTATTTTAATTAATCAATGAATTCTAATTAATCAATTATTAGTTTTAATTAATTCGTCCAGATTCCATATCGTCTGTGAAGGTCACGACTGGTAATAGTAGATATCACAAAATTATATTTGAGTTCCCCACGATAACTAAGCCACCTGGTACTCCACGCGTTGTTAACCGTAACACTGGACCACCAACTCAAGACGGATCGACCTCCGGTCTCGGAGGGGAGCGATGTGGCGACATAATTATATCGTCCTAACCATAAACTTATCTAGAACGCAATCTAGTTCGGGGGTGTATGCATATACAGGATGTAACAAAATTGGTGTAGGACCTGTTAACTGGGGATTGTACTCATCATACTGAATAACTTTGGTTCTACGACTTTGCTCAAATTACAAAAAAAATGAATTTTCATATAAATTTATCATCTGTTTTGCTAATTTTGTATGGATAGTCCAAAAACTTTTTTGCGATTAGACCAAAGTCGTTCAGTACGATGAGTAGAATCCCCAGTTAACGGGTCCTACACCAATTTTGTCACACCCTGTATACAACTACCAACCATCAACGGTTGGACTACGCCCGGTCCCCAGGCATGCCACCTCGCCTGGCAAAGGTACCTCCATTTTCCTCCGAAGATTAACGCTGCGAGTGCACTGAGACGACACGACACGACACGGTAAGAACTGACAGATGATGACGTCACAGTCCGATCCAGTCGCTGTACATTTTGTATGAGCGCGTGTGCTCTCATCCGACACTAACATTCTTACCGCACTTACAACTTATAGAACGGATCTTATTTTATCGGCTCTTACTAGTCGCTGTACATTTTCTATGAACGCTGCTGCACTCATACGACACTAACATTCTTACCGGATGAAACGAAGTGTTGTGCATCATTTATCGACATATGTAAAGTTTAGTTATCGATTTACATGGTATATTAATATGATAATGTTTTATAGGTACAGAAATCAATATACATTTATAGAATATTCAAATGCATAGGTATATGTGTAGATATATTATGATATTTTGTATTAATTGGAAAAAATATGATTTAAGAAAATGTGTAAGTAAAGCATCTACGTAGATAAAAAATACTTTGATTTTCAATAATTTTTACATATTTAGGTTGTGTACTCTAACCACCCAAGTGCTTTAATTAATGTAATGCGGTTTTAATAAAAATACAACGTTCTTTTTATTTGTTGTACCTACAGAAATTTACATACACTTTTAGAATATGCAACTTCTATGCATATTCTAAATTTATTTTAGATATGGTATTTTTAATATGGTAGGTTTTATGAAGTAACCGCCATTTTAGACGTATTAAAACTCTTGGTTACCTACCTATGCTTTTACTTTACGCTGTATTTATAACAATAACGCCAATAATTGGCGTTGGCTAAAAGCCGGGCACATTTTCTATAGTACTGCGCACAACACTATTCAGAAACTACTGCTACATAATTTTTTCATATCCTCCAAGAACAGTCAAGAGTGAATCGGTGGGACCACGAGTAATCAGTCAATTACTCGTCGACCCACCAGTGGGTTAACGCGGTGAGACTACGAGTCGGGAGCGGAAACAATGACGCGACGACGACGCTTACTATATGGCTCGAGTAGTGGAATGATTATTTCGGCTCTTATTTTATCGGACCAGTGCACTCGCGTACATCCTATAGTTTTTAAGAGGAACGACAGATGGGCGTGGCTTGGCTGTCGGCTCTTGTTTTATCGCCCGGTGGACACGCGCCGTAAGAATACACAGTTCCTACAAGACATTATTTCAGTAATAAGTAAAAACAGTTATCTTTAAGACCTTAATGAGCAGGTTGATTTTTTCATAGAAT
Organism: Coleophora deauratella; assembly: GCA_958295455.1. Lineage (NCBI taxonomy): Eukaryota > Metazoa > Arthropoda > Insecta > Lepidoptera > Coleophoridae > Coleophora > Coleophora deauratella. Next base: position 17,720,463 of record OY282392.1, on the reverse strand, counting down.
ATATAATACAAAAGTAAGATCATGCAAGAAACGTGTTTTATTTTTGCTCAGTTATCCAAAACTTTAATTGTTACAGCAAAACCGATCATGGTTTTTATAATAGGAATTTATTCGTATTACTTACAAGCGATGATTTCAGTATAAGTCAATGCTTATAAGTTTGTTCAAAATTGGCCGAACGAGACAGGATGTGTGCATATTGATTAAAAAAAAAACTACTTCCTTAATCTATATCTCATTATTAATAGAGTATATTATAGATATTAAAGATTGTACTGTTACAAGGCTGGCATGGCTTACTAGATGTCGCCACTTGATGTCGAACCATGTCGAAAAGACAGATACATCTGTTTGAACTGAACAGTAATAAAAACGAGCTTCAAAGCTGTTATTATTGTACGAAGTTTATAATAGCGTAAAAGAACTTTTTATTTTTAATCGGCTTCATTTTATTTTTTCACAAGTAACCATTGGTAAAGAAGCCCTCAAAAGTGAAACATAAGGCAGTCCAACTCCCCTTCCCCCACCTCCCTCCATTCATATTCAAAAAGCTGTGAAATGCTGGAAGCTGGAAGCTGTACAGGTGACTTTTTGTCGCCGGCAAGCGGCACTCATGGATGTTTGCCATGACAACTTATTACTACGGAATCTTAAAAGCAGAGTAAATATATCTCAAATTGCCTGTTCAATTAGTAAAGAAAGTGTTTACTTTTGCCTCAATTTTATAGGTTTTTTTAGTATCCACTTGCCACTTATTGGCGATTAAAATTCACACTGTATAGGGGACTGTGTGTTTCAGAATACCTACATTATTCTGTGACGCTCTTTTTAAAGTAACCTTTTCATCCAAAATTTTCTTTGCTTTATAGAATCAACAAAACTTGCGGTACTTACTTAGGGTGGGTGCACCAGTAAATGAACGAACCCAGTAAATGAACAAACAGATATTTTTTTGCTCAAAATTAGAATTCTGCTTAGTTCTACAAAACAAGATGATTTTTTTGTCGGTTGGCGTCCACACCATACGACTTATGGTATATGGTATAATATTTGTTAGATTTGTAGAGCGTCAGTCACAAAATGGCAAATATTTAAAGCAGACTGCAGTTGCGTTCATTTTAAATTGTATGGGAGTGTAATAAGGGTTCAGGTGAGTACGTTCCCACTTTATATGATTATTTGGAGTTTGCTGTAATCAATTGAGATGGTACTGGCATTTCTTAGATGAAAAAGAGATTGATAGTGCTATTTGTAAGCTTTTTGTAACGACTTTATTTAATTTTATGAATATTTTAGGGCGTTCCAGTACTTAGTAATAAAAAAATGTAAAAATCTAGTGAATGAACACCCCGTTCATTCCAAGGGGACAAGTACGAAACAAGTTTTTGTAATATTTTGCTTTATAGTTCTTGAAATAAGATTTTGTCTTTAACAACATGTTTAATATTCTTTATCCAACGAGTCCAGTGTTGGAACATATGTTTTCATTAATTCTAATCGCTGAACTTCGTTTTTAAGCCTAGTTCATTTATTGGATAATTCCATCTAATGAATGAACTTCTACCTTTTGTAGTGTTCATTTGGGGGGCAAATCAGAAAATAAATGCAGTCTGTACCGTGTGACATATGAAATGAAAGGGTTTATTGTAAGGGTTTTAAATGGGTTATATTTATAATTTTAAAATTATTAGTTATTATTTTTAACGGAAATATATGAAAATTCACTATTCCCACACCAGTTATCTCAGAAACTACTGATCCTGAAAGTTAAAAAAAAATACAGAAAATAGCTCTTTAGTTATAGATTATAGGAAAAGTTATTAAAAGTCTGACGATATCCGCATGAACATTGAAAATAAACATCTCACTCTCCTTGTTCTACTAGATTTCAGTAGTGCGTTTAACACAGTAGATTTCGATATTATGCTAGCCACCTTAAGAACCCTTAACTTCTCTTCAGCGGCTCTTTCCTGGTTTCATTCCTACCTATATGACCGTCATCAATTGATGAAGGTTGATGATAGGTGCTCTGACTCCTGTCCTCTTACTGCCGGCGTTCCACAAGGTGGTATCCTCTCCCCAGTCCTTTTTTCAATTTTTATTAATAGCATTACCTCCTCACTTTTATCTTCCTTTCATTTATATGCCGATGACCTGCAGATATACTCCTCTGCACCTCTATCAAATTTTCAGCAGGCTATTGAAACAATCAATGAGGATCTCGCCACAATTGCTGAGTGGTCTAAATTGCATGGGCTCTCTGTTAATGCTGCCAAGTCCCAAGCAATCGTAATAGGCAGCCCTCATTTTACTGCAAAATACCGAGACATGGTGATGCCTAACCTGGTTTTTAATAAAACTATATTACCTCTTTCCTCCACCGTTAAGAACCTGGGCATCATTATGGACCAAACCCTCTCCTGGTCTGCACAGATTAACGAAGTCAGCCGCAAGGTGTTTGCTTCGCTGCACTCTTTGAAGCGCCTACAAAATTTCTTACCCACTGAAACCAAACTTCTCCTTATTCGCTCTCTTCTGCTCCCTTTACTGGACTATGGTGATGTAGCTTATCTTGACCCAACCGCTGAACTACTGGATAAGTTGGATAGACTCCAGAATCAGTGTATTAGGTATATTTTCGGTCTCCGGAAATATGATCATATCTCAGAGTTCCGCTCTCAGCTAGGTTGGCCACGTATTCCCCAGCGGAGGAATAACCATATATTATGCCTTCTTTATAATGTTCTTTTTAACCCCTTCGCCCCACAGTATCTCAGAGAAAGGTTCCAATTTCGCACAGCACTCGACAACCGGTTGCGCTCTAGTAAAAACCTGGCTCTTGTGATCCGAACACACAGTACGGAAACATACACCAGATCGTTCACGATTCACGCTGCCCGTCTGTGGAACGCACTACCAGTAGACATAAGAATGTGTCCATCCATCTCCGCTTTCAAGGACTGTCTTAATAAGACGACTTGACTGTTAGTTCCTGCCACATTGAGTTATATATATATTAGTATTATGTATGTATTGCATATATATATATTATGTATGTATTATTTTTTATATTTTTATATAGGTGTGTTTATTTAGTCATAAGATAGCTTTTTAGATAAGTTAATAAATAGTATTGTTATCTTGTTATAGTAATGGTTTGTAAGTAGTAGTTTAGTTATGTCACAAATTCTTCTTTGTACAGACGTGCTTTCTTTGCTTATTCTCCTTTCGATTGATCAAAAGGTTGGCTGGAAGAGATCCCTTTATGGGATAAGTCCGCCTTTGTACATGTTTTGTTACTTATGCTTATGTATTTTTGTCATATTAGTGCAATAAAGAGTTTACAAACAAACAAACAAACAAGTCTTAAAATGGTCTTAAAATGAGATAGTGAAATTCTCAATAAGGTTTTTTAATTATCCGCCTCGTCGAGAACTTCAAATTATATTTAAAGTGATTGATAAATACCAGAATGTCGCAGACAATAATATTACAATAAAAAGCATATAAAACACATTGTTTTTCTTTAATTATTTTTGTTTTTCTTTAATTATTTTTAGCTGTACATTCATTGGGTTCTGTCTGTTTATTTATGTTTAAATAAATTGCCGTTTATTCCAAGGGAAAATGCCGCTTTGTTACCTTTATTGGCATATATCGCCAACATTATTAACATTATCGTAGCAAATTTAGTTAAAATTATAAACTTAAACAAATTCCAGAGATATCTGAACTAATTTGGTCCTGCTCAGGAAGTGATTTACAGTTGTAAATAATTTTCAAACTTGTCAACGTTCCTTAACCGTTCATTTATTGGTCCACTTACCCTTTAATACCTAGATGCCTCAATGCATCAACAGGTGTTTTATAAAACTGTAAACAGACATAATAGTTACATAGTAATATTATTATTTACAAACATAGTTATTTTATACCTAATACTTAGAGTTACAGAATATAATTAAAATCATTGGCAATATTTTAAACTAACGCTCTATTCATTAAATTCAAAAACAATCCACAAATAACCTACACGGTTGGCATTTGACAAAGTGTTTTTTTTCTGTATAATAATTATGCATTTATATGTCGATTTTATTCATCATTTTTCCCTGTATTATGGAAACCAAAGACTGATTCACTTGTGTCTTGTATTATCTCTACACGTTTTAAATAGTTCTTCAGTTTCGTGAGAAGAATCTTTACCTTCCCATAATAATCTTATACTCCGCTAGCGCTACCACCCAAATTAAACTTGGCCTCTGAAAAGAATCCGCCACTGGTCCCGAAACAAACTGGTCCGAATGTCCTGGTAAACAATCTGTAGAGGCTTTGAATTGATAACATTTCAAATATTTGCCCCCCAATTTTTATATATGTATCGTATATTTCACGAAGGAAATGGAATAACATAAGGGGCCGTCCATTAATCACGTGATGTTTTTTTGCAACTTTTTAGACGCCCCCTCCCCCTGGTGATACGTGGTGAAGTTTTATAATACCCCCTGACTGCCTGAAGCCATTTCGAACCTTGGGAAGGGTTAAAAACAACATAACAACAACAACAGTCCGACTAAATTACACTAAAAATCGCGCGTTTAACGAAAAAATAAATACATGTGATATCTCAGTACACCCCCCTCCCCCTTGTGATATTTCGTGATTGTTTCTGAACCCCCTCCCCCTTTTGAGCCTCACGTGATTAATGGATGACCCCTAACCACATTTTTTATTTATTTATACAATGGCATATTTCTCGAGAAAACTGTATTTTTTCCGTTTGGGTTTTATAGGCTGTATGCAATATGTAAGATGTTTGTGTCAACTGGGTCAAAACGAATTTATTAAAGGTTGTGAATTCGACGTGGCGAAAAGGTTTCATGTCCTTACAGCCTACAAAATAAAGAAGTAATTATCTCGATAAATAACTAACTATAAAAAATACAGGATATTTTATTTTTGAATTTTTACATAAAATATTCATAAAAACTAGGGGGTTTGTCAATTTTTCTATATGCAATCGAAGTAAAAAAAGGTTATAAATGTTGTTTATATACAAGGTAGGATTTCAAAATGCGAGGTGTCATTAAATTCGTCTGGATCGGACGGAAGCTTTTATTTTTGTTTAGTTTATTAACCGAGACCCTGTTTGAGAAAATCTAAATTATATAAACATTGAATTAAGTATGCCATTTAATGGTAACTAGAGCTGTAAGCATAATAACTAATTTATCTTTCAGTTTTTACTAGGGTTGTCCCAAAAGTAATGCACAGTTTGGCTCTAACTTGAACAATATTTACTGAAGAAAATATGAGCCGCTAGCGACACGGAAATGCCTGGATGATCGTTTCTTACTGAGCATCCGAATCTTCAGAGCTCTTCCAGTGTCCAAAATCACCCCTGAAAGGTATCCTTCAGCTTAGGAAAGAGATACAAGTCGGGTGCACTCAGATCAGAACTACAACCCGGACACTTCATGCAAATATCGCGTTATATTGTTTACTACAAAGAAATTTGACATTTCTTCATATCTATACACGTGTTACTGTATGTGTGAGTATTTAGGGCTGCTTAGGTTAAGACCTTTTGGCCATACCGCTTTGTCGTAGGTTACACTTCTTTTTGTAATGTTGATGTTTTTCTGAAATGATATTTCCGAAAATAGTTCAACTTTTAACGACACAGATATGAATATAAATGACATACTTTTGCCAGCTTTTACAATAGACATTTTTAATGAAGTGAACACTGTATACACGGGACAAAGCGGCTCTCTCCTTATAAAAATAAAATTGTCTTTGGTTTGCTAGTCTCTTGACAAATCACACACGGGGGTGAAGTAGCCTTCAGAGAGCGGCAAGGAGTGTCCATACTGTATGATGTACTTATACTGTGATCAGAACTAAAAGCTAATCCCATTTTTTTTATCGGTGCACTGATGCGTGGGTACGTTTTATTATGCGAAATCACTTTGCAACATTCCTGGACACAGTTTTTGGGACAAATACGTAATTTTTCGTAGTGCGCTCCAGTGACATTATCTAATGCACGTCGGAACTCGACCTGTGGCGATTAAGCCCTGTTTATGATCATCATTTCTGCCATTTTATAGTATCAATTGATACAAACGTGACCTTAAAACCTCAGTCTAGACACTGACACTTCGATCTACGTTACCTACGATGCCCGCTAGAGCATGCTGTGCATTACTCTTGGGACAACCCTCGCATTGTTGTTAATATGTTTAATTACACTTATCAATTTGCTTCGAACTCAATATAATATTGTAGCTATGTATATTTAAAACAGTTAACAGTTGCAGTGTCTAATAATATGTCGCGTCTAGCGCTAGCTGTGGTGGCCCTTGGGCTTTTTATAAGTGTTTCTGCAGGTAAAGACTATTAAGTTATATTCATTTTAGCGACCTGAATTTAGACATTTTATTACGGCAACAAAATGATTCAATCCAAGTAGGTCGATCGGTGATAGATAAAAAAAATCTGTGATAACGCCCCTTGTTGTTCAAGTTCAAATCAAAGATTATTAACGATTTACATTTTCAACAATTTGCTTTAAATTAAATTAAACATTCTTATTAACTTCACCCCTTGTATATTTATATGTGGTTACAATAAATTTTAATTCCAAATAAGACGAAAATTTGTCTACAACATATCTACAGTTGGTAAGCTATTTAGCGATTTTTATGATTGTTTTAAATTTAACCTGTTTTGTATTATTTTAGTTTTTTGTTTTCAACCCAGATTTGAATAATCTATGTTTTTCGGACGTTGTTTAGTACTTAGAAGCGTTGATGTATTATTTATGCCTGTTTTGTTTCATCAATCATCAATCCATCAAAACATCTATATCATTGTAATTCAATAAAAATACTGGGAAGTAAATTCCTACCAAAATAATATTAATTATTTATTACAGAATATAAAAAAGACAATAAAAAATGCGTAACCTGCGGCACTAATATTGACACCAGCGGCGTTCAGTATCCAGATCATATCCAGAACAATTATGGACGCAGTAGTGGCAGAAGCTATAGTAGTCGAAATGACAGGGCCAACGAGGGTAGCAGGAGACATGACAGTGACTACCGAAGAGATGGAGGCAGAAGCGAAGAAGACGGCAGTAGAAGAAACCACGAACATCGGGAAAATGGTGGAAGCGATTACACGTCTGACAGGCACGACAGAGATAGGCATCTAAGTTCTAACAACCACTACCAAAAAAGCAGTCATACTTGGAGTAACAGGGGAGACTCTAGAACTGACATAAGACATTCCCAACAAAATCCAGTAGAAGATGGCCACCACAACAGAAGAAGTTATCACAACAGTCATGGTTATGATAATAGCCACAGGAGAAGAGACGATGACGACGGTAAAATATCTTACTCCCACCGCCGATTTAGTAGTTCGAGACAGAGTGATGATACAGTACCAAGTTTCAGAAGAGGTAATGTTCACAGGAACGAAGATCGAGGATATGGAAGCAGTAACAGCCGTATAGGAAACAGACTTTTAAATAAAGTAGAAAATTATTTTGAACAAAAATTAGATAAGATAATTGGCATTTGAATTTAAAGAAAAATAAACAATAGAATATCATTAACATGCAAAGGCGGCGTTTTGTATTAAACACTATAGATTTTATAGTTCTAATCATACAATTTTCAAAGGCAGTTTTTGATTCGTCAAACAAGTCAAAACGAGGAAAAATTGTATATTTTACCTTCGCGCAAAGATGATTTTTATTGTCCTATATACAAACAAAGTTACTAAATACATATTAATATAATGTAGTTATTCTGTGGTATTTACCAATCTTGGACATTACAAAAAACCTCCTGTTTCGAGGAACTAATGCGGGTGTTTGTTATTATTATTTTTATAAATGATTTGAGTATGCAATGTAGGTATGCTTCTACTCTACGAACACCTTGAAAAAAAGTTAAGTAAAAAAATAATTGTAACGCTCCAACTTACATACGTCGTATAAGGAGAACGAACTCAAACTATGAATATTTAATAAAAACTATTGCTTATATTTATATTATATTTGCTTTAAATTTACTCTATTTTTAAACGAATAAAACTACAATAGTTATTTTCCGAGACTAGTAAAGAAAAACACTTTTCTTCAATGAATTTTAAAGGATTTGAATGTTCAGACTGTAAATGTAATAAGTATCTTTCTGGTACCAATTCTAGAGACATAGACGTAAGTTAGATATACTTTGTTCTATCGAGAAATAACAATATGTATATGATTCCGAAATGTCGCGTAATAAAGTACCTATCACTTACGTAATTTTCCGGAAATAAGTAATATAAATAAGTAAAAATAACGGAATCGTTCGCGAACTTACGTTAACGTATCGATAGATCTTGAAATGATTGTTTCTTGGTTGTATTTTTCATAGAATCCTAAATAATAAAAAACAAGAACTTAAAGGAAACTTGTTTTATTTTTGCTCTATCATTCAAAACTAATTGTAACAGCAAAACCACGAGAATTTATCATTTATAAGCAATGATTTCAATATAAGTCGATGCTTACAAGGTTGTTCAAAATCGGTCAACCGAGGCAGGGGTACGTAGTTCGTTCGCTTATATGTATTTGAACAATTACTTAAGAAAATAAATACTTCATCTTTATCTAATTATTAAAACTTAATCAAAAATATTAAAAATTGTATTTACAAGGCTGACATTCCTAACGTAAATATTAATTTTAACTTAGAAGTCCAACTCCAAGGACTTGGTTTGGTTGGTGATAGGGCATTTTCTGAGCCCGCCTGGCTAGCTACCACCATCTTACCTAAGTTTTGCCGCCAAACATCAATGTTGACAGCATTGATGTGTTCCAGCGTGAAGATAAGATAGCCAGTTCCCCATTGCGTTGGGGAATCTTGGGAAGCCCGCTTCCATCTTCGACATCATCATCACTTACCATCAGGTGAGATGATGTCAAGGGCTTACCAATTGAGGATAAAAAAAAAGAATGACAGATGACTCTGTATGAACTGAACAGTGATTAAGACGATCTTCAAAGCTGTGATCTGTGATTGATTGATTATAGTGCAAAGTTTATAATATCTTAAAAGAACAAAGAATAAATACCGACCGTAGCCAACCCTCGGCGAATCTGACTTGCACTTTGGTGTTTTTTTTTATCAGTTCACATATTACCTACGCAGTTGAGTAGACCTCAGGAAACTTATCGATGAATCTGGTTAAACAAAAAATATTCACATGAACTTGATCTAAAGGTCCTTGTTCACATCATTCAGTTAATATTAGGAACAATAAATATTTTTTTACTCGAGAACAAAATACAGGGCAGGGCAAGGAGTAACCATTCTATGCGAAAGAACTAATACAATGAAGGGTATTAAAAAAGTGCGTTTGAAATTTTAAGGGATTACTTAGAATCAAGTATAGAATACTATAGATACTAGAATACTATAGAAAATACAATAAGAATTCCCATGCTAAATCTGAATAGTGAATCAAGAATTTGTAAGAGAAACTAAAAAAAAATTGCAGATTGAATTTTTTCATTATTTTTCCTGCATTCTGACTTGATGCTTAGTAACCCTTTAAAATTTCAGGGGCATAACTGTGGCTTTGGTCTGCTTTTCAAGTCAAACTTATCTTCTGTACTATTCCTGATCTTTGACGTCCTCCTTAATGAGATCGCCACCTTCGCTGCGTCAAGCCAAACCAGGACTGGGTCCTCTGGCACTGAGCCTTCTACTATATGGTTGAGGCTTTAAATGAAAATATTTTATTCGAAGTAGGTAGCAGTGTACACTTTCGAACGTCATTCTTTTATCTACCTAATACGAGGTTCCTACCACTCGGAACTCGTATACCCACCGTTTCGGGAAGTGTTTGTGGAGTGAGAAGAAACGGCGGGCCCTAAAGAAACTCCCTCCAACACATTTTTTTTTTAAAGTCATATATTCTATTACATCTTAATGCTACATCAATAAATGAATTATACAATGTCATGTCTGTAAATAAAATATACAAAAATAAGAATAAAGTAAGAAGAATAAAGAAAGCATTCAAAAGAGGCTTAAGTTTCTTCTCTGTTTTTATTATTAATTTTTTGCGTGGTCTTGTTTGATTGTAGTGGAAATCATTGGAGGTACTGGATGTCTGTTGACTGACGATTACTTATTTTTGGGAACAAAAAATCATTTACATGTTATTATTTATATGTTATTTATATGTAAAATCATGTATATTGTATAATAGTGTAACTGAAATACGTACTGAAATACGTTCAATGACCTGTTTTATGATAATAGTGTACTGAAATACGTTCAATGACCTGTTTTATGATGAACAATATTAATTTTGCAACAAAATCATCCTAATTTAACGAGAATAACAACTGATCGTAAACTTATTGAATCTAATAAGATGATAAACGAAGTAGAAAAAAAACTACCTCACCTTTAGCTAAGCACCTTAATAACAACATATTACAAAAAGTTTCTCAGCAAAAACTGAAGAGGGCGAATCAAGAATAAGGCAAACACGAGTGATGTTAATTATGACATAAGCTCTGTTTTTGCTGGCCTGTATATAAGGTAGGACAGGAGTCGAACCGGCACAGTGAGGCAAGATGGCTCGACTTGTACTTGCTGTGTTGGCCATTGGAGCAGTTGTGTGTGTTCAAGCCAGACCAGGTGACTTCAATATTTCTTTTTATATTAATGAAAGAGTTAAACTAAAAACTCTGCATCCCCGCTGTTGGAACACAGAAGTCTTCCCAAATCTCCGGAAGGTATAAACGAAATGCCTATGCCAGGCATTGCTTTTATACACCTGAAAATGATAACCTGTTTGATGAAATTCTGCAATAATTAGCTAGTACTTGGATAAGACAACTTTTGTATTTATTTGTCGAGCAAGGGTTCCGTAGTCAAACTTTGGTCTTGAGTTTCTTTGCATCTTTACACTTTCATGGAGCTGATTGATTTTCTTAAATATCTCGGCGTTTTTATCATCATTATTGTTGTTATTATAACTTATAAATCATATATTTAAAAAGCCGGGCAAGTGCGAGTCTGATCCAAGGGTTCCATGCAAACAAAACATACGTATATTGAGGATTTTACCATCTTATTTTAAGACCATAGAATTCTTATAGATTTTAGTGTTATCTGTATAAAGTAATGAACTATTTTCAATACTTATATATTTTTTTCAAACTTTAAGTCTCTTTAGTTGCGCAGATAAGGAGAATGCTTTTGTTTGTTTTTTATAGTTTAAAAATAAATACTTTATTTTAAAACTATAAAAAATATATTTTGAAGATCCTTTAATACAACAAGCCCTTTCATTAATGTGTCACACGGTACAGTTTAAAAACGATTTTAAATTTTCTGATTTCCCCCCAAAAGTGCCCTCACACTCAAAATTCATTAATATAGGTTACACGTCCATGTACTAAGTTTCATCTTTATCGCTCAAGAAGTTTCGGGGCAAACTGGCTGTGATAGACGGACAGACAGACAGGCAGGTACAAGAGTAATCCTATGAGGATTCTTTTTTTCATTTTGTGGTACGGAACCCTAAAACCGCAGTAAATCGTCCCTTTTTATTAGAATTTAATTGTTTTATATGTGTTATATTAGTTCTCGAACTTGGTTCGTCTATTAACACCCAAATTACAAATCACGTTGGTTGCTCTCGCGAAATTCGAAAGCGTTTTATAAAAACTGTTTATTTAATTGTCACATACAACTCCTTCGTTTAAAATGATTAAACTACCAATACATTTCTTAACAGTAACATGTGGATTTATAACTACGTAGTACCTCAAAGAGAACCGGAAAAAAGGAAAGGATGTTGTGCAGCTATAAAATTGTGGTTTCTTAAGTGCTTTGCTTACAGGATATGGAGGCGGCAGCAGCGGAGGTGGCTTCGGGGGTGGCGGCGGCGGCGGGGGCGGATTCGGGGGGGGAGGCGGCTTTGGGGGTGGTGGCGGTAAAGGCTCAGGAGGTAACTATCAGCACCTACTGTTGTCGTCTGTTCCATGCCGGTTTCGGCTACAGCGACTGCTCCTTTTAGTTATGGGGGCTTTGCTGATTTGCCTCGTATATTATTAGCAAGCCCATCAGAACCCTTACTTATCGATAGGGAATTGAGTGACGTTGACATATAGTTGGCCGGCAGAGTTTGATTCCAGAAAAACGATTTAAAAAATCACCGGGTGCAGATCAGAATAACTCAAGAAAAAAATATTCTTCCCCATATTATTTGAGTGTTCGTTGACGCTTGAAATCCATGTACATTTTATCGCAGGTGGTGGCGGTCTAGGAGGCGGTGGCGGCGGCGGCCATGGTGGCGGTCTTGGAGGTGGCCACGGTGGAAGTGGTGGTTACGGTGGAAGTGGCGGCCACGATGGTGGATTTGGAGGCAGCGGTGGTCTCGGCGGCGGCCACGGTGGTGGTGGCGGTCTAGGCGGCGGCCACGGTGGCGGCGGCGGCCTTGGCGGCGGCCACGGTGGCGGCGGCGGTCTCGGCGGTGGCCATGGCGGTGGCGGCGGTCTCGGCGGCGGCCATGGCGGTGGCGGTGGTCTTGGCGGCGGCGGTGGTCTTGGAGGTGGTCACGGCGGTCATGGCGGCGGTGGTCACGGCGGCCATGGCGGTGGTGGTCATGGCGGATACGGTGGATCTGCCAGCCAGGCCAGCGCTAGTGCTAGCGCTAGCTCTGGTGCCGGCGGCTACGGCGGCGGCGGACATAAGGGTGGATATGGGTGAGTTTCCGACCAATTGATAGCCACACTAATAGCCCTTACTTAACATCCTTTGGAAAGTCATATTTTGAAGTCGATACTTTCCTTTGTACCGTGATATACTAAGGAATATTTATGAAAATTGTCTGTTCTTTTTACTGAAGCTCTCTTGGACTTCTACTAGGAACATGAAACCATACAATTAGATAATTTTCAAATTATAAATAATCATGCTTAATCATATTTGATAGTATCGGATGTCCAAATTCATTCCACATTCGTCTATTAACAAAAATATTTTCTATTGTTTCAGACGTTAAATCTACACTTCAGCTTGACCAAAGGATGTCAGTTAATTTCTACTCATTGTGATAATAGAATAATAAAATAAGCAAATCGCCATAATGTCGTAATTTTATAGCAAAATAAAGAGATGAAACTATGTCAACAATTCGTTTTTATATTACGTAAACCTAGTGTCGAATGATTCTCAAAGCGACGTTGAAGATCTATAGTAACTTAACCGCCTCCATGGTCTAATGGCGACCGCTTGGGAGCCGCTTCATATGTGGAGGCTCACAGAATCACTAAACTGAAGTGGCAGTGGGTGGGGCACATAGCTCGTAGAACAGAAAATGGTCATCAGGGCATAAGATAAAATTAAAGGCATAAAGTTCTCGAGAGGCAAATCGTTCACTCAGTGGATCTATAACCTGGTGAAGATCGCAGGAAACCGCTGCATGCGGGCAGCACAAGACCGAACGGCGTGAAAATCCTTGGGGAGGTATTTGTGCAGCAGTAAACGTCCTTACATATTTTTTTTTTTACAAAAATTTACATAATTGCACAAACTTCATCATCATCTGCACTAAGCCACAGTGAGTGGTTCTTTGAGTTTTTGGCACCTCGCTGATTTGCCCTCTCGTGTGCCTTCAAATATGCTTCAAATGGTTGCACTAGCCACGTTGATAAACGTGCGAACATATTGAGAAATCATTGATATTATTGTATTTGAGATTAGCAGGAGGTTTAGGTTTAGGAGTTTAGGTTTTTATGACATCTTGCTTCTTGTCCAAATCAGACCTTCGCTGCTCTTCAAAAACTTCTTCAATCTGGACACACAAACTTATTGATATATTGGCCAAGATAGTCACTAACGTTGAGGCACCGACTCTTTTTACAATCTACAAATATATATTCATGTAAAAAGACCACACCCGGAAACTTTAACAAGGTGTTCTGTTGTTGAAACTAAACCATTTCTCCTATGGAAAGTATAACAAATTGGCCAGTCAGCCAATTTTGTATGGAGTTTGAAGGAAATCTTGATTCTTTTTAATATTCAAATTTTATATTCAAATTCAAAATATGTTTATTCGAAATTCGTAGGATTGTACACTTTTCGAAGGTCATTTTTTAATCTACCTATAATACGAAGTTCCTACCACTCGAAGCTCATAACCTAAAGTTTCGGGAAGTGTTTGCGGAGAGAGAAGAAACGTCGGGTCCAAAAGAATTTCCCTCCACCAACACATTTTTTTTAAATGTATAAGTCTTACATTATATTGTATTACTTATTCATCATTAACTGAAGATTTTTTCCTTACACAATAAATTTTGTTCTTTGCATTTACGCAAATGTTTTTTTTTTACAGAGTCGTAAACTTTATAGCCTTTATTTATGTATATTATAATGAAGTATTAGTGTCGATGTTTATTTATTAAGGAATTTGCACGTTTAGTGGATACTATTATAGCTAGTGCCCGCAATTTCGGGCATACTAAAGAACTTAGGAAAAATACCTTAAAAAGAAACGTAGAATAGGTACCTTTGTTTCCACGAAATCCCTTCGATGGTCTCAAAATAAAGTGTCGATTTAAATGTAACAATTTATAAATTAAATCACTCTAAAGGTACAGAATGAAATCGTAATCGCGGACCAAAAAACTGTGGCTTCTAATCATGACATGATCGCGAGCAACTTTCTGAGGAACCAATTCAGCCGAAGCAAAAAATATTTTGAAACTTTCTTTACAAAGTTAGCCTCAGCTCATCGATTTGAATAAAGAACCACACTAAAAACCTATCCTGTTGATATACTTTTCTCCAGTTCGAGAGCCTTTCAGGTCAGGTGGTTTTAACTAACTAATATAACAAATAACAACAACTACATATAACAAGTATAAAAAATATATCCTAACATTTTCAAACAAATCTATAAGTGGACTGTTTGGCTAGCTAAACGTCGAAAAGAAGTTAAATATCTTTCGTTTTCAGCAAAGTATATAGAGAGTTGTTCTGATTCATTATTAGAAACAGTTTTTCTAATTTTGAATACGTATTCATTAATTGAGTTGACCTACAGCGTAACTTGAGTAAAAAGTTTGTTGTAGAAAAAATTATCTCTATAAACCGTGAACTTATAACCTTGCAAGCCTTTCTCAACAGTTATTTAAGGAGATAGAATGTAAACGTAATAAACCTAACCTTCAGTGAAATGTAGTAAGACAATTTTAGCTCAAAACCGACTATTTAAACTGTAGTAGGAGTTGGATGCAGGCAGTGTAGTCTGAGATTAAAGAAACTAAGAGAATACCATAATGAAAAGAGTTACGCTTGTTGGTTTAGTACTATTGATGTTGGTGGTTTGCACGTTGGCTAGACCAGGAGGCGGTAAGTATTAATTGGTTGGTTTTTTTAACATCTCTTCTTTCCTACATATTATTTTCTCCTTTTATCTTCCTTAGAAAGTGTGTAAATGTCACAAAAATAAGTTTGCCGAAAGAGAGGAGGAAGATGTTATCATTTTCATTCGTTGAATTTAACCATAATTGCGAACCCATAACGTCTTCACTGCAGGGGCATGGGTCTCTTCCCATAACTCGGGAAGGTTAGACCGTACTCCACACACGGGGGCTAAGTCGGGATTGGTAGAGGTTGTGGGGCTAGTGGCCAACCCCAGTATCAGATGTTTTCAAGCCGCCTATAAAGCCTCCGACATGGCTTTACGACTGCCATTTAATGATAACAGCCAGCACCAAAGGCTTCACGTGCCTTGCGAAGCACGGAAATGGTCGAGATAAATGCCACTATCAGTCAAACCCATCCAGGTTAGGACCGTGTCTGTAGTCAGTTAACCTGCGTGATTGATGCGACCTCGCAAGACATACTCTGCCACGAGCGATCAATTTAACTACAGTTAAATCAATGTGGCAGAAAAAAACTGTGGAAAAAACAATAATTTTGCCGGATCATATAACATACAGACTGAAATTAAAATCGTGGACAAATTTTAAACGTGTAGCAAAAAAATTGGACTCTTTATACATAAAGGGTTATTTTTGGACCTCCAGCCAAAACTTCACAGTGGCTTCTACTCAAGAAACTGAGCAACTTTCCCCAAATAACTAATGGTCAATTCGCAAAAAAGGCCATCTCCATACAAAGTATCACGCCGATCACGTAATCAAATTAGTATAAATGGTCCAACAATTTTTTGCGAATTAACCATTGGTTACTTGGGGAAAGTTGCTCAGTTTCATGAGTGGAAGCTACTATGAAGTTTTGGTGGGGGGTCCAAAGAGGGGTCCTGTAGGTGAGCTGAGTAGTGGAACAGTGGTAGTGGACTTTGTATAGAAAGTCCAAAGTTTGCTCTAACTGAATTAGTTACTTAGAGAAACTTGTTTAGTGTCATGAAGAAGCCACGGTCATTTGGTCCGTGATTTCAATTTCACAATGCACTTATAATTATTGCGCCGCCTGTCTTCTTCAGCAACTTCTGCTCTCCTGACTAAATGTCCTGTTAGTTCAAAGATTCCTGTAAGGGGTCGTCCATTAATCACGTGAGGCTCAAAAGGGAGGGGGGGTGAGTAGGTTCAAAAAAATCACGAAATATCACAAGGGGGACGGGGGGGGGTGTACTGAGATATCACGTGTATTTATTTTTTCGTTGAACGCGCGATTTCTAGAGTAATTTCCAAACGTCGTCGGGCTGTTGTTGTTATGTTATTTTTAACTTTTCCTAAGGTTCGAAACGGCTTCAGGCAGTCAGAAATAACCTGCAACCTTAATGTCTGTCTGGTAATTTTTATCACGGTGCTTAATTTTCCAGAATTAAAGTACATTATACCTGTATTTAAAGATAATATTTTGTACCAAAAAATACACGTGATTTTAGGTAGGGGGTGGGGGGTAGTCTAAAACCTCACCACGTATTACCAGGGGGGAGGGGGGGTTCTAAAAAGTTGCTAAAAAACATCACGCGATTAATGGACGGCCCCTAAGTAGGATACAATTATTAGTGTCATAGGTTTTTACTTTTAGTTGCTTTCTCTTACAGTTGGTAAAGGGAAAGGCGGCAGCGGGGGCGGTGGTGGTGGTGGTGGCAGTGAAAGCGGTAGTTCAGAGAGCAACAGCAGCGAAAGTGGGGAGCGTGGAGGGAATGGCGGTGGAAAAGGGGGCAAGAAGGGTTAAACCCTGTATATTCATGTTATCCTCCCCAACAGTTTGGCGTAATCTACTGTAGCCATCAAATAAACAAATTGTAGATATTAAATACTTAGTCGTATACTCTATAAGTACATAACTGTATAAAATATTTTTGAGGTCAGTAAAGGTGTTTTTTAAAAATATGAAATGGAGGTTTTATTTTATGTACTCAATACAAATGAACAACAACATTAAGCAGATTATTTATTAAAACATTTACTTCGTGAATAACTAAGAGATTACCTACCAATAGTTACTAAAGTGCAAAAGTAGTTATTAGGGTCACACAACATTGATTTACCTCGTTTATTTTTACAATTATACACTTATCTGATAAACATGTTACTTATAGCAATTCGATCCAATTACCAACAATGAAAGTAATGGTATCCTTTGGTTGTACTGAGGTGTGAAATTAACCTCGTTGGCCGAAAAAAAACTTATTAGTATATGTTTAATTTAATACAATATAAAGAACGTACACTCTTGTGCAACTAAAAGTATACAGCCAAGTAGTGCAAGTATGTAGCACTAGATGGCACGGCTACTCTGTATACTTTTAGTTGTACGAGACTGTACCTACCATGTTTTAAATTATTTATTTGTGATTTATTTTATTTTATTTTTTATTTTATTTATTCAGTCATTACAAAAAACATGGTAATACAATATATAAATATAAAGGTATTGTAAAACCTTCATAGGTTTGTCTCAATATGGATTTCCAGTCTTATTTATTCATAAACAATAGAATTTAAAATGAAAGTTGCTAACGATAACAAACATAATAAAAACATAAACAGGTATAGTGGTGGGTATGCAGAAAAAAGTTATTACAAAATATAGTGCGAAGGTAGTAATACCTATAAATAACGTCGTTCGCAATTTGGAAACGAAGAACAATAATTGACCACGCCGAATACGTTAAAAACAACCGAGTTCAATCGCAACAACTCCAATTTTGCTATGTTTTTGTTGGTTTTCTCAAAAACCGCTGAATCGATTTCGATAAAATTTATATAGGATTACCTGTGAAGTATACCCTTTTAAACAAAAAAAGAATTTTCCAAATCGGTTCAGGCGTCTTCGAGTAATCGGTGAACGGTAGGTACATTAAAAAAAAGATTCCGACGAATTGAGAACGTCCTCCTTTTTTTGAAGTCGGTTAAAAAATAATAGTTAGAGAGGCGGCGATAAGGTACCTATATTTATAATAGTTTTCAATATGTTCTTGCTTTTACAATACCCTATATTTACTGACCCCCCAAATCACGTTGGTTGCTCTTCCGATATTTGAAAGCTTTTTACGAATGTTGCTCAGGTAGTAAGTCACGGTGAGGTGACATTGTAAAACACACACATGATCTCCTTTCAATTTTAAATTAATCTAATAAATATTTGAAAAACCTCTAATAAAAGATTTTTTTTAATCAGCACCTTGAGGCCAAAAATAGCATTTAACAATGTTTGCAAGGAAAATATTCAAGTATTATACATTTCTAAAATGGGCATGAAACAAGGATTTTTTATAGCATATGAGACAAAATCATTTAATGTATTTTTTTTACGTCGCCGATGTTTAAAGTTTCATTATCGGATATGTTCAAAGATTTTTCTTGAATTGATGATGCATTTCTAATGGCATCTTTAATTTTTTTGCAGAATAAATAGTAGATTCGAGTAGAGACACTAATCAACAATATTTAAGTGCAAAAGAAAATACAAATAAGTGGTTTTTATAACAAAAACCCAAAAGACCCACCGCAAGGTAGTAATTTTCATTTTTTTTTAAATCTGGTATAACTCGAAAACCATAAACTTTTGCTGAACATATGTGTCGTTATTTTGATAGGTCTTGATCAAAGCTATCACCAGCCAAAATTTGTCGCATTAGTTTTGGGACACCCTGTACAAGGAGTATTCTATGTACGTTTTCTCGCCTAAACCACTAAACTAATGTGGCTTGCGTGTTCTTGTCGATCATGCAGGTTAACTGACTACAGACACGGTCAAAAACTGGATGGTTTTCTTCTCGTGTTAACGCGGGCAAAGCCGCGCGCGGAAAACTAGTTATATACATGGACCGGTTTGTGTGAGAACGTCTTGGATCGATCAACTGATTTATTATTATATGTATATACCTACATAACGTTTCTATGAACTCGTATGCATATCAATCTCTGGTTCCCATTGTAGCATGAGTTCTCCTTGGACGCAGCGCGTTTTAAGGAGTTGCTGACCGATCGCGATGGTCATGGCTGCGCGAGCTTCGTCGCGCTGATCTAGATGGCCATGGTCGCGCGAGCTACGATGCTTCTCAGCCTAAACGCAAAACGAGCAAGACGCGATCCAATAACTGTTTGATTTTTATCTTATCGTATACTGTAATTTTATTGTAAATATTTTTTCTTATAATATACCTTACTATCTCTACCGAAACTACCTATTTCAATCCTGCTCCTACACTGCGCCTTTTTCCGAGCTAAGTATTTCCGTCTTCCCTTCCGACTTCAACGACCTACCTCTACACATCTCTACGTTTCTACACTTCTACACCACAATACAGGGAATCCTAGTTTGAGGCCAGATGACCATGTGTGATTTGTCTGTGATATTTATTTAATTACCAAGAGCTGCCAAGACTTAGGTACATAAGTAAGTAGGTATTAGGGTCACAAAACAACACTGACGTACTTAGTTTTGCATCTACTATTTATTTGATTGAAATGACATATTACATAACATTTTTTTTTAATTTTTCAATTACAATTTGATTCAATTACCAACATTAAACATACGTAAAGATACCAGCTCCTCAGGTGGTACTAAGGCGTGAAGTAAACGTCGTCGGCTGAAAAAAAGAAAAACCTTATTAGTTTAAGTTAGTATGTATTAGGATCGAACCGAGCGTACAATGCGCGATACACTATAAAATATATCGTTTTAATTATTTATTTGACTAAATATCTGACTCTGTTGGCCTGTAGTTGATAGGTTATTACCATTAGGCTTTATACCATGTTCTTTAATTTTAAGTTTTTTATTTAAAGCTTATATTAGTCTCGATATTCTTTATATTAGTCTCGGTGATTACGATTAAACTTATTTGACAGGACTGATTTAAGCATACTATCCTTGTCTTTTCAACACTAACTCGTAAATTAAGTTTAGTTCCGTCAAATATATTTAATCGTGAAAACCGAATCGACACCATTATATCACAGAAAAAACAAAAAAAACCTTATTATAAATAAAACAAAATGTGCAAAAAAAACTATGAATAAAAAATACCTGAAAATTGCTTATCAACCCAGATTGTTTGAAGATGAACATTTTCGGTACAATTGGGACGCAGCCCCAACAATTTAAGGAACATAGCCTAACCTTCTTAAGATATGGAAATATTATCTTTCAACAGCGGCTCCACCCGGGTGGATATAACTTAATTTATAACCGTCGTGGATTGTGCGCAGTAAGCGAAACGCTAGCGGCTATATGTTGTATTAAATTCAATATATGACGTACTAACCCCTATTTATTGTAGACGACGATAGCTGTAGACTGGGATTTACTACAGCCGCAGTCGGTGCTCCCGCCAGCCCCATTGCCACTGCCGCTGCCCGTGCTACCACCAGCTCCATTGCCACTGCTTCCGCCAGCCCCATTGCCGGTGCTACCACCAGCTGCATTGCCAGTGCTACCGCCAGATCCACTGCCACTGCCGCTGCCAGTGCTACTGCCAGCTCCATTTCCAGTGCTACCACCAGATCCACTGCCACTGCCGCTGCCTATGCTACCACCAGCACCATTGCCAGTGCTACCGCCAGACCCATTGCCACTGCCGCTGCCTGTGCTACCGCCAGCTCCATTGCCAGTACTACCGCCAGATCCACTGCCACTGCCGCTGCCTGTGCTTCCACCAGCTCCATTGCCAGTACTACCGCTAGATCCACTGCCACTGCCGCTGCCGGTGCTTCCGCCAGCCCCATTACAGGTGCTACTGCCAGATCCATTGCTATTGCCGCTGCCGGTGCTACCACCACCTCCATTGTCTGTGCTTCCGCCAGCCCCATTGCCGGTGCTACCACCAGATCCATTGCCACTGCTACCGCCAGCTCCATTGCCGGTGCTACCGCCAGCTCCATTGCCGGTGCTACCACCAGATGCATTGCCGGTGCTACCACCAGATGCATTGCCGGTGCTACCACCAGATCCATTGCCACTGCTACCACCAGATCCATTGCCACTGCTACCGCCAGCATTATTACCGGTGTTACCGCCAGTTCCATTGCCAGTGCTACCACCAGATCCATTGCCGGTGCTACCACCAGATCCGTTGCCACTGCTACCGCCAGCACCATTACCGGTGCTACCGCCAGCTCCATTGCCAGTGCTACCGCCAGATCCGTTGCCACTGCTTCCGCCAGCACCATAACCGGTGCTACCGCCAGTTCCATAGCCAGTGCTACCGCCAGATCCATTGCCGGTGCTACCACCAGATCCGTTGCCAGTGCTGCCACCAGATCCATTACCGGTGCTACCGCCAGAGCTATTGCCGGTGCTACCACTAGATCCACTGCCACTGCCGCTGCCTATGCTACCACCAGCACCATTAACAGTGCTACCGCCAGATCCACTGCCACTGCCGCTGCCTGTGCTACCGCCAGCTCCATTGCCAGTGCTACTGCCAGATCCACTGCCGCTGCCGCTGCCTGTGCTACCACCAGCTCCGTTGCCAGTGCTACCGCCAGATCCACTGCCACTGCCGCTGCCGGGGCTTCCACCAGCCCCATTTCCGGTGCTACCACCAGATCCACTGCCACTGCCGCTGCCGGTGCTTCCGCCAGCCCCATTTCCGGTGCTACCGCCAGATCCACTGCCACTGCCACTGCCTATGCTACCACCAGCACCATTGCCAGTGCTACCGCCAGACCCATTGCCACTGCCACTGCCTGTGCTACCGCCACCATTACTGGTGTTACCGCCAGCTCCATTGCCAGTGCTACCGCCAGATCCGTTGCCGGTGCTTCCACCAGATCCATTGCCGGTGCTACCACTAGATCCACTGCCACTGCCGCTGCCAATGCTACCACCAGCACCATTTCCAGTGCTACCGCCAGACCCACTGCCACTGTCGCTGCCTGTGCTACCGCCAGCACCATTGCCAGTACTACCGCCAGATCCACTGCCACTGCCGTTGCCGGTGCTACCACCACCACCATTGCCGGTGCTTCCGCCAGCCCCATTGCCGGTGCTACCACCAGATCCATTGCCACTGCTACCACCAGATCCATTGCCACTGCTACCGCCAGCATTATTACCGGTGCTACCAACAGTTCCATTGCCAGTGCTACCACCAGATCCATTGCCGGTGCTACCACCAGATCCTTTGCCACTGCTACCGCCAGCACCATTACCGGTGCTACCGCCAGCTCCATTGCCAGTGCTACCGCCAGATCCGTTGCCACTGCTTCCGCCAGCACCATTACCGGTGCTACCGCCAGTTCCATTGCCAGTGCTACCGCCAGATCCATTGCCGGTGCTACTACCAGATCCATTGCCACTGCTACCACCAGCACCATTACCGGTGCTACCGCCAGCTCCATTGCCAGTGCTGCCACCAGATCCATTACCGGTGCTACCACCAGATCCATTGCCGGTGCTACTGCCAGATCCACTGCCGCTGCCGCTGCCTGTGCTACCACCAGCTCCGTTGCCAGTACTACCGCCAGATCCACTGCCACTGCCGCTGCCGGTGCTTCCGCCAGCCCCATTTCCGGTGCTACCGCCAGATCCACTGCCACTGCCGCTGCCTATGCTACCACCAGCACCATTGTCAGTGCTACCGCCAGACCCATTGCCACTGCCACTGCCTGTGCTACCGCCACCATTACTGGTGCTACCGCCAGCTCCATTGCCAGTGCTACCGCCAGATCCGTTGCCGGTGCTTCCACCAGATCCATTGCCGGTGCTACCACTAGATCCACTGCCACTGCCGCTGCCAATGCAACCACCAGCACCATTGCCAGTGCTACCACCAGATCCATTGCCACTGCTACCGCCAGCATTATTACCGGTGCTACCGCCAGATCCACTGCCACTGCCGTTGCCGGTGCTACCACCAGATCCATTGCCACTGCTACCACCAGATCCATTGCCACTGCTACCGCCAGCATTATTACCGGTGCTACCGCCAGTTCCATTGCCAGTGCTACCACCAGATCCATTGCCGGTGCTACCACCAGATCCGTTGCCACTGCTACCGCCAGCACCATTACCGGTGCTACCGTCAGCTCCATTGCCAGTGCTACCGCCAGATCCGTTGCCACTGCTTCCGCCAGCACCATTACCGGTGCTACCGCCAGTTCCATTGCCAGTGCTACCGCCAGATCCATTGCCGGTGCTACCACCAGATCCGTTGCCAGTGCTGCCACCAGATCCATTACCGGTGCTACCGCCAGATCCATTGCCGGTGCTACCACTAGATCCACTGCCACTGCCGCTGCCTATGCTACCACCAGCACCATTGCCAGTGCTACCGCCAGATCCACTGCCACTGCCGCTGCCTGTGCTACCGCCAGCTCCATTGCCAGTGCTACTGTCAGATCCACTGCCGCTGCCGCTGCCTGTGCTACCACCAGCTCCGTTGCCAGTGGTACTGCCAGATCCACTGCCACTGCCGCTGCCGGTGCTTCCACCAGCCCCATTTCCGGTGCTACCACCAGATCCACTGCCACTGCCGCTGCCGGTGCTTCCACCAGCCCCATTTCCGGTGCTACCACCAGATCCACTGCCACTGCCGCTGCCGGTGCTTCCACCAGCCCCATTTCCGGTGCTACCGCCAGATCCACTGCCACTGCCGCTGCCGGTGCTTCCGCCAGCCCCATTTCCGGTGCTACCGCCAGATCCACTGCCAGTGCTACCGCCAGATCCATTGCCGGTGCTACCACCAGATCCGTTGCCAGTGCTGCCACCAGATCCATTACCGGTGCTACCGCCAGATCCATTGCCGGTGCTACCACTAGATCCACTGCCACTGCCGCTGCCTATGCTACCACCAGCACCATTGCCAGTGCTACCGCCAGATCCACTGCCACTGCCGCTGCCTGTGCTACCGCCAGCTCCATTGCCAGTGCTACTGTCAGATCCACTGCCGCTGCCGCTGCCTGTGCTACCACCAGCTCCGTTGCCAGTGGTACTGCCAGATCCACTGCCACTGCCGCTGCCGGTGCTTCCACCAGCCCCATTTCCGGTGCTACCACCAGATCCACTGCCACTGCCGCTGCCGGTGCTTCCACCAGCCCCATTTCCGGTGCTACCACCAGATCCACTGCCACTGCCGTTGCCGGTGCTTCCGCCAGCCCCATTTCCGGTGCTACCGCTAGACCCACTGCCACTGTCGCTGCCTGTGCTACCGCCAGCTCCATTGCCAGTGCTACCGCCAGATCCACTGCCACTGCCGCTGCCGGTGCTTCCACCAGCCCCATTTCCGGTGCTACCGCCAGATCCACTGCCACTGCCGCTGCCGGTGCTTCCGCCAGCCCCATTTTCGGTGCTACCGCCAGATCCACTGCCACTGCCGCTGCCTATGCTACCACCAGCACCATTGCCAATGCTACCACCAGCACCATTGCCAGTGCTACCGCCAGACCCACTGCCACTGCCGCTGCCTGTGCTACCGCCAGCTCCATTGCCAGTGCTACCGCCAGATCCACTGCCACTGCCGTTGCCTGTGCTTCCACCAGCTCCATTGCCAGTACTACCGCCAGATCCACTGCCACTGCCGTTGCCGGTGCTACCACCACCACCATTGCCGGTGCTTCCACCAGCCCCATTGCCGGTGCTACCACCAGATCCATTGCGACTGCTACCACCAGATCCATTGCCACTGCTACCGCCAGCATTATTACCGGTGCTACCGCCAGTTCCATTACCAGTGCTACCACCAGATCCATTGCCGGTGCTACCACCAGATCCGTTGCCACTGCTACCGCCAGCACCATTACCGGTGCTACCGCCAGCTCCATTGCCAGTGCTACCGCCACTGTCGCTGCCTGTGCTACCGCCAGCTCCATTGCCAGTGCTACCGCCAGATCCACTGCCACTGCCGCTGCCGGTGCTTCCACCAGCCCCATTTCCGGTGCTACCGCCAGATCCACTGCCACTGCCGCTGCCGGTGCTTCCGCCAGCCCCATTTCCGGTGCTACCGCTAGATCCACTGCCACTGCCGCTGTCTATGCTACCACCAGCACCATTGCCAGTGCTACCGCCAGACCCATTGCCACTGCCACTGCCTGTGCTACCGCCACCATTACTGGTGCTACCGCCAGCTCCATTGCCAGTGCTACCGCCAGATCCGTTGCCGGTGCTTCCACCAGATCCATTGCCGGTGCTACCACTAGATCCACTGCCACTGCCGCTGGCTGTGCTACCGCCAGATCCATTGCCAGTGCTACTGCCAGATCCACTGCCGCTGCCGCTGCCTGTGCTACCACCAGCTCCATTGCCAGTGCTACCGCCAGATCCACTGCCACTGCCGGTGCCGGTGCTTCCACCAGCCCCATTTCCGGTGCTACCGCCAGATCCACTGCCACTGCCGCTGCCGGTGCTTCCGCCAGCCCCATTTCCAGTGCTACCGCCAGATCCACTGCCACTGCCGCTGCCTGTGCTACCGCCAGCTCCATTGCCAGTGCTACCGCCAGATCCACTGCCACTGCCTTTGCCAGTGCTACCACCAGATCCATTGCCGGTGCTACCACCAGATACATTGCCACTGCTACCGCCAGCATTATTACCGGTGCTACCGCCAGTTCCATTGCCAGTGCTACCACCAGATCCATTGCCGGTGCTACCACCAGATCCGTTGCCACTGCTACCGCCAGCATTATTACCGGTGCTACCGCCAGTTCCATTGCCAGTGCTACCGCCAGCACCATTACCGGTGCTACCGCCAGCTCCATTGCCAGTGCTACCGCCAGATCCATTGCCGGTGCTACCACCAGATCCGTTGCCACTGCTACCGCCAGCACCATTACCGGTGCTACCACCAGCTCCATTGCCAGTGCTGCCGCCAGATCCATTACCGGTGCTACCACCAGATCCATTGCCGGTGCTACCACTAGATCCACTGCCACTGCCGCTGCCTATGCTACCACCAGCACCATTGCCAGTGCTACCGCCAGATCCACTGCCACTGCCGCTGCCTGTGCTACCGCCAGCTCCATTGCCAGTGCTACTGCCAGATCCACTGCCGCTGCCGCTGCCTGTGCTACCACCAGCTCCGTTGCCAGTGCTACCGCCAGATCCACTGCCACTGCCGCTACTGGTGCTACCACCACCTCCATTGCCGGTGCTTCCGCCAGCCCCATTGCCGGTGCTACCACCAGATCCGTTGCCACTGCTACCGCCAGCACCATTACCGGTGCTACCGCCAGCTCCATTGCCAGTGCTACCGCCAGATCCATTGCCGGTGCTACCACCAGATCCGTTGCCAGTGCTACCGCCAGCACCATTACCGGTGCTACCACCAGCTCCATTGCCAGTGCTGCCGCCAGATCCATTACCGGTGCTACCACCAGATCCATTGCCGGTGCTACCACTAGATCCACTGCCACTGCCGCTGCCTATGCTACCACCAGCACCATTGCCAGTGCTACCGCCAGATCCACTGCCACTGCCGCTGCCTGTGCTACCGCCAGCTCCATTGCCAGTGCTACTGCCAGATCCACTGCCGATGCCGCTGCCTGTGCTACCACCAGCTCCGTTGCCAGTGCTACCGCCAGATCCACTGCCACTGCCGCTGCCGGTGCTTCCGCCAGCCCCATTTCCGGTGCTACTGCCAGATCCACTGCCGCTGCCGCTGCCTGTGCTACCACCAGCTCCATTGCCAGTAATACCGCCAGATCCACTGCCACTGCCGCTGCCGGTGCTACCACCACCTCCATTGCCGGTGCTTCCGCCACCTCCATTGCCGGTGCTTCCGCCAGCCCCATTGCCAGTGCTACCACCAGATCCATTGCCAGTGCTACCACCAGAGCCATTGCCACTGCTACCGCCAGCATTATTACCGGCGCTACCGCCAGCTCCATTGCCAGTGCTACCTCCAGATCCATTGCCGGTGCTACCACCAGATCCGTTGCCACTGCTACCGCCAGCACCGTTACCGGTGCTACCGTCAGCTCCATTGCCAGTGCTGTCGCCAGTTCCATTACCGGTGCTACCACCAGATCCATTGCCGGTGCTACCACTAGATCCACTGCCACTGCCGCTGCCTATGCTACCACCAGCACCATTGCCAGTGCTACCGCCAGATCCACTGCCACTGCCGCTGCCTGTGCTACCGCCAGCTCCATTGCCAGTGCTACTGCCAGATCCACTGCCGCTGCCGCTGCCTGTGCTACCACCAGCTCCGTTGCCAGTGCTACCGCCAGATCCACTGCCACTGCCGCTGCCGGTGCTTCCGCCAGCCCCATTTCCGGTGCTACCGCCAGATCCACTGCCACTGCCGCTGCCTGTGCTACCACCAGCTCCATTACCAGTGCTACCGCCAGATCCACTGCCACTGCCGCTGCCGTTGCTTCCGCCAGCTCCGTTACCGCTGCTTACTCCAGCTCCATTGCCAATGCCGTCACTGTTGCTACCTCCTTCAGCCCCATTGCCAGCACCTTTATGGCTGTCATATATTTTATTTAGTATTTGTCAAATAAAGCAATGTGACGTCGAAGTCACTTGGCGGTTAAAAAATATAGATTAGGAAATACTGATTTATTTACATATGTTTTGTAAATTAATTTGCGCTCATGTTGCAACCAAGACCTTTCAGACATGATAAGCTAAGGTAATTAAGCTAATTTATGTACTTGTTGTCTTTGTTTTGTAATGTTGTTGCTGAATAAACCTTTTTCTTTCTTTCTTTCTTTCTTTCTTATAATGTATGTTGGAGACGCTATCTCTTACGTGCAGTCTATCGACGTAGAAACAAATGGAATTCGGGTCAGCGCTCAAAAGTGTCCGTACCAAAAGAGTCGCGCCAGTCTTTATTTGGTTGGCCGGCTGATTGCGCGTCCAAAATGGCGTACTGCGTCGTGAAAAGTTGTAAAAACTATTTTTTATTTTATTTTATTTGGAAAACAAACAGTATTACATAACTTTTATTTAATTAATAACTAGTTACCATTTAAATGTTTTCACATGTACACGTCTACATACACGCTAGCCAAAAATAAAACAGTAAAAAAGAAAAAAAGAGAAAACAAAAACAAATTACCTAATTAGTTAGTTAGGGAACCATATCGAACCAATATTTAGAAAGCAGAGCTTTAAGTGTAATGACCTTATTATTACTATTATTACTCATTGATTTCAGACAGAGTCCATATTTGTTAGTATACAACACACAACTTAAAATTACTGTTAGTAGATGAACACGAATACAACATACTAAAAATTATCTATTTACGTATATTATACATTACGGCCCTGGAGCCCGTATGGGTGGGTACAGTCCCAGTGCCTGAGAAAGGGACTATCAGTCCTATCTCCCATCATATTCAGGATGCTGCTGACGCTGCCACCCACGCGGTGCATCAGCGATACCGCCCTTTTTCTAATTATAGCCTGAAAAGAGTCAGTGCGAGCCTCCGCAAACATCGCCGATGCACTACAGTAGCGTGACAGCCCCAGCAGCAACCTAAAGCCATTATTGTATTGGACTCGCAGAGCGTTATAGGTCTTCTGCGTATACTTGACCCACAGACTGCACGTATAAAATGACTGGCAGTACGCTTTAAAAAGTGTGACCTTGACTTCGCGTGTGCTACGTGCAAATCTGCGGGCCAGCATGTTACATCTGACCGCCAACGCTCTGCGTTCCCTTTCAATGTCCATATCATCATTTTGATCCTCGGTCTTTAGTGTTAAATAAATCAATATTGGAAAAAACAGATAACTTATTAAATTCTTTCAAAGCACGTACAAAAAATGAGTTACGCCTATAATTTGAGTTTGTGTTAGGTATAGACAGGTAAGTTAGGTGTCTGATTGTCACAAAAACGTCATTCCTGTAAGTTTAACGGTGTTTGAAAAAAAAGACAGACAAATTGTGACAGGAAACGAGCGCAGCCGGTGAGCGGGAAACAAAAAATCGGGATCGGTCATTGACCTAGCCAGTCCTGTGGTGTCATGCCCTTACAAATATGTGCTGTTACTGAAAACAAATACGTAATTTTGTGCTGTCCGATCAAAATCAAATAAATACAAAATTCCTCAAATTTTTAGATATTTCATTTTTAATCCCTACTAAAATAATTATCTCTAAGTTAAATCGCAGTATAATTCTCTCGTGGCTCAATAAACCGTACCATGTGGATACCAACATTAACATCACCCGCAGTCATGTCTAGCGTCTAGGGCATTTATTTTTCCACCTTCGGCCCGCAAACATCCTACTTCTATGAACCTACCTGTATATAAATCGCAAAATTCAAAAGAATTTGGGAGATATAAACCCATACATTGGAGTGGAGTTGGAGTGGAGACAGAACATTTTACACGGTTCCAGCTGTCCCCCTCAGGTAAATCCCCTTCAAGATTGTCAATCAGTGATTGACAATCTTGAAGGGACATGAATATTAACTTTAGACAGAAGGTCAGACGTATCAACCAAAGTTTGTGAGTTTTTTGCTAATAGTACAATGTCAGATATGTTGCCTGGCCTGCAGTGGAAGTATGTGGTGCCTCCTACACCTCGCTTCATAGCTCACATCGATTTGCTTGCATTTATACTAAAGAAACCTCATAAAACGTTTTTGGATAGATTCCAGTCTATTAATATAGACATAATATTGCGGATTCCAAACCTCGGTACAATACTACGCACATACGAACAATATAGAATCTTTATGGCTTTTATATTTTTAAATTGAGAGATACATCTAATAATAAAACCCATGGTTTTATTTGCTTTCTTGACAATATTGTCAATATGTTTATCATATAATAATTTACCGTCATGTAGAACACTCAAGTCACGAATCTCATCAACACGTTTAATAATAAATCCCTTAAGTTTGTAATTGAATGTATGGTAATTAAGTTTACGTGTGAAACTGGTAATATAACATTTAGATATATTAAGGTCTAATAAATTTTCAATACAAAACTGTTCAAATCGAACCAAAAAATCTTCTTGCAAAAGTGTCACAATCGTTAAGATTAATTTGTTTAAAAATTTTCATATCATCTCCATATAGTAGGAAATTGGAGTGTTTAAAGCAAGTACTAATATCATTTAAATTAAGTAAAGTGAAAAAACAGGATGGAGTATCATATTTCCTGTAATTAAACTCTTGTTTTATCATTTCAAAGTATTTTTATGTTTGCTAAGAAACACAGTAATTATTTTAATTTGAATTACGCATTTAGTTTGATTTCCATGAGCGAACAATCGAACATCACAACTTTAGAACAAAAATTTTATAGAGTCGCTTTTAAGTATAAAGTTTCTTATTAAAATATTTTGTTACTTTTTTCTATTGTTTTTATTACATGAAATTTATTATAGCTTTCCCCTAGATCCTATACGTTGTGCACTATGGAGAAACATTTTAGCCGAATCGAGAAGAGAGGAATACTTTGTTCCGAAAAAAATCCACTTTGTTTGCTCGAATCATTTTCACCCTGTATAATTCATATTTATGCGTGTTTCTGTGTTTGTTATAAAAAAAATAAACAAGATTCTGCAAAAATAAAAAATACTTATAAAACATAGCCAACAAAAAAGCATTATAAGTGAAAGCTACTCCATTACTTCTCTGTCTTCACTCGAAGCTGCGTAAGGTGCAGTACGTTCCAGTCGAAGCTTCGTATGGTGATAAATTGTTGCAAGCAAAAAATCAACCGTAATGCAATGACACACGATCTAAATTTAAATGTGTTGTTTCTATGCATATAACTACGTGTGTATAGGTTAACTGCGGATGCTTTTTTCGTGAATTATGTACTAGACTCGTCGTACATTTGTTTCTACGTCGATGGTGCAGTCACATAATATCAGTAAATCATTAATCTGTTCAGATTCTAAAAGCTGTATACTTAGATGCCCTTTTGGCTAATCCATTTAGGTGTAAAATTAAATCTCGTATTATTGTCAAAATTAAAAATCTGTTATATCAGTGTCATAATAGTGGTCTTCAAATTGCAGGTCACTCTGGCATTGTGGTGGCATTGTAGATAATGAGCGCGCTAGATCTGGGCTAAAGATGCTATCATTTCTGGCAAACTTAATAATTTTCTAAATTACTCCTATGATATTATCTCTATGGCTAAGATACATCTTATTCAAACGTGGTCCAGTCGGTGGGAACGGTCGAGAATTATCACGGGTAGATACTACGGTCAAACTCAACCCTTTATTCCCTGCAAACCATGGTTTTTCCGCTACCGTAACTTTAGCAAGCAGGTCACTTTTACAATTTGCAGGTTGCGTTTGGGTCACGCTGTTACCCCGGTGCACCTCGCCAAAATTCGGATTTGGGATCACTCTTTATGTGAATGCGGCTTGGATGAAGGCAAGATCGACCACCTTTTCTCTCTATGATGTTCTTCCTCCTAATGTCCTGCGTCCTCTTAACATGTATTTTATCCTGTTCTCAGTTAATACTCATCTTGTAAAGTAAATAAGTACATAAAATTGTTCGAATAAAACTGTAACCGTTTCTGCGAATCTCCCTTATTTCCTTCCGTAATCTTTAATTGTGCTTTTTGTTCGTCCTGTGTTGTTGTAGTTAGTTTAAATTGTTTTTGTATTGTTCTAGGTGTCGTTCTTTTTATTGGGTGGAAAATCTCAACGAAAAAAAAAATCGAGCATTTTATGTCATTTCAGTTCTTTTTACGTTGACGTTGGCGGAATTATTGTGGCTAAACACAATAAAGGCCATTAAAAAAAATTAAAACATATGTTGGACTAAGTCTTGGTACTTTTGTGCTTATTACCAAGAATTTTTTTTAGAACTGACACAGTAAATTATTTCCATTTCATCATTAACTAGTAATCGTATTCGTGTTCCATCAAATATTCCAGCTTTAATTTTTTCCCTAGTTAGGCCAGAGAATTTTCGTGCAATATACTCAAAACAGTCACCATTTATATCAAGCGCCTTAACAAATTGTTTCATTATACAAAGTTTTTTGTGCCGTGGTGGACTAGATAACAAAGTAGGTCATTTGGCATATGGTAAATCAGGATAAATACATTTATTAAGATTATTTGAATTAACGCATAACATCTACAAGGCAAAAGTAACATTCATCATGGTGGTTTTTAGGTTCTCGCTAAATCATGGGTGTTTTGAAATTGAGGGACTATTGTCGCAAACTAACACCACAACTTTGACAAATAGTTTTAGGTATCCACGGCTTGTCGAAATTACACACTTGCTTGTCTCTAAAAGCAGTTTGTATATGCAGTTTTTACGAAAATCTGTCACATTTTTTCTACAATTTTTAAAAACATATTTACCACAGATAAAAAAAAATCATAACAAATATCAATGCTGTGTTAAATTCGTAAATGTGCGCCTACCCAAACGTACAATACAAAGAAGCTGTGTACGAAAAATAAAAGCTAGATAGAAACGACTGGTAGATTCAAATTAACTGTATCAAAATATTAAGGAAAAGTGAAAAAACAGTTTCGGAAAATTTTAAAAAGTAAAAGTAGCAGTTCGTAGTATCATTTTCGCAGTAACGTACTTCGTAGTAACATATTTCGCAGTAACGTACATCGCAGTAACGTTTGTAACGTTCACCCCTGTTTGACAAAGGGAAAATATGCAAAATAAAATAAATAAATAAATAAATATAAAAACACCTAAAAATCGTTTGGCCAGATCGTCTAGTAAGGAACCCACGCTGTGTTAAAGTAACTCAGAATCTTTTAGAGTGTCAATGGTAACTTAAATAGGTAAGATTTGGTAGTAAAAATGGTATAAAAAATTTCCTTTTTTTTTTTTAAAACCTAAAAATATTTAAGATTATTAGTTAATTAATTTTAGAGCAGTCTTATGGAACCGTAGCTTAAGTTAGGGCGTTATTTTACTATCATGAAGCTTTGAAATTATGAAATGTAAGTATTTAAACTACTGCGAGCAATGTATAAGCCATAGACCTATACACCACTAAAGTCCGCAATCCTAAAAGGATTGCGGGAGGATACACCATTACCTCCCCTCATCCTCTGCCATACTAATACCATCCAACGCGGACAACAACAATGAAATTAAATAAACTTCATGAAAGTTGAACGCCTGAAGAGTCAAAATGAAGTAAAACAATACCTAAAGATTGTTTTACTTCTAGTTTAAGAAATTCAGTTAAATGAATTCCCATTATGTTAGAAATTAGTTCAAAACCATACACACTATAAATACAATACACTAATATGTCTTTGTGATTCAAGCAGCTAGGATTAAATATAAATTATAAGTTTTGGGAGTAAATAATATTACTCATACTATATGTTTCAGATAGTCAGGCTAAATAGTAAATCATAAACAAAAGTTCAGATATAAGGACATGAATGCAGAAATCGATACCCTACTTGGTACCAAATATTGTCTACTCTCTGGCAGTATTAAATCTGTACTACGACAGAATTATTTGTTAAAATTAGAAACAGATACAAGTTGCACTTCATAAGTTTACAACACCATAACGATTAATCACCCAAGTGATATAACTAGTAGTCTGCTGTAACTCATAGTGATCCAACAGCGTACTCTCTTTCGCAGCACCACTAATGACCACAGGGAAGACTACAGCCATCACAGCATGATCAACATTTAGTTAAGTACAAAAGGTTAAAGTTGCAAACCACAAAGTACCTAAATCAGCACAAGATTAATTCGTAATAATTTCAAAGATAAGGTAATATCCATCTTTAGTTAATAGCAATCCAACAGCGCATTCTCTTCGCAGCATCACTAATAACCACAGTGACTCACTTAAGAGTAGTCGTAGACCAAAGCCATTACAGCATTATAATAATTTAAATTGAAACTACTTCTTGAGTAGATTTGTTTAATATGTATTAGGATTCCTGTATGTATTAAGAGTTCAATGGTTCTTGGTAACCAAGCAGAATAAGGACATTGCAATAATTTCCATAACTTCTGCCACTTTGCATCGTTATATAAAATATAGTTAAAACAACTACTGAATGCTATAAATATCCACACTGTAGTCAGAATTTTAAAGACATAGGCCTATTAAAATAAGTTAATAATTAGTTTTATTTTACTCCTGATAAACCAAATTAAGCCTCTGCTTATCCCAACAATTAAGTTGAAATGATTTGCTTTACCATCAATCTTCCATTAGCAATTTAACCATTAGGCTTACCATCAGATGTATTAGGACATAAACCACTTCTTTTGATCAGCATCATCAACATCATCTAAACTCAATGGTGTATAACACCTACCACTTAACACAGAATGTTGGTATATTAGGTAGACTCGCACAACCCCCATAGTGTTAACACACAAATATCACATTAAATACAGTCAACACAATCACAGTTAGCGTAAAGAAAACATACCTGTGTATCTTCAAACCTCTGAAGCTTCTAGGCTCAACTCGTGGTTGTCGCTACTGCTCCTCTCGAAGGACCGCCTGAGCCACTCCTAACCAGGGGAAGGCACCAACCCTCGTAGACACCGACACTAAGTTGTCGTAGACTACCTCTCACTCATATACTGAATAACACCTTTTGCACATAATCATCTACTAATCACTCCACTCCCGACTTGAGGTTACTTCCCTCACTTATTAATCGAACACCATCACTGGCGTATTACCGAACACTGACTAACAACTTTCACTCGCGTATTGGAGAACTTCACTCTCCGAGATCCGAACACTGACTAATCTCTCGAACATGCATCGTCCTCTTTTATACAAAACCTCTGTCTCAAATAAGTTGGACATTTTGTCCAACTAACCTGGGATATGTCCAAACAGTTTCAGACAAATGTCCAAAACTTCTTGGACATGAGAATTCTAGTATGATTTACTACTTACATTACTCTTAAACTTTTATTAACTTTATTAACCAATATGGTAACAGTGGCTGAGCGATTAATGCTCATAACCGACCCCAGGGTCATGTGTTCAACTCCCACCCATGACAAATATCCCCATGACAAGCAGATTCATTCGCTCAGTGTCTCATTGCATTCATCCTTAGTTTTGTCTGCATTTTAACAGTCATATGTTTATTATCAATCAGTCTCCAGCTTCCACAACTCAGGAAATTGCAACCTAGGGCCAGAAATCCATGCACAGCTTAACTCAGATATTTATTAGCTATTATCATAAGAAAATCTATTTTGGGACGATCAAGATTGATTCGTTACACGTTTTCGCTGTATAACATTTTTCGTTCTTGTGCTTTTCGCAGTCATGTAACTATGTGTTTTCTATGACAATGAAGTAGGTCTTGGTTACAATGTATGGACAATAGCCTAACGTCTAGATATGGAAACTCGCTCTTCAGCACTGAAAACGTTGTATGTACAGTAAACTACAATCATGAAACGTACCTGAAGCCGCCAAAGCCTGCAGTGATTCCAGCTCCAAAGTTTCCGCCAAAGTCGCCGCCACCGATAAAACCGCCACCATCGCCTTTCTTAACAAATGTATCTTTCCAAAACGCGCCTGTGACAGAATATTTTTTAATTTATACGTAGGTGTAATTTATACCCCTCTGTTCAGCAGTGGACGTCTTCTGGTTGATGATGATGGTGATGCGTAGGTAGATTTTGGGACCAAGCTCAAACTCAAACTCAAACTCAAAATGTTTTTTTATTTAAGTAGATGCTTTACACATGCTTTTAAATCGTCAATATTTTTTTCTACCTAGTACAAAGTCCCTACCATGCGGGACTTGTACACTCTTAATTCTTCTTCTTCTGGCCTAAGAAAAATATAAAATAAAATCCGATCTATGACTTCTTTTTAGTTTCCCATACAAATTCTTGATTCATTATTAAGATTATGTGAAACTGAAAAGATTTGTATATCGGATCTTTTTATATTTTTCCTGTATTCTATACTTAATTCTGACTAACCCCTAAAAAATCTCAAACACTCTTTTTTTAACACCCTGTGTTGAATATGTACACAAAAAAGTGTCCATACAAAATTATCTGATTGCCCAATCAATTTGTATGAAACGTTCAATTTTAATATTCGAACACCCGCTTCAATTTTCCGTGAGTGGTCATTTTGCGTTCCGATCCATTTCGATCACACTATCGCTATAAGCGATCTTATAACAAAAATATTAAAGGTTCGTAATAAATTACTTATGTAAATAAAAGTTACCTGGTTTGGCATTAATGCAGACAACGGTCCCAAGGACCAAAATAGCTAGGAGTAGTCGAGCCATGGTGTATCACTGTGCCGGTTCGAGTCCTTGCCCCAATTTTATACAAAAATTGGGCTATCAAAGACAGTAAGATTATGGTCAAAGTGCACGACTGCATGATTTTACCACTTTCTGGGTACCGCAATGCAAGAAGAGGAAACCCTTATTGCAAGATTACAATCTGTCTATAATGGAGTTTTAAAGTAGCAAGAAATTAAGCAGCAGTGACCTTATTTTTTGTATAGCTATGTTAAAATACATTATATTTTCAAGAACACAGTTTTTTGAAAAAAATATTGTACACGAAATACGATTTCACGTTTTGATTTGATTTGATAAGGTTTTTTCTTGAGAAGTCTCTATCACGTCAAATGTCCACGATGCACCCAAACCTTCCCCCCTCCTCAAGTTGATGACGAGTATTATTAATGTTATGTTGTCTACATTGGACAGATCATCCAGTTTAGCAGATCCGATGTCGAGAAAAAGGTCAACCGAAGAGTCTAACTAGAATTGACAGTCGGGGTCATCTCGGTTGATAGCACGGTTTAAATGCGCCACACGATAAAAAGAAAAGTGTTCAGAAAATTACAGAACATTTACTCGCCTAAATTCGTCTAAATAGTCCTAAGAGACTATAGACGTAAGCCTACAACCAATGTGAGTTGCCGGTGATGACCTATGGGACTGAGACGTGGTCACTCGCTATTGGCTTCATCCACAAGGTCGACAGTTGCTCAACTGGCTATGGAAAGAGCCATATTTGGGGCATATTTACATAATCTAATCTGAAACGAGGGAATCCTTAGAAGAAGTAAAGCCACCGACAAAGCTCAGTTGAAATGGCAATGGGCAGGTTATATAGCTCGCATGACTGATATGATAACTGAAATGAGGAGAAGAGTTTCTCGAGTGACGACCACGGCCCGGAAGACATATTTGTTAGACGGCCTCCCACCAGTTGACCGGATCATCCAGTCAGGCAGGCAGGAAGCTGCTGCATATATGTGGATCAAAACCATGCTAAGTGGAAGCTTAATATGGATGCCTATATCCTACAGTAGTTACATGTCTTTCGACTAATATGATAATGATGAACAAATTAGGAACTGTTTTGAGCGTCCTCTTGTTCGTCAAATCGTAGTACCTACTTGTTTTTTTTTTTAACTAACGTATCTGGCTGTTTTTAATTAATTTTCACATGTTACGCTTGTTTTCTTCTTCTTATCTTATGACTGCTTTTAACCGTACCATCGGAAGGGTAGTTGCCTGGTGTTGAATTTAAAATCCCCCACGGTCACGTGTAATGGCATTTAGATTTATCTGTATACCTACTACAACGATGTGTACAGCGTGATCTTCGTACGTTATGATTGTCAGCGAGAGCACACTTCTTAATAAAGAAGTAAAAGAAAAATGATTACACTGGATCGGTTCAAGACTTCCACAAGACCACGCAGTGGCCCTGAATCTACCAACGCCGAAAGTGAGACAGGTAGAAAAGACCCTCCACCCTTTGGTGCACAACGGTTCTAAAAGACCTGAAAGAATTCTCTCTAAATTAAGATATGGCACAGGACAGACCGGAATGGAGAAAAAAGACGGTGAAAGTCGTCTCAAGGTAAATTGCGAAAAGGCTTAGCAAGATAATTATTCAAGTATACCTTATCATATTTATTTTATCAAGAACCCTCGGTGTATTTTTTCATACTTTTACTCCATTTTCACGTTTTGTTTTATACACGTATTAATGTTCACACGTGCATTGCATGGATCGTGATACAATAAAACTTTTATTGATAATTTATGATATCTACCTGTGTTAAGTGTCCTTCAAAGAGTTTACTGTTAAGCTTAAGATATTTTTTACCAATGTTTTATCAAAAGAAGTTAATGAGAGGTACGCCCGTATTTCCTACTAAAGTTTTATGAAGTAATACCATACATGCTATATCTAGACTAAAATGAGTAAAACTAATTAAACAAGGGCTGATGAAACTGCACAATTTTCTATTCAAAAAGTCTTTTCCAAGGAACCCTCAAATCACGACTCTTTTTACTTCCCTAACGAGTCAATCAGGAAAATTAGTATAATACGGACCAACGTTCCTGAGTTTTTCGAAACTTACGTACATTTTCAATACGTACCGATTGCTTCAACGGTAAAAGAAAACATCGCGAGGAAACTTGCACATTTGATTACTATTTTGTGTATGTAGATCATGCATGTTGCATACGTCCTTAGTTGAAAATCTTAAATCTAAAAGGCTAATTGGGCTCGATCCCCATACAGGGCAAACTTTTCTGTGACGAGCAGAATTGTTTGCTCTGAGTCTGGGTGTATTATATCTATATATGTATGTATTTAAAAGTATATGTGTATATATATCAGTCTCTGGTTCCCAAGATACAGGGAATTCTAGTTTGGGGCCAGATGACCGTGTGTGATTTGTCCCAGATATTATTATTTTGAGATATATATTTACAGTGTGTGTTGCCAGTGATGACATATGGATCCGAGACATGGTCGCTTACTATGGGCCTTATAAGAAGGCTCAAAGTCACCCAAAGGGCGATGGAGCGTGCTATGCTTGGTGTTTCCCTACGTGATCGAATCAGAAATGAGGAGATACGTAGGAGAACTAAAGTTACCGACATAGCTCTCAGAATCGCTAGACTTAAGTGGCAGTGGGCAGGGCACATAGCTCGTAGAACAGATGGCCGTTGGGGCAGTAAAGTTCTCGAATGGCGACCGCGCACCGGAAGGCGCAGTGTGGGCAGGCCCCCGACTCGGTGGACCGACGACCTGGTAAAGGTTGCAGGAAGCCGCTGGATGCGAGCCGCACAGGACCGGTCGGTGTGGAAATCCTTGGGGGAGGCCTTTGTCCAGCAGTGGACGTCTTTCGGCTGATAGATAGATAGATATATTTGGGCTACTCTGACCACTTCGCGCTAGGCGAAGTGGCAGGAGCTACTCCAGCAGAAGCACAGTCGGCTGGAGGTCAGTGCGACGAGGAGAGAAAGTGTCGGACAATCCGGGCATTGTCGAGGAGGACTGCCTTTTGCATAGCCGCTATTATCGGTCTGCCTCGAAGTCCCAGCCGTCTAAGGCTACGATCCAGGTCAGCTGGGATCAAACCATTAACGGACAGAACTACAGGAATTATTTCAGTGGATTGCACTTGCCACATATCCGTAACCTCGTGCGCCAGATTAAGGTACCGCAACTTCTTGTCGGCATCAGCTTGTACGAGGTTTTCATCGTGTGGTATAGTGATATCCTGCATCAAGAGATCGCTCTAAAGTTTGGCTTCATAGCTCGGCGGTTGCCATATTACAAGTACACGCCGGAGTCGGTTCTCGAAAATGCCAAGCTCTACTGGGACCGAGACATCATCACGGACAGGTCTATTGATCATAATAGACCTGATATCGTGTTGATGGATCGGGCGCAGTCAAGGGTGGTTTTGATGAATATCACTATTCCACACGACGAAAACCTCGTGCAAGCTGATGCCGACAAGAGGTTGCGGTACCTTAATCTGGCGCACGAGGTTACGGATATGTGGCAAGTGCAATCCACTGAAATAATTCCTGTAGTTCTGTCCGTTAATGGTTTGATCCCAGCTGACCTGGATCGTAGCCTTAGACGGCTGGGACTTCGAGGCAGACCGATAATAGCGGCTATGCAAAAGGCAGTCCTCCTCGACAATGCCCGGATTGTCCGACACTTTCTCTCCTCGTCGCACTGACCTCCAGCCGACTGTGCTTCTGCTGGAGTAGCTCCTGCCACTTCGCCTAGCGCGAAGTGGTCAGAGTAGCCCAAATATATATCTCAAAATAATAATATCTGGGACAAATCACACACGGTCATCTGGCCCCAAGCTAGGATTCCCTGTATCTTGGGAACCAGAGACTGATATACATACGGAAATACTTTTACATACATATATATAGATATAATACACCCAGACTCAGAGCAACCAATTCTGCCCATCACAGAAAAGTTTGACCTGTGTGGGGATCGAACCCACGACTCTCGGATTAGAGGTCAGGATCGCTAGCCACTTAGCCACCGAGGCAGTAGAACAATCAACACATGACACTTTTAAGTTTTTGTTGTAACATCTGTTATCAAAAATCTGTATGTAATAGGTATGAAATTGGTATTCTATAGAACAACATCTCAATGTCAGGTATCATTATTGATCTTGTTCTATAAATATGGCAAAGCTTGCCTCCG
This sequence comes from Coleophora deauratella, assembly GCA_958295455.1. Taxonomy (NCBI): domain Eukaryota; kingdom Metazoa; phylum Arthropoda; class Insecta; order Lepidoptera; family Coleophoridae; genus Coleophora; species Coleophora deauratella. Next base: position 17,679,533 of record OY282392.1, on the reverse strand, counting down.
TGCCATAGCCTCTATCCTAATGATTCGATAATCCTAACCATCCATCCGATGAACGTTACGTTACGTCTAATAAGTAGTCAAATCTTGACCGAGTATGCTTCGCCTTTTTTTCTTCTCCACAGTGAATAAGCATGGAGTGGAACAAAAACCACAACGGCATTGGCTAGTCTAACGCTGACAGAGACAAGGTTAAATTAGCCAATGCTGTAAACTGACTTCTGCACGTGGAACTTACGTACCAACCGGTCCTAGAGTCGCTGGATCCGGATAAACGATCTTACATACATTAAGAATATGATAAAAATAATTATTTATTTGAAACTAAAACCATTGTTAGTTTTTACATTAGGTGCAGTTTAAAACTGTGTCGTCACTATTAAAGCTTACCCAGGGAATTCTAAAGCGTTAATACAAATATTATGGATGCAGCAAGCCTACGTAGCTAATAGGTAGTTTAAAATTATTATAATCACAGTAAAAGCCACCATCACATTTTCACACAGACTCCACATATATCTCATTTATTTCACATAAACAGCTTTGACATATTAAAGAAAAATAAAATATATTTAACAAAAGAGTTCCCAACATCCTCCGGGCGCAGGGCTGCGTTCGCGCAGCACAAAAATATAACACAAAACACACGAATAAAAGTAATATATTTCAAAATTTTAACCTATCTGACATGCCGACCAGAACGTGTGATTTCAGTGTGACGTACATTGCTCAGTGCTCAAGTCTATTTCATTACTTGATAGCTCTAAAGGGTATAAATTAGTAGTCTTAACTCGAGCTACTCTCGCGACGCCGTCGACACCCTGGCAGATATCCTTAACTATACCTAGAAGCCACTCTACTCGCTTCTTATCGGTTTTTATAAGGACTACATTCCCCGGTTATATAGCTATCATCCCCAAAACCCTCCCCACAAAAAAGCGGCGGGCGGAATGATGTGCCATAAAATGATCAGTTTCCTGATCATCATCAGCTACCTCCTCTATTATTCCACAGTCGTGCCATTCCCAAAAAACTGCATTATAGTCATCAATAATACCTATACGTGTTAATCTAGATGAAGTCGACTTTAGACGCTGCAATGCTAACTCGTAATTTGACTCTAACTTTATCGATTTCCGAGGCAGCCTATCTTCGTACCTACCTTCAGCATCTACACTAATGGCGCTATTAAAAAACTTGTTTACCTCTGACTCTATTACTTTCTGACCTTTAACTTCAGCGCATCTCTAATTCCTAGTGTCTCTAACCTCCAGAAGTTCTCAATATTTTCAACGCCAAAAGAAGCGTGCAGGGTGTTTACGTCGTCTCCTGAGCAAAACGCGCCAACCGCGTGCCTTGAACTGTCCACCCAAGCTTGGTCTCCATGGCTAGCAGGCTGTCGTCTACACGTTCTAATCGACCGGGCAGAAGAGTACCTTAAACATCAGAACCAATTAGCAACCCAACATCAGTTTGATCGTCGATACAATCAGTTAAATATATGCCTTTCTGTCCAAGTTCATCTACGATACTTCCATTTCGAAGCTTAGGCAGATATCCACAGAGTACTGGCTGCTCCATTGCTTTTAACTCGCAGTTAAACTTTTTTTCTCTAAGCTTGAAAGACCCTCCAAACAAGTTTTGACTAAAAGATTGCTCGCCGATAGGATCCAACTTCAATCTCCTTATGACGTCAGTCTTAATAAACGTTCTCTGTGCTCCCAAATCTAACAAAGCTCTAACTGGAATAATCTGCCCTCCATTACAAAGGTTTAGTTTTAACGTTTGCAGTAAACCGGTTCTTTTTTTCTCAGTTTGGCCTGATACCGTCTGTTTATTCATTGATTCATTCTTACAGACAGAGGATTCAGTCTTAGGTACATCGCCGCACATTAATGTGTAGTGTATTTTACTACAAACAACGCGTCTTGGATATTTTCGATATTTTCGAGCGATATGACCTATTCTTAGACAAATCACACAGGCACGATTTTTCATCAAAAAATCTTTTCGCTCTTCTAAACTCATTTTCATAGCCATCGAGCATTCGGAACTAACATGAAAACCTTTTTCGCACCAGATACAAATCTCTTTATTTTCATCACTCTTCTTTCGATCTTTTTTTAATATTTTTTAACAGATGTTGTCAAACATACCATACCGCGGTGTACGAGCTGTATGCCGGATATCCGGTTCCACCAACGCTCAATGCGTAAAGCACTTTTTTCCCTCGACATTCATAAGTCGAGTGGGCCCGACGGAATCCCTCCTATCGTGTTGAAGGTGTGTGCTCCAGAGTTGGCTCCAGTTTTAACGCGCCTTTTTTGGCTCTCATACTCCACTGGCGTAGTCCCGAAGTCATGGAAGACAGCTTTGGTGCACCCGATCCCTAAAAAAGGTGACAGCTCGAATCCGTCCAACTACCGGCCGATAGCCATAACCTCCTTATTCTCAAAGATAATGGAGTCCATTATCAACAGCCAGCTCCTTCGGTATCTAGAGGACCGCCAGCTGCTTAGTGACCGACAGTACGGTTTCCGTAAGGGCCGGTCCGCTGGTGATCTTCTTGTCTACCTGACACATCGTTGGTCACAGGCGATCGAGACTAAGGGGGAAGCTTTGGCCGTTAGTTTGGACATAGCGAAGGCCGTCGATCGAGTCTGGCATAAAGCACTTCTTGCGAAGCTTCCTTCTTATGGGCTTCCCGAGGAATTACGCAATTGGGTCACTAGTTTTCTTGCAGACAGAAGCATAAAGGTCGTAGTCGACGGTGCCTGCTCAGATTCCATGTCTGTGAATGCTGGTGTTCCTCAAGGCTGTGTGCTTTCGCCTACACTGTTCCTTCTGCATATCAATTATATGCTGCAAATCAGCAGCATTCATTGTTATACGGATGACAGCACAGGTGATGCCTTCTATACCGGCCGTGCCAACATTTCTCGGGAAAACGTCATCGAGAGCCGAAACAAACTTGTGTCGGAAATTGAGGCCTCTTTAAAGAAAGTCTCAGAATGGGGTCGACTTAATTTGGTCCAATTTAACCCCACTAAGACACAAGTTTGCGCGTTCACTGCCAAGAAAATGCCATTTGTCGTATCACCTCGTTTTGAGGACACTCCCCTAAATGCCTCAGCTAGTATCGGAATTCTTGGAGTCGACATATCGAGTGAAGTCCAGTTCCGTGGTTATCTAGAGGGTAAGACTAAATTAGCCTCGAAGAAGCTTGGTGTGCTCAATAGATCGAGACGGTATTTCACTGCGGCGCATCGCCTGCAACTTTATAAGGTGCAGGTTCGGCCTCATATGGAATACTGTTCTCATCTCTGGGCAGGGGCACCCCAGTACCAGCTTCTCCCTCTGGACCGCATTCAACGGAGAGCAATTCGAATCGTCGACTGCCAGGATATTTCAGATCGGCTTGACTCCCTGGCGCTGCGTAGAGATGTAGCCTCGCTCTGCATTCTTTATCGCATGTACAATGGGGAGTGCTCCGAGGAATTGTTCGGATTGATCCCTGCCGCCTCTTTCCGCCATCGTTCTAGGCGACAACATATTCATCCCCATCACATAGATGGTTGGCAGTCCACAACTGTGCGTTTCACTAGAAACTTTCTGCCTCGCACAACCAAACTGTGGAATGAATTGTCGCCTGCGGTATTTCCGGACCGATAAGACATTCAAACCTTCAAGAAAAGAGCGTACTCCCAAATCAAACGCCGGCAACGCACTTGTGACTCCTCTGGTGTTGCGGGTGTCTATGGGCGGCGGTAATCGCTTACTATCAGGTGATTCGTCTGCTCGTTTGCCACCTCTGCCATAAAAAAAAAACATGACGCAGTAGGTAAATTTTGACAACTTGTTTCATTTGAATTCACACGAATTATTTCCTCAGATTCAACTTTCAATCTTACAAATTGCGCATATTTATGTTTTCCTAATATTTATGAGCATAATATTCATTAGAATGATTAGAAATGTCCCTAACTATAAAGTTACCTAACGTTAAATTCAGTGGCGAAGCGTGGGTTTTCGCCGCCCGGGGCCGATTGGAAATTTCTCCGCCCCTTTCTGTTTTCATCATTAGTAAAAAAAGTCAAATAAAGCAGCCAAATTCTGTAATCAATAAAAATATACTCTTCGTGTTTTTTATTTTCAAAGTAATTTCGATGTGCATGTCATTGATTGGCTTATCTTTGATAATAATGCGCGAGCGAAGCGAGCGTAAAAATTTTTTATTCATAATTATATCTAAGAATATTGATGTTAAACCAACGCCTTGCACGCCCGCTTGCGGCCGGTCTGCATATAGTCAACGTAAGGTAATTTTTAATTAACTGCAGTTTGGAGAAGCTTCTCTCACAAAGTCACAACTAAGTTTGGGTCTGTTGCAGCTACAGAAGCCCAAAGAACACGCTCAAGTTTGAACTCTGTTAATATCTAAGGAGCGTGATCTAAGTCCTTCATCGACGCCTAATAACACTGTTGCAAAAATAAGGCGCTCGCTGCCCTCCATGTGCCGCCCCTGTCCATGTCCACGATGAATGTTTGATCTCACACAGTTGGAAAATAAAGAAGAGGGCCATATGAGTTACAGAGCACTAAAGAAGATGTCTCCCAAAATCAGATCACCCTAATTCAAACAAATTAAATGAGCCAGAAAAGGGAACAACTACCAAGAAAGAAGTAATACTATTTTGTGACCAGTATGGTAGAGGTATTACAAAAACAATGCAAAAGTTACTAGGCTCCGAATTTGAAGTCTTAGCTATTATTAAACCAAATGCACCACTAAATGAAGTTCTTAAGTACTGTAATCAAATTTGTAAGAATTGCACCAGCTCTGACTTTGTTATCGTTCTAGCAGGAGCAAATGACCAAAACCCGCTTGATTATCAATTATTTCTTTACAGTCACTTATCAATGCTCTCGAAAACAAATGTTTTAATTGGTGAAATTCATAATAATAAGTATTTGAATGTTCAAAAGCAAAATAATGTAATCAGATTAATGGTGTCTGTCAAAGGTGTCAAAGATGTCAAATATGTGTCAAAGATGGTGGCGGTACGGGTGACGGTCCCAGCTTTCTTGATCCAGAACTCCTTTCAGAACACCGGGCATGATGTGTGGTTGTGCAAGGTGGTAAGCGGTTTGGCCATTTGATTTAAATTAAATACAAAAAATACCAAATTTCAATATTTTGAAAATATTTTCATTAAAACTCCTAATTATTGGTACAGTTCAACATGAGCTCATTTTGCACTTAAAATGTAATATCTTTTTTTGTTAAGCGAATTTCGATAAAACTTTTATTATTTTGAAAACTGCACTAAATGCGCATATTTTTTAGAAAACATGCCAATATAGTCTAGTATTTTTTTTTGTAGCATAAAAGTTCAAAGTTAAGGGATTAAAATTTGAAAAACGAAAAAAAAATTTTTACTTTGATTTTATGAGTGGACCGTAACGATTTAAAAAATATATTTTACTGTTGTCGATAGCCTTATTCCCCTGTAATACTTAGAAAAAAACAGAATCAAATTATACCTAAAGTAGACGTGGCATTGGTAACTTTGTCCTAAGGTAGACATTTTCTAGTATTTTATAAAAGTGCCAATATCTCGAAAACTATGAAATTTTTACTGTAGTGAAATATACATTTTCTGGCTAGTCAGGACCTGGTCCATCACTACTCCAAGGATTATCGTTGGTTTTTGGAACACCCTGTATATACAGGGTGTAACAGAAAGCTGTGACAATACTTCAAGGTTGGCTTTTACCCATTTAACTGAACAACTTTTGTTCTACAACTTTGTTGAAATCGCAAAAAAAATTTTGAACTTTTCATACAAATCGATCAGCTGGCGAACCAAGTTTGTATGAAAAGTCCGTTTTTTTTTTTTGCGATTTCAACAAAGTTGTAGAACAAAAGTTGTTCAATTTGATGGGTATACAATTATGAACTTTTCAATTATGACAGTAACTGTTTAGGTCAGTTAAGTAAGAAATTAAACTAGCTGGGAGACCGAGCGTCGCTCGTTCAATCGGAGTTTTCATAAACTAAGATAACTTGTTTAGTAGTACATATAAGATGCATTTTCTACGAAACGTTTTGCAGGGTGTTGTTTTAGTCGATAGTTGTCTTCTAAGGGACGATAGGACAAGCAATATTTTTTCTGAAAATATATATAATACTTTTTTATAATTTGATTCTATTGAAAAAAATACATGCAAATTATCCTTTTCCTTTGATAAAAAAAAATACAGAAAAATATTCATTGATACCTAATATTAAGAAAGTTATTCATCATTTATTATGATAGTAGTCAGTAATATTAATCACTTTTGGCGACTTTTTATAGATTTTCTTATTGCAAATGTTATCAGCGCCATCTAGTTGAATTTAGAGAAAGCCGTGGAAAATTCCCTATTGCAAAACATGGGGCAGGCAAAACATAAGGCGAAAGATGCCGCTATAGATAAAAAAACGTTCAAATGTCTCTAAAATATTTTTTTATCACTTAAGTCTTTTTATTTACATATTTACATAAATTCACACAAATAAAAATGCAAAGGCAAATAAACTATAAATTGTCGTGGTTGGTATTCGAATCCGGACCTAAAAGCAGCTAAACATAAGTGGCTCGCACCAAAACCGCTAGACAACCAAAGTACTTATGAGCAATGGTTTAAAATAAGCATCATATGCGTTCATATTTTATGTATTTTCGCTCATATGTCCCTAAAATGAATGTTTTTGAAAATAATTCCCTCCTTTTTGAAAATAATCCTAGATTTTCGTCGAAAGATTTCAAGCAGTTTTCAAAATCGTCGGTACACCTAACTCGTTTAATAGTATAGCATATATTTCATTATTTTAAAATGAATCCGAAAGGTATGAGGTGAATGATTACTTAAGTATATTTGTTTTAATTATTATAGTTTAAAATAATAATAAAATAATGTGAATTTATCTATATGAAATGCAAGTTAAGAGGAGTCGACTAAAGGACTTTTAGAATTTTGTGAGATTAAATATTAATCATTTAATATGACCAGTTGGTTTTAGATCTTTAATATGCCAACCGCCTAAAGGTTTGTTATATAAGTCTACGAAATCATATACCAGGAGAAAAATCTTATTTGAAATGGTGCATTTAATAAATTTTGGGGCGAGATTAGCGCAGAAATTTTTATCAGAAGAACTGATAGGATAATTTCGTTTCCATACAGTGTCTCCGATATTAAAATTATAGCATTCTTGATGCTTATATGTTTATCGTAATAAGAAGCATTTATTTGGTGAGCTTTAAATCGAGATTGTACTTCTGAATTGACCCTGTGGAACGACATAACAAAACTATAATTGCACCTATGGCTTCGTTTATTGATAACGATCATCGTAATTGGGACTTAAACATTAATAAGATACAATTTGCTATTAAAACTTCAGTTAATGAAGTTACTAAATTTTCCCCTTCCGTTTTGGTTTTTGGCCGCGAATTAGTCACTTGTGGCTCAATATATAATAAATCTAATCAGGACGATACCGATGAATTAACTTTTGCCCCTAACTTTTTCCCAATATTTTCAGAAGTACAATCTCGATTATTTAAAGCTCACCAAATAAATGCTTCTTATTACGATAAACATCATAAGCATCAAGAATGCTATAATTTTAATATCCGAGACACTGTATGGAAACGAAATTATCCTATCAGTTCTTCTGATAACAATTTCTGCGCTAATCTCGCCCCAAAATTTATTAAATGCACCATTTCAAATAAGATTTGTCTCCTGGTATATGATCTCGTAGACTCTCGTAGACTGCTAACAAACTCAAACTCAAACTCAAAATGTTTTTTATTTAAGTAGATGCTTTACACATGCTTTTAAATCGTCAATATTTTTTTCTACCTAGTACAAAGTCCCTACCACGCGGGACTTGTACACTCAACGTTTCGGGAAGTGTTTGCGAAGCGAGAAGAAACGTCGAGCCCAAAAGAAACTCGCTTCAACACATTTTTTAAATAAAATCTAAAATTCTATTACAATTCATGTCAACAATAAAAATTGTGAGCTGGAGGATCTATACATGTCCATATATCATTGTCATTTACATAATCTAGTATTTTGTAATACCCTTTAGAGCATAAACAATTTTTGCAATTTGAATTTTTTTTCTGGCAAACTAGTCACATTTTCGGGTATTTTGTTATAGAATTTTACACACTGCCCTATAAATGACTTCTTAACTTTACTCAGTCTCGAATAGGCAACATCTATGTTATTAATATTTCTTAGATTAAAATTGTGTCTGTCACTGTTTTTATAAAACTAATGCAATTTTTTACGTACATACATGATATTTTCGTATATAAATTGACTAGCAACAGTAAGAATATTAATTTATTTAAACATATTCCTTAACGACTCGCGGGATCGCATCTGGTAGATTGCGCGAATTGCCCTTTTTTGCAAAATGAAAATCGTTTCAATGTCAGCCGCATGTCCCACTAACAGTCGAACTGATCACCCGAATGTTGTGGAAATGCTTAGAAAACCAGTGGATTCAGTTGAATTAGTTTGTGTGTCGAAAAAAGAATACAAGAATTGAGAGACGTGTCTGAAAATTCAAAATTCAAAATTAAAAATATTTTTTATTTAAGTAGATGCTGTACGCTTACTTTTAAATCGTCTTTTTTTTCTACCTAGTACAAAGTTCCTACCACTCGGAACTTGTACACTCAACGTTTCGGCAAGTGTTAGCGGAACAGAGTAGTTTGTTTGTGTAAAAATCCGAGGATATTATTATTATTCTTGCACAGATTTTCGATCATATATGACGCGAGTCGCCTATATGAGGGAACTGGAGCAATTTCGTGCCAAATTAGGAATAAAAGAAATATATATAAATTTTAATAAGTCATATAATCGCACTGCTAGTTCAAAACTGTCGCAACTCAAAAAACCTAATTTTTCAGGAAACGAAAAAAACGTTTCCTGGCGTTTGTAGCGAATTATCGAGAAGTTTTTATATTGCAGCACATAGAAAAAAAATCGTACTCTATATTTTGTCTTGTGTAAAAATTTTATTCGTGCTAGATTTAAAGTTATGAATATTTTCGTACTTACGACCCTTTTGAAGTTCATTTTGTGCCAATTCTTTAAAAAAATTTCAAAATGTTACGTTGTTGTTGCCAATTTTGAGAGTTGTGATTTTTTTCGTTATTAAAATCCTAAAAAAATATATACAATTTTTTTTTGTAAATTCGTAATTTTTTGAGTTGTGACGCTTTTCGTGATTGTGATCTTAAAAAATATTAATAGATTTTTTTATTGTAACTCAAAATTATTTAAGGCTCAGATCATTCCTGGATTGGATTTTTTATAAGAGTCATTTAGTTCAACGATTATATTTCTGTGAATAGGTGAAAATATAAATCGAGAATAGAATGACGAAACATAATTAATCAACAGTTGCATAATAAAAATAAAAGAACAAGATTTTTTTAAAACAGAAAGTATCAAACTACCAACATTTCTTATAGCTAATCTAAATGCAGTCTTTATAAATGAGACCATTAGTCACAGGAGATTACGAGTATTCGACACTAACAGCTAAACACAGAGTTTATTTGAATATAAAAAGAGCACTCCCACAATCTTTACCTGGAGCTTCAACTCATCGTACTGAATAACTTTCCCCATGGAATTAATCAAGAATTAATACGTAATATCCTAACAAAATATGTTTGGACTTTTCTAACAAACTTGACAGCTAATTACTCAACTTTGTATGGGAAGTCCAAAGAATTTTAGTATGGGTTCCATGGAAAACGTTTAGCGTGATGAGTTAAAGCCACAGGTGAATTTTCCAGGAGAGGTATTTTTACACACTATGTATTCTGAATTTTCAGATTTAGGACGAAACAGTATGGAACTTGTTATAAATCTTCCACAAAACATTTTTTTTGTATCTCTAAATACTTGTGAAATGATTATATAATACGAGCATAGTTTCACTACAAAATAGGCAAGAGTATATCAAACAAATTAATACAAAAATATCACCTTCATTAACATAGTTTCACTACAACACAGTCAAAAGTATATTAAAAAAATACTACAAAAACTGTTAAGCAGCCAATTGTGACTGAAATAAAGGTCTAAATTCTACACTATTTAGTTATTGACAACAAATCATATATTATTTGAGCTTAATTGAACTATAAAATAGTCAACAGTATATCAAACGAATTAATACAAAAACATCACCTACATTAACAATAGAAGTAAAGATAAGTCTTTGTCAAACAGTCAAGCAGCCAATTGTGACTACAATTATAGGGAATTTTACACTATTTTTTGACAACAAATCATATATTATTTGAGCATAGTTTCACGTACACTTACATTATAAAATTGTCAACAGTACAAATCAATCGAATTCTCGTTTCAGGATCATCCGCCATCGACATCACCTACATCAATAACAGAAGTCATCACACTGTCAATCAGCGTAATTGTGACTGCAATACAGATAATTCTACACTATTCAATTTTGATATTTGGCAAAATTGAAATAACAACATTGTAAATTACTCTATCACTAAACACAGTAGTAGTTAGCAAACCTGGCTCAACTGCACCGTGAGTTGATAAAGTTTTGAAGTATTTACTTAGTCTTATGAACTTTTAAAGTATTTATTAATTTTATTGTATTTCAAAAATATTTCTGTAGTAGGACTGGTAGTACATGTTGGGAATAATGTTTTTAGTGATGAAATCATTTATGTCTTTCTTTTTGTTAGCACTCAATGGTATTTTGCCTGAGTATGCTGGAGCTAAGTTGGCTGAGAAGCTTGGTTCATCATTTAGTTTTGCGTTCTTTCCAAATCGAGTGTTCACTTTTTGAAAGTGGTGTCTCCATGTGACGTTTTGTAGAATAATGCATACGGGTGCTCTTTTTCTACGCGTATTTGTTTAATGTCATGCCACTTCACATTATTTTTCTCTTCATCCACTGAGAAGTTTTTTCCCCACTCATCTTGAAGGGCCTTCAAATCAACAAATGAATCATGTGTCAATTTATTTAAATGGTAGGGTTTCCCTGTCTTTTTTGCAATCCTTATCAGTGTAGCATACTGATCTGGCACATATATAGGATGCGCTTTCACGTATTTTGTAATCTGCTTTTCTATGACGCTATGAATATTATCACCTTTATTTTGCGTGTGTCCTCGTATAAGAAATTTGTGAGTTATACTTTTCACTTTCCAACGGTTTACTGCATAGGCGTATGCTGCAACTATATACTTGTTTTTTTGTTGTCCACTGCAATTATCTGAATAAAATATGATGTCAAGATCATCAGGACTTGAAGTCTTTTCTAGCAATGAGTTGATGTAATGCAGTAAACAGCTTCCGATTTCTATTGCACTCCGATTACCTTCAGTTTCATTCCAAAAGTAGCACTCAACATTAGCCATATCAAAATCACTTACAGTAAAGTTATAGCAATTCAATTTACTCTCGTAATAAAAGGATGAAACATTTCCTCTCGGAACAGGCATAACTGCTTGCAAATCGTATACAGCAACGTGAGCGCCATTAGTATTATTATTCTTATCGTTCTCTTTTTCAGCCCGTGCCAATTCTTTCTCATTTTGATGTAAGGTGTACTCATTGATGAGCTTGCTCTTGCCTTCTGAATCTGCATTTTCATAGGACTCGCAAAGATCACATTGATCCTTTTTCGGAACGAAAAATCCTATGTTAAATTCATAGTTAAATATGCGATAAAACATAGTCATGCTTGCAAATGGTAAATTTATTTCTTCGCGACTAGCTTTGTAATCACGGTACAAATCTGCTATAGTTTTGCTGCTATCAATAAATTCGCGCTGTGTTTGAGCTCTCAAATAATGTGATTCTATCCTTGGAATACTGTTTATGAAATTTCTCACACTTGATTTGATTTCGGGATCAACGGTTGGTTGTTTGCCATGTTTTCCTCTCATGTCACAATCGACAAATCCTGAATCGGACTTTTTTGATAAGGCTGTCTTAATCTTTCTGTAATTTATGTCAAGTGTAGCTTTAAAGAATATTTTGCAAACTCTAATAAGCTTTCCGTTTATTTCAAAATAGAAAGCAGAGTTGAGTTTTCTAAAATCTTTTGTAGTCGAGTATCGATATTTCGGTTTGATTTCTGATGTATGTCTGATTATAAATTCTCTTTGTTTATTTAAATCAGCAATATTCCAATAATTTTTAAAAATATTATCTCTCTTAGTGTTACTTATCTTTGAATTGCATTTTAGTCTACATTTATCACCACAACCTGGTTGCAATTTCCTAGCAGGCTTTTGTTTTTTATTTCGCGACTCGTATGGTTTTCCAGAATTTCTGAGATTTTTAATTTTATTTTTTATCCATGTTTCAGGCCGCCGTTTCCTCTTTCTAGTCTTTTTCTCGTTTTCATCTGATTGGAGGGTATCAGTAGATAGTTCTTCTCATGGGTTGGGCTCAATATTTCGTTCGTCTATTTGATTGGGTTCTATAGATTGTTCTGTTTCAGCATCAGAAGAGCTATCTGTATTGCTTGAAGTACAACTGCATGCACTTCCAGTGCCATTACCAGTAGTGCTAGATGAAGAACTAGAACTTCCGGAGGAATTCGTTTTCTTTGGACTAATGTTTAATTGAATTGAAAAGCGTTTATTCTTTTTTTTAAACTACTTTCCTTGAAGTCTGGGTCTGCGTCGGAATCATCAAAATCGGATGTCTCGGAGTTTATTGGAGATTACCGGTAATTTATTCCACGTGTTTTCTTTTGACGATAACGTAAGCTGCATTCTCCAGATACCAGGTTGGCGGATGAAATGACAACACTAGCAATATTACCATCTTTGTTTTTATGACGTGACGAAGCAGTTAACGAAATATTTAACGGATCAAGTTCTCCTGAACCTGCGGAACAGTGGATGGAGAAGGAAAAACATTCCTATTAACACTCACATCATCGATGTCTTCGTGAACAAGATCCAGTGCAGCAGTGGATGATCCAATAGACGGATCAACTAGCATCTCTGCCGTTCTATTTTGGTTACTCATATCATCGACCATTTCGTGTTCAGGAGCAATAGGCACATCTAGTTCCATCTCGATAGGTCTTGTATCGACAACTTTGCTTTCAATACCCGAGGGCAGATCAGTGAATGAAACAGCGGACATATTGATAGATCTCGCAGTATCATATTCATTACCAACTTCTTTGTTTTCGATACGTGACAAAGCTGTGAATGGAACAGTAGTCGGCATCTCAGCAGACATAATATCGATAGAATCACTCACCATCAGCGGTGTACTAAATTCAACAAGTGTCATCTGTTTAGGTCTCGCAAAATCTAAAATACTGATGTTTTTATTTTTAGGGTCCGATGATTCTGCGGATGGAACAGCGGGCAAAACATTATACTGAGCAGTGGATAAAGTCATCTCAGCGTTGTTATCTTGTTCATGGCTTATTGGAACCGAGCGTAGTACCGTCGACAAATTAAGTGGCATCTCAGTAGATCGCATACTATCACACATTGCAACAGTGCGCATATCTTGTGGTACTTTGGGGTATTTTGCATCATAACTTACAACATTGACGTTCTTATCCTCGGACTCCAGCTGTCCAGGTGATGGAAATGTGGACAAATCAAGTGGCATCTGGACTGATGTCGCATCTTCAATTACAAAATTGACGTCTTTGTGTGTGGAACTCAGCCCACTGGATGAAATAGTTGACATTTTAGTGGGTCTCGTAAAATCATTATTATTATCATCAATGTTTTTGTTTTCAGGAGCCGGCGAAGCAGTAGATGGTACGTTGTTAGATAGATCAAGCGGCATCTCGGCTAACCTCGCACTCCCATCGAATAGTTTACTTAATATGTCTTTGTTTTTAGGTCTTAGCAGATTAGTGGATGGAGCAGTGGACGGATCAGGCGGCATGGCGGCTGAACTAGCAGTCTCATCATTTTGTTCACATGCGTCTTTGTTTTCAGGACTCTGCAGGATAGTGGATGGAGCAGTGGACGGATCAGGCGGCATGGCGGCAGAACTAGCAGTCTCATCATTTTGTTCACATGCGTCTTTGTTTTCAGGGCTCTGAAGGTAAGTGGATGGAGCAGTGGATGAATCAGGCGGCATAGCAACAGATCTAGCAGTCTCATCACTTTGTTCACATGCGTCTTTATTTTCAGGACTCTGCAGGTTAGTGTATGGAGTTATGGATGGATCAGGCGTCATCGCAGCGGATCTAGCAGTCTCATTACTTTGTTCACATGCGTCCCTGTTTTCAGGACTTTGCAGGTTAGTGGATGGAGCAGTGGACGGATCAGACGGTTTCGCAGCGGATCTAGCAGTCTCATCAGGCTTCGTATCATAAGCTATAACAACAAAAAACTGATTTTATTCCAATAAATTTCGGGTGCTATAATAATAAACATTAAGAACTCCTAGTTAATTTTTTTATGAGTTGATAATTATTTTCCAATTATAATGTGATAATTATCTTTCATAACGTTACAATAATAAATTTAATATGTACCAAATGATGTGTCAAACGTTTATTATGTATTATGAGTGTTATAAAAAATATTATCTTATAACTTTTAAGTAAAATAAGTATACACATATCGTCCCTCGCACCACTAAGTCACGTATCTCAGTTTTTTGATGATTTGAGTTAGGACTGCCACTGACTTCCTTGGGTCGTTCTCTATGTTTTCCTTTAACTCACGCTTCTGTATGAATAGTGGTTCTCATGATATTGGTATTTACATAGTTAACGTATCTCATAAAAATCCAGGAAAAAATTCAACTAAGTGACGTAACTCACTTAGGGTTTTTAGTCAAAACCTGTTTAAAGACTTTGATAAAATATTATATCGTATCTCATATAGGATTTTTAGTGAAATGTTATTTACTTAGGCAATGAGATACGATACGATATTATTATACTGTTCTTTATTTTGGCGAGAGATAGACGGTTGATATGCTGTTAGGCCGCGGGTGCACTCATCTGATCCAGTCAGATCCGTCAGCCTGGCGGTCCTCTTAAAAACTGTTAGATGTACGCGGGTGCACTGGTCCGGTAAACTGTCGGACGGAAACAGTCATTCCACCGTTTTACAGCGCTGCTGCACTCATCCGATCCGGTCAGATTCGACAGCCAAGCCACGCCTACCTATCGGTTCTGTAAAAACCTGTCGGATGTACGCTGCTGCACTGGTCCGATAACTGTCTGATGAAAACAGATATTCCACAGCTCCGCCCGCTCCGCATAGCAAGCGTCGTCGTCGCTTTGAATAGTGTTGTCTATTGTACGATAGAAAATGTGCTCGACTTTTACACCAACTATTATAATATTATGTAATAATTTTTACTCGTATGTTTAGTTATATTTATAGCCCATAGGCATATTGTATGAATCTATACGTAAGTATTTATTTTTCACTATCTTCCGCCCGCGTGGACTTCAGAATTGTGTCCAAAAAGAAAGAAAATATTAAGATAGTGCCATCTAGTGACGAAGTGAAAATTTTGAGTTTTTAAGCATTCCTACGGGAACTCTTAAGTTACCTACCAAATTTCATCCAAATCCGTTTCAGTAGTTTCGGCGTGAAAGCGGAACAAACAAACAAACATACTGACAAACATACAAACAAATTGACAAACAAACAAACATCCATACTTTCGCATTTATAATATTAGTGAGATGAGATTAGTGAGATTAAAAATGCATTACGCTTAAATACTTGGGTGGTAACAGAACCTAAACAAGTAAATATTAAAAACTGAAAATCTAAATATTCTACATAAGTAGATGCTTTACACATTTTCTTAAATAGTATTTTTCACTTAGTACAAAATACTATAATATATTCATACATACATATGCATTTGCATATTCAATAACTATACATTAAACCTTAATATAGTAAGTAAAAACATGTCGATAAATTATGCACAACACTTCTTTTCGTCCGGTAAGAATGTCAGCATCGGACTGCGTCGGATGAGTGCATCATCGTTCATAGAAAATGTACAGCGACTAGTAAGAGCCGATAAAATAAGAGCCGCTTTGAAAGTCATCGGTCCTGTAAACTGTCGATGTCGGATAAGTGCAGTAGTACTCATACCAAATGTACAGCGACTGAATCAGACGGTGACGCCATCTTCTGTCAGATCTGACCAGATCGGATGAGTGCAGCAGCGCTGTTAACCACAAAGTAAGTGTCGTCGCGTCGTTGTTATTGAATAGTGTTGTGCCCAGTACATGTGTGCTTTGGGCTTTTAGCCAACACCAATTATTGAAGTTGTTGTTGTTAATACAGCGTAAAAGTATAAGTATACCTATGCTTAATTTATGATCTAAAATTGTGGTTTTCTCATAGAACTTTTCATATTAAAAATATCATATCATTACATGAAACTGCATATCGTCGGTGAGCAAACAACACCGCACAAGTTGATTTTTGCGTTTCCGATGTGAGAGCCTTCGGATGCAGGTTTTAAACGCACTCCTATGTACCTATAAGATTTAGGTAAACATATCGGCTGATAAGAAGCCGTTATTAAAAAAAATAACACTACCTAAGTATTTTTTCTGTGCCACCACTAATCAAATAGTTTATTTTGGGTGACTTGTAAAGTAGGTAAAAATGACATACGCGGTGTTGTTTACTCACCGACGATATTCTAAAAGTGTATGTTAATAGGTCCAAAGATAAAAACGAACCTTTTATTTTTTATTCAAAACGCATTACATTAAAATAAGAAGAGGCTTGGGTAGCTACAGTACAGAACCTAAATATGTAAATATTATTGAAAATCAAAGTATTTTTATCTGAGTAGATGCTTTACACATTTTCCTAAATCGTATTTTTTTTCTATTAATACAAAATACCATAATAAACATACAAACATATGCATTTGAATATTCTATAAATTTATATTGATTTCTGTAGGTACCTATAAAACATTATCATATTAATATATATGTAAATCGATAACTAAAATCTAAATGTCGATGAAATATGCATAACACTTCATCTCGTCCTGTAAGGATGTCAGTGTCAGACAGGGTTCGAAAATATCCGATATTTATAATAAATATCAAAATATCAGATATTTTTGATATATATCCGATATTTTCGATATCTTTGATATTTTTGATATTTATCAAAATTACATACTAATTTCAATTTCTTACTTTAATACTTGATTTTCGAAGTAGCTTAATTTAAAATGTAGGTATATGTTTGATAATTTGAAAATTTTTATTAAAATAACATTCAAATTTTATACTCTGATATGTTTTTTCGAAATAACTGAATCTAAAATGTATATTTTATTTTTGCAAATTTGAAGATAGTTAATTAAACTAAACTCATTTATTTATTATTGTGATAATCATATCTTTATTATTTGAATTTGGCACATTCATTCGTAAGAAGCAGCTCTTAGAAGCTAGGAAAATATAAATATCAATATTGATATATATCAAGCATAAATATCAATTGATATATATCATGATATATATCCGATATATATCAATTGATATATATCATGCGAACCCTGGTGTCAGACTGTGTCGGATGAGTGCAGCACATTCATAGAAAATGTACAGCGAATAGTGAGACCGATAAAATAAGATCCGTTTTATAAGTCCGGTAAACTGTCGGAGTCGGATGAGTACACCCGCCCTCATACAAAATGTACAGCGACTGGAACGGACTGTGACATCATCTGTCGGATCTGATCGGATTGGATGAGTGCGCCCGCGCCTTTAGGATGTTTGCGGGGGGTGAACGACGGTGGCGCAGGGAAGTTCTGGCTAATTAAACTATAGGACTTGGTGATAAGTAGTTCTTTAATGATTTGTTATATTTTATTACATATAGGTTGAAAACATATATATTATATATATTATGTAACAAACCTTTTATGTCGGATATTTTCCTATTTTCATAATAAAACTAGTGTAACTGTAGGATCGTAAGTGGAAAATTATTCGGATATTGAAAAACAAAGTTTTCACAAAGTCTCGTATCTGTTTTCAAAAATCAAAAAAAATATTACAAATACAATTAAGTGAGTAGGTAATATATCAAATGAAAGCAGAAACTTTACTCTATATATAGGTATATTAGATTTATTTCAGCATGTCCTTGGAATTAAAATATAATAGAAGTTTGAAATTCCCTAACTGAAAAACGGTTGTTTTGAAGAACTTGCAAAAATGAGATACGTGAGTTAGTGGTGCGAGGGACGATATGAATGATTTATATCAAACGTTTTATTATTATATAAGGTGCTACTTTATTAGTGCCCGATATTTTAGTCAGTGCTTCTACTCCTGATTCTAATCAACTTTCCCCAAGGAACCCATAGTCAAATCGCAAAAAAATTTTTGGACTCTTCATACTAATTTAGCCGCTCGGCTGATCGATGTGTATGAAGAGTCCAAAAATTTTTTTGCGATTTGACTATGGGTTCCTTGGTGAAAGTTGATCAAAATCAGGAGTAGAAGCACTGACTAAAATATCGGGCACTAATAAAGTAGCACCTTATATGTTATTTATTTTAAGAAATCATATTTCCAAAATTATGTCTGGCGGTTATTATACATATTAAGCGTAATATTTCGAAAAAATATGTTTTTTGTTCTATTTGTTATCTTCTGTTGTTATAGACTTTATCACTTACCCGTCTCATAAAGTTTTTCACAGACGTCTTTGTTCTCAGTTCTCAGCAGATTTGAGAATTGATCAGTGGATGATTCTTTTTCATCAATGGAGATAGTATTTTTCCGAGTATTGTATCGTTTTCTGTTGCTTGTTTTTTTTTCTATTTGGCTATTCTGCTTCTGCTTTCAGATTTGCAAGTAGATCTTTTCGGGCAGCACCCGCACGCTTCGATTCCATTGTTTACTCTGTAATGAATAAATATAACGAACCGACAATATTATGCACGAAAACGACGTGTGAAAGCACGTGTGAAAGTTATCCATACTAATAATTAAACAAATTCGAACTTATCTAGTCCATTACTGTAAAAGGCTGAACCACGGTAAATTAGTTCGGGCTTTTACAATAAAAAAAATGTATTATTATACAAATTATTTTAATAAAATTAGGTCAGTATTCACCGATCCCCGGATCGGTTTAAAGTATCCATGGATCACGCTGAGTAGTATCCATCGATACCGGTACGGGATCACGGATCCGTTTCCACCAAAAATTAAATAATTTTTGTGTCCACCGATCCCGGTATTAATTAATTTAGTTTCTTTTGAGGCTTATGTGTAGGTAAGTAAATATTTATACTACTAAAAATCGTTGAGTAGCAAGACCATAAATTGTCTATCTGATGCTTTAAACAATTTATTACATACAATTATAATTAATTTTTGAAGTCTACTTAAGATTTTCTATTCTTTTGAGTGGACCCGATACGGAGTACGGACCCACGAAATCTACACATATAAATAATATAAAATAATCATAAAAAATACAATTTTTATAAATAAATAAATTATTATACTTCTGGTCAGAATAACTTAGTATGGTAAGTAGCCTTAAGTAATCTTTATTTAATTGGCATAAAAAACCTGACATAATACATTTTTCCGATCTAGTATTTTTTAAGATTGTTTTGCATCAACAGTGTCACATTATCACACAAAAAAATTACTGTTCAGATTTTCGCACGAACAGTGTCACATCTCAAAAGCACAAAAAGTCAAGTACCTTAAATATTGACAATAACTCAATTCTTTTACATCCATTGGCTAGAAAGTAGTTCAGTGGGAATTTTCATTCAGGAATAAAAAAATTTGGACAATTAGAACGGGAGAAATCGATAAACAAAGTTTCATTCTTCAAGAATGTCTTAACTCGAAATTTCTTATTTTTGCATCAAAATGGTCTTAACTCAAAATAATTTTAAGTTTCCTGTTTATTTTGTCAACTAAACAGTGTCAACTCTCAATCAGACAAATTGATTGACATAATTTAACACAATTTTGGCAGCAACACAGAATTAAGTCAAAATAATACACAAAATAATGAAGGTTTTCGCAACAACAACGTAACAATACGAAATAATACATTTTTGAAGCGAGCAAACGTAACTTACCTTACAGAGTCCGCGAACCAACTGAAGATGGACCTTTGTAGTTGTAATAATAAATCACCGACTCTGGCGCCAAAAGAGACTTACGCGCCCTCTGTTGAAAAACTACGGAAGCTAAAAAAATACGGGTTAGATGACCAGATGCAGAAAAATTCGCTGAACAAGATGGTATACTTAACTCATTTTCGTCACATTTTGAGTTGCGACAGTTTTGAACTGGCAGTGTGATATATGTTTATTCGTGGAAGCGTACCCATTAGAAAATAAGGATACTGTAAGCGTAGCAAGGGTTTTTGTCGAGCATTTTGTGTTAAGGTTTGGAATTCGAAGGGATATTGCATCTTATAAAGGGTCTGAATTTATATCATCAACAATGAGTGAGGTTTGAAAACTACTTTTAATATCAACCAATTAACTTCAACCGCTTACCACCATGAGTCAATAGGTTCTCTGCAAAATACTCATAAACATTTGAATTCCTATCTTCGCATTCAAACTGATAACGAAGCCAGAACTTAAAGTACTTGAGTACCTTTCTGGTGTTTCGCTTACAACACTAGCGTACACACATCAACTAAGTTAACGCCGTTTGAGCTTGTCTTTGGTAAAACCTGTAAATGCCGAGTAATTTATTAAAAACTGTAAAACCTTTGTACAGTTGTGAAAACTATCCCTTATTATTAAAGTATCGATTGCAAAAATCACAAGAAGAAGCCAGAAATAACCTATTATTGTCAAAACAGATAAGAAAATTTAAATATGACCAAAAATAAATCCAGCTCCCAACTAACACATTAGTGGAAATTGCAGCTTTTGTTAGAACTTTGAGGAGCATAGCGGTGGTATAACGACGTCGCATTTAGCCTTGAGTTCTAAAACAGTGATAAAAAAGCGTTAAACCGTGACTGCAGCTTTAACACCTTTTGAGACACCTTATGGCTCTAACAGCTGTGCTATGGTTACATTTGTATCCCTTTTGCCACTCTTGATCATGCAATGGTGAAAATTGTCTCTTTTACCACTCCTTTACACAAAAAAAATCTCTTTTACCACTCCTGACTAAGTAAGAGCTTATTTGGTGCATTTTGGCACTTATTGTATGGGATAGAAAACTAGAACAGATTTATTTCTAAAACACGTGCTTTTCACTCTTTTAGAGCGAGCAGTTACTTTTGTGCAATATAAGTCTATAACAGATACTTATATTAATGACATTCAGGCCTAAATTGCCACGTCTTGGAACTATTATACGGTCTATAGTGTTTAAAAATAGAAAATTATAGCTTTATGTGCCAACTCCATTAAACTGATACAAGTAACATAAAAAGCGGTCAAGTATGTGTCGGGCCACGCGCAGTGTACGGTTCCGTAGTACTTAAACAAACACTGCTACAAAATTGACTACTACTCCTTAACTTGTAAAGTCTGAAAAGTGATAGTTTTTCTTTTAATTTCGTTATAATACTACTGCCGTGAATTTTTTCACATTTCTACGCATGACTTAACAAAAATGTGCACTTTAAAGCATAATATTTCGAAAACGGATCCCTGAATCGAAAAATGATTTTCGCAAACCCACAATATTTTTAAAAGACCTATCCAACGATATCCCACACCATGGGATAGTCGAGAAAAAAAATCATCCCCACTTCACGTGTAAGGGAAACTGTACGTGTAAAGGTACCCTGAAAAAAAATATATATTTTATTTTACCACTTTGTCGGCGTGATTAATATACATATCCGTGCCAAATACAGCTCTCTAGTACTAATAGTAGTCTCTGAGTGAAGCCGCGTACAGATAGACCGACAGACAGACGGACATGGCGAAACTATATGTTGACTACAGAACGAAAAAAAGAAATAACTAGATATAACTTAACTACTCCAGAATAAAATGATAAATCATTAAAAACTACAGTCAACTGTAACTTTCGGTATTTGACATACCGCTAAAATTGGAAAGTCCTGGTTTCATGTAAAATAATGTTTTACCACTGTGTTAAATAGAACCCTAATTCGGATGTGTGCTGTGCAATACTGAGCTCTAAATGATATCAGATTAGCTCCCTGAATCACAAATTTCGATCCTATAGACGTGTTAAGAAGACAATAACTATATAACAGTAGTTTTTATTGCTTATAGTGCTAGAAGAGTTCTATTGTGATGAAAATTGGAACCTAAGACTGCAACAGCAAAACGCCATTTTTGGCAATGAATTTAATGTTTTTCTAAAATTTGTTACTAAAACACTATAATTTGGTTGAGGCATAATAATGGATTCTCGTGTTTATAATATACACAAGCGAACTTAAATAGGCGTAATTAGTAACAAAACTGAGATATAAAAGAAAATTTAAATAAAATAAATTAATCAATTTTACGAATTTTACGCTTAATTGATGGCGCATTATTTTTTTACCCAAAACATTGCGTATATTTCACGATAAATTTAATTCCCAACTGTTTTTACACACGAACAATTCGAAACTTCAGGATAAATATATGTTCACAAAAACTCCACCATTATTTAAGTCAAATGTCAAATATTTCATTGCCATTATTTGTTCTACAATAAAACTTACTACTAAAACAGATAAATATCACCACACAACCACTTCTGGAATATTTTGCTAACCTCAAGAGAATAATGATTTTGATCGAGTGAATGATTTAGAAACATATTCGTTCAATTAGGCAGCCAATGTGAGTTCCTTAAGCGCTACAGGAACCGAAATACAGCTTTCATCCGCAATTTTCGCTATTCAAGCACTTTACGATCACTGCTAAGCAGTTCTTCTAGAACTGTAGGCTGCCAAAAATTGGCGCCCCCCTAGAGGCATAAGCGGTTTATAAAGGTTCCATAGCGCGCTATGTAACTTACAAGTTACAGCTATAAGACGCAATCGGATACGCTATAAAGCCCTTGTGCAACCCATTTATGTTAGTTGGGCTATTTACAAACCAGATGACCGAATTTTGTTAAAAAATGAAGTTGGAAATAAATTACAGAATGTTTATAATGGTCCTTATAAGGTAGTACAAGATATCTCGCCAAATATTCAGATAATTAAAAATAAAAAAGTGACAACTGTTCATAAAAACAGGACAAAACTATTTAGATGTTAGGATATTGAATTGTATAACCTGGTATAACGTACTAGTTTTATCTCATTTTATTATACATGTATTCCTCTAAAAAGAAATGTAGGTAATAATAAAAAAAATCAAATGTAGCTGTATTTTTATTTTATTTTTTTAGGATGGATGGTGTAGTGTAGAGTAGTTAGTCATTCTAGTTTTAAGCCATATATTGCTCATGCTAATGTAATTGCAGTCAGTCGTAATAAATCTGTACTCGTGAAAACATCTTTTTATTAACCCCGTCCTTACACCATGTACTCGTATGCATATCAATCTCTGGTTCCCATAATACAAGGAATCTTAGTTTGGGGCCAGATGACCATGTGTAATTTGTCCAGGATATTTATTTATTATTTAATTACCAAGAGCTGCCAATACTTGGGTACATAAGTAAGTAGGTACTCACAAAACAACATTGACGAACTTAGTTTTGCATCTACTATTTATTTGTTTAAAATCACATGTTACATAAAAAAAAAATTGAATTACAATTTGATTCAATTACCAACAGTAAATGTACGTAAAGTTACCAGTTCCTCAGCTGGTAATAAGGCGTGAAGTAAACGTCGTCAGCTGAAAAAAAGAAAAACCTTATTAGTACATTGCGAATATGTATTAAGATCGTACCGAGCGTACAATAGCGCCACTATAAATTAGGGTGCATTGGGGTGATTCCGAATTTGGGTTTATTCCGAATAACAGAAAATTCTACTAAACAAAACAATATTTTTATGATGGCAACATTTACTTAGGCGCATTCTTGATATCTCCTGCAGCTTCAGTTATCGTTCATTGACTGGTGCCGTTCGGGCGAGTGTAGTGTCTGTTTTGTAAAGACTTCACTGGTCTTTCACGCAATTTTCATCAATTCGGAATAACCCCGACATTAATTTCAAGGAAATAAAGTAAGTCAATGTATTTACTGTTTGTTTTTATGAAAAATTATCGATTTTTGAGCATGTCTGATCGAGTCCTGACGTGCTATATCAAATAAATAAAAAAAGAGGTTCTCAACCTTTTAAGGTTACAGTAAAAAGTATTTTCTAAAATTCCAATTGATCCAAGATAAATAGTGCAATAGGTACTACATCGCATTAAGATTGTTACTTACGGATTTGTTTGCTTGTGACGAATTACCTAATTACATTTTTGTTGATTATGTTTTAAAAGCTTTGTATTCCGTTTTTCCATAATAAGTAATTATTACTTTTAAAGAATAAATATTCATCAAAATGTCATTACTCAATAATTAACATAAAGTTTGATCTAAATTTCATCTCCTTAATTTCAAGATGTAGAACACTAAACATTTATAGCCAAAAGGTTGAGAACCAGTTTTACTGCACAGCATACTGCCGTGGACTGTACGCAGTAAGCGAAACGCAAGCTGCTATATGTTTTGTCAAATTCAATATATTACATACTAACCCGTAATTATTGTAGACGACGATAGCTGTAGACGTAGCCGGTATCGCCAGCCCCATTGCTGTTGCTACCGCCAGCTCCATTGGCAGTGCTAACGCCAGATCCATTGCCGCTGCCGCTGGCTGTGCTACCACCAGCTCCATTGCTGGTGCTAACGCCAGATCCACTACCACTGCCGCTGCCTGTGCTACCACCAGCTCCATTGGCAGTGCTAACGCCAGATCCACTACCACTGCCGCTGGCTGTGCTACCACCAGCTCCATTGCCAGTGCTAACGCCAGATCCACTGCCACTGCCGCCGGCTGTGCTACCACTACCTCCATTGGTAGTGCTAACGCCAGATCCACTGCCACTGCCACCGGCTGTGCTACCACCAGCTCCATTTCCAGTGCTAACGCCAGATCCAGTGCCACTGCCACCGGCTGTGCTACCACCAGCTCCATTTCCAGTGCTAACGCCAGATCCACTGCCACTGCCGCTAGCTGTGCTACCACCAGCTCCATTGTCAGTGCCAACGCCAGATCCACTACCACCGCCGCTGGCTGTGCTACCATCAGCTCCATTGCCATTGCTAACGCCAGATCCACTGCCACCGCCGCTGGCTGTGCTACCACTAGCTCCATTGCCAGTACTAACGCCAGATCCACTGTCACTGCCGCTGCCTGTGCTACCACCAGCTCCATTGCCAGTGCTTCCGCCACCGTTGCCGCTGCTTACGCCAGCTCCATTGCTACTGCCGCCACTGTTGCTACCTCCTCCAGACCCATTGCCAGCACCTTTAAGGCTGTCATATATTATATTTAGTGTTTGTCAAATGAAGAAGAGTGACGTCGAAGTCAGGTGGTGGTTATAAAATATAGATTAGAATATACTGATTTATTAAATTATGTTTCGTTAATTAATCTTCTTTATAAGTCGAGCTAAGATCTTGAACTTGTCTTGTAATTTAAGTATAAGAGTGGCGGACTGAACATCTATAACCATTGCACTGCTTGGAAAGACTGTACGACAAAACTTTACATAGGGAAATTATGTCGATCTAATGACTTTGCTGCAGTTAGTGCTATCGAACTACAGTCTTTCCAAATACTTAGTTGTTGTCAAAGTTCAGTACGCCATCGCAACTCAGATAAAACTGTGGGTAGAAGCATAGCAGAAGAGAAGAAAGCGTTTATTTTATATGAATACGAAGTACTCGTATGTCTTGGTTTCAATGTACAATGTAAGTGGAGAAATGCCTAACGTCTATATATGGAAATACTCATTCTTTAGCACTGAAAACGTTGTATGTATTATAAACTACAATCATGATACGAACCCGAAACCGCCAAGGAAACTGCCTCCACCTTTAGCGCCGCCCGCCCCGCTGTCAATGCCAGCTCCAATTTTTTCGCCAAAGTCGCCGCCACCGATAAAACCGCCACCTAAGTAAGGCGATTTCTTGGCAAATGTTTTCCAAAACGCGCCTGTGACAGAATATTTTTTAATTTCTACGTAGGTGTAATTAATACGCCTCCGTTCAGCAGTGGACGTCTTCTGGTTGATGATGACGGTGATACGTAGGTAGATTTAAAAAATAACCGGGACATTTTTTGTTCCACAATTGGCATCATCTCACCTGGTGGTAATAAGTCACGATGATGCCGAAGATGTAAGTGGGTTTACCAAGAGTCCCCAACGCAATGAG
Source organism: Coleophora deauratella (assembly GCA_958295455.1). NCBI lineage: Eukaryota > Metazoa > Arthropoda > Insecta > Lepidoptera > Coleophoridae > Coleophora > Coleophora deauratella. The sequence continues at coordinate 17,653,087 of OY282392.1, read as the reverse complement.
GGACTGGCTATCTTATCTCCATGCCGGAGCACATTAACGTTAATAATGTTGGGCGACAACTTAGACGAGATGGTGGTAGCGAGCCAGGCGAGTTCAGAAAAATGCCGTACCAGCAACAAAACCGAGTCCAACAAAGTTGGACTCCGCCAGGAATCGAACCCGCGACCTCCTGTTGTAAAGCAAGTAGACTATAGCCACTAGACCACGGAGGAGGTTTAAATGTGTTGCGTAGTCTGCACTATTGTGCACTCCCGGGAACATGAATAGTGAGTTCCGTCTATGAAGCTACAAAGTTTTTCCCAAGGAGCCTATATACAGTGTGTTAAAAAAGTGCGTTTGAGATTTTAAGAGGTTACTCAGAATCAAGTATAGAATACAAGAAAAATATAAAAAAAACCGATCTACGACTTCTCTTCAGTTTCCCTTATAAAGACTTGAGTCATTAATTAGATTATGTGAATCAGAAAAAGTTGTATAACGGTTTTTTTATATTTTTCCTGTATTCTATACTTTATTCTGACAAACCCCTAAAAAAATCTCATACACCCTTTTTTTAACACCCTGTGTTGTATAGGTACACAAAAAAAGTTTATATTTCCATACAAAATTGTCTGATTGCCCTATCAATTTGTACGAAACGTTCAATTTGTTGCGATTTCATTAAAGGTTCCATAGGATTATTTGTTCAATTTTAATATTAGAACACCCCATAAAATTTTCCGGAAATGGTCATTTTGCGTTCCGATCCATTTCGATCACAGGCTGTAAGCGATCTTATAACAAAAATATTAAAGGTTCGTAATAAAGTACTTATGTAAATGAAAGTTACCTGGTTTGGCATTAATGCAGACAACGGTCCCAAGGACCAAAATGGCTAGGAGTAGTCGAGCCATGGTGTATCACTGTGCCGGTTCGAGTCTTTGCCCCCATTTTATACAAAATTTGGGCTATCAAAGACAGTAAAATTATGGCGACACACAAGTACACGACTGCATGATTTTACCACTTTCTGGGTACCGCAATCCAAGAAGGAGAAACCTTTATTGCAAGATTACAATCTGTCTATAATGGAGTTTTAAAGTAGCAACAAATTAAGCAGATGACCTTATTTTCTGTATAGCTATGTTAAAAATTACCATCACCACTAATATTATAAATGCGAAAGCATGGATTTTTGTTTGTTTGTCAGTTTGTTTGTTTGTTTGTTTGTTCCGCTTTCACGCCGAAACTACTGAACGGATTTGGATGAAATTTGGTAGATAGATGGATAAAGCACTCGGCTAACACATATAATACTTTTTATCCCGGAAAACTTAATGGTTCCCGTAGGAATGCTTAAAAACTCAAAATTTCCACTTCGACACTAGATGGCACTATCTTAACATTTTCTTTCTTTCTGGACACAATTCTAAAGTCCACGCGGACGAAGTCGCGGGTGGAAGCTAGTATATAATATTTTCAAGAATACAGTGTTTTAGAAAAATATTTTACATGAAATACGATTTCACGTTTTGATTTGATTTGATAAGGTTTTTTTAAGAATCTCTATCACGTCAAATATCCACGATACACCTAAAACTTCCCTCCTCAAGTTGATGACGAGTACTATTATTGTTATGTTGTCTACATTGGACAGATCATCCAGTTGAGCAGATCCGATGTCGAGAACAAGGTCAACCGAAGAGTCTAATTACAGATTTGACAGAGTTGCGGTCAGCTCGGTTGATAGCACGGTTTAAATGTGCCACACGATAAAAAGAAAAGCGTTTAGAAAATTACGGAACATTTTCTCGTCTAAATTCGTCTAAATCGTCCTCAGAGTTTATAGACTAAGCCTACAATCAATGTGAGTTGCCAGTGATCGTGGTCACTCACTATTGGCTTCATCCACAAGGTCGAAAGTTGCTCAACTGGCTATGGAAAGAGCCATACTTGGGGCATATTTACATAATCGAATCTGAAACGAGGGAATCTTTAGAAGAAGTGAAGCCACCTACGAAGCTCAGTTGAAATGGCAATGGGCATGGTCATACAGCTCGCATGACTGATAGCTGAAATGAGGAGAAGAGTTTCTCGAGTGGCAACCACGGCCCGGAAGATATATTTGTTAGACGGCCTCCCACCAGTTGGCTGGATCATCTAGTCACGCAGGCAGGAAGCCGCTGCATGTATGTGGATCAAAACCATGCTAAGTGGAAGCTTAATATGGAGGCATATATACTACAGTAGTTACATGTCTTTCGATAGTGACGAATAAATCAGGGACTGATTTGAGCGTCCTATTGTTCGTCAAACCATAGTACCTAATTGTTTTTTTATAAACTAACGTATCTGGCTGCTTTTTCATTAATTTTCACATGTTACGCTTGTTTTCTTCTTCTTATCTTATGACTGATTTTAACCGTACCACCGGAAGGGTAGTTGCCTGGTGTTGCACTTAAAATCCCCAACGGTCACGTGTAGTGGCATTTAGATTTATCTGTACGCCTACTACAGCGATGCATGTGTGCAGCGTGACCTTCGTACATTATGATTGTCAGCGAGAGCACACTTCTTAATATAGAAGTAAAAGAAAAATGATTACATTGGATCAGTGCAAGACTTCCACAAGACCGCACAGAGTGGCCCTGAATCTACCAACGCCGAAAGTGAGACAGGTAGAAAAGACCCTCCACCCTTTGATGCACAACGGTTCTAAAAGACCTGAAAGAATTCTCTCTAAATTAAGACATGGCCGATACGACATTCAAACCTTCAAGAAAAGAGCGTACTCCCATATCAAAGGCCGGCAACGCACTTGTGACTCCTCTGGTGTTGCAGGTGTCTATGGGCGGCGGTAATCGCTTACCGTTAATCGATAATCGATCGGATCGGATAAACCGGTAATCGATCAGGTGATCCGTTTGCTCGTTTGCCACCTCTGTCATAAAAAAAAAGATAAACCGGAATGGAGAAAAAAGACGGTTCAAGTCATCTCAAGGTAGAAAGATAATTATTCAAGTATACCTTAATATTTTTTTTTTCATCAGGAACCCTCGGTGTATTTTTTCATACTTTTACTCCGTTTTCACGTTTTGTTTTATACTCGTATTAATGTTCACACGTGCATTGCATGAACTTTTATTGATAACTAGCTGGTGCCCGCGACTTCGTACGCGTTAATGTTAGGGTTTTTCCAATATTTCATATGTTTTGCTAAATTATTCTTAAGAAATAATAAAATAACAAAAATAAGTAAACAATAAAACGAATGAAAGAAAAATAAAATATAAAAGAAAAAATAAAAATAAAAAAGGAAAAATAAAAATAAAAAGAAAAAGAGAAAGAAAATGAAAATGCATTGGATTTATATTCACAGTCAACACTACTGGAGCATGGATCTCTTCTTATAGCTAGGGAAGGTTAGGTCATTCTCCACACATCCAAGTTTGGATAGTGGTAAGATGTGAGGCTAATGGCCAACTACAGCTTAAGAAGCTTTTCAGCTGCCTATACAGGGTGTTAAAAAGTGCGTTTGAGATTTTAAGGGGTTACTCAGAATCAAGTATAGAATACAGGAAAAATTAAAAAAAATCGTGTCTACAACTTTTTAAATCGGAATAGTGAATTAAGAATTTGTATGGTAAAGGGTAAAAAGAAACCAGATCGGATTTTTTCAATATTGTTCCTGTATATTTTGATTCTGAGCAACCCCTTAAAATCTCAAACGCACTTTTTAACAGCCTGTATTAGGTAGTTAAAGAAAAAATTGAAGAACAGGTCCAGTAGAATGCCTATACGCCTTTATAACATCCTGTATACCACCACTTGATAAATATTGCCCTACACTTAAATAGTTGGGTACGAAATAAAATTACCATTTACAAATGTAGTTTGCTTTGCTTATTTTACTACGTTATACGTATATTTTCGATATTCTACAGCTACCTACACCATAAAACAATATAAACATATCTCATCGAAAAAAGGATCCCGTCAGTTCCTCGGGACATCCTTGACAATTCCGGGTCAAGAATGTTAACTGAATATACCTTTGATTCGCCTAATCTAAGAATGAAGGTTTCACCTTAATACTTAGATACAGTTTCCAGCTTTTCCCTCCCTATAAAATATTCACAATAATGTTTAGTTTCATTCAACGTTTGCAGTAAAACGATTCTTTTTTAATCAAACTAATGTGTAGTATATTTTACTACAAACAAAGCATCTTGGATATTTTCGACATTTTCGAGCGATATGACCTATCATTAGACAAATCAAACAGGCACGATTTTTCTTCAAAAAATCTTTTCGCTCTTCTAAACTCATTTTCATAGCCATCGAGCATTCGTAACTTACATGAAAACCTTTTTCGCACCAGATACAAATCTTTTTGTTGTCGTCACTCTTCTTTTTGATCTTTTTTCCATACTTTTTAACAGAAGTTGTCAAACATGACGCAGTAGGTAAATTTTGACAACTTGTTTCATTTGAGTTCATACGAGCCACACGAATTCTTTGCTCAGATTCAACTTCCAATCTTTCAAATTGCGCATATTTATGTTTTCCTTATATTTATGAGCATAATATTCATTGGAATAATTAGAAGTATCCGTAACTATAAAGTTAACTAACGTTAAATTTCCTAAACGTCATAAAACATATCAAACTTAAGCATAACATTCATTCGAATCATATATTTACCTAAATAAAGTTGCATAACAATGTTTTCCTTATATTTATGAGCATAATATTCATTGGAATAATTAGAAGTATCCGTAACTATAAAGTTAACTAACGTTAAATTTCCTAAACGTCATAAAACATATCAAACTTAAGCATAACATTCATTCGAATCATATATTTACCTAAATAAAGTTGCATAAGATTAAATATACTATCTATCTAATAATATTTTTGCATATCAAATTTCGTTTCGAAGAAAAAATTATAAGTTAGATTTCCTTTTAGTTAGTTTATTTATCTATTTATTTATGTTTCATTTATTTCTACTTCATAACTACTTATAGCGTAGGTAAAAAAGCGTCGATGGCTCTGCGGTTAGTGACTCCGTCCTCCTAACCAGAGGTCTCGGGTTCAAATCCTGACCAGTGCACCAATGAGTTTTTGGAAACTTACGTGCATTTTCATTCCAACTGCTTTAAGGGTGAAGGAAACCATCGTGAGGAAACCTGCACTTCTGATTTGGACGCATTGCACACGTCAGTAGGTATCAATCTTAAATGCCCTACATGTGATAAGTACTACACCAGGCAACCGCCGCCTGTACATTGTGGATAGGATGGTTAAATTGTGCCACTCAATAAGAGAGAAAGATAGCGTAGGTTGTTAGAACCAGTACGTTAGTAGGGGGTAGTGGTAAGTAATAGTAGGTAGGTTGCTGGGCAGGGAAGCATGCAATCAAGCGTGCAAGCAAGTAAGCAAGCATGCAAGCAAGCGTGCAAGTAAGCATGCATGCAAGCCTGAAGGCAAGCAAGCAAACATGCAAGCAAGGGGTTGTCCATTAATCACGTGAGGCTTAAAAATCACGAAATATCACAAGGGGGAGGGGGGGTGTACTGAGATATCACGTGTATTTATTTTTTCGTTGAACGCGCGATTTCTGGAGTAATTTCCAAATATCCGCTTTTGTTTTTATGTTGTTTTTAACTCTTCCCAAGGTTCGAAAAGGCTACAGGCAGTCCGAAACAACATGCAACCTTAATGTCTGTCTGGAATTTTTTATCACGGTGCTTAATTTTCCAGAATTAAATTACATTATACCTATTTTTAAAGATAATATTTTGTACCAAAAAAATTCACGTGATTTTGGGTAGAGGGTGGGGGAGTAGTCTAAATCCTCATCACTAGAGGGAGGGGGTGTAACAACCCCCCTAGGCTAAACAAACCTAAATCGAAACTAATTATAACAAAAATAGAGAAAATCGAAAATACTAACTAAATCCTGGTAACCTGCAACAAATTGTAACACCATAACCTACCTAGCTAAAGGAAATTAAATATATAAGAACCAACCTAAAATAATAATAGCGAATCCTAAAATATATATGACTAAATAAAATAGCGGATCTTATAATATATATGTATGTATGGCCAGTGATCGCTAGTAGTGAGAACCCTAAGTTGTGATCGTCTAGAAATAAGTAACCCTAATTCTTTTAGAATGGATTGAGATTGATGAAAAGTCAACTGAACGGATTCCCTAAAATAGAACCTTAAATCCCTGAACCATAAATTCTAGAACCTAACAAGATAAATACTCTTTGTAAAGGAACCCTCCCCAAAGGGAGAGGGAAAGTTGCCCCCTTAGCTTAGTATAATGCATAACTACAATGAAATTTAGTCGCGCATTATATTCGATTTATAAATTCAGCCAAAACAAACAAAGGTTAATTAATCAGAGAACTGAACTCTGTACAAATAAATAAGTTAAATTTAGGCGCTCCCGCAACGTTCCATGCACCTCAACCCTCCTAAGTTGGATAGTGCTCTGTCCCCATAATTTAGATCATATTCTTTTCATTTAATTATGGGAAACATCGCTTGATACTAGAATGCTTTTCACTCTTTTAGAGTATTCAATAATCACTGTAGATAACAACGTTATTCCGCCCGGACACATCTCACTGGACAACTGACTGGACGATTACTCAAAACTCGCAGAAAGCTGAAGTTCTCTGTATGACGAGGTTGTAGAATTTCACCGTAGAATGTAGCTAACTAAATTCATCCAGGCTCAGATCAATAATGCTGTCATAGCGTAGTACTTTTCAGGTTTCGCGACACCACTAAGAACCCAAGTGTAAACGCATAGGTTAGGAATGAATCTAGCGACGTCGACGGTATGACGAGGTTGTAGAATTTCACCGTAGAATGTAGCTAACTAAATTCATCCAGGCTCAGGTCAATAATGCTGTCATAGCGTAGTACTTTTCAGGTTTCGCGACACCACTAAGAACCCAAGTGTAAACGCATAGGTTAGGAATGAATCTAGCGACGTCGGCGAGTAAACATGAAGACTTTTATAGTAAAAATGCAGTTCTTTAATGCTTTAAAGCTTAGTACTTTTCAGGTTAGGCAGTAGCACCAAAGAACCAAACGATAACGCAAAGGCAATAATGATATTAATCAATGGCAAATGCCGCAGTTCTTTAATGTTTTAAAGCTTAGTACTTTTCAGGTTCGGCAGTAACACCAAAGAACCGAAATGAGAATCCGGAGATTGTTTGCAGTAGATATCTGAGTAGTTTGATCTCTCAATGATATTGTACAGAATAGCTTCAGCCCTCGACGATATAATAGTTCCATAGAACTAAACAAGTAGAATAAAATATATCAGTTGTCTTGCATACTGCGCAGTAGAGATTTGTTTCCAAGCAAAACAAAGATGTCATATTATAAAACACATGAAAATAGACAATTAAAAGCATGCAAGTTCAAACCGCATATTAAATAAAACAAAGTCCAAATAGGGAGAATCCCGTGATCCCGAATAAATAATACAATTATTATTTCAAACCATCACTCGAACCATACGAAAACATAAAATCCATGGTGCTTCTTAGGAATCGCCCTAGAGTGAATACTTTACCGAATCGGCCACTTTCCTAGCTAAACCTAATAGATTCACGATATCTATTTTAATACAAACACTCATAATCTATCCCGTAACCCCTTTTGTCTATCTGAATAAACTGAAATAAATTTCCCCACTTGAAATAAATAAAACTAAACCCCTCGGTTCCGAGTTCGATTCCCCAACCCCCACACAATGTCAAAACATTAGGCGTTGTCCTAATTGGACGCGAATACACGATCATCGCTAGTTCGCGCGAATTTTACTCGTACGAATCGGCGATCAAACATACAGATCTCGAATAGGTGTCCTAATTGGCATTCGCGCGATGTGGTCGCGCGACTTGAATGTTTGAAAACCTGTTAGCGCGAACTTAGTTCGTACGAACGTGCGATCAAACGTATTGATGTCGAATAGGTGTCCTAATTGATATTCGCGCGATAATCGCGTCGCGTGGGCCAGACCTGCCCGTTGCCTGCCCGCGCGCGCGCAGCCGCCGGCCGCCATTTTAGGATTGTGATTTGTAGAAGACGGTGCACTGCACGCTCATTTTAAACAAAACACTCTGCGTCCCACGTCGTTTTTTTTTTTTTTCATTGCTATCGAGACCGGCAAAATAGGTCATGCACATATTTCCCGACAATAAAAACTGCGCGTCTCCAACGTCCATGTTAGCGCTGGTATCATGCGAAAATGCGTAGCGGGCTCCGGGGCCGCGGCCATGATCGCGTCACTGATACGCGCGATGATCGGGTATTCGCTTTCAATTAGGACACCCACTTTTTGTCATCGCGCGAAAGTGCGATGGTCGCGTCGCTCATTCGCGCGATGATCGTGTATTCGCGTTCAATTAGGACAACGCCTTATTCTTCTCTGTAAAATATCATTATAATTTTATCAGTTTCTTTGTATTTTTAATATCGCTGTCCTTAGTTTTCCCTTAAACAGAGATACTATTATAACAAAAGTTATAAAGCATTAATTTCTAAACCTCTTAGAACTATTTATTATTTAAATAACCCCAACAGATGCGTTTTAATAAACATTATTTTTCCACAATAAGACACAGACTAAACCACGGGTAAACCCTTAGTATTTCACCAAAAATCAATAATTTGCTCAGCAGCAAAAGCTGTCAATAATTCCCTTTTAATTTCTCGTAGCGTAAAGGAGACTGGTAGCGCCACTCATTAAAATCTCTTTACTTTCGATTCGGTCTATTTAATTTCTTTTCCCGCATTTTTAAAATCAAAGTACTGAATCCCTTCCCTCTTCTCTTTCGCACTGCGTCCAAATGACCTGGAGAGAAGAAGAGAGAAGATCCTCGTGTCAGTTTTTGGCACGCGCCCAAAAAAAATTTAGATCATCAGTCTTGTTTTCGAACCGCAAATAAGCCAATCGAGCCAATTTGTAATTACTGTTTTTATTGTGAAAAACTCTGTAAATTGTCTTTAATACAGAAGTTTGTGACCCGCGGGTGTGCTTTTAAGTGTATTTGGAAGTGCCGTGAACTGATTTCTTGTGTCAGCATTAGAAAGACTCTGCCGAACCAGCCCGTCACGAGGACTCCCAAGATCGTCCAGGACGGAACCTAACAGGTACGACGCAGTGCTTTCTTCAATTATCCCCAAAATCGGTACTTTGTAAAATAATCACACACATCCATACCGCGTGGAAGCAGGTCCATACCTGCTTCCAGAACCGCGCCTTGCAGTCCACTCTCGTCAAAATTTATAGGTTTACCAGAACCTCCAAGCCGCTCCATATTTTGGTTTCCTTCGAGCCGGATTGTCAATTTTAATTCAATTCAATACGATTATTAAATTGTAAACATAACCAAATTTGAATAAGAAATTCCATTATAAAGGTAATTTCACATGTTTTCTATTGGTTCGCATCCGCATCATCCGGGAGTTGACTGCATGAAAAATAAATTACGAAATATTACTGACTAAATAGCTCTTTAATTGAAATTGTTGAAAACCTTAATCACTTTAATTTTCAATACATTTTCAATTTTTAATTTATATGAATTTCCTAATTAGTATGCAAACTACTACTTTGAACAATGACGTCATTGTACAAAATTTCAAACATTTTTAGAACAAAATGCCATTTTTGACATTTGATAAAAAGTAACTCAAATGACTAGCAGTCAACTACCGGATTGTGTAGTTGAATACAATATTTATTAAAGCTACCATCCGCCTTCCGCACTTTCTCGTTGGCTTATTTTCTAAGTTGATAGGAAATATCCTATCCGCTCTTGATCGTCGTCAACTCGCTCCGCTCTATCGTTTTACCGCACCGCGCCCGCGCTCACGCTTTCGCGTTACTTGCAACGTGACGTTGGGATTTACTTATTTAATAGTAATTAGTAATCTATTGATAGTATTTGTTGTGAGTTATACTTACCTCCGCGACGCTGATACCATCTTGTGGTACTCACGTTAATGCTCACACGTACTTCCCGCAGGTATTACACGCTGGTACTACACGCTGGTACTACATGCTAATACTCTCATTACGCTGGTACTACCTGGCTGGTACTCACGTATTTATAGGTTTTGGTATTATACCCACCTTATTAGTTCGCTGATACTTTTATTGCCCCGCTCCGCCTATCTACGCAAAACCCGCTGATACTATTGACTAGTACAGTTATTAATTTGCTTATGCGTTATTATTTTACTTACTCGTGCTTACGTCACCAGTCAAAATGTCTAAGAAGACGGAAGACCAGTCAGCTGACGAATCCAAGTTCACTGACACTTTGGAGATTGATATCCAAATGTCTTTATCGCGCCGCAATACTTTATATGCACGGTTGCAAAGTATTTATGACGTACTACAAAAGGTTAAGGCGGATATTGAACCGCAAGAAATGTTTTTGTGTGCTTGTATAAACTTAGATACAATTCGTAAGGAATTTCGTCAAGTTCTAGATTTGTATAATTCGCTTTGTTTAAAGGAAAACCCAAGGTTTAAGATCGATGAACAATCCTGGTTGGCATTTGAGGATTTGTATTGTCGTATTAAATATGCCTATTCTCTTTACTCCGGTCCCGCGCCTTCTGTTGCAGGTCATAATAGCAACTTAGTTAAACAGCAAGCACGCTTATCGCCAATCGAAATTATGTCTTTCGATGGTGATATCCGTAACTGGCCGCTGTTCTATGCCAATGTCAAAAATACCATACATAACAATACATCGCTCACTAATGACGAAAAATTGTACTACCTATTAGGGAAATTGTCGAATACCGCTAAAGCCGCATTCTCAGGCATACGCCCGGATGGTGATAATTATGATCTTATTTTCGAGTCGCTTGTACAAAAATATGAAGACAAGCGTATGTTGGCTTCTTCATACTTAAATGAAATATTTAATTTTAAACGCTTTAACGCGGCATCAACCAACAATTTTGAGCAATTTACTGACCAGTTTGTCGCCGCTGTGAATAGTTTGAGAAAATTGAAAATCCCTAATCTGGATGATTTTATTTTATTTTATATAGCGACCCAAAAATTAGATCCTGAAACCGCTCGTTTCTTCGAAATGTCTTCATCAAATGACAAAATTCCTAAGTTCGATACTTTAGTGAAATTTATTAAACAGCAGCAACGAGTAATTCAAAATACAGCTGCTTCTGATGGTAAAAATCCGTTTTCCCTGGGTAATGTTCCCGTTAAAAGGACTTTCATTAACAAATCTTTCAACTCTGATAAGCAAATGAAGGTCCCACAACCGCAGTCGTATACTGTGGTAGTCGATAATAGTAGTAAATCGCAATGTTTATGTGGTAATTCTTTTGCACATGAACATCTTTATAGGTGTCCCGCATTCACTAATTTATCACCTAGTGACCGCTATAAAAGTGTGAAAAAACTCGACGCGTGTATTAATTGTTTAAGCGTTAAGCACAAGGCCCGTGGCTGTCAGTCCAATACTAAATGTAAGATTTGTTTTAATAAACATCACACACTCTTGCACTTTGACAATAATTCAAGGTATACTTCGCAACTGGAATCTAACCCGGGTCCTTCTAGGGCGGGAGGAGCTTCTGGCTACTCACAGCCTGCGCCATCGATGCCGCTGGCACACCCTATCTTGGCTACCTCGCCTACTCTCGCACCGTCTCGCTCACACACAAATGCTTCGCTCACCGCGCCGTCCTTGTCGCACTCGCATAGACAAGGAGATGATAACGTTCAATCTATTCCGCTGTGTAATGCATCCATTGCTGCTCCGCACCTTAATATTAATAAAGACAACACACTCGTACGTGACCAGCAATGTACTGCGCCGCCAGTTACAGTGTTGCTGTCTACGGCTACAATTGTTATCAGGGATTCAAATGATAAGGAACAATACGTACGCTGCTTATTAGATAGCGGTTCCCAGACCAACTTTATGACAGCTGATTGTTGCGCACGTTTGGGTTTAAATAAATGTAACTCTCATTATACCTCAGTTAAGGGTATCGGAGGTACAGAGAAATCCGTTAAGGGTTCTGTCTCCTTCCAATTTTCGTCGCGTTTTAATTCAAATGTTAAATATAATGTTTCGTCGCTTGTTGTTGATCATATAACGGACAACTTGCCCACCGCGCCTGTAGATGTCGCCGCTTTGCCTTATTTAAATGGTTTACCGCTCGCTGATATGACTTTTGGCGTTTCCGGTCGTATCGATGTCTTGATCGGAGCGTCTTTATTCCCGCACCTACTTCTGCCGCGCATCGTGAGCAGTAACTCTGCGTTACCGCCTGCTATCCAGACCGTACTAGGCTACGTCGTCATGGGTACAGTTGCCGCTTTACCCGCGAACCATAACAGTGTGTCGCTTACGTGTTTGCACGCTTTGCCCTCTTCGAATCGAGATCCTTTGGAGATTATGATGAAACAGTTTTGGGAGCTTGATGAGGCACCTACCGCTCGTCCGACGATTAAATCGGTCGACGAAATAGAGTGTGAATATTTTTATACCGAGACTACTACACGCGATTCGGAGACAGGTAGATACACTGTAGGGTTACCGTTTCGAGGCGACCAATATAGTTTAGGTAAGTCGCTCGACGGTGCTAAACGCCGCTTTTTCCACTTGGAAAACAAGATGGAATCCTCGCCTGAATTACGCTCCGCTTATAACGGTATAATTCACGAATATTTAGACAAAGAATATTTGTCACCCGCTGTGTTTGACAATTCAAATGAAAGTCATCCTAATTATATTATTCCGCATCACGCAGTCGTTCGTTTAGACAGAACGACGACTAAAGTGCGCTCAGTTTTAGATGCTAGCTCAAAAACTAGCTCTGGAATTTCGCTTAATGATATCTTACATAGCGGTCCCAATTTGCAAGGAGACCTATTTACTATTCTTTTGAACTTCCGCTTGTTCGCTGTCGCTCTTTCAACCGACTGCCGGCAAATGTTCATGCAAATCGGTGTAAGAGATGACGATCGCCGCTTTCAACAGATTTTATATCGTTTTTCTGTCGATGAACCTTTGTTGTTATATCAGTTTAATCGCGTGTGTTTCGGCTTTAAGTCGAGCCCATACCATGCGCTTCGCACCGTACAACAGCTAGTGGAGGATGATGGTCACCTGTACCCGCGCGCTCGAGACATAGCCTCTAATTCGCTTTACATGGATGATATCGTTTTCAGTGATAAGTCCGAATCAAGTGCTATTAATACAGCGAATGAACTAATACAGCTGTTTAAAGGAGGACAGTTGGACTTGGTCAAGTGGACTAGCAACTCTCGCACTGTGCTAGAAAGTATTCCCGCGTCTCATAGGTTGACCGAACAGCTCGAATTCGATAAAACTGTTGAACAAAAGGTCCTCGGGTTACGTTGGTGTAAATCGAGTGATTGTTTCCAATTTAATATTTCTTTACCCGCAGATAAATGTACAAAACGTACCATTTTGTCCACAGTAGCTCGCCTCTGGGACATTATGGGTTTCGTCGCGCCTGTCGTGCTTTATGCGAAATTACTTATTAGAGATTTATGGCTATTAAAGCTAGATTGGGATGACGTTCCTCCCCGTCATATAATAAATATTTGGAATAATTTCCGCGCCACACTTCCTATACTTAATGATTTGAGAATTCCGCGCCACTTAGGCCTATTTGAAGGCTGTGCTCTTCGCTTATTGGGCTTTTCAGACGCTAGCGAAAAAGCGTACGGAGCTGTCGTATACGTACACATTACTCGTGGAGATGACGTCATTGTGCAGTTATCTTGCGCTATGTCAAGGGTCTCTCCGGTCAAACCGCTGACTCTCGCTCGACTCGAACTCTGTGGCGCCGAGCTTCTCGCTAAGCTTCTTCGACGTGTTCACGACACGTATAACCCACGTTTTAATGTTACTGCCTTATACGCATTCACCTATTCAAAGGTGGTGCTTTGTTGGATAAATTCCTCCCCTCATCGCTGGCACACTTTCGTGGCCAATCGAGTTGTTCGCATTGTGGACAACATTCCCGCAACTCACTTCCACCACGTAGCTGGTGCAGATAACCCCGCAGACTGTTTGTCCCGCGGTTTAACTCCGGATAAACTCATAGAGCATCCATTGTGGTTGCACGGACCCTCCTGGGCTCAGCTCAGTCCTTTCCAGTGGCCTATTAATAAACCTGATTCTATCGAGTTAGATGTAATTCCTGAAGAAAGGGTTCACGTACATCCAGTAATCGCTGACTCCAATGTTGACTCCTCGATTATTCTTGCTCTCGCAGAACGTACGTCATCTTGGACGAAGTTACTGCGAATTGTTGTATTTATTTACCGCCTTTTGAAGAAACTTCCACGTCGAGTCAACGCTGTTACCGCTAGTGATCTTGACGTCGCAGAAAAGATCGTATTACGTCATGTTCAGAGAAAACATTTTTCTAAAGATTTTGTTGACTTGCAAAATAATAAATGTTCGTCAACCGCTTAGATAAAATTAAAACCTTTTATTGACAATGATTTAATGCGAGTCGGTGGTCGTTTAGAGAATTCAGCTGAGTCTTATGACACTAAACACCCCGTAGTTTTACCGAAACATGACCGGACAGTAGATCTACTTATAGTCTATTTCCATAAAAAATATTGTCATGCAGGCCCAGAGCTCACAATGTCGTTGTTGAGAAATAAATACTGGATATTTTCTGCAAGAAGAATTATTCGCTTTCGTATACACAAATGTAACACTTGTTATAGGTTTAAACCGCGCCCTAATCCCGCACCATTGATGAGTGATTTACCTCGTCATAGAGTAACGACAGCTGATAAAGCTTTCTCTCACACAGGCTGCGACTATGCTGGCCCTATACAGTACGTGCCAGTGCGAGCCAGGGGAGCTAGGAGTCGTAAAGCTTATCTCTGTATTTTTACTTGCATGACGACTCGTGCGCTTCATATTGAAATTGCTACTGATCTTACCACGGTCAGCTTCATATCCGCTTTAAAGCGATTTTTATCGCGTCGTGGCCCGGTGCAGTGTCTCTACTCTGACAATGGGACCAATTTTCGTGGTGCTAGTGCTTACTTACGTGACTTATACAATTCCATTAACAAGGAGTACCGGCCACGTTTTGAGGAAGAGCTTGCTGAAAATCGCATTGATTGGCAATTTATACCGCCGGCTTCGCCACATTTTGGTGGTTGTTGGGAGTCTATGGTCAAAGCCGTCAAGAGTCACCTATTCAAAACAATTGGTCAGCAACTTCTTTCCTACGAAGAGCTAGTCACTGTTCTTGCACAGATCGAGTGTCTGCTCAATTCTAGGCCTCTCACCGTTCTTAGTGCCGATACATCGGATCCTAAGGTTTTGACGCCTTCCCATTTTTTGCATACCGCGCCGCTTTATTCGTTACCCGCCGCGGAGGTTTAACCGCTGATAATCTCCTTGAAAGACATTCACTTTTGGATAAAATGGTTCAATCGTTTTGGAAGCGATGGCGAAGCGAGTACTTACATAGTTTACAAGCGCGTCAAAAATGGAATAAATCTAATGAAAATATAAAGGAAGGTACAGTGGTAGTTATAATAAATGAGAATACACCGCCTTTGTCATGGCCGCTTGGAGTGATAGAGAAGTTACATCCATCTAAGGATGGACTTGTTCGTGTTGTTTCTATTCGAACTTCGAAGGGAACATTTGTGAGACCTGTAATCGGCTTATGTCCCTTACCTATACAGTAGTTTTTCTTCCAAATTATCATACTCCTCACGTATCTGATTTAAATTATACTGCTTATTTCTGGTTTTTTCTTCATTCTTAATTTTCTTTAAAGGTGACCCTTTAAGGCGGGGAGTTATGGTAGCGCCACTCATTAAAATCTCTTTACTTTCGATTCGGTCTATTTAATTTCTTTTCCCGCATTTTTAAAATCAAAGTACTGAATCCCTTCCCTCTTCTCTTTCGCACTGCGTCCAAATGACCTGGAGAGAAGAAGAGAGAAGATCCTCGTGTCAGTTTTTGGCACGCGCCCAAAAAAATGAAGATCATCAGTCTTGTTTTCGAACCGCAAATAAGCCAATCGAGCCAATTTGTAATTACTGTTTTTATTGTGAAAAACTCTGTAAATTGTCTTTAATACAGAAGTTTGTGACCCGCGGGTGTGCTTATAAGTGTATTTGGAAGTGCCGTGAACTGATTTCTTGTGTCAGCATTAGAAAGACTCTGCCGAACCAGCCCGTCACGAGGACTCCCAAGATCGTCCAGGACGGAACCTAACAGGTACGACGCAGTGCTTTCTTCAATTATCCCCAAAATCGGTACTTTGTAAAATAATCACACACCTCCATACCGCGTGGAAGCAGGTCCATACCTGCTTCCAGAACCCCGCCTTGCAGTCCACTCTCGTCAAAATTTATAGGTTTACCAGAACCTCCAAGCCGCTCCAGAGACGAAGCTATTGGAAAAGATTTTATTCCTGGAAATGACTCACAAGAAGATTGAATGTGAAGCCTTATTTATATTATTCTCTAAAACTGTTGAAATTCGTAAAAGTTTTATTAAATAATTGCATATGTGAATACGTAACGTAGTTTGGTCCGTTACAGGGGGGTCTAAAAAGTTGCTCAAAAACATTACGTGATTAATGGAAAGCCCCCCAAGCAGTCGATCTGTCACAGTCTCCGAACCTTAATCTTTCACTTCATCTTAACCTTAACCTTAAATCTTTCAGTAATTGGCGAAAATTGTATTTTATTGAAAAACTATAAAACAAAACACAACCAATGACTACCTTTCCGAAGCTAATACATCATTCTATGTAAGCAAACCAGCCCTAGTAGCATGGCGACACATCTCGCGCGCGACACGAGTATTAAAAGCATTTATTCCGTTCTAACGCTAAGCTAATGAAAAAGACAGCTGAGCTGTTTTCTCGCGTTTGGCGCGACAAACAGCTTTGTCTACGCCTCATGCTACCCGGCTGGTCTTCTTTTCTTCTTTACGAGTCACTGGAACTGTAATACTGAAGACATTCGTTCTCATAAAGAAGACCGTAAAATATAAATTAAGTTTCCGTATAAGAGTCGTCCATTAATCACGCGTGAGGCTTGAAGGGGGGAAGGGGTTCGGAAAAAATCACGAAATATTACAAGGGGGACGGGGGTGTAGTAAGATATCACGTGTATTTTTTCGTGGGTCAAGAAAGAATGTGATTTAATGTGTGATGAGTAAAATATTTTTTAAAATATAATTTCTGACTCGGTAACTTTCAGTTTGCAAACTTGCAAACCTCATGTCAGACTTGAAAACTTTTATCTCAGTCCTAAAAAAGAAATCTCTGATCACAGTGCTTAAAGCTTCAAATGTAGTCATACTTTACTAAATTCTAAATTTTATTTATATGATGGTTTTCATAATATAATTTTATGTTTTTAACTTCTTATTAAAAGATATTCTAAAAATATCTGATATCTATACTATAATAAAACAGTAGAAACCGCGTGTCTGTACATTGAATATTTTTACCAAAAATAGTAAGGAGGAGATAAAATAAGAGTAATAGAACACAAATAAACAAATTTAAAATTTTTTGTCTGTCTGTCTGTTCACGCTAATCTCCGAAACTACTGGATGGCTTTTAATGCGGTTTTCTCGAGTAGATTAAGCTTAGTTTGGAGCATTATATAGTCTTTGTTTCATCGAAATCCAATGTCAAGAAAAAAAGTTGTCGTCCTTTAAAGATAATTTTAAATTCGCCGCCTGCCAAAAATTACATAACAAATGGGTCGAAAGAATGTTCGGAAGCTTAATTATGTAGGCAAAGTATCGATTATAATATTAATTTTTACATAAACAATAAAACATCTACTTATTTAAGGTTCCGACCCTTCTTTCGACCTATTTGCTATTAATAGTGTAGATGTAATTTTTGGCAAACGAGCGGCGAATTTATTAGTATTTTTGGTAAAAAATATGCAACATCTATATACCTACATAATATAATAAAATTATAACGGGGCCGATTCTGTACATGGAATATTTTTGAAAATAATACCTATAGGGGACATATCTATCGATATAGAGATCAAAACAATTTGGAATTTTTGTCTGTCTGTTTGTCTGTCCGCGCATCACGTAAAAACGGCTGCGCTGATTTTGATGAAACTTCGTACGATTATACTACATAACCCGGAGTAACATCTTAGATACTTTTTATCCCGGGAAATTCAAGGGTTCCCGGAGGATTGCATAAAAACTTTAATTCTTAAAAGCCTTATTACTCAAAAACTTCAAAGCCGATTGTATTGTAATTTAGCACAATGATACTTTAGCATTACTACTAAAAATCCAAACTTTTTCATCTCGGTTTCATGAAGGGTTCCCACAGGAAAACGACAACACCGTATCTCCACAGTAACTCAGTTTATTAAGATAAAACCTTCACTTTTTGAAAAGGCGTGTCAATTACGCTACTTTCGTATCATTCGATACATACTATTGGCCCTAGAAATTCAAAGGGATCCCGAAGGAAAAGCTGGAAACTGTATCTAAGTATTAAGGTGAAACCTTCACTCTTAGATTAGGCGAATCAAAGGTATTTTCAGTTAACATTCTTCACCCGGAATTGTCAAGGGTGTCCCGAGGGAACTGATGGGATCCTCTTTTACGATGAGATATGTCAATATTGTTTACGGTGTAGGTAGCTGTAGAATATCGAAAATATACGTATAACGTAGTGAAATAAGCAAACCAAACTACATTTATAAATTGTATTTTTATTTCGTACCCAACTATTCAAATGTAGGGCAATAATTATCAAGTGGTGGTATACAGGGTGTTACAAAGGCGTAGGCATTCTACTGGACCTGTTCTTCAATTTTTTCTTTAACTACCTAATAACAGGGTGTTAAAAAAGTGCGTATGAGATTTTAAGGGGTTACTCAGAATCAAAATATACAGGAAAAGTATTGAAAAAATCCGATTTGTATTTTTTTTACCCTTTACCATACAAATTATTAATTCACTATTCCGATTTAAAAAGTTGTAGACAATATTTTTTATTTATTTTTCCTGTATTCTATACTTGATTCTGAGTAACCCCTTAAAATCTCAAACGCACTTTTTAACACCCTGTATAGGCGGCTGAAAACTTCTTAAGCTGGAGTTGGCCATTAGCCTCACATCTTACCACTATCCAAACTTGGGCCCTGTGTGTGGAGAATGAGCTAACCTTCCCTAGCTATAAGAAGATATCCATCCCCCAGTAGTGTTGATTGTAAATATATCGTAAAACCTATGCAATTGTATTTTCATTTGCTTCCTCTTTTTCTTCTTATTTTATTTTTTATTTTTCTTTTTTTATTTTTCTTTCATTCGTTTTATTGTTTACTTAATTTTGTTATTTTCTTATTTTTAAAGAATAATTTAGCAAAACATGAACTATTGGAAAACCCCCAACACTAACGAGTACGAAGTCGCGGGCACCAGCTATATTCAATAAAAAATACACGTGATACAGTGGAGGGGGGAGGGAAGGGTAATCTAAAACCTCACGATGTATCACCAAGGGGGAGGGGGTATAAAAGTCACCTAAAAAAACCTCACGTGATTAATGGACGGCCCCTAGGTGGTGTTTGTCGTCTGTCCGGTGTGGGCCGGTCGTATTCGGCACTCACTGCCGAATACGACCGGCCCACACCGGACAGACGCAGTCACCGACGCAGTAGGGCCCATCACTAATGAATAACTACAAGCACAAGATTAAACAGCTTTTATTATTGAGCGTTTCAACAAATAGTTCCTATGCAGTCATGTTGGCTCCCCTGTCTATCAACGACATCAACACGCGAAGACGCTTCTATCGATTTTGTTAGTATGTGTCTGCGTTCTATGTAGTGTGTGTCTGAGTTCTATGTAGTGTGTGTGAAAAACAGTGCTGCCAACATAACGGCATAGGAACTATTTGTTGAAACGCTTTATATGACTCTATTTTCAACTAGCTTCCGCCCGCGACTTTATCTGCGTGGACTTAAGAATTGGGTCCAGAGAGAAATAAAATGCACACCCCGGACACTTCATACAAATTTCGTGCCATTGTTTACTACAAAGACATTCATGTTTGAACACATGTAAATGTGTTCGTGATGTACTAGGGTTGAATCAAGATTCAATTAGCCCTCATTGTTCATTGTTATTAGCTAGACTTCATTATTATTTCACAAATAAAGTAAAGGCTGTATACACCAGACAAGGCTGTATAGCCTTAGAAGGCTTAGCTCTTTCCTTAAAAAATAAAATTGTCTTTGGTTATAATACTGTGCTTTGGAACTGTTTTGCAACTGTGCCAACCTCTTGACAAACGGTCACAGATCGGTCACACAGGGGGGTGAGGTAGCCTTCAGAGAGCAGCAGGGAGTGTCCATACTGTATAATTTCCTTATACTGTGATAAAATGTTATGGCAGCGCCATCTAGTGACGAAGTAAAAAGTATAGTTTTAGCCATTCCTCCGGGAGCCCTCGAGTTTTCAGGGATAAAAAGTGTAAGCCAAGTGCTTTATCTATCTACCTACCAAACATGTAAATCCGTGTTGTAGTTTCGGCGTGAAAGTGAAAACGAATAAACAGATAAATAAACAAACATCCATACTTTCGCATTTATATATTACTGAGATAACAGCTAAGGAATTTGGCTGTCTCAATGGCTCAGTGGTTAACGTCCTAACAGCTAATCTGGTGGTCGTGGGCTCGCTTCCCATCCAGGGCAAACATTTTACTAATGAGCAATTTTTTTGCTTTATGTTTTTAACACCCTGTACAGGGTGTTATAAAAGTGTGTACCAGATTTTAATGGGTTAATCAGAATTTAGTATAAAATACAGGAAAAATCCTATCAACAATTTTCAAGTTTTCCATACGAATTCTTGATTCACTGTTCAGATTATTTTAGTATGAAAATCTGAAAAAAATATTGAAGAGCGGATTTTTTCAATATTTTCCTGTATAGTAACCCTTTGAAACAAACACACTTTTTTAACACCCTGTATAATATGATCTATTTGTTTGTATTATATATGTAAACCTACATAACGTTTCAATGTACTCGTATGCATATCAATCTCTGGTTCCCATAATATAGGGAATCCTAAATTGTGGCCAGATGACCATGTGTGATTTGTCCGGGATATTTATTTATTATTTAATTACCAAGAGCTGCCAATACTTGGGTACATAAGTAAGTAGGTATTCACAAAACAACATTGACATACTTAGTTTTGTATCTACTATTTATTTGTTTGAAATGACATGTTACATAAAAAAAAACATTTTTGAATTACAATATGATTCAATTACCAACGTAAAGATAGTTCCTCAGGTGGTGCTAAGGCTTGAAGTAAACGTCGTCAGCTGAAAAAAATAAAAACCTTATTAGTATATTGCGAATATGTATTAAGATCGTACCGAGCGTACAATAGCGCCACTATAAATTAGGGTGCATTGGGGTGATTTCGAATTTGGGTTTATTCCGAATAACATAAAATTCTACTAAACAAAACAATATTTTTATGACGGCGACATTTACTTAGGTGCATTTTTGATATCTCCTGCGGCTTCAGTTATCGTTCATTGACTGGTGCCGTTCGGGCGAGTGTAGTGTCGGTTTTTGTAAAGCAGTGGAGTGTTTCGCGCAATTTTCATCAATTCGGAATATTCCTGACATTAATTTCAAGAAAATAAATTTGAAATAATTTTTTATTTAATTTGAAATACCCTCCCCCCCCTTGATGATATTCCGACATGTTTCGTATTCGAAATAACCCCTTTTTACTTTTCATAGGTTTTTCTAAAAATTCCAATTAATACAAGATAACTTAAATAGTATAATAGGTACTATGATTATGATATGATTGTTACTAACGGATTCGTTTGGTTGTGACGAATTACCTAATTATATTTTTGTTGATTATATTGTTTTAAAAGCTTTGTATTCCGTTTTTTCATAATAAGTAATTATTACTTTTAAATAATAAATATTCATCAAAATGTCATTACTCAATAATTAACATAAAGTTTGATCTAAATTTCATCTCCTTAATTTCAAGATTTACAACACCTAACATTTATAGCTAAAAGGTTGAGAACCAGTTTTACTGCACTGCATACTGCCGTGGACTGTACGCAGGAAGCAAAAACGCAAGCTGCTATAAGTTTTGTTAAATTCAATATATTACGTACTAACCCTTAATTATTGTAGACGACGATAGCTGTAGACATAGCCGGTATCGCCAGCCCCATTGCCTCTGGTACCGCCAGCTCCATTGCCGTTGCTGCTGGTACTAACGCCAGATCCACTGCCACTGCCGCTGGCTGTGCTACCACCACCTCCATTGCTGGTGCTAACGCCAGATCCACTTCCACTGCCGCTGGCCGTGCTACCACCACCTCCATTGCTGGTGCTAACGCCAGATCCACTTCCACTGCCGCTGGCTGTGCTACCACCAGCTCCATCGCCAGTGCTAACGCCAGATCCACTTCCACTGCCGCTGGCTGTGCTACTACCACCTCCATTGCTGGTGCTAACGCCAGATCCACTTCCACTGCCGCTGGCTGTGCTACCACCACCTCCATTGCTGGTGCTAACGCCAGATCCACTGCCACTGCCGCTGGCTGTGCTACTACCACCTCCATTGCTGGTGCTAACGCCAGATCCACTTCCACTGCCGCTGGCTGTGCTACCACCACCTCCATTGCTGGTGCTAACGCCAGATCCACTGCCACTGCCGCCGGCTGTGCTACCACCAGCTCCATTGCCAGTGCTAACGCCAGATCCACTGCCACTGCCGCCGGCTGTGCTACCACCAGCTCCATTGCCAGTGCTTACGCCAGATCCACTGCCACTGCCGCCGGCTGAGCTACCGCCAGCTCCATTGCCAGTGCTAACGCCAGATCCACTGCCACTGCCGCCGGCTGTGCTACCACCAGCTCCATTGCCAGCGCTAACGCCAGATCCACTGCCACTGCCGCTGGCTGAGCTACCGCCAGCTCCATTGCCAGTGCTTACGCCAGATCCACTGCCACTACCGCTGGCTGTGCTACCACCAGCTCCATTGCCAGTGCTATCGCCAGATCCACTGCCACTGCCGCTGGCTGTGCTACCACCAGCTCCATTGCCAGTGCTATCGCCAGATCCACTGCCACTGCCGCTGGCTGTGCTACCACCAGCTCCATTGCCAGTGCTAACGCCAGATCCACTGCCACTGCCGCCGGCTGAGCTACCACCAGCTCCATTGCCAGTGCTTACGCCAGATCCACTGCCACTGCCGCTGGCTGTGCTACCACTAGCTCCATTGCCAGTGCTAACACCAGATCCACTGCCACTGCCGCCGGCTGTGCTACCACCAGCTCCATTGCCAGTGCTTACGCCAGATCCACTGCCACTGCCGCCGGCTGAGCTACCGCCAGCTCCATTGGCAGTGCTATCGCCAGATCCACTGCCACTGCCGCTGGCTGTGCTACCACCAGCTCCATTGCCAGTGCTATCGCCAGATCCACTGCCACTGCCGCTGGCTGTGCTACCACCAGCTCCATTGCCAGTGCTAACGCCAGATCCACTGCCACTGCCGCCGGCTGTGCTACCACCAGCTCCATTGCCAGTGCTATCGCCAGATCCACTGCCACTGCCGCTGGCTGTGCTACCACCAGCTCCATTGCCAGTGCTAACGCCAGATCCACTGCCACTGCCGCCGGCTGTGCTACCACCAGCTCCATTGCCAGTGCTAACGCCAGATCCACTGCCACTGCCGCCGGCTGTGCTACCACCAGCTCCATTGCCAGTGCTTACGCCAGATCCACTGCCACTGCCGCCGGCTGAGCTACCGCCAGCTCCATTGGCAGTGCTATCGCCAGATCCACTGCCACTGCCGCCGGCTGAGCTACCGCCAGCTCCATTGCCAGTGCTATCGCCCGATCCACTGCCACTGCCGCCGGCTGTGCTACCACCAGCTCCATTGCCAGTGCTTACGCCAGATCCACTACCATTACCGCTGGATGTGCTACCACCAGCTCCATTGGCAGTGCTATCGCCAGACCCACTGCCACTGCCGCCGGCTGTGCTACCACCAGCTCCATTGCCAGTGCTAACGCCAGATCCACTGCCACTGCCGCCGGCTGTGCTACCACCAGCTCCATTGCCAGTGCTAACGCCAGATCCATTACCACTGCCGCCGGCTGAGCTACCACCAGCTCCATTGCCAGTGCTATCGCCAGATCCACTACCACTGCCGCTGGCTGAGCTACCACCAGCTCCATTGCCAGTGCTAACGCCAGATCCACTGCCACTGCCGCCGGCTGTGCTACCACCAGCTCCATTGCCAGTGCTAACGCCAGATCCACTGCCACTGCCGCTGGCTGTGCTACCACCAGCTCCATTGCCAGTGCTATCGCCAGATCCACTGCCACTGCCGCCGGCTGAGCTACCGCCAGCTCCATTGCCAGTGCTATCGCCAGATCCACTGCCACTGCCGCTGGCTGTGCTACCACCAGCTCCATTGCCAGTGCTAACGCCAGATCCACTGCCACTGCCGCCGGCTGTGCTACCACCAGCTCCATTGCCAGTGCTAACGCCAGATCCACTGCCACTGCCGCCGGCTGTGCTACCACCAGCTCCATTGCCAGTGCTTACGCCAGATCCACTGCCACTGCCGCCGGCTGTGCTACCACCAGCTCCATTGCCAGTGCTATCGCCAGATCCACTGCCACTGCCGCCGGCTGAGCTACCGCCAGCTCCATTGCCAGTGCTATCGCCCGATCCACTGCCACTGCCGCCGGCTGTGCTACCACCAGCTCCATTGCCAGTGCTTACGCCAGATCCACTGCCACTGCCGCCGGCTGAGCTACCGCCAGCTCCATTGCCAGTGCTATCGCCCGATCCACTGCCACTGCCGCCGGCTGAGCTACCACCAGCTCCATTGCCAGTGCTATCACCAGATCCACTGCCACTACCGCTGGCTGTGCTACCACCAGCTCCATTGCCAGTGCTATCGCCAGATCCACTGCCACTGCCGCTGGCTGTGCTACCACCAGCTCCATTGCCAGTGCTTACGCCAGATCCACTACCAGTACCGCTGGATGTGCTACCACCAGCTCCATTGGCAGTGCTATCGCCAGATCCACTGCCACTGCCGCCGGCTGAGCTACCACCAGCTCCATTGCCAGTGCTAACGCCAGATCCACTGCCACTGCCGCTGGCTGTGCTACCACCAGCTCCATTGCCAGTGCTAACGCCAGATCCACTGCCACTGCCGCCGGCTGAGCTACCGCCAGCTCCATTGCCAGTGCTATCGCCAGATCCACTGCCACTGCCGCCGGCTGTGCTACCACCAGCTCCATTGCCAGTGCTAACGCCAGATCCACTGCCACTGCCGCCGGCTGTGCTACCACCAGCTCCATTGCCAGTGCTTACGCCAGATCCACTGCCACTGCCGCCGGCTGAGCTACCGCCAGCTCCATTGGCAGTGCTATCGCCAGATCCACTGCCACTGCCGCTGGCTGTGCTACCACCAGCTCCATTGCCAGTGCTATCGCCAGATCCACTGCCACTGCCGCTGGCTGTGCTACCACCAGCTCCATTGCCAGTGCTAACGCCAGATCCACTGCCACTGCCGCCGGCTGTGCTACCACCAGCTCCATTGCCAGTGCTATCGCCAGATCCACTGCCACTGCCGCTGGCTGTGCTACCACCAGCTCCATTGCCAGTGCTAACGCCAGATCCACTGCCACTGCCGCCGGCTGTGCTACCACCAGCTCCATTGCCAGTGCTAACGCCAGATCCACTGCCACTGCCGCCGGCTGTGCTACCACCAGCTCCATTGCCAGTGCTTACGCCAGATCCACTGCCACTGCCGCCGGCTGAGCTACCGCCAGCTCCATTGGCAGTGCTATCGCCCGATCCACTGCCACTGCCGCCGGCTGTGCTACCACCAGCTCCATTGCCAGTGCTTACGCCAGATCCACTACCATTACCGCTGGATGTGCTACCACCAGCTCCATTGGCAGTGCTATCGCCAGATCCACTGCCACTGCCGCCGGCTGTGCTACCACCAGCTCCATTGCCAGTGCTAACGCCAGATCCACTGCCACTGCCGCCGGCTGTGCTACCACCAGCTCCATTGCCAGTGCTAACGCCAGATCCATTACCACTGCCGCCGGCTGAGCTACCACCAGCTCCATTGCCAGTGCTATCGCCAGATCCACTACCACTGCCGCTGGCTGAGCTACCACCTGCTCCATTGCCAGTGCTAACGCCAGATCCACTGCCACTGCCGCCGGCTGTGCTACCACCAGCTCCATTGCCAGTGCTAACGCCAGATCCACTGCCACTGCCGCTGGCTGTGCTACCACCAGCTCCATTGCCAGTGCTATCGCCAGATCCACTGCCACTGCCGCCGGCTGAGCTACCGCCAGCTCCATTGCCAGTGCTATCGCCAGATCCACTGCCACTGCCGCTGGCTGTGCTACCACCAGCTCCATTGCCAGTGCTAACGCCAGATCCACTGCCACTTCCGCCGGCTGTGCTACCACCAGCTCCATTGCCAGTGCTAACGCCAGATCCACTGCCACTGCCGCCGGCTGTGCTACCACCAGCTCCATTGCCAGTGCTTACGCCAGATCCACTGCCACTGCCGCCGGCTGTGCTACCACCAGCTCCATTGCCAGTGCTATCACCAGATCCACTGCCACTGCCGCCGGCTGAGCTACCACCAGCTCCATTGCCAGTGCTTACGCCAGATCCACTACCAGTACCGCTGGATGTGCTACCACCAGCTCCATTGGCAGTGCTATCGCCAGATCCACTGCCACTGCCGCCGGCTGAGCTACCACCAGCTCCATTGCCAGTGCTAACGCCAGATCCACTGCCACTGCCGCTGGCTGTGCTACCACCAGCTCCATTGCCAGTGCTAACGCCAGATCCACTGCCACTGCCGCCGGCTGAGCTACCGCCAGCTCCATTGCCAGTGCTATCGCCAGATCCACTGCCACTGCCGCCGGCTGAGCTACCACCAGCTCCATTGCCAGTGCTAGCGCCAGATCCACTGCCACTGCCGCCGGCTGTGCTACCACCAGCTCCATTGCCAGTGCTAACGCCAGATCCACTGCCACTGCCGCCGGCTGAGCTACCGCCAGCTCCATTGCCAGTGCTTACGCCAGATCCACTACCATTACCGCTGGATGTGCTACCACCAGCTCCATTGGCAGTGCTATCGCCAGATCCACTGCCACTGCCGCCGGCTGTGCTACCACCAGCTCCATTGCCAGTGCTATCGCCAGATCCACTGCCACTGCCGCCGGCTGAGCTACCGCCAGCTCCATTGCCAGTGCTTACGCCAGATCCACTACCATTACCGCTGGATGTGCTACCACCAGCTCCATTGGCAGTGCTATCGCCAGATCCACTGCCACTACCGCCGGCTGAGCTACCGCCAGCTCCATTGCCAGTGCTATCGCCCGATCCACTGCCACTGCCGCCGGCTGTGCTACCACCAGCTCCATTGCCAGTGCTTACGCTAGATCCACTGCCACTGCCGCCGGCTGTGCTACCACCAGCTCCATTGGCAGTGCTAACGCCAGATCCACTGCCACTGCCGCTGGCTGTGCTACCACCAGCTCCATTGCCAGTGCTAACGCCAGATCCACTGCCACTGCCGCCGGCTGTGCTACCACCAGCTCCATTTCCAGTGCTATCGCCAGATCCACTGCCACTGCCGCCGGCTGTGCTACCACCAGCTCCATTGCCAGTGCTAACGCCAGATCCACTGCCACTGCCGCTGGCTGTGCTACCACCAGCTCCATTGCCAGTGCTATCGCCAGATCCACTACCATTACCGCTGGATGTGCTACCACCAGCTCCATTGCCAGTGCTAACACCAGATCCACTGCCACTACCGCCGGCTGTGCTACCACCAGCTCCATTGCCAGTGCTAACGCCACCGTTGCCGCTGCTTACGTCAGCTCCATTGCTACTGCCGCCACTGTTGCTACTTCCTTCAGCCCCATTGCCAGCACCTTTAGGGCTGTTATATATTTTATTTAGTCTTTGTCAAATAAAGCAAAGTGACGTCGAAGTCAGGTGGTGGTTAAAAAAATATAGATTAGGCTATACTGATTTATTAAAATATGTTTCGTTAGTTAACCTTCTTTATACGTCGAGCTTAAATCTTGTCCTTTTCTTTTAAGTCTTATCTGAGTGGCGGACTGAACTTCTATAACCATTACACTGCTTGGAAAGACTGTACGACAAAACTTTACATAGGGAAATTACAATTAATTTATGTCGATCTAATGACTTTGCTGCAGTTAGTGCTATCGAACTACAGTCTATTCTATTTTTCTATTTGGTATTCCACTTCTCATAACGAGCGTGATTTTGCCAATGTCAAGTGAAAAATGGGAGAATCTTCAATAAAAAAATGGCGAAACGCCAATGTCAAGTGAAATACGCGGCCCTAAGGGTGATGGACACTTAAAGACGCTCCACGTGGCGGTTTGCTGCTGGAACTCGGAAAACGGAGCTGTCTCCCGAGTTAATCCTCTTCTTATGACCGCTTATCACTGAATTGGTTTCACAGTTATTTTCCCATCACAAAAATAACGTTGAGACTACTCTAAAACGGAAATAATTTAAAAAATAACTCAGCAGACGTGCGCTCGGTACAAGTCCCGGCAACCAACGTCGAACTACAGTCTTTTCAAGTACTTAGTTGTTGTCGAAGTTACTGAACTTCGATGACGTACTGACGCCATCGCAACTCAGATAAAATTGTGGGTAAAAGCATAGCAGAAGAGAAGAAAGCGTTTATTTTCTATGACAACGAAGTAGGTCTTAGTTTCAATGTACAATGTAAGTGGACATGGCCTAACGTCTAGATATGGGAATACTCACTCTTTAGTACTGAAAACGTATGTATTATAAACTACAATCATGATACGAACCCGAAACCGCCAAAGACACTGCCTCCAGCATTAGCGCCGCCCGCCAAGCTGCCAAGGCCTGAATTGATTCCAGCTCCAATTTTTCCGCCAAAGTTGCCGTCACCGAATAAACCGCCACCTTTCTTAGCAAGTGTGCCTTTCCAAAACGCGCCTGTGACAGAATATTTTTTAATTTATGCGTAGGTGTAATTAATACGCCTCTGTTCAGCAGTGGACGTCTTCTGGTTGATGATGATGATAACCGGGACATTTTTTGTTCCACAATTGGTATCATCTTCATGATGGTAATAAGTGACGATGATGCCGAAGATGGAAGTGGGTTTACCAAGAATCCCCAACGCAATGAGGGACTGGCTATCTTATCTCCATGCCGGAGCACATTAACGTTAATGATGTTGGGCGACAACTTAGACAAGATGGTGGAAGCGAGCCAAGCGGGTTCAGAAAAATGCCGTACCAGCAACAAAACCGAGACCAACAAAGTTGGACTCCGCCAGGATTCGAACCCGCGACCTCCTAATTTGAAGCAAGTAGACTAATCACTAGACCACGGAGGCGGTTTAAATGTGTTGCGTAGTTTGCACTATTGTGCACTCCCGGGAACATGAATAGTGAGTTTCGTCTATGAAGCTACACAGTTTTTATACAGGGTGGAGCCTATATACAGGGTGGAGCCTATATACAGGGTGTTAAAAAAGTGCGTTTGAGATTTTAAGAGGATCAGGTATAGAATACAAGAAAAATGTTTAAAAAACCGATGTATGACTTCTATTCAGTTTCCCATATACAAATTCTTGAGTCATTATTTAGATTATGTGAATCTAAAAATGTTGTTTATCGGATTTTTTTATATTTTTTCTGTATTCTCTACTTTTTTCTGACTAACCCTTAAAAAAATCTCAAACACCGTTTTTTTAACACCCTGTGTTGAATAGGTACACAAAAAGAAAGTTTATATCTCCATACAAAATTGTCTGACTGCCCGATCAATTTGTACGAAAAGTTCAATTTGTTGCGATTTCATTAAAGGTTCCATAGGATTATTTGTTCAATTTTAATATTAGAACACCCCATTAATTTTTCCGGAAGTGGTCATTTTGCGTTCCGATCCATTTCGAGCACAGGCTGTAAGCTTATAACAAATCTTATAACAAAAATATTAAAGGTTCGTAATAAATTACTTATGTAAATAAAAGTTACCTGGTTTGGCATTAATGCAGACAACGGTCCCAAGGACCAAAATAGCTAGGAGTAGTCGAGCCATGGTGTATCACTGTGCCGGTTCGAGTCCTTGCCCCCATTTTATACAAAATTTGGGCTATCAAAGACAGTAAGATTATGGCGTCACACAAGTGCACGACTACATGATTTTACCACTTTCTGGGTACCGCAGTCCAAGAAGGAAATACCCTTATTGCAAGATTAAAATCTGTCTATAATGGAGTTTTAAAGTAGCAAGAAATTAAGCAGCAGTGACCTTATTTTTTGTAAAGCTATGTTAAAATACATTATATTTTCAAGAACACAGTTTTCTGGAAAACATATTGTACACGAAATACGATTTCACGTTTTGATTTGATTTGATTTGATAAGGTTTTTTTAGGAAGTCTCTATCACGTAAAATGTCCACGATAAACCCAAACCTTCCCTCCTCAAGTTGATGACGAGAACTATTATTGTTATGTTGTCTACATTGGACAGATCATCCAGTTGAGCAGATTCGATGTCGAGAAAAAGGTCAACCGAAGAGTCTAACTAGAATTGACAGAGTCGGGGTCAGCTCGGTTGATAGCACGGTTTAAATAAATGTGTTCAGAAAATTACAGAACATTTTCTCGCCTAAATTCATCTAAATATTTCTAAGAGACTATAGACGTAATCCTACAACCAAGGTCAACCGAAGAGTCTAACAGAGTCGGGGTAAGCTCGGTTGATAACACGGTTTAAATGCGCCACACGATATAAAGAAAAGTGTTCAGAAAAATTACAGAACATTTTCTCGTCTAAACTCGTCTAAATAGTCCTAAGAGACTATAGATGTAATCCTACAACCAATGTGATTGTGGTCACTCGCTATTGGCTTCATGCACAAGGTTGAAAGTTGCTCAACTGGCTATGGAAAGAGCCATACTTGGGGAATATTTACATAATCGAATCTGAAACGAGAGAATCCGTAGAAGAAGTAAAGCCACCGACAAAGCTCAGTTGAAATGGCAATGGGCAGGTCATATAGCTCGCATGACTGATAACTGAAATGAGCTGAGAATGATGAACTCGAGTGGCGACCACGGCCCGGAAGACGTATTTGAATGTATGAATTAATGAGTGAAATAATATTTATTCGAAGTGGGTATCTCTGTACACTTTTTGAACGTCATATTTTTCTACCTAATACAAAGTTCCTACCACTTGGAACTCGTAAACCCAACGTTTCGGGAAGTGTTTCCGGAGAGAGAAGAAACGTCGGGCCCTAAAGAAACTCCCTCCAACACATTTTTTTAAATAAAGTTCTTACATGCTATTACATAATTCGGGTAAATAACAAAGTTATACGATACGGTTACGGTTAGTTGTAGTTAGTTTAGTTGCATACTATTACAAACGAATGTGAAAGGATCAACAAAAACATACAGATACAATGTGCAAACAGGTAATTATTGTGATCAAACACCAATTACAAGAGCAAGCCATTTCACACGGACAGCACCCGATCACGAGTATAACGCGGGAGTCAGCCATCGCTCCCCTCAACCATATTTGAGGGAAGGGAACGACCCGGCTCCCGATACGCCACCATCCGCACGAACATTTAAGCGAGCATGCACCGCTCCGGTCAATGAGAAGAGACTTATCAGAACGCCTTGCTGAATTTAAGCAGACCATTAAGGAGACTTGTACTAAACCAGCCACGGGAAATGTCTCCTTTGCTGACATGGTCAAAAAGGGTTCGAAAAAATTTATTCGCCCTAACAATTTAAGTTCAGTATCCACAAAATAAACTGAAGACTAGTGACGAGACAAAAAATCTAGTGCAAAACATCATCAGCCCAGAACAAATGCAGCTCCAGGTACGAGGATTAAGGAAAACCAAAAACGGTGGGGTCATCATTAGCGCTAAAACTAAGGCTGATATTGAAAAACGGAAACAGTCGGTACAATTCAATACCTCTGGCCTCACTGTTGATGAACCTCATAAGCGCAGACCTCGAATAATAGTCATAGGAGTGCCCGCATCTCTGGCAGAAGATGAAGCCCTAAAATGCATTTATGAGCAGAATTTAGCCCACAAGCTTCCAACTATGACCCGTGAAGCGTTTTTGACCAATATAAAACTTTGCCACAAATCGGGAAAAAGGGATGCTGCGACCTGTATCTATATTATCGAACTCCCTGCCCTTATTCGTAAGACACTAATTACTCAAGAAAGAGTTTTTGTAAACTGGACCTCCTGCCCAATAAGAGATTTCACCTTGGTGACTAGGTGTTACAAATGCCATCAGTATGGCCATGCAGCTAAGTCGTGTAGACATCGACGTGTGGACATTGCGGCGAACTAGGTCATTCGATTGCTGAATGCTCAAAGAAAACCGAGTCACCAAAATGTGCAACATGCCTTCGATTTAAAAAACCAAGTGAGCACAAAACAGGTGACGTTGAGTGTCCAGCTAAGAAAAACGCTGAATATAGGTACATCAACGCAATAGACTATGGAGGTGCCTAATAGACAGACTATGAGAGTGTTCATTAAAATATGTTTATGCAGTAACGGAATAATGTTTTTTTGTGCCTATCGTTAAGATACTATTTAGTAATTTAATACAAATTATATTAGAGAACTACTAACCCTAATTAAGCTAATCTAAGCAAAATTTCTCCAAGTCACTGTTATTAACCACAATTTTTGCAATTTTGATGTTGACCTAGTTAACACAGCGAATTGTTATTACATAATATATTTTTAGACTATTCATAACTAATAATATTTATTTAGATATTTTTGTATTATGCCCATAAGTATAAAATGTAAGAATTTTGTTACCTGAGATACAGATTTATCCTAGTTCAGGCACCCATTGATTTGTACTTTGTTTAATCTTTAGAAACCTATGTAAATTATCTACCTTTTACAAATAAATAAAATATTATTATTATTATTTTGCAATATGAATTTGGGCTACTCTGACCACTTCGCGCTAGGCGAAGTGGCAGGAGCTACAGCAGCAGAAGCACAGTCGGCTGGAGGTCAGTGCGACAAGGAGAGAAAGCGTCGGACAATCCGGGCATTGTCGAGGAGGACTGCCTTTTGCATAGCCGCTATTATCGGTCTGCCTCGAAGTCCCAACCATCTAAGGTTACGATCCAGGTCAGCGGGGATCAAACCATTAACGGACAGGACTACAGGAATGATTTTAGTGGATTGCACTTGCCACACATCCGTAACCTCGTGCGCCAGGTTAAGATACCGTAACCTCTTGTCGGCATCGACTTGCACGAGGTTTTCGTCGTGTGGAATAGTGATATCCATCAAAAACACCCTGCGCCCGATCCATCAACTCGATATCAGGTCTATTATGATCAATAGACCTGTCCGTGATGATGTCTCGGTCCCAGTAGAGCATGGCGCGGTCGTTTTCGAGAACCGACTCCGGCATGTACTTGTAATATGGCAACCGTCGAGCTATGAAGCCATACTTTAGAGCGATCTCTTGATGCAGGATCCTAGCTGCTTAGTTATGTCTGTGCAGATACTCAGTGTTACAAAGAATCGAACAACCGGAGGTTATATGGCACAGGGTTTCACCTGGCTCACGGCACAACTGACTTACGTCCAAGGTATCGTCTTTCATTATGAACCTCCTGTAGTTGTTCGTCTTTATAACCTGATCCTGTATTGCACAGACAAAACCCTCGGTTTCTGCAAAGAGGTCTCCGAAACGCAGCCAGTGCACGGAAGCCTTCTGATCTATGAAGGATCTGCAAAGAGCCTTAAAAAACCTTCCGTGCAGCTCCTTGTCTTTCCATATGGCTTCCCGCCCAACAGTACTAAGTACAGCCGGCGCTTGCCAGTTCTTTTGGGCCATGGATAAAGGGGTTAGTCTTTTATCACATACTATGACAACTCTATGCAAATCAGTGTCGACTTTCACCAGGAAATAGCTTCGGAGGCTGCATATTTCACGGTTGTGCATTTGTTTTGCACATAAAAGGCCACGACCGCCATTCTTCCGCGGAATATACAGCCTCATCACTGACGATTATTATTATTATTATTTCTAGATAAAAATGTGGGCTTCTCTGCGCACTTCGCGCTATGCGAAGTGGCAGGAGCTACTCCAGCAGAAGCACAGTCGGCTGGAGGTCAGTGCGACGAGGAGAGAAAGCGTCGGACAATCCGGGCATTGTCGAGGAGGACTGCCTTTTGCATAGCCGCAATTATCGGTCCGCCTCGAAGTCCCAGCCGTCTAAGGTTACGGTCCAGGTCAGCGGGGATCAAACCATTAACGGACAGGACTACAGGGATGATTTCAGTGGATTGCACTTGCCACACATCCGTAACCTCGTGCGCCAGGTTCAGGTACCGCAACCTCTTGTCGGCATCTGCTTGCACGAGGTTTTCGTCGTGTGGAATAGTGATATCCACCAAAAACACCCTTGACTGCGCCCGATCCAACAACACGATATCAGGTCTATTATGATCAATAGACCTATCCGTGATGATGTCACTGTCCCAGTAAAGCTTGGCGCGGTTGTTTTCGAGAACCGACTCCGGCGTGTACTTGTAATATGGCAACCGCCGAGCTATGAAGCCATACTTTAGAGCTTTTTATTATTATTATTATTATTATATTATATTAATTAATGAATCTTCAATCCTTCCAGACCCTCCACAATATGTATACAACCACTTACAATTTCAGCTACTAAATATTAAGTATACATAAGGTTATGTAATTTATACATGTCTAATCAATCATAATAATCAATATTTTATTGGTAAAATAAATATTTTACAAGTTATTTAATGTCATTGTACATTATTATCTCATTTAATTGCAGAAACACTTTTTATCCACACATTCTTATCATCTAGGTATACGGAAGTCTTATAATAGATTTTACTGCACAGTGTCTTTTTAATATACATTTTGAATTTATTTTCTGTAAGGTTTAGGATGTCTTCCGGTATTTTATTATACATTCGTACACCAAGGTTCGGAACCGGTTAACAAATACCGGTTAATTTCGTTCGAATTTCGGTTAACGATTCCGTTCAGGTTAAAACCGGTTTCCAGCTTAACCGGTAAATTTGAATAAAATATCGGTTAATCAGGAAGCGGTTTTCTAACCGAAATAAGAACTAAATTAACCGGTTAAAACCAAACTTAGTCAAGTACAGGCGCGTCGCGCGGGTGCCACTGCCCGAGTCTTCTGCTCACTTTCTCGCACGCTTTCAATTGATTGCACGCGGCAAACATGCCTACAAAGTCGCATATTCTTCAAATTAACCGGTTAATTCCGTTCGAACGAAAAAATATCGGTTTTGGTTAAACCGGTTAAATATACCGGTAACCGAAACCTGAACGAAACCTTAACCGAAATTATTTCGATATAGGGGTCAATGACCGAAACCGGTATTTTCAAAAAACCGGTTTCCGAACCCTGTCGTACACATTGCCCCAGAAATGACTTGCTGACTTTACTGAGCCTAGTATATACAATTTCAAGTTTATTTATACTTCAGTTCAGCGAAAAAAGATGCAAGTCTTTCCCGACATACATTATGTTTTCATAGATATATTGACAGGGAAAAGTCAAAATATTCATTTCTTTGAATTTATCTCTAAGTGACTCTCGAGAACGCATTCCGTAAATTGCACGGACAGCTCGCTTTTGCAGCACGAAAATTGTATTTATGTCAGCCGCATGTCCCTACAAGAGAATACCATACGATATAATGCTGTGGAAGTAACTAAAGTACACTAGCCTAGCTGTGTTTATGTCTGTTAAAAGTCTAATTTTTTTACAGCATATGCAGCAGAGCTAATCTTCCTGCTAAAGTCTCTTTGTGAGGACCCCATTGAAGTTTCGAATCTACAGTTATGCCCAGGAAAACTGCGTTCGGTGACTTACTTGACTTAATGTCCTAAGTCCCCTAGGTGGGGCAGAGGGCGTCTACAGTGCTTCGCCATGGCGTTCTATCTTGGGCTACGCGCTTCTCTTCGGGCCATGATAGCCC
The DNA here is from genome assembly GCA_958295455.1 of Coleophora deauratella. NCBI lineage: Eukaryota > Metazoa > Arthropoda > Insecta > Lepidoptera > Coleophoridae > Coleophora > Coleophora deauratella. Next base: position 17,616,834 of record OY282392.1, on the reverse strand, counting down.
GATCTTCTTTATATCAGCTACCACTGAGCGCCGCCAGGATTGTTTGGGACGGCCACGTTTTCTTTTCCCTTGTGGGGTCCACTCTAGCGCCTGTCTCGGTATATGGGTGGGGTCCCTTCTGAGAGTGTGGCTAATCCAGGTCCACTTGCGACGAGCGATCTACTGACCAATCGGTGTTTCACGACACATTTCCCAGAGTTGCTCGTTGGAAATTTTCTCGGGCCAGAAGATTCCGAGTATTTGTCGGAGACACCGGTTGACGAAGACTTGGATCCGCTGCGTGATATTTTTGGTAACCCTCCACGTCTCGCACCCGTATAGCAGAACGGTTTTGACGTTGGATCGGAAGATTTTGAGTTTTACTCTTCGTGTCAGCTTCCGTGAGCGCCATACGGGTCGGAGTTGCGCGAAGGTCGCCCTGGCTTTGGCTATCCTCGAGGTGATGTCCTCCTCAGTCCCTCCAGTTTCTGACACGACACTGCCGAGGTACGTAAATTTCTCTACGCGCTCAATGCGTTGTGTACCTAGTTTTCTTAGGGAGTTCTTAGTTTTCTTAGTAGTTCTTAGGGAGCGCGTTCTTTCCTTCTGTGCGCATTTCCTGGGTCTTTCGCGTGTTGATTTTAAGACCATCGACAAGGGCCTCGTGCTGCAGATCATCCAGTTTGGCTTGCATTTCAACGTGCTTGTGGCTGAGCAGACACAGGTCATCAGCGTAGTCTAGGTCGTCCAATTGCTCGGTCAACCCCCACTCTATACCGCGTCGTTTGCCATCGTTGGCTCTGTGCATTATACCATCTAGGACGATGAGGAACAGCAAGGGCGAGAGAAGACATCCTTGCCTGACTCCTGCATGCACGTCAATGTCGTCGGAGATGAGACCGTCGTGTGCTACTTTACAAGAGTATTTCTTGTAAATTGCTTTCAGAAAGTCTCTGATTTTAGGCGGGACTCCAATTTCGTCGAGGCGGGACCAGATACTGGACCATCTCACGGTGTCAAAAGCTTTTTCGAAGTCAACGAAGGTGAGGTATATTTCCCGTTGCCATTCTGATGCTTTTTCAAGGATGATACGTAGTGTGTTGCAAAGTAGTTACGTAGTTACGTAGTTGTTGGAAACCCGCTTGCTCTCTCCGTAGAAGGGGTTCAACTGCTTTCGATATTCTGTCTAGAAGTATCTTGCTCAGAACTTTGGATGGCACAGAAAGCAGAGTAATCCCTCTCCAGTTGCTGCATTGACTAAGGTCACCTTTTTTCGGGACTGTTATTAGTAGGCCCTTGTTCCAATCATCAGGAAGATCTTCAGCATCCCAAATTTTCTCCAGAAGAGGTGTTAGAGTCTCGACTGCAGTCGATATGTCAGCCTTAAGCATTTCCGCTGTTAAAAGGTCGAGTCCGGGAGCTTTTCCAGTCCTGAGAGAAAGTATAGCGCTTTCAACTTCTTATTTGAATGGTGGGGAGATATCTATTTCTAGAAGTTCAGGTGACCGGGTGATGCGCGTTGTGTCAGGTTGGTCTTCAGTCGATACACAGAAGACACCCTCGAAGTGCTCGCGCCAACGTTCAAGCTGCCCTTCCGATGTCGCGATTAGATTTCCTGCCCTGTCCCGTAGAGGCTTCTTCCTGTAGCCAGTTTGGTCGCGTTGCAAAGCTCACTCAGATTGCCGCTATCGGCAGCTACCTGCGCATGGTTAGCTACACTGTCAGCCCAGTGTCTCCGATCTTTTCTGGTGCTGCGGTAGATCTGTCGGCGGATTTGCCGGTACTGCTGTCTAAGGTTCGCTCGCTCAGGCTCATTTGACGTCTCCAAGATTTTTAGGTGGAGCTCTTTTCGTGCCGCAATGAGATTCCAAGTTGACTGGGATATCCAGTCATCGTGTCTGTGTGATCGGTGGCCCAAGACTGCGGCGCTAGCTTCTTGGTACACCATTTTGATGCGGCTCCACTCATCTTCTATGGTACCGGCGTCTAAACGGAGACCGGAGAAACGGTTGCGTAGTTCAAGCGCGAACTTCTTGCGAGTATCGGGTCCCTCCAGTTTTCTCACGTCGTACCTACGCCCCACCTTGCTAGTGCCAGATGCCCGTCGCGCGGTCGCCACTTTGAGTCGCACTTCAGCGACCATCAATAGGTGGTCACTGTCGATATCAGCGCCTCGTCTGTTGCGGACGTCTAGCAGCGACGTTCGCCATCTGCAGCTGATGGCAAGGTGGTCGATCTGGTTTCGGGTGATGCCATCGGGTGAGATCCAGGAATACTTGTGGATGTCTTTGTGAAGAAATAATGTTCCTCCGATAGCAAGGTCGTTGTTTTGACAGAAGTCGATAAATCGCTCGCCGTTATCGTTGCGTGTGCCTATCCCGTGTTTGCCGAGATGTTTCTCGCACCCCATATTTCCGCTACCCACTTTCGCGTTAAGGTCTCCCATTAGGATCACTATGTCCTGTTTGCGTATGTTCCGTAGGGTGTTTTGGAGCGCGCTGTAAAAATTATCCTTGTCGTCATCGTTGGCGACATTTGTGGGGGTATAGCACTGCACTACGGTGATTTTGCGGACTCTTGAATTGAAGCGGGCGGTGATGATTCGCTCTGAGATCGGTTTCCAATCCAAAAGGCTCTTCTTCGCTTCGTCAGATAAGAGAAATCCCACGCCATACTCACGAGCGTCGTCTACATTTTCCTTACCTGATTAAAGAAAAGTTAAGCCTCTGGATGTTCTCAGTTCTCCAAATCCATTTCTTCGCACTTCACTAAGACCAAGTATCTGCAGCTTATACTTCAGCATTTCGTTCTCAGCTTGGACTAGTCGGCTGTCGCCATTAAGCGTGCGCACATTCCAATAAGCTATTCGTGTCCGTATTTTCATGCCAAAAGTCGTCGGTAAAAGATCGGTCCGGTTTTGCACTGTTTCGGTTTCTAGAATCGGTTGGATTTGGGTAAGTAGGTGATTAGCCCGCTGTACCTTAGACTGCTGGCGGGGCTGCCGCCTCAGAGTTTACAGCCAAACTCGGTTTGTTTCGGGTATCCTCCCTAGTGATCGAGTTCTGTTTTGGGGCGCAGAACGCTCGCCCTTTGCCCTGCATCCTTAGCAGCCACAGCTCGAGGAGGCGGACGCGCGGCGGCGCGGCCGTGGCCGGTCCCAGGGTGGACGACGGGGACGTGGATGACTCGGACTGGCTGAGGTTCTGCTCACACTCGTGTCCCGCCACTGACACAGCAGATGGATACTCGGCATTTTGTAGGAAGACCTAACTCACTAAATTAAGACTTCCACCGAGACCAAAACCTCAGCTTCCCACCCCGTTGTACTGCGTTCGGTACAAATTCTAAAAGACTACCAGCAAGCGATACATTATTGTTGACATGTTTAACGTTTGGCAACGTAAAATTTATACATTTAGTTTTTTTGCATTCAAAACTAAGTTGTTCACGGTGGACCAATTGTGCACTTTACAAAGAGTGTCGTTTAATTCGTCAGTCATGTCAGTTTTTCGGTCAATTTAAAAAAAAGTAAAGATGTATCATCTGAAAACACGATTTTCGATAGTGATTCAACCATGAATGGAAGGTCGTTTATGTAAACTAGAAAAAGGAAGGGTCCTAAAATTGATCCTTGAGGCACACCCATTTTAACCCGTGAGCCTGATGATTTTGTACCATTGATGATTTTGTACCTTTTGAGTTCTATTTACGAGATATGATTCTAATAGATTTAAAGCGTTATCTTTAACACCGTAATATTCCAACTTGGCAAGTAAGGTCTTATGTTCGCAGTCGAAAGCCTTTGACAAATCGTAGAAGACTCCTATAGCAGATTGACATTTTTCGAACGCATCGCATATGTTTCTTATCAGTTCGACTCCAGCTTCGATTGTGGAACGCCCTTTAGTGAAGCCAAACTGTAGACTATGAAGCAGTTTATTAACATTGAAGTGACTCAACATTTGATTAAGAATTATCCCCTCAAAAATTTTGCTTAGTACTGGCAGCACTGCAACTGGTCGATAATTACTTGGATTATTTTTTTCTCCAGACTTAAATAAGGGAACAACTTTACTGAATTTCATGAGGTCCGGAAAAAACACCACTCTTACTCTCTCACTCTTATGCAAATATTAAAAAGATGAGCAAGATAAGGAGCTATAATGTCAATGAGAGACTTTAACAAAGTAAATGACATGCCCCATAAATCTTCAGTGTTTTTTAAGTTTAAGCATCTTAAAGGTTTTGATAACTATACGGGGATTTATTTCACTAAACTTAAATGCTTCTTGACACTGTTCTATATTCTCAATAAGAAGTTTTTTAGCGAAAGTAGGCGATGAGTCAAGGCTCTCGGTTGTTTTAATTGGAATATTTGTGAAAAAAGATTCAAATTCTTCTGCAACTTCTGAAATTTTTGATATTAGACCACAATCAGTTTGAAGTGCATCCTATTTATCACGTGGTTTGATTTTCCCCGTTTCTTTGTTTATAATATTCCACACGGCTTTTATTTTATTTTCCGAATTTCGATTTTTTCTAGACAGGAAGTTTGACTTTGCTGCTATACAAACATTTTTTAAAATCGATGAGTACTTTTTTACGTATTCAATAAAATGACCATCAAAATTGAATGTCTTCTGTTCGTAAAGAGAGAACAATTTTTCCCTGCTTTTATAGATACCTATAGTAGCCCAATCACTGAACTTAAATTTTTCGTTTATACTGACTATTTTAGTTTTAAATATCTCATCAAATTTTTTACACATAATTCCGAAAAACCTATTATAGAAAACATTTGTTTCGTCTGTGTCAAAATTTGTTTTTGACAGTTTTTGCACTAACGAATTTTTGTACATCTCTTTCCTCTGAACAGTGACAGATCTGATTTGAATTTGTTTAATTTTCTGAAATGGAATCTTTACTAACTGACCACTGTGATCAGATTTTAGGCAATTTATTATACTACATTGACTATATTCACAGTTACAAAAAATATTATCAATACAAGTAGCCGATGTTGCCGTTATTCTAGTTGGCACATTAAATATAGGCTCTAAATCAAATGACTTAAATAAACTTAAAAGTCTCGTGGAGCTGTTTTTATTTTCAAGAATATCGATGTTAAAATCCCCACATACAATAATTGATTTGTTATTACCGCTCAACATGCTTAAGGCATCTTCTAAGATATTCTCAAATACAGTAAAGTTGTCATCGGTTAGTTGTCATTTGTTAGACGGCCTTCCACCAGTTGACCGGATCATCTAGTCAGGCAGGCAGGGAGCTGCTGCATATATGTGGATCAAAACCATGCTAAGTGGAAGCTTAATATGGAGGCCTATATCCTACAGTAGTTACATGTGTTTCGACTAATACGATAATGATGAACAAATTAGGAACTGTTTTGAGCGTCCTATTGTTCGTCAAACCATAGTACCTAATTGTTTTTTTTATAAACTAACGTATCTGGCTGTTTTTAATTAATTTTCACATGTTACGCTTTTTTTCTTCTTCTTATCTTATGACTGCTTTTAACCGTACTACCGGAAGGGTAGTTGCCTGGTGTTGCATTTAAAATCCCCCACGGTCACGTGTAATGGCATTTAGATTTATCTGTATACCTACTACAACGATGTGTGCAGCGTGACCTTCGTACGTTATGATTGTCAGCGAGAGCACACTTCTTAATAAAGAAGTAAAAGAAAAATGATTACACTGGATCGGTTCAAGACTTCCATAAGACCACGCAGTGGCCCTGAATCTACCAACGCCGAAAGTGAGACAGGTAGAAAAGACCCTCCACCCTTTGGTGCACAACGGTTCTAAAAGACCTGAAAGAATTCTCTCTAAATTAAGATATGGCACAGGACAGACCGGAATGGAGAAAAAAGACGGTGAAAGTCGTCTCAAGGTAAATTGCGAAAAGGCTTAGCAAGATAATTATTCAAGTATACCTTATCCAAAGAGATTTATATACAAGAGCCGCAATCACCTACAACGCTTCCATGACAACGTGGAGTAAAGTAACAAAAACTAGGACGTAGCTTTGAAACATGATTTCATGTGAAAGTGACACTATATTTGTCTCACTCTTACTAAGCGAATCTATACAACTAAACGTCAAATAAGAAAAAGATGGCGATATCTTTTCAAATATTTCAATGACACTTGAATAATGTTGCCAGTAATAGTATCATATTCCCCCACTGAATGAATGAATGATAGATCGATATTTTTGTAACTGTAATGTAACACCGAGTGGATAATACTATCTAATTATTAGCAATAATTTAAAAGCAAAAGTGAATAGGCTTAATGAAGCTTACGAAAGTTTTTAAATTAACAGACTCTTACGAAAATATTTATTCAGCTAATGTAAAAATATCGAAATGGCGTATTCAGTGTTTTATTTTGGAACAGCCGAATTGTAATTGTAATCGGCAATTATTTCATGCAATAATTGTAATTAATATTGTAATTGTTTCGTAACTATAAAATGTACTAGTTGCCGTAATGGTTTTACACAATGGTTATTGTAATTAAGATAAAGCTACGTTGGTGGTGTTTCTTTCCAAAAAAAAAAAAGGTTTTATTCATACAGATCGAAATACTGATGAGCCCATTTTGTATAGAATATTCAAAAAATACAAATAAGTAAGAATATAAAATACAAGAATTTAGTTTTATCAAATATTGTATTTATTGTCACTAGCTTTCGCCCGTGACTTTTATTGTTTATTACTATTTTTTTCTCCTCACGTGATCTTTAGGAATCCTATTTAAATGATAGTTTATCTTTGAAATTAATATAAAATACAAATAAAGGGTAACATTTTATTTATTGTTTCTTCTCTCTCTCTCTCTCTCTCTCTCTCTCTCTCTCTCTCTCTTATCGTTTCTTTTTACTAGGTGTTAACAAAGTGCGTTTCAAATTTTAAGAGGCTACTCAGAATCAAGTATAGAATACAGGAAAAAAATATTGAAAAAATTCACAGTTTTTTTTTCAGTTTCTCATACTGAATCTGAATATTGAATTAAGAATTTGTATGAAAAACTAAAAAAAGTTGTATATCGGATTTTTTATTTTTTTCCTGCACTCTATACTTGATTTTGAATAACACTTCAAAATCAAGCGCGTTTTTTTTAACACCCTCTATACAGGATGTAACAAAATTGGTGTATGACTCGTTAACTGGGGATTTTATTCATCGTACTGAACAACTTTTGTTATACGACTTTGCTCAAATCGCAAAAAAAATTTGGATTGTGCATAAAATTGATCATCTGTTTTGCAATTTTTCGCCACTTATGTATGAAGAGTCCAAATTTTTTTGGGTTTGAGCAAATTTGTAGAACAAAAGTTGTTCAGTACGAACAAAAGAGATGAGTAATATTCCCAGTTAATGGGTCCTACACCAGTTTTGTTACACCCTCTAAATTTTATACAAAAAAATATACAGTTACAGTGATTTTACAATTTAAACAGTTATCGATAAACACACGTAATACGTCCTCATCATTTATTCTTTCATTTAAATTCCCCCAAATTAGGGTATTTCGTATTTTTTATTTTTAAGCAACACTGAACGATGGAAAATGGCGACAATTTGTGTTGAATTTTTATAAAGTTATTTTTATTCAAATCTTAACAAAATACTTATTGACCTGTGAAACGTGATACCAGCGCTCTTGTTATCTCTGGCGGAATGAGATTAACACGATAGTACTACGCAATTCGGCATGTTTTGTGTAACAAGGAGTAAATACGGAGGACGCGTTGTCGTGACCGTAGCACGATACAGACTGAGTAACTCATCAGACTTTTAGCCATATATGCCGTTGGGGCATGTTTGCCACATAGAATAGTGTTCTGGAGATATGACATTTCACTGACCTTATCATATTTATTTTATCAAGAACCCTCGGTGTATTTTTTCATACTTTTACTCCATTTTCACGTTTTGTTTTATACTCGTATTAATATTCACACGTGCATTGCATGGATCGTGATACAATAAAACTTTTATTGATAATTTATGATATCTACCTGTGTTATGTGTCCTTCAAAGAGTTTACTGTTAAGCTTAAGGTATTTTTTTACCAATGTTTTATCAAAAGAAGCTAATGAGAGGTACGTCCGTATTTCCAACTAAAGTTCTATGAAGTAATACCATACATGCTATATCTAGACTGAAATGAGTAAAACTAATTAAACAAGGGCTTCCACTGATGAAACTGCACAATTTTCTATTCAAAAAATCTTCTCCAAGGAACCCTCAATTCACGACTCTTTTTACTTCCCTAACGAGTTAATCAGGAAAATTAGTATAATACGGACCAACGACATTCCTGAGTTTTCGAAACTTACGTACATTTTCAATACGTACCCATTGCTTCAATGGTAAAAGAAAACATCGCGGGAAAACTTGCACATTTAACTATTTTTTACTATTTTGTGTATGTAGATCATGCATGTTGCATACGTCCTTAGTTGAAAATCTTAAATCTAAAAGGCTAATTGGGCTCGATCCCCATACAGGGCAAACTTTTCTGTGACGAGCAGAATTGTTTGCTCTGAGTCTGGGTGTATTATATCTATATATGTATGTATTTAAAAGTATACGTGTATGTATATCAGTCTCTGGTTCCCAAGATACAAGGAATCCTAGGCCAGATGACCGTGTGTGATTTGTCCCCGATATTTTTATTTTGAGATATATTCAAAATTCAAAATATTTTTTATTTAAGTAGATGCTGTACGCATACTTTTAAATCGTCTTTTTTTCTACCTAGTACAAAGTTCCTACCACTCGGAACTTGTACACTCAACGTTTCGGGAAGTGTTAGCGGAGCGAGAAGAAACGTCGAGCCCAAAATAAACTCGCACCAACACATTTTTTGAAATAAATACTTAAAATCTATTACAATTGATGTCATTACTAAAGCTATGAGCTAGAGGATCTATACATGTCCATACATCATTGTCATTAACATAGTCTTGGGTTTTATAATATCCTCTTGAACACAGGCATTTCTTTACATAAGTCTTAAACTTATTTTCGGATAAACTGATTACATTTTCAGGTATTTTATTGTAGAATTTTATACACTGCCCCATGAAGGACTTCACCATAGGGTGGTTCAAGGATAGAAGACACTCGGGCAAGCCCACGAAAACACCAAAGTAACGAGGTATAAACACAATATAATAACACAAAAACACAACACAAGTTAAGTACCAATGTACTAAACAACACTTCAAGTCAACAAACACAATACACTTTCAAAGAAAACACGAAGAAATAATAATACAATCGAGACAATGGAGAAGCTGAACTTTCTATTTGAATTACTAAGAATAACACTATGACTTATTATAACGATCTATACGATATACGTGAAGGTAGTATAACAATTCGAGCAATTGTACAAAAAAACCTAATTTTCAATTTATACCCCTCGGCAATGCTTTAAAGGCGACCTCTGGCACTCACTTGGCCTCGGCCCAACTTTCCTTTTTGAGATTTCCATTTCCTCTTCATATCTCCTAAACTACTCGATACAACACAGACCAACTTTGTATAACATAAGCTGACAACAATCTCTATCCATATAAACAATGCTTACTTAGGCTACATACCGCCAACATACTAATAAATTCACAAATACATGCAAAAAAGACATATTTTCGTAAAAGTTACACACACATATCTAATTATTTCCAAAACTAATAACTTCTACCTAACAAACTTTATTCCACCTAATAGACTTCCCTACGTTCTACAATAAAACAATACCAAACACAAACATTCATTGTACATTGAACCCTAAAAACAGTAAAACCAACAATTCAATAAGCAAATTCACGAACAAAGTGAATACCAACAAAACTAGCTATCGCGCGAAACTAAAAACATGCAAATACCGAGGGCGCTAACAAGCTGGACATACATACAAAGTTACATCAATGACACTATCGTAATTACAGAGCTATTAACTAATTTCACATTTTTCCCTGCTAAAGCAGTAATAGCACAGAAGATATCTTTTATCCCCTTCTAACGATTAGAGGAGTCCGACTACTGGCGACATATACACTGTCTCACTCTAACGTTAGATATAGTCTAACACATTCTAAACAATTTTAATAAAAATCAAATGCAAGTCATTAGCTATTGCTTATTGCATACATATACATATAAGTACAACGCCAAGATAATCGGCTGCCCGTAACATTCCACCCCCCGTACGAGGATACATTTATACAACACAAAATTATCCTAGGACAATATCGGCGGTGGGCAGCACGATGACTTTCGCTACCGGTCGTCTCAATAGACCGTGACCAGTCTTAATATCTACAACACGCACTTTCCCGTCATTTCCGGGATACACTTCACTTTTTTACAAATTTGCGTGGCAGTGAGTGAGTCATTGCAAATGACTACACATCATCTACTTGCACGCTCACTGAGTCACTTTTCACTACACTTGTCGCTGGAGCGACGGCAGATACTTCCGCCGCCATCGATGCCAGTAGACATCCGCCAGTGCGTTTGCACGCCTCCACTGACGACGGACATACCAGTCCGTCGAACACGACGGCTCGAATAAGGCGGCGCCCGGTCCCGTTCCCATCAGGAGATGGTTCGGCGTGAGGACGGTGGGACTTGCCGTGTCTTCCTCTGGCACGCAGTTGAGCGGCCGGCTGTTAACAGTCGGCTCGGCCTCCAAGAGCAAGGTATGCAGTACCTCCTCTCGAGGCGCCTTCTGGCGCAAGGTGACTCGAAGCGCGTTTTTTATTGAGCGCACAAGTCTTTTCCAACTTCCTCCCATGCGAGGAGCTGCCGGAGGATCAAATATCCCTTCCATGTTTCTGGGATCATCTCGTTCTAAGGCGTCAATCTTCCGTCCTCTGCATTTACTGACGAAGGCCAATGCTTTCGCCGTTACTCTCATCACTCGTTCCCATGCAGAGTACCGCCTATGATCGATCAGAGGCTCCTGCACCTAAGCTGTCACGTTGACTTTCAACTCAAGGTCAACTTGAGGCACTTCCTCGGTGACTGCGTTCGACCACGGGTGCGGAGGATCACGCAGAAAGGGGGGCCCCGAAAACCACATGCTTCTATCCCGGGGCCAGAACAACGTGGTCGCTTTATCGGCCGTGTTATCCGCCGATGCAAGCCAGCGCCAATCCCTTCCATCACTCCCTGATTCGATTTTGCTCAGACGGTGCGAAACAAAACTCCGATAGTCCCTAGAGTCTGACGCTATCCACTTCAGCACCGTTCGCGAATCAGTCCAGTTAAAAATATCTACATTCAATCCTAATTCGTTCAAACCGTTATTCACAGAATGTCCATCCATAACAGGCTCATCAAATATCTCATTCAAATAGTCATCAACACAATTTTCATTCACAATAGGCTCTACAATGTTAGGGTATTTGTCGGCCAAATCCCTAGCATTTTTGTTCGACATATCCATCGCCATCGAAGGCGAGGATGTAGCTCCGAATATCATGGAGTTCATGGCGTACAGATCTGGGCGTCTATCTCGTTCTTGCCCGCGCCATAAACACAATTGAGCCCCCTCATCCTCATCCCTGTTCCCCTTGACGGCGATCCTACCAAATCCGAACCTCTTCAACACACCGAACAGCGAGTTCAGTAGAACGGGTCCGCTGAGCAATTTCGAGTTCATCGAAACTCCCTTATAAGAGGCAGCAGCGTCATACACCAGACGAAGCCTGCCAGGTTCACTAGGGCTCACCACACCCTTATCCAAACTATGTACATCACTATCTACACTACTCTCATTATCTAAAGCTGTACACTGGACTGTTTCACAATCAGAGGAAGTGGAAGCACAGCATCCCAAGGGGCCATGGATTACCCGTCCCAACTGAGTAAGGGAAGCGATCGGCTGACCGGACTTACCCCTTCGGATCTCCCTGCCGACGATGAGCTCCCAGTTATCCTGGCCCAGGAGCAGCAGCGGCTTCGTCTCCCCTCCCTCCTTGCGATCCTCACTGCAATCCATGGTGTCACACAAATCACTAAGATGAGCGTTCTCATACACCAACACTGGTACAGTTTGAGTAGGCAGATTCAAATGAGCCATAGTACGCACATTCACACAATGTTCTAGTCCATTAGGTCCACAAACACTAATGTTCACTTTCCGTGATTCACAGTCCGTAACCCTTTGTCCGTTCGCGGTCACTATTGTGAGAGGGCACGGCTCGCCAACATCACTGGTCACTAAACAACTGTCCATTAGTGACACTGTAGCACCATCGTCCAACAAGGCGTGAGTCCGTGTCACGCAGTTGTCTCTCTTGATAGAGACTGGCACCATCTTCAGCAAGGCCTTAGTGCACACACCTCCGACACTAAGGCGGAAAACACACTGCTCCGCTCACCGCGGCGAATTGCGGTGGAGCGGATTTAAACTTTGTACTGTAAAATGTTGATTTGTATACAAAAACCGCGGGGTACCACACACTGGCACCGCTTCTCCGCCCGGAGGCGCGATTCGCACGACGGATCCGCGCTCCCGGATGGCGACGCGGTGCGATTCGCTGGGTACCACACACTGACGCCGCTTCTCCGTCCGGAGGCGCGATCCGCGCAAAAACGAAACAGAACTACTGCTTCAGAACAAGGTCGGTAGGACAACATATAGAGTCGTCTCTACTTTTTTTTGTACTATGGGAACCAGAGACTGACAGAGTGTGTGGTACCTACTATCGCATAATAAATGTTATATGTGATTTACTAAATAATGTTAATTGATTGTTGTTGATTTGTAACGAAATAATTTAATAATGAAATAATAATCCTAAGTAGGTATATGATGTTATATTTATATTATGTTATACAGGGTGACTAGTTGAACGACGGACGTATTTAAGGAGATGATAGGATAATTTACGTACTTTTCAACCATATAAAACAAAAATAAATACACTCAAAAAAACACAAGTTACATATTTTTTTTTTATGAAACGCAACTATTCTTGTGTTTTCTAACTCTATGCCTCAGTACTTACCACTTTCCCACAGCGTGCACCGTGCTGCTTGTGTTCGCTAAGGCCAATCTATTGGACAGGCTGATAACACACTGATAATGAAAGGATGGAGTCCGTCTTCATGTAGGATACGGTACCACAACCACTGGGATACCTGGAAATGCCTTCCTGCATTCCGCGTACTTTCACATGGGTAGTAATCGAAGTAAATTGCTTTGTGCAGGTTCACTGGATAAGGATTTCTCCCTCGTCCTTGATCAGGGCTAGGAACTGGAGGAAGGCCAAACGCTCTAAGACAAAGTCCTATGGTGGCATAATGTAATTCGTGATACATCGCAATATGATGTTAATTGACGTCTAACAATACTAGCTTATGTTGGATATTACTAAAGATATGTGTTTATCGATATGGTAACCCTAGGAATGTGGTAACTATTTGTAATAGAGATTGGCAACACATAATAAACAAGATGGCTTAGGCAAGAAGTGGTTTTATTTCATTAAATTGATATACTACATGGTGTCAGGTGAAAATTTGGTGTGAATACCACATAATTCCTCTAGTGGAACTTACAAACGAAATACTCGGGTGAACTATTCCTATAGTGGGAACTGAAAATATTCCTCAAGTGGAAAACAGCAAGTACGACAAAATGGACGCCTTCAAACCTCCGAAAAACTTAATAATGACGGGAGAGGGTGCTAACTGGTTGAAATTCAGACAGTTATTTATTTAGAAGCTGCGGGGTACACTAAAGCGGCAGAGGGCCGAAAAATAGCAATTTTCTTAAACTGTGCTGGTGAGGAAGCGATTGATGTTTATAACAACTTTTGCCAAAAAGGTTCCATTGAGAAGTTGGAAGACCTAATCACAGAATTTGACAAATACTGCTTGCCCAGAAAGAATTTAGTATTACATACTTACGACTTTCTGAATTCAAAACAAGAGGAAGGCGAGGAGATAGACCGTTTTATAACTAGATTAAAAACTAAGGCCAAACTGTGTGAGCTAGGCGATTTAGAGCAAAGATTCATTACCATCATGCTGATAATAGGAACCAATGATTTATGCTTGAAAGAACAACTCCTTAGAGAGGAAGATTTGGACTTGGAAGAGTCCATATCGAAGGCAAGAGCTGCTGAAACAAGTAGAAAACAGGTAAATAAGTTAGAAAAAACACAAAATGTAGACGCAGTGGTCAGGAAAAACACTGGAAAAACTTTTAAGAAAATAGAAAGAAAATGTACTCGTTGGGGAAAAATACATGAATCGAAGAATTGTCCGGCATATGGGCGAAAGTGTTTGAACTGTGGGCGCTATAATCATTTTACTGGGATGTGCAAACAGAAATCGAAAAGAAAGGTAAATTTGATTGAAGAAGAAGATGAAGAAACCTCAAGTGATAGTGATCAAGAATATGTACTTAACAGCATAGTGAGTGTTGTTGGAATAAAACAGTGCGAGTGGTTGGAAAAAATACAGATAAATGGACAGGACTTTGAGTTTAAGATAGACACTGGTGCGGACTGCAATGTGATTAGCTGGGAAATGTTTGATAAAATAAGTAAAATGTCAAGTGTAAAATTAATAGAAAATACCACAGTTTTAACTGTTTACAATGGAGAGAAAATAAAAACTGTAGGTACTGTTCAGCTAGATTGCAGTGTGAGAGGTAAGATACACAAAATATTTTTTTCTGTGTTAGATTTAAAAGTAAAACCAGTTATTGGATTGCCAGATCGTATAAATTTAAACTTAGTGAAACGCATACAAGAAATGTCAAAGTCACAAATAGATACAGAAAAAGAAAAGTTCATAAATGAAAATAAGGATGTGTTCACAGGATTAGGTGAAATTGGGAAGTATGAAATAAAAGTTAAAAAAGATGCTGTACCTGTAGTGAAACCTATTAGGAGAGTTCCACAGACAATTAAAGACAGGTTGAAACAGACATTAGATAATTATGAAAGTAGAAATATCATTGAAAAAGTAGAGGGACCAACGGATTGGTGCAACAATTTAGTTATTGTAGAAAAACCAGATGGATCTCTTAGATTGTGTTTAGATCCACAGGAATTAAATAAAAATATCCTTCGTGAAAAGTATCAGATTCCTTCTCCAGAGGAAATATATAATGACTTAGCGGGAAAAGAGGTCTTTAGTGTGTTAGATATGAAGGATGGATTTTTTCAAATCTTGCTTAAAGATGTAGATAAACTGTGCACTTTTGGAACACCATATGGGAGATACAGGTTTTTAAGGATGCCGTTCGGTATTTCCTCTGCACCTGAGGTAATGCAAAGAATAAATAATAATATTTTCGGTGATATACAGGGAGTACATTTGTACTACGATGATCTGATAATTTCAGGAAAAGATAGAGTAGAACATGATAAAATATTAAAGCAGGTCATAGAAAGAGCAAGAAAATTTAAGGTTAAATTTAATAGTAAAAAGTTACAGTTCAGGAAAGATTTTGTGAAGTATGTAGGATTAATAATATCTAAAAAAGGAATAGAAGTAGATTCGGAACATGTGAAAGCAATAATTAAGTTAGAAAAACCAAAAAATGTAAAACAACTGCAAAAATTTTTGGGCATGTGTAACTATCTAAGTAAGTTCATACCACAATATTCTAAAATTACAGAACCGCTGAGACAACTATTGAAAAAAGGTACTGAATGGATTTGGAGTGATACACAAGATAAATCTTTTGAAGAAATAAAGTGTAGACTTAGTTCAACCCCTACGCTAGCCATGCTAAGTAAGGAAGGTAAAATTGTATTACAAACAGACAGTTCTAATACAGGTATGGGAGCTTGTTTGCTTCAAGAAGGTAGGCCTGTGTCGTTTTACTCAAGATCATATACTGATTGTCAAAAAAGATGGGCACCTATTGAAAAAGAATTATTTGCCATATGCTTAGCTATGGAAAAGTACCATCAGTTTGTTTATGGACGTAGAATCACTATAGAGACAGACCATAAGCCGTTAGTGGCCATTATGGCTAAAGATGTAAACAAAATTTCATCTAGGTTACAACGCATGGTTTTGAGGTTGTTAAAATATAATTTTGAAATAAAATACATACCAGGTTGTAAAATGTTTATTGCAGACTATTTATCGAGAAACTTTGTATCAGACAATGCGAAAATTGAATTAACAGCTAAAGAAATTGTACATTGTGTAGAAACAGAGAGGGTTTATTGTTTGGAGACAGATTTGCCTGTGTCAGAAAATAGAATACAGCAGTTTAAAGTAGAGACTAAAAAAGATGAAAACTTAAGACAGATTGTTGAATTTTATGAGTCAGGTTGGCCAAGTAATGATAAAATGTTACCAAATAAAGAGCTAAAAACATATTATAAACTAAGAAATTATATAACTGTGACAGATAGTATTGTATATTTTAAAAATAAAATAATAGTTCCCAGACAGATAAGGAAAGAAATTATAGATACAATACATACAGGACACATTGGAGTTGTAAAATGTAAAAAGAGGGCAAGGAAAATTATATTTTGGCCTGGAATGTCACGGGATATTGAGGTATATGTTCTGTCATGTAAAACATGTGAGAAATTTAGACCATCAAATGCAAAAGAACCGCTCATGTCTCATGACATCCCAGATCTACCCTTTCATAAAATTGGATTAGATATATGCACGTATGGACGGAGAGATTATTTAGTAGTGGTTGATTATTTTTCTAAATGGATAGAGGTTAAGTTGATAAAAGAAAAAACAGCTAAATGTGTAATAAATAAATTGAGAGCTATTTTTGCTTTACATGGTATTCCAAAGTACATTGTCAGCGACAACATGCCGTTTGGTAGTTACTTATTTAAGCAGTTTGCCAGTGAATTGGGTATTACTTTAATAAAGTCAAGTCCTAGGTACCCACAATCAAACGGTATGGCTGAAAAGGCTGTTGGGATTGTGAAAAACATGATGAGAAAATGTGAACATAGTAACACTGATTTTAGTCTGGCACTGTTACACTACAGGACAAGTCCAGTAGCAGGGTTAAATTATAGTCCATCTGAACTGCTAATGTCAAGAATGTTAAGAACCAATCTACCTTGTGTAAAAGAAAAATTAAAACCAAAAATAGTTGTAGTATCAGAATTGTTAAATAAAAATAAGCAAAAAGTAAAGAAAACTTATGATAAGACAGCTAAGGTTAGGAAAGAATTTAAAAGGGGGGATAATATATTGATTCAAGAACAGGATAGGACTTGGAAACCAGGAAAGTTAATAACGGAAGTGGGACCAAGGTCATATACTGTACTAAATGAAAATGGAAATATTTTGAGGAGAAATAAAAGACACTTAATTTTAAGTAGAGATAAGTTTATTGTAAAACCAGATGTAATTGATTGTGAACCTAAAAGAGAAATAAGAGAACCTGTTGTAACTAACAATTTGGTGAGTGATTGTAATGATTATCGTACAAGGTCTGGTCGACAAGTTAAACCGCCAACTTATTTAAAAGACTACATGTAAATTATGACTGTAGTTGTTTGTTTTGTTTAAAGAGATTTCTGTTTTTGTTTAAAGAGAATTAGTTTGTTTAAGGATAATTAGTTTTGTCTAGAAAATAACTTTTGTTTTGTGCCTTCAAAGAAATGTTTACTTTTAAAGGTAATCGGGGTCGTTGCCCGAGGACGCGTACACGTGACTTAGTATTTAGTAAATTGTAGAAGTGAACATAAAATATGTATTTTATTGATGAAAATTAAGGTCATGTTTTTTTTACATATTTGGAATGTGTATCAGCTTCTTGTTCACCTCTTTAAATGCGTCCGTTGATTTACCAGTCACCCTGTATACACTGACTTGTAACTTGCGTTATTAAATAAATGCTCAGGGAGCGGGAGGGGGTGAGGCTCGGGGTGCGGGGGATGAGGTACGGAATTCTAAAATAATTATATACCCTAAAAACGAAAAAGATTTTTAATGAACCAGATATGTGAATTGTTAGACTAAGGATTCAATAAAAAAACCTCTTAGATTTTTTTTTAATCTATTGATCCAACTACCAGACGATCTTACATCAACTCCCCGAGCGATATAGTTCAATTCGATCTTTTTCTAAGAATGTTTGCCGTAGTAAAAAATATTTTCGTTAAAAAATTAAGTAGAAGCGACTTCACTATCAACTCTGTTCTAATCTGTAAACGCTGTGACGTGGAATGCCACAGAACACAAAGATAACAGTAAGTAAAGTACTCCTGCTACGCGAAAGTTGTTTAACATGAAAAAACGGGCAATTTGCGTTTATAATACTGATGATTTGCAAATAATTATTAAGAAATTAATATATTTATTAATCAAACCCGTTTCGTTATTCTATAACATACATTTTGTTGCTTCGATTTACTGAGTTTCCTTGCTGTTTTTCCGTGATTGAATCTTTACGCTGTGGTTTTGCATACACATAGGTCAAGTTAGACTGGATGGAAAACATAGTTATATGAAACCATCGCGTCTTACCATTCAAGGTTGACCTCTGTTGACAAAGAAGTATACGTATATATAGGATAAAGTACTACCCTGCTTTTTGGAAGGAGTATGGAATTCAGTTTCTATACCTATTCTTGTTCTGAGCTTGTTACAAACAAAAACAACCCTTGTTACATACATACACGTTCGAATATTACATAAACATATGACGAAAATCATCGTGCACCGCAACTTCGGACGAAATTCGGACGGAAACCACCCGGCGGTGGCGCGGAAACCGCGCCTTCGTCGTGCACCGCAGCTTCCGACGAAATTCCGACGGAAACCGTCCGGTGGAGCGGATCGCTGCCGCATGCGAATTTCGTCGCTCCGCGCTCCCGTCCGAATTCCGCCTCAGTGTGATATCCGCGTAAAGGCTCGCTTCACTTCAGCTTCAGGAGCCGAGGGCGTCGGCTCGGGTGGGCGCTCCTCAGCTGGCACACCATTGAAGTGGAGTAGCGTATGATGCGGGGCGTTACACTGTTCACAACGCTTCGCACGACAAAACTCCCGGTTGTGTCGATTGCACAAACACTTGAAACAAAGTCTACTGTCTTTGGCCACGTTCCACCGTTCACTATTGTTCAGTGCCATAAACTTTCTGCACACTGGTAGCACGTGGTTGCCATCACACATCGCGCACATAACTCGCGTCGCGCTGCTCGACGCTACTGGTGCGGAGCTTACGGTTCGCGGCATACTCCTCGACGCAATTGCTCCTGAGCTTACATTTCGCGGTGCACTCCTCGACGCAACCAGTGCGGAGCTTAGAGACGCGACTCTGTATACATTACGATGTACAGGTAACACTCGCGGACGCGGTGCGTTATAAGTCGCACTAACCGGAGGTGCAACCATGTTCAGGGGCACCAGATACGATGCCGATCGCGATTGTTCAACTAAGAATTCAAGTAAAATGTCCAAGCTTGGCGACACACGTAAGTCCACACTACACACTTTGTCTTTGCACTTTAAGAACTCACTATATAAATGCTTCTGGAGAGGCGTAAGCTTGTTCAGTATCTCACTCACCAGTTGAGGGTTATTCAAATACCCATCGGCCTTGATGTTCTTCAGCAAAGACACACAATTCCTCACAACTGAAGTAAACTTTTGCATTTCCTTGCCACTTTCGGTCACACGCGGTAAAGTCTTAATCTTCCTTAAGACACACTCCAAAAATTGCACCAGGGTGACCGAACACTTCCTCAAGGGTACACATAACTTCACTAGGATCACTTGAACCTCTCAAAATGTCCTCCACTTCAATCCTCGCTGGCCCCACAATCGCTTGCTGCAACCTTGCCATGTTCTCGAACGCTTCAAACTTGTATATTTCCGTTGAGCGTTCATAGGTGCGCTTGAATGTGATCCAGTCAGCTGGGTTACCATCAAACTTTGGTAACTCGTATGTCTGCCGCGGTCTAGGCCTAGACATACCGATAATTGCATCCGCCAACTTATCCAATCCTTCAATCCGCCTACGAGGGCGCTCTTCTGACCGCTCCCTCCTCGGCGTTAGCGTCGATGCACGCGGCTGCGTATCGTCGAACCTCACATCGGCGGCAGAACGGCGCGGTAGTCCACGTTCACGAGGCACCCCTTCTCCCATACGTGGCGTTCGACTCAGCCACTCTTCCACTCGCTGGTTTGTCGCAACCTGCGTCAGCGAGCGTCGTTCCTCCACTTCTTCCTCAGCTGCAGCTTCTGCAGCTTCGATGTTGGCCATCTTCGCTGCCAACTGTTTGTTCAACACATCCTCCCTTATCTTCGCTCTCTCCATCGCTATTTCCAGCTCAAGCTGTCGCCGCTGTGCGTCCAAGGCCATTCTATGCGGCGAGAAGCATGGCTCCCCAAGGTGCTCTTCACATCCACTGGTCGGTGTGTTGGCACGAATCCACGAGGATCAACCAGCACGCTGCCTTTCGGTTCCCCGGGTATCCGCAGTGGTGGCGGCCGTTGATCATGTTCATAAACGACTTCATCGGGCTCCTTCTGATCCCGATGATCAATGATTCGTCACTGCGGAAGAGTGGGCACGAGCGATGACGACGGCGGGATCGTTCGTTGCAAGGCCGCCGCCCCGTCCGCATCCACCGACAATTCCAAGTCCGCAGGCACGTCTTCCAAGTCGTCTTTATTGAGCTCAGCTTGCTCCTTCGCCAACTTCTTCGCACTCCTCGTTACTCTCGACATGGTAACTTATAAGTGTCTTATCTATCCGGATCTGAAGGACCAAAACTGTTACGTACGTCCTGGCACAACGGTACAACAACAGTTACACATTCACCATAGGGTGGTTCAAGGATAGAAGACACTCGGGCAAGCCCACGAAAACACCAAAGTAACGAGGTATAAACACAATTTAATAACACAAAAACACAACACAAGTTAAGTACCAATGTACTAAACAACACTTCAAGTCAACAAACACAATACACTTTCAAAGAAAACACGAAGAAATAATAACACAATCGAGACAATGGAAAAGCTGAACTTTCTATTTGAATTACTAAGAATAACACTATGACTTATTATAACGATCTATACGATATACGTGAAGGTAGTATAACAATTCGAGCAATTGTACAAAAAAACCTAATTTTCAATTTATACCCCTCGGCAATGCTTTAAAGGCGACCTCTGGCCCTCACTTGGCCTCGGCCCAACTTTCCTTTTTGAGATTTCCATTTCCTCTTCATATCTCCTAAACTACTCGATACAACACAGACCAACTTTGTATAACATAAGCTGACAACAATCTCTATCCATATAAACAATGCTTACTTAGGCTACATACCGCCAACATACTAATAAATTCACAAATACATGCAAAAAAGACATATTTTCGTAAAAGTTACACACACATATCTAATTATTTCCAAAACTAATAACTTCTACCTAACAAACTTTATTCCACCTAATAGACTTCCCTACGTTCTACAATAAAACAATACCAAACACAAACATTCATTGTACATTGAACCCTAAAAACAGTAAAACCAACAATTCAATAAGCAAATTCACGAACAAAGTGAATATCAACAAAACTAGCTATCGCGCGAAACTAAAAACATGCAAATACCGAGGGCGCTAACAAGCTGGACATACATACAAAGTTACATCAATGACACTATCGTAATTACAGAGCTATTAACTAATTTCACATTTTTCCCTGCTAAAGCAGTAATAGCACAGAAGATATCTTTTATCCCCTTCTAACGATTAGAGGAGTCCGACTACTGGCGACATATACACTGTCTCACTCTAACGTTAGATATAGTCTAACACACGTATGGGCAACGCCCGGCCCGCGGGCCGCATCCGGCCCGCCGCGGTTTTTGATCCGGCCCGCGAAACATTTTCAAATTGCGCGCGAAAAATAAATAGCGCATGAAAGAAAGACTAGTAGCAGTCTTCTAACAATATAAATTAAAACGAAATACGACAAAACTGATATTTTAATCATAAATAATTTCCATTGCTTGTTTTGCACACTATTTTCGTGCAATATTGCAGTGTGTACAAGCAATGAATATTAAAATGTTGGAAGTCACAATTTCATCGCAATATTATGGTGCGTCCGCTTCTAGCTTCCGCCAACTGTCAATCATAATTCCAGTAACACTTATTTTATCCCTTTCGCACCTTATTTGACTTTCTTCGCTTGAACGAGATATCAAGCTTTTTGTTTTGAATTTGTAATTAAATTACGCGCCCAATTAGCCAATCATGTGCAAGCTTGCATTTTTGTTTGTGATGATTTGTGACCTTGCCTACAGTCGTCGCGTTACGTTGCATAGAGATAGTTTTGTGTTTGTGAATTTTCTTAATTCGGAAAGTATACGAAAATATGTCTGGTGTGAAAAAGCGAAAAGTAGATTCAGAATGTCGCCAATTTCAAGAAAAATGGACTGATGAATACTTTTTTATCATGCATAATAGTAAGCCAATTTGCTTGTTGTGTAATGAGTCGATCTCCGTTTTAAAAGAATACAACTTGAAAAGGCACTATTCCAGTAAGCATATTACTCAGCATAATCTCACGGGTCAGTTGAGAAAAGATAAAATTCAAAAGCTAATTACAAATTTGGACAAACAGCAACAAATGTTCAATAAACAAAGGACACAACTGGATAATGTGGTGAAGGCTAGCTTCATAGTTAGTTCAAAAATAGCGAAGTCATTGAAGCCTTTCACTGAAGGAGAAGTTGTTAAAGAGTGCCTGTTAGAAATATCAGATGTTTTATGTCCCGAAAAGAAGAAAGAATTTGAAAAAATAAGTTTATCAAGACGTACTGTTGTTCGACGTATAGATATGATGGCTGGTGATATAAAGAAAAAGTTAGCTGATTGTATGACTGATTTTCAAGCATTTTCAATTGCTTTGGACGAGAGTACCGATTTATCTGATACAGCGCAACTAGCTATTTTTGTACGGGGTATTGACAAAGAATTTAATGTAACTGAGGAATTGCTGGCTTTACAGCCGCTAAAAGGGACCACTACTGGAGAAGATATTTTTGGTGAGGTTCAATGTGCAATCGAACAGTATGGTTTGCAGTGGTGCAAATTAG
The DNA here is from genome assembly GCA_958295455.1 of Coleophora deauratella. Lineage (NCBI taxonomy): Eukaryota > Metazoa > Arthropoda > Insecta > Lepidoptera > Coleophoridae > Coleophora > Coleophora deauratella. The sequence goes on along the minus strand of OY282392.1, from coordinate 17,593,733 downwards.
TTGGGGTTTGCACAGATGGTGCACCTTCCATGGTCGGGTCACGAAAGGGATTCATCGGAATTTTAAAAGAAAAAGCGTTTGAACTGAATGTGCTAAAAGATGAATTGATAATCCTACATTGTATTATCCACCAGCAAAACTTGTGTTCTAAGTCCATCCATTTACAGAACGTAATGGATGTGGTAGTTAAGACTGTGAATTTTATTCGATCTCGCGCGCTTAACCATCGCCAATTCAAAGCATTTTTAGATGACCTCTTTTCAGAACACGATGATGTGACTTACTATTGTGAAGTAAGGTGGTTAAGCAAAGGCAAAATGCTAAAAAAGATTTTACGAGCTTAGACAAGAAATAGCCGACTTTATGGAAATTAAAGGAAAACCATTGCCTGAACTCAGTGATCCGAAATGGGTACGTGATTTAGCGTTCCTGGTTGACATCACGGGGCACTTAAACGAGTTGAACTTAAAACTTCAAAAGCAAGGTCAAATGGTTAATGAATTGTACAGCCACCTGAAAGTGTTTCAGAACAAAATTAGATTGTGGGAAACGCAAATGCGATTGGGAAACTGTTATCATTTTTCCACACTATCTGGTCTAGAAAACATTCATCATTCTCAATACGCTGAAGCACTGAAGTTACTATCGGAGCAATTTTCCAATAGATTTGCCGACTTCAAAAACATGGAGGGCTGCTTTAAGCTTTTTGCTACTCCGATAAAGAGTAACGTAGAGACGGCCCCGACACACCTGCAAATGGAGTTGATCGAGCTTCAGGAAGACACAAATTTGATTTCCAAATTTGACGACGTGGATCTAAGTGACTTTTACGGGACATATCTTGCAGAAGAAAAATATCCACAACTGAGAGCATTTGCAAGAAAAATGATATGCGCATTCGGAAGCACATACATATGTGAACAGTTCTTCTCAATGATGAAGACTAATAAATCTAAATACCGAACCAGGCTAACCGATGAAAATTTGGAAAACACCTTGCGCCTGTGTATAAGTGGGATCGATCCTAACATTGATAATCTTGTTTCTCAAGTGCAAGCTCAAGCTTCTCATTAATTTCTTATTATTATATAAATTTGTTTGGGATCAACAATAATACAAAGGAGCAAGGTGTTTTCGGTGATTTTTAACAATAAGTTTAGCATCATAGATACTTGATTTATTAAATATTTAAAAAAAAACATATTATTTTCAACTCCTGCGGCCCGCAACATCGTTAGTATGCTGAGGTTTGGCCCTCAACTTACAAAAGGTTGCCCATGCCTGGTCTAACACATTCTAAACAATTTTAATAAAAATCAAATGCAAGTCATTAGCTATTGCTTATTGCATACATATACATATAAGTACAACGCCAAGATAATCGGCTGCCCGTAACAATGCCTGTCACTGTTTTTTGGAAATAAATCTAAATTCTTACGAACATACATGATGTTTTCATATATGAATTGACTGGCAACAGTTAAAATATTTATTTCTTTAAACTTGTTCCTCAATGACTCTCGAGATCGCATCTGATAGATAGCGCGAATGGCTCTTTTTTGCAGTATAAAAATTGTTTCTATGTCAGCCGCATGTCCCCAAATTAAAATGACGTAAGACATTATACTATGAAAATAGCTAAAATACACTAGTCGTGCAGTATCTACATAGGCGTAGGCAGCTGAACTGAGCTTTCCTGCTAAGGTTTCTATATAAGGTGCTACTTTATTAGTGCCCGATATTTTAGTCAGTGTTTCTACTCCTGATTCTGATCAACTTTCCCCAAGGAACCCATAGTCAAATCGCAAAAAATTTTTGGACTCTTCATACTAATTTGGCCGCTCGGCTGATCGATTTGTATGAAGAGTCCATAAAAATTTTTGCGATTTGACTATGGGTTCCCTGGGGAAAGTTGATCAGAATCAGGAGTAGAAGCACTGACTAAAATATCGGGCACTAATAAAGTAGCACCCTATATGTGGTCCCCATTGTAAAGAAGCATCTAAAGTAATACCAAGAAAAACAGTGCTATTTACGAACTCTAAAATATTACTATCTAATATCACACCATCGTGAGTTTGCTTGACATTTGGTAATCTGAATTTTATTACTTTTGTTTTTGTGGCATTTAATTGCAAGTTATTAACAGTAAACCATTTATGTATCTCTGAAAGTGCGTTGTTTACTTCGTCAATTTTGCTCTTCTTTCTTTCCTGTCAACCTTAAAAATAAGAGATGTGTCATCTGCAAACAACACAATATTTGAGAGACGTTGCACCATAAATGGTAAGTCATTTATATAAACAAGGAAGAGAAAGGGGCCTAAAATAGATCCCTGGGGATCGCCTATTTTTACTGTAGAGCCGAGAGAATTTATGCCATTTATTTGAACTGTTTGTAACCTATTGTTAAGGTAAGAATTGAGAAGACTGAGAGCCCTATCCTCCACACCGTAATGCTTTAGTTTAAGAAGTAAAGTTTGATGTTCCACACAATCAAATGCTTTAGATAAATCACAAAACACTCCTATTGCATCTTGTGATTTCTCAAAAGCATCATAGATGTTTCGTATAAGTGCTACTTCTGCATCGGTAGTTGATCGACCCTTTGTGAAGCCAAATTGTTGGTTATGCAGAAGTTTGTTTGAAGTGAAGTGTTGTAGCATTTGGTTGAGCATAATTTTTTTAAAGACTTTACTAAGGACGGGTAATACAGAAACAGGTCTGTAATTTCCCGCATCAGTTTTAGAACCTGATTTATAAAGAGGTATAATTTTACTACACTTCATGAGATCTGGAAAGTCACCACTTTCTATACTAATATTGAAAAGGTATGCTAAATGTGGTGCTAATTCGTCAATTACATTACTAATTAATTTAACTGATAAACCCCATAAGACTTCAGTTTGTTTCACTTTAAGCGTCTTAAAAGTTTTAACAACAGTTTCAGGTCCAATTTCTCTAAAATAGAATATTTCATCACAAGAAATGACATTTTTTTTAATATTTTTTTAGCATATACGGGTGATGAGTCCAAGGCCTCAGTTATCTTAAGTGGAATTTTTGTGAAAAACGTTTCGAATTCCGTAGCTATTTCTGCGTTAGATGTTATTTTGCCTTTATCTATTTGTAAAACAAAATCTTTATCGTGTTTCTTGACTTTACCGGTTTCTGTATTTATTATATTCCAAACCGTCTTAATTTTATTATCAGATAGTTTTATCTTTCTGGCTAAGTAATTCGATTTGGCTGCGCAGCATACCTTTCTGAATATTTTTGAATAACGTTTTACATAATTTCTAAAATTTTCATCAAATATATAACTTTTTTTCTTATAAAGATCTAACAAGGTTTGACGGCTTTTATAAATTCCTACAGTAGCCTATTCACAAAACTTAAATTTATTATCAATATTTATAGATTTAGTTTTAAAAATTTCCTGAAATTCTCGCTCAATTACTGTAAATAAATCATTGTACATATTGTTGGCTTCTGGTTCATTATCAATATTTGGTATGGGCAGCTTGTCATTTAACGCTTTTTTATACTTTTCTATTCTGTTAACAGTGACAGGCCTCGACTGCATTTTAATTTGTTTTATAATTGATCTGAAAGGAAAGCTAGCCATTAGTCCGCTATGATCAGACCTCAAGCAGTTAATTACTTTTTTCTCCATATGGCTACAGTTACAGAAAATATTATCGATACATGTGGCAGAAGTCTCTGTTTTTCTAGTTGGTTCTAAGAATAAATAATCCAAATCAAACGACTTAAAAAGACAAATAATTCTATATACTTGGGCTACTCTGACCACTGCGCGCTAGGCGAAGTGGCAGGAGCTACTCCAGCAGAAGCACAGTCGGCTGGAGGTCAGTGCGACGAGGAGAGAAAGCTTCGGACAATCCGGGCATTGTCGAGGAGGACTGCTTATTAAGTGCAACACCAAGCAACCGCCGTCTATAACTCGCGAATAAACGGTTAATTCTGCCACAGATAATAAGAAGAATAACTCATAGGAAGTCCAAGTTTGCTACGCGAATTCATTACGGGTTTCTTGAGGAAAAGTTTTCAGTATTATGAGCAGACAATGCAGTTTAAATAGCTTCAACTATTTTTGTTAGACTTTATACAGAAATAATATAAACGTTTCTGCAAATATGTTATTTTAACTGGAGATTCTACTTTTGACACAAACTTTTTCTCATATTTTGCTGGTTATCGCGATCTTTCAGTTTCATGAGAAGAGTCACTTGTTAAGATGCTCTGTTAAGATTTGCAGGTATAGACTGACTCGGTGGCTAAGTAGTTAGCGATCCTGACCTCTTATCCGAGAGTCGTGGGTTCGATCCCCACACAGAGAAACTTTTCTGTGATGAGCAGAATTGTTTGCTCTGAGTCTGGGTGTATTATATTTATATATGTATGTATTTAAAAGTATATGTGTATGTATATCAGTCTCTGGTTTCCAAGATACAGGGAATCCTAGTTTGGGGCCAGAGGACCGTGTGTGATTTGTCCCAGATATTATTATTATTATACCATACCAGTCACACTCTATAGGGTCCTTCTGAAATACCTGAAAAAAAATTAACCCCGGCTTCTACTCATGAAACTAAACAACTTTCCCCAAATTCCTATAAAGTCCATGCCATTGTCCGTTGGGTGACGTCGATATACGTCATCGACGTGGAAATTGTATATTTACGTTGAACGGTTATTCTTGAGCTACTTATTAGTAGGTTCTCACTCAACGTAATAATAATAACGCCAAGCTCTACTGGGACCAAGAAATCATCACAGACAGGTCTATTGATCATAATAGACCTGATATCGTGTTGATGGATCGGGCGCAGTCAAGGGTGTTTTTGGTGGATATCACTATCCCATACGACGAAAACCTCGTGCAAGCTGATGCCGACAAAAGGTTGCGGTATCTTAACTTGGCGCACGAGGTTACGGATGTGTGGCAAGTGCAATCCACTGAAATAATTCCTATAGTCCTATCCGTTAATGGTCTGATCCCCGCTGACCTGGATCGTAACCTTTTATTATTATTACTGGATGGGACGCCTGCGGGGCACAGGCGGGTGTTCAAGTCGCCAGGTGGACTCATTACACCCTATTCCCGGTGGTACGTGAGCGTTACTGTATCCCCGTTGACGTCCCCCCCATAAACCTTGCGCTCCTCCTGCAATACTCCGCTATACAGTTCTTCTTCATCGATGCTGTCGGTGCCAAACATCTCCCACCTGAGCTGGCTGTATAATGCGCACTCCGCCAAGTAGTGTTGGCTGGTCTCCAACGCTCCGCAGTTAGGGCAGGAGGGATCGGTGGTACCGTCTATTAGGGACATATGTCGATTCAGTCTACAGTGCCCAGTAGGGTTTCTGATTTCTCGTCCTTTTTTATTTCTCGAGTTTCGAGAATTCTCGAGGCCAATTTCTCGAGTTTTCTCGGGTCTCGAGTCTTTTTATATAAACCGTTGAAATTTGTTGAAATTAATTTAAAAAATTTTTAATCTAATAAACTTTTATTGCACCATAATTATTATTTTGTAGTATTTAGTCCCTAATATTTAGGGAAGGAAAAGAACAAAAATTAAAATCTTACATAATAAATTAGATAGATAGATATACTCTAAACAAAACAACTAAAATCAAAACTTTGCACTAAACTAATGGTAAAGAACAGATAACTATGTGTAGGTACGCGACTAAACAACTTTTGGGGGCATAGATGTAAAAAACTATAGTTCATTCCAATAAAAAAAGCAAAAGGTAAACAAACTCGCTATGCAACTGTCACTGACATGTGTCCATTTTCCATAGTAGTTTTGTTTACCTTTTGCTTTTTTTATTGGAATGAACTATACGGCTTATTTTAGCGTGGACGTAGCGTAAATATTAAAATGATATATTTTTATGAAATATTTTACCTCTATGAATCATTTTTACCATCATTTTCCCATAAGCCATGAACACGCGTGCACTTTTCTGCAACTACAAATATCAGGAACAAATAAAAAATATTTTTTTATGAAAATTATGTAAAAAAGTAATTAAAATACTTTACCAGTAACTAGTAGTCTGATATTCCAGTCTTTTAATCAGCCAGTCATATATATGATAGGTAGAGGCGCCACTATGTCATGAGACCATGAGTTAAACGAAAAACGTGTTCTCTTGTCTGTGTATGTAAACTATACCTACTTTGATCATTGTGAAAATGATAAATACGTATATGCATCAAAAACCAAACGTGTAGTATATTTCTAGGATGAAATATAATTACCTAAATTGAGAGTTAACGTTATCACAGATAATTTTACCATGTATTGTAAATTACGTATTAATTGTAAATTATATTATAACAAAATAAACCATGCTTCAATTAGTTATTCCTTTTTTTAACTCAAAAGGAATAACTAATTGAAGCATGATTTATTTTGTTATAATATAATTTACAATACGAGTACATGGTTTTGTTCCTAAAATTGTAAAACAACCTATTTAGATCAAGAAATTTACCTTTTCTTATTATTTTTCTTCAAACACAAAACCGCGCTACTTCTGATTATCTAATAGCAGTGTGGCTTCTTCTACAATTTTATCTATGGAATAAGCTAGTACGAACTGTGTACGAAGCGCGAGCGCTGTTACGTGGCGAAAAATAGTCGCACGGCGCGCTTGGCGCAATTCAAATTCAGAACTCGAGAATTCTCGAGTTCCGGTCGTTTTTTTCTCGTCTCGAATGAAGCCAAATTTCTCGAGTTCGAGAAAGCTCGAGCAGAAACCCTAGTGCCCAGTGATGATGCCTAAGACCGTTCCTAGACTTGTCCTACTTAATGACAGTAATGTCCTAGTTCTTCGGCGATCATTTCCTTTCAGAAACATCTTCGATTGTCTGCAGCCGATGCACCCAGCCCAGGCTTTCTGTGTTTCACGTTTCATGAGTTCGCCGATGACCCCTTTGGTGACGTTGCAGAAATAGGAAGTGCTGGCTCTGGTCCGATGAACCTAGTGCTGGCTCCTTCCCTTGCTAGCGCGTCTGCTCTTTCATTGCCTAATGTTCCCATGTGTCCCGGTACCCATGCTACTGTAACCGCCATTTTATTAGCCAGTTTATTGAGTGCTTCCTTGCACTCCCTGACTAGTTCCGAAACAGTTTCTGCTTTGGCAAGTGCTTTTATGGCTACCTGGCTATCTGAGTAGATTAAAGTGCCGTCCACTTCCTCTTCGGTACTGTTCAGCACTTTTTCTACGCATTCCTTGATAGCGAAGACTTCTGCCTGGAATATGCTTGCGTATGTTCCCAAGGAAAGAGTCTTGTCTCCGCTAGGGTTACTGGTAGGGTTTCTGCTCGAGCTTTCTCGAACTCGAGAAAACTCGAGAAATTTGGCTTCATTCGAGACGAGAAAAAAACGACCGGAACTCGAGAATTCTCGAGTTCTGAATTTGAATTGCGCCAAGCGCGCCGTGCGACTATTTTTCGCCACGTAACAGCGCTCGCGCTTCGTGCACAGTTCGTACTAGCTTATTCCATAGATAAAATCGTAGAAGAAGCCACACTGCTATTAGATAATCAGAAGTAGCGCGGTTTTGTGTTTGAAGAAAAATAATAAGAAAAGGTAAATTTCTTGATCTATAATAGGTTGTTTTACAATTTTAGGAACAAAACCATGTACTCGTATTGTAAATTATATTATAACAAAATAAACCATGCTTCAATTAGTTATTCCTTTTGAGTTACAAAAAGGAATAACTAATTGAAGCATGGTTTATTTTGTTATAATATAATTTACAATTAATACGTAATTTACAATACATGGTAAAATTATCTGTGATAACGTTAACTCTCAATTTAGGTAATTATATTTCATCCTAGAAATATACTACACGTTTGGTTTTTGATGCATATACGTATTTATCATTTTCACAATGATCAAAGTAGGTATAGTTTACATACACAGACAAGAGAACACGTTTTTCGTTTAACTCATGGTCTCATGACATAGTGGCGCCTCTACCTATCATATATATAACTGGCTGATTAAAAGACTGGAATATCAGACTACTAGTTACTAGTAAAGTATTTTAATTACTTTTTTACATAATTTTCATAAAAAAATATTTTTTATTTGTTCCTGGTGTTTGTAGTTGCAGATAAGTGCACGCGTGTTCATGGCTTATGGGAAAATGATGGTAAAAATGATTCATAGAGGTAAAATATTTCTTAAAAATATATCATTTTAATATTGACGCTACGTCCACGCTAAAATAAGCCGTATAGTTCATTCCAATAAAAAAAGCAAAAGGTAAACAAAACTACTATGGAAAATGGACACATGTCAGTGACAGTTGCATAGCGAGTTTGTTTACCTTTTGCTTTTTTTATTGGAATGAACTATAGTTTTTTACATCTATGCCCCCAAAAGTTGTTTAGTCGCGTACCTACACATAGTTATCTGTTCTTTACCATTAGTTTAGTGCAAAGTTTTGATTTTAGTTGTTTTGTTTAGAGTATATCTATCTATCTAATTTATTATGTAAGATTTTAATTTTTGTTCTTTTCCTTCCCTAAATATTAGGGACTAAATACTACAAAATAATAATTATGGTGCAATAAAAGTTTATTAGATTAAATTTTTTTTAAATTAATTTCAACAAATTTCAACGGTTTATATAAAAAGACTCGAGACCCGAGAAAACTCGAGAAATTGGCCTCGAGAATTCTCGAAACTCGAGAAATAAAAAAGGTCGAGAAATCAGACACCCTAGTTACTGGGTATATGAATCCCAGCACCTGCTTGTCCCGTCCTTTTCATTCTAGACCCGTCTGTATAACAGATGAGCTGGGCATCAGTTGTCCGTAGTTCCCAGTCTGATCTGTCACCTATTTGTATTCTATACTTCTTATTGAATATCCTTTGTTTCTTGATTAGGTCATTATTTGTCAACAGTAACGTGTTAGCTATATTTTGTTGTACTGTAAATAATCACTATAATTGTTGCTTAATATTATCAAAACATAATATAATTACAGTTAAAAATAATATAAAGAGTAAATCAAGTAATGTAAAACTTGAAGATCGACTGACGCACAGAGGGCGCCACAGATCAAAGTAGAGGGGAGAGCATTGCACGAGGGAAATGGTGGCGAGTGCGCGTGAGTCTATTTTTGAATTTCAAGTGAGACAGTTAACTGGAAATAGCGCTGTGCAGTATTCAATATTCATTTAAAAATATCTTAAAAATGAATGTATTTCTTGTGTCAAAGGAAGATTAAAGCCTATTTAAAAGTTATAATCCACGTGTTTTCTTCAGTTCAGAAGTGGGATTCGCTCACGTTTAAAGATATGTGTTAGTTTTATTTGAAATAGTTTTTTTTTCATGGCCTTATTCGCTTAGTTAAACCTACGAAATGTTTTATTAAATATGAAGGTAATACTTGCAAAATAAAAACTTACAAAAGTTTGCATTCCACCATCAGACATACGTAAGCTGCAAACTAACACTCCTTTATCGCCTTAGATTGGATGTTTGGAAAATATGTATGTTTTGAATGTTAACGTTTATTTTAAGATCACTTTATTGGCGTATTCAATGAATAAATAATATCATGGTTCTTAAGTAGGCCGTTCAAAATAGGTGTTCAGAACACGTTCGTATAGAAACGGTTGCAATAATTTAGCGATGGAGTTTTTTATATTCTTTGGGGTATTCTCAACATTGTTATGCAACCACTCTATCCTAACGGCGCCATTTTAAATTTTCGTGTTAGCCGTTTCCAAGATATGCAGTTGCTGTTTTATTAATGTTACAACGAGTAGTTTATCTGAGGAATGATCGTAGCTCTCTTGATATGGGAAATGTTTATAGCTTTCGCAATTTTCAAGTATTTTAATTTTAGGTAACCGTTACTAATACACACTCGTTTTCCCTTGCGAGGTACGTCGGGACCATACTGACGTTGCGGCGGAGCCTGCGCAAGAGAAACGGGTTCCCCGAGTGGCTGTAGAACAAGCCGCCACACCGCATCGTGCCGCTGAGAGTGCGGCTGATGAGCTGCTACATCGCTTCGAGTCGCTGGGAGCGTGGCTGTAGGACGAGCTGCTACATCGCACCGTGCCGCCACCGGGAGTGCGGCTGATGAGCTACTACCTCGCATCGAGTCGTAGCTCTCTTGGTATGGAAATGGTTTATAGCTTTCGCAGTTTTTAAGTATTTTAATTTTACGTAACCTTTGCTAATACACACTCGTTTTCCCTTGGAAGGTACGTCGGGACCGCACTGACATTGCGGCAGAGCCTGCGCAATAGCGACGGGTTTTTTGCCTTCCTGGGAGCGTGCCTGTGGGACGAGCTGCTACATCGCACTGTGCCGCCGGGAGTGCGGCTGTAGGACGAGCTGCTACACCCCGGCAAATGCCGTGCCGCCAGAGACGTAAGCGAAATGTGAGAACTTTGCAGCTTGGAAGTATATTGAATTTTATTTCCAAATCCATTGATTTACCCATAGTTTAATACAATTAAGGCAAGCAGTGATAAGGTCTATAAACTCAGCCTTGATGTATATAATTTCACCACTATATTCCACATTCAAATATAAATTTTAATTTATAGCAAATTAATCATACCTATACATAATGAGTAAGCCATTTTATTTAGGCACTGTATCAAAGATTCACCTCTAGAGATAATTTTGTTTTGTAGACGTCCTTTTGACATAAATTTACACCTTTCACTGTCCAAGGTCTGCTGGAAGAAATTTCTTGTGGAAATAAGCTGTACCTTTTGTGTATTATTTCCTTATTGATGACTTTATTTACCTTCTTTCTGTGTGCAATATTAGTCAAGTACAAAAACTGAATTTAAAATTTATAAGTTTATTTGGGATCTAAGACGTTTAAAATAAAACTTAAAGACGTAGTTGGTCAAACTTTGCTAGTTTTGTATACAATAGACCAGACGAATAAAACTATGCCTTATTTTTTACATCAGAGGTAGATAATTTTGACTGTAATCATTATAAATACGGATAACTTTTAGAAAAACAATGACGGTTTATAGTTCATTAGAGCTTCAATAGATTTTGCTTCTCTCAAAAAGAAGATAATCACAACGAGCAACCATGCACTCTTTTGTCAGCATTGAAGAATAACAATTGCACTGTTAACGTTAACTTTGTATTTACCCTGCAATCTTTATTCTTAATTATTAAAATTATAATTTCTAAATACCCACCGATTCGACAGAGTAAATTAAAAACGTCATACCAGCTGTTGTAAGACATGTTGCTTGAGAGGCCTATAATATCGTATTTATTATACAATAAACGTAAAGTTCTTTAATAGCTATTGCCAGGTCCTACCTACTGTAAACAAAATACTTAACTAAATGTATGAAAGGGAAGGACAGCTCATTGATTGGATTTGAAGCGTTTTTTAGAAACTGTCCAAGTAAGGGAGTAGTTCATTTTTGTGGAAGTTGTCTACTTTTCGGGAATTTGTTTAATTTGATAGAAGTTGTTCGCTTTGATGGAAGTTGCTCACTTTGCTGGATGTTGTTCACTTGCAAGCATTTCTTCTCATTTACCGCTATAAAAACAGAAAGAAAAACAGTGTACAAAGGACTCTTAATGTGTAGTAGACCGTATGGTATGAGAGTATTCTCATGGTGAAAAGAGAAATTTTATAAATGCTGGGTCTTGTTTTGATGGTGATAAACGTATGGTATAGTTTCATATAGTTTTGAACAACATAATAGATATAGTTGCTCTAAATATCCAAATACTTGTCAGTCTGATAATAAAAAAAAAAAAAGCGAAACTACCTACTTGCAGAATACATTATATTTACAATATTCATACGTATTTTGGTATGAATGTTGAATAAACGACTTATTACCATTTTAAAACTATACTAGTAAAAATATAATAACGGTTAACTGATAGAACAGGAACAAAAAAAGAAGAGACATAACATTTAAAAGTAAAGTTTGATGGAAAGTATTTAAAAAAAATACTCCAGATACTGCAGATCAGTTTTTAAACAATACCTATCAATAAATTTGGCTTGGTGAAACGGTTGCCATATTTAAAGTAATCGATTACAATAATCGGTTTTACAAATAAAGCAGTTCATATCCTCTTGAAAAAGGAAATAAAATAAAATCATTGTAATTTGTAAATGTTAATAAACATCTTAAAAGAAAAGCCCTTCATATTCCTTATTAGAAATTTGTAACACCTTTGTATGGGACTTCTCTAATTCGTTTCAATGGCAGCAGCATTAGTCTATTTAAATCTTGCCAGTGTGAAAGGGGCTGGAACCTGTCTGTCCCTACGAAAATTAATGATGGACCTAGAAAATAAATGTACAATTATTTTGAACTTAATTGTTCTCGTGTTATTTTTATTATTTTATGATTATTATGTTGTATATTTATTATAAGATCACGTTTTGAATTTAAAACGGGTTTATTAAGTACACAATAAAGGGCTTACCTTTATGTAGGTATATAAAAAAAAATACCAACAAAGATAAATAATTTGCACAACTTATGACAATAAAATGTTATCGAGTATTGTTAATAGTACATATATTTATCGATTCTCAGCCTCTTAGGCATAATTAGTGTGATACATAAATATGTAGTTAGTCGAATCTACGGGAAATATACGTTTGTGTTTATTGATGCCATTGTAGTGACTGGTAGATTCAAGCACGGGTACTACAGGATACAAAGTTGTTTTGTATGCCACATTTAGTATGTTAGTAGGTTTAAAGATATGATCGGTGGAAGAGTAATCATTCTAATCTCGTATATTTTGTGAGGTAAACTTCCACTTACTTGTGGGTTGACAGCTGACGGATATTTAAGTCAGTGACTTCGTCGCAGTGTTGTTAATGACCACAGTTATGTTTTTAATCACACCCCGGACACTTCATACAGATTTCGCGCCATTGTTTACTACATAGACATTTATGTCTATGCACGTGTAAATGTGTGCGCGATGAACTAGGGTTGAATCGAGATTCAATAATTAGCCCTCATTGTCTTTGGGTATTATATTGTGCTTTGGTTTGACAACCCCTTGACAAATGGTCACACATCGGTCACACAGGGGTTCTGAGGTAGCATTCAGAGATCGGCAGGGAGTGACCATATTGTATAATGTCCTTATACTGTGGTATTTAATATATAAAGAGGCTCCCTGAGATTTGAATGATATTTAAAAACATAAGTACTTTAATGAATGAATGACAACACTTTATTGCACAACAAAACAGGATAATAATAAATATATAATTAATTTTGGTTACTGTTAGATTCAAATGAAAAGAAAAACAAAAATGAATTGAAAAGATAAATGATTTAAAAAAACATTAACTATTAAAACTATTGTGTTTTTATTAATAATGTTTCGTCGGAAAATTAAGTTATAGTAGCAAGTCGGTACCTATAATTTATCGTATAGGTATACTTAACTGATTTGGTGTATAACAGATCTGTTATATCGTGTGGCCCAACTTAACCGTGGTGTCACAAGGGATGTCTGTGGTATAGTATATCCGTCTTGATATGCTAAATTATCTAATTGGTAAAGCACTATGCAGAAAACTCATGTACTGTACAATACTGTTTTTACTTTCCTAGTTTGGAGTCAGATGAGTGTGATTTGTTCTGGATAATATTTTGATATTACATAAAAAAAAACTCTTCGGGTAGTCGTGATTATAATTAGAATTACCTCGGAAACCACTCGAGGATAATTCGTAGATAAAATCTTCAATTGTCTACACATATTTTATTTTAATATAGTCCTTTCGTAGTCAAATTGTAAACCATGGATTTTGAAGTTTCTTGATAATAAAATACTTTCATATGTTTATGTAAAATATAAGGGAAATATGTACTGTGAAACCGCGAATGCAACTCAACGTGTACAGTTGTTCAAATTAAAGAAAACAGGGTTAAGTAATGCAATGTTATGTATTACCAACAGTTTATTTAGATACTATTTATATTAACGTATTACGCATTATTACGCAAAGCTTCTATCTGTTCGTTAATCCTTTTGTGACATTATGCTTCACATCTTAATTAGTCGTGCAGGAAGAGAAATGACACTTCCAATACTATTTTTGTTATTTAAAACTGTCTGAAAGAATCAGGGGTTTTAACCTGTCATTGTCTTATGTGATTAATCTTCAACTTGTTTTGAGTAAATATTTGATACCCACAATTTAAAGTTAATTCATTGGTTGTTAATAAGTGAAGTTTTTATTTCCGAAACCAATCGTATCTCCTACTCCAGTATCTAGTTATTATTTCCCTAAACCACTTTAGCAGAATGTGTTATGCTTTAAGGCAACGGAAAAATAACTGGGTTGGTTCATAATGGATTAAAAGGTTAGCTATGTCTGACGAACTTGGTTGCTTTTGGTAATAATAATATTTCTTTACATAAACTACAACAAAAGAGTGTATAAATTCCACATAAACTCTAGCAAAGATTATTTGTTTTCTTGACTGAAATAAGGCACCACTTCCTAAGTGCTACCCAAGTTATCAAAATATTTAGTTGTCACTTTTATGTTCCTTTAATTGAGAATTCAATTATAGTGAATAAAATATTAATAAGGAATACCTGAGTATATTGGAGGATTAAAAATATAATGATCGGCAGAAGATACTGTTTAGAAACACAATATTTCAATGTCAGTTGCCTGTTTTACAGCTTTACTAGACCATAATATAAGAGAAGAGATTATCACATTCCCCTTAAAGTTGTGAATTTTATTATTTAAAAAAACATATGTTATTCGCTTTCTAGGCAAACGAGTTCAAAGTGTTAGGAACCTTGGTTAAGTTGGACGATGGACTATGTTAAATATCTATACATAATTAAAGATCATGTAGTATATGACTTAAATTGAAGCTTTAATGTTACGGTATTCGGGATGAATGGGGCCTGTTACCGAATTGATGTTACGGTAATTAGGACGAGCGGGGCCTGTTGCCAAATTGATGTTACGGTATTCAGGACGAATGGTGCCTATTGCCAAATGGATGTTACGGTATTCAGGATAAACAGGTCCTGTTATTAATACGGTGTTTTCCACTGTATCATTTACTTAGTTTTATTGAACTGCTAAACGATATAATATTGTTCTAAAATTGTTTTTTTTTACAAATGTGATGTCATATTTTCGAAATTATTGCTTGTTGTTCATGAACGTAATATTGAAAATTAGTGTCAAAAGAGAAAATTATTTCGTGTAAATTGTATTTTAAGAGGAACATTTCTTGTTTTTTTTGATAGTGAAAAATACGAAATTATTTATTAAATTAATGAGAAGTATTTTAGTTATAAATGTTGTTAAAAAATGAAAATATTATAATTAAGACACTTACTCAGTGTATACGGTTTCTATGTATAGAATATGTTTGTAGTCTTTTTTTTTTATTACATAAAAAAATACGTACGAGGTCGTTCGTTGGAATCGGATGGCCGACTGTTAGCTATATTTTGTTGTACTGTAAATAATCACTATAATTGTTGCTTAATATTATCAAAACATAATATAATTACAGTTAAAAATAATATAAAGAGTAAATCAAGTAATGTAAAACTTGAAGATCGACTGACGCACAGAGGGCGCCACAGATCAAAGTAGAGGGGAGAGCATTGCACGAGGGAAATGGTGGCGAGTGCGCGTGAGTCTATTTTTGAATTTCAAGTGAGACAGTTAACTGGAAATAGCGCTGTGCAGTATTCAATATTCATTTAAAAATATCTTAAAAATGAATGTATTTCTTGTGTCAAAGGAAGATTAAAGCCTATTTAAAAGTTATAATCCACGTGTTTTCTTCAAACGACATATCCCTTCCTAGTGCTTCCTCTATGGCGGCGTGACCTGCATCTGCGTCCTTCGCCTTCCATTCCTTGCATGCTTTCATTCTATACCATTGCTCTGCTGCTCTTCTTTTGACTTCTATTTGGATAGGGTTCAGTCCCAAGGCCATGTCTAGCGCCATTGTTGGCGTGGAGGTCATGGCTTCTGTGCTCATTAGAGTTGCAGTCCATTGTATTTTCCTTAACTCTTTTAGATTCTGCCTGATATTGGCTCTGTGCCACCATATTATCGAGCCATAGAGAATCCTTGAGAGTATTATGGCTATGTATATCCACTACACTCGAAGTTGTTGACGAATACGTATACCTGGGACAAACAGTCCAGTTAGGTAGGTCCAACTTCGAGAAAGAGATCAATCGTCGAATCCAACTCGGCTGGGCAGCGTTCGGGAAGCTTCGCAATATATTCACGTCCAAAATACCGCAGTGCCTCAAGACTAAAGTCTTTGACCAGTGTTTGTTGCCAGTGATGACATATGGATCCGAGACATGGTCGCTTACTATGGGCCTCATAAGAAGGCTCAAAGTCACCCAAAGGGCGATGGAGCGTGCTATGCTTGGTGTTTCCCTACGTGATCGAATCAGAAATGAGGAGATACGTAGGAGAACTAAAGTTACGGACATAGCTCTCAGGATCGCTAGACTTAAGTGGCAGTGGGCGGGGCACATAGCTCGTAGAACAGATGGCCGTTGGGGCAGTAAAGTTCTTGAATGGCGACCGCGCACCGGGACGCAGTGTGGGTAGGCCTCCGACTCGGTGGACTGACGACCTGGTAAAGGTCGCAGGAAGTCGCTGGCTGATAGCCGCACAAGACCGGTTGATGTGAAAATTCTTGGGGGAGGCCTTTGTCCAGCAATGGACGTCTTTCGGCTGATAGATAGTATATCCACTGGCAGACATTCGGTTTCAGCCCCCAGATCCTACCAACGGCTCTTCTACATTGCATCAGAGCCATTACTGCTTTTTTCTTCGTAACCTTAGGCGGCTGGGACTTCGAGGCAGACCGATAATAGCGGCTATGCAAAAGGCAGTCCTACTCGACAATGCCCGGATTGTCCGACGCTTTCTCTCCTCGTCGCACTGACCTCCAGCCGACTGTGCTTCTGCTGGAGTAGCTCCTGCCATTTGACCTAGCGCCAAGTGTGCAGAGAAGCCCAATTTTATATTCCGAAATAGTAATAATAATAACCGTTAAAACTTCGTGCAAGCTGATGCCGACAAGAGGTAGCGGTACCTTAGCATCCGTAACCTCGTGCGCCACGAGGTTACGGATGTGTGGCAAGTGCAATCTACTGAAATCATTCCTGTAGTCCTGTCCGTTAATGGTTTGTTCCCTGCTGATCTGGATCGTAACCTTAGATGGCTGGGACTTCGAGGCAGACCGATAATAGCGGCTATGCAAAAAGCAGTAAGCAGTCCTCCTCGACAATGCCCGGATTGTCCGACGCTTTCTCTCCTCGTCACACTGACCTCCAGCCGACTGTGCTTCTGCTGGAGTAGCTCCTGCCACTTCGCTTAGCGCGCAGTGGTCAGAGTAGCCCAAGTATATATCTCAAAATAATAATATCTGGGACAAATCACACGCGGTCATCTGGCCCCAAACTAGGATTCCCTGTATCTTGGGAACCAAAGACCGATATACATACACAAATACTTTTAAATACATACATATATAGATATAATACACCCAGACTCAGAGCAAACAATTCTGCCCATCCCCAGAAAAGTTTGCCCTGTGTGGGAATCGAACCCACGGATTAGAGGTCAGGATCGCTAACCACTTAACCACCGAGTCAGTCGAATAATCAACACATGACACTTTAAATTTTTGTTGTAACATCTGTTATTGAAAATCTGTATGTAATAGGTATGAAATTGATATTCTATGGAACAACATCTCAATGTCGGGTATGATTATTGATCTTGTTCTATAAAATATATGGCAAAGCTCGCCTCCGTGCCATAGCCTCTACCCTAATGATTCGATAATCCTAACCATTCATCCGATGAACTTTACGTTACGATCTTGACTGAGTAGGTAGGTATGCTTCGCCTTTTTTTCTTCTCCACAGTGAATAAGGACGGAGTGGAACAAAAAACCGCAACGGCATTGGCTAGACTAACGCTGATAGAGACAAGGTCAAATTAGCCAATGCTGTAAACTAACTTGGGCACGTGGAACTTACGTACCAACTGGTCCTAGAGTCGCTGGATCCGGATAAACGATCTTACATATTGCATTAAGAATATAATAAAAATAAATATTTATTTGAAACTAAAACCATTGTTAGTTTTTACATTAGGTGCATGATAGTAGTTTAAAACTGTGTCGTCACTATTAAAGCTTACCCAGGGAATGCTAAAGCGTTAATACATATATAAGGTGACTTTAAATTACTTCTTGACACGAAAGGCTATTCATGTGCTCGTGATAACAAACAACTTTCCCTAAGGAACCCATAGTCAAATCTCAAAAAAAGTTTAGGACCCTCCAGACAAATCGGTCAACGGACCGGCCAAATTAGTATTAGAGTCCAACATTTTTTTTGCGATTTGACTATGGGTTCCTTAGGGAAAGTTGTTTGTTATCATGAGCACATGCATATCCTTTGGTATCAAGAACTAATTTAAAATCACCCTATATGATTTAAAAACAAACAGTAACTGGGGGGTATGTCCACTGACAGTGAGACGGTCTACCTAGGGTGAGGGAATGTGACTATTGAAAAGGATTATCAATACCCTGTCATTCCTAGAGGGTTAAGATTACACTGGCTTTCCTGCTGCACCCGTCGTCGGGACTTAGTTAAATAATATAGTAGTTAAGTTAATATAGTAGATAAGTTAAAGGCAAGTAATTTAATGGTTAACAAACGTAGTCACCATCGTTTTGTTCTGGGGTGAGTCAGGCCATACTCCATACACGAAGGCCAAGACAAAGGATTAGTTACGACTATAAAACTTGTCATATATTATCATTAGTAAAAGACCGTTTCTGCAAAACCGAAGATTTAGTATATTCCCTTTCGTAGAAAGCGGACAGATTCACAACTGGGCATACGTCTAGACTTCCTGTTTTCCATCAGCCACAAACTGACCTCTATGCGACCTGCGCAAAGTCAAGGCTTTTTACTATTCATATAAAAGAACACATGGCATAATGTAATTCAATGTAATAGCCGAAAACCCTTTGTTCGTCCATCAGTGTCAACAAAACCGCGACGTTTCATATCACAGCGTTCTGAAGGTTTGATTGTTTCCTGTCTGCTCTGATTCAGTATATATTGTGGATAGGAGGTATAGTGTCATCAGTTTGTGCTTGTGGAGCAAGATGGGGGTTGCAGCAGCAGTAGTTATGGTGTTTCTAGTGGCTAGTGTAGGCGCTTGGCCAGGTTTGTTCCTCAGCATATCAGCCGGAATATACTTATTGGCAGTTGAACATAAACCATAGTTAACATGGCATCGAGCTGTTTCCTACAACCCCGACTAGATCATCAGTCCGCCTGGTATAGGGCAATAACATTAGGTAGGTACACCTTAGGATCCGCGTATACGCCACTCGAGAACCGTTTCGGTTTATTCAAATTCTTTATTTCAGTGCTTACAGGTATTTTAATGTTCTGGGTTTTTAGAGTCGTAACTTTTTTCTCTAGTAGCATTAGTCTTTTTTAAATTTACTATCAAACAGTAAGTGATGAATATGCCGTATGTAGAAGTGTTTGGTAGTAGTTTTAGCGGCTTCCTGTCTCACTTAGATCATTTGTATTGGTTGTAAAGTCAAGTGTCTTATTATGCATGACACATTGTGTCTCCTCTTTACATCTCCAAACCACATTTGACAGCTCAGTATAAATACACTTTAACACTACACTGAAATTAAATATATGCAGCATAATAAAATCCATTACTGAATTATTTTTTGTTAATTTTTAGGAAAGCGCGTCAGACGCGGCTACAACAATGGATACAACTCAGGGTACGGAGACGGTAGCAGCTACGGCCGCGGAAGCGACGAGAGAGACGCGAGCATCAGCGAAGAGGGTGGGGGTTGCGGGAGCGGCGGGTATTCCAGAGGAGGGTAAGCCAGATATATACCTCCACATCCACACTAGAACTACCATCTATTTCTTATTTAGCGCTACCATAGAGAAAACCAACGAATCAACGAATAAGACCTTTAGCGTGCGAAGTGACGCGGAGCGGAGCGGAGACGTGCAAAAGTGACCAATCAGATTATCCAAAATCTCCGGCTTCACTTTATTTCGAGCAATATGATTGGTCAATTCGGCAGGTCTCCTCCCCGCTCCGCGTCAGTGGAAACGCACCTTACAGTGGCAGTTAGTTAAATTATTATACAATCGTTTCATCTTTTTCGAGGCGAAATTTCTTTCGACGTCTGTCTGTGCCTCTTCGACTTCGTCAGCTTTACCACATAACCAGTCTAATTGGTTATTTCTTTTGAACTGATCACGCCGTTTGATTGCAGCTACAGTGGCAGCCGGGAGCTAGCATACAACAGAGACGGGTGGTCAGGCGATACGCGAGGCGGACGCTCGTTTACAAAGACGTCCGCCGCCGCCTCCGCTACCGCTTATTCTCAAAAGTTGAAAGCTAATATTGTTTAAAGTTAATATATAATAGGATCTCTTTTCGTTCTTTGTCTTCGTGGAAGTTGCCTACTATGAAGAATTAATTAATTATCGTGGAAGTTGCCTACTATAAGAATTATTACTAGTTTAGTATAGGTACATTTCTTCGGAGCTCCACAAGGCACCTCACTTGGACTTTCATTGTACCTACTTATTTGGTCGGTCACTATTGATTTTTGTGCTACGACTAAACTGAAACTAACGAATGTGTTTTATAATATTTGGATATTTGTTTTTATAAGAATTGTTTCCAATGAATAAATACTTGAACATTTAGCATTAGTATGTTATGAATTTGTATTATATTAGCCCATTAACCCCAGGGGGTCAAATAAATGGTGACGACTGAGATCTTTGTGTTTTCTTATCATATTATACGCGTAACTTCCTCTCATTATTATTATTAGGTATTATTAGGTGTTAGGAACTATTATACGTAACTAGGCTTCTACTCATATTATTGAACAAGATATGTTCTACGATTTTTTTGAAATCGCAAATTATGAAGACTTTATACAAAGCGATGAGCTGGTTTGCCCATTTTTTGTATGGAAAGTATTTTTGCAATATTATCAAATCATAGAATAAATATTTTTGCAGCATGATAAGTAGAAGAGCCAGTTACGGGTCCTAATAAGCCGTAAAAAGAAAATTTGTGGAAAATGGGTAATTTAATAATTTCCTTTTAATTTTTGGATAAATGGAACAAATTAAAACATGTTTTGATTGTGGACATAATTTTATTTATTCTTTAAATGTTAATAGTTAATTAATAAGCAACAATTACCTTAATTATAAGTTCTTACTTTTTATTTGAAATGTTAAAGTTATTAATACAATACTATCATGAAAAACTAAATTATAAGGGAATATTGTGGACTCATTGTCACGTTTAACTAAGCCATGGTCATCTTTTAATCTCAGGTTAATGAATTTCTTGTCCCTTTACCTGAAACGAAGAAAACAGAGATAAATTCACAAAATACCATGTTATGTTATACCTATATTTAAAATTAAAGATGAAGAGACTACAAATATACTTCCTTTTTAAGGCGCGACGTACACTCAATCTGAGCAGGTTGATGCATGATAATATAATATCAACCGTAACGCCACTCATTTTAAGTTCAGGTCAGTGTGGGTACCATCGTGGCGGTTACGTTAAGGTCGAACGCAAAATTCTCGAGATTTCGATGTTTTTATTACTTTTCTTGGCTTTCAAATAAGTGAAAAAAATCCATTCAAAGTAAATAGAAGGTATTAAAATTGCCGATTTTTGTGTGTTGGTTTCAATTCAGCATAAACAAATATTGTGTTTCCGAGAGAATTTGCAATTAATGCAAAATACAGGGTTTACAGGATATTTTTTTCATCAAAGTTTTTGTGATTTTTATGATTCTCTTCAAGGCAATTTAACGCCTTAAGGCGTTAAGTAGCGCCTTAAGTTAATATTCAATTCAAATTCTTGAAATAATGGTTAAAGCTATCACCATGGAAAAAATATATAACATACTTGAAACAATAAAAAACAAATTGTATTGAACAGAATCATTAAAATCACAGAAACTTTGATGAAAAAAAATATCTTGTAAACCCTGTATTTTGCATTAATTGCAAATTCTCTCGGAAACACAATATTTGTTTATGTTGAAACCAACACACAAAAATCGGCCAATTTAACACCTTCAATTTGTATTGAACGGATTTTTTTTTTAACTTATTTGAAAGCCAAGAAAAGTAATAAAAACATCGAAATCTCAAGAATTTTGCGTTCGGCCTTGACGTAACCGCCGCGACGGTACCCACACTGATCTGAACTTAAAATGATTGGCGTTACGGTCGATATTAAATTATCATGCATCAACCTGCTCAGATTGACTGTACTTCCCGCCTTAATATGATTTATGCATTATTAGTTATTGTTTTGTTACATTTATGGTGGATCGTGTCTAAAATGGTGGATCGTGTCTAAAGCTGGCCATACACGTAGTTAAATTGTACACCTCCAAGGGAGGGGCGTGTATGTTCTAATGATGTTGTACAAAAAGCTGAAATATACGTAACGTACTACCTATACCTTTACCTATAGACTGACTCGGTGGCTAAGTGGTTAGCGATCCTGACCTCTGATCCGAAAGTCGTGGGTTCGATCCCCACACAGGGCAAACTTTTCTGTGATGAGCAGAATTATTTGCTCTGAGTCTGGGCGTATTATATGTATATGTATGTATTTAAAAGTATATGTGTATTTATATCAGTTTCTGGTTCCCAAGATACAGGGAATCCTAGTTTGTGACCGTGTGTGATTTGTCCCAGATATTATTATTATTATTATTATTATACCTACATATATCAGTACCTGTCCGACCGAGCATTTATGACTAGAGTCCACTACTGCAAATTCATTTTTAGATAGATTTAAGGCACTATAAAGGGCCTAGGGATTAAAGCCGCATCATAATCAAAAGTAAAAAAAAAACTATTTTCACATAACCGTGCTTTATCCTAGTGTATCCCAAAAAGGATATTGGACATTTCTAAAAGTTTTATTTTATTTTTATTTATTTTTTATTCTTGCATTTGTAGTTGAAAATCTCTATCCCATTCTGTAATAAAATCAAAGTGACCTATTTGGAGGGCAAATTACTGCGCCTCGTGTCGCATGCGCAGCAATTAATAATTAATTACAAACGCTATCTCTCACGTTCTGCTACCCGACGTCATTATATTAGCGGGGTTAAGATAAAATAATGTAGGTAACTACTTTTTTCACATCAAAACAACATTACAATGAGGAAAACACCAAACAAATTAATAATAAATTGATATACAAAGGCAGCTTCAACGCTTAGGGGCCATCAGTAAATTACGTCACACGAATTTTTTGTCCCCCCCCCCCCCCGTCCTTGTCACAGATGGTCACATTTGTGGGACCACCCTCTCCCTGGTGTGACGTCACATATTTTGCAATTTTACGCCCAGAATTGAATAAATGAAAACAGAAATTCCAAAATTATATATTTTTTTATTATTTAGTTTTATACAGTCGTTAGATGTGACGTCACAACGTTTATGACTCCCCCCTGCCCCTTGTCACATAATGTCACACTTCGTTGACCCCCTCCTTCTCCCTTAACGTGTGACGTAATTTATGGATGGTCCCTTATAAGAGCATCCGAAGACGAAAAAGCGTCAAGGGTTTAAGGGTTTCGATATACTAAACCGGACCTTGACCTGGGGTGGACACCCGGGGAGTCCGCGAATACCTTCCTCAGTGTACTATTTCTCATTCTGGTTGTATCAGTGCCTTTAATTTCGCGATCAATACCTATTAAGTACTTGATAGTTTTATACAGTCGTTAGATCATCATAATATTTCTGACTTAAGTGTATGTATGTTTACTTTATTGCATACAAGGAATTATCAAGTGTAGCGTTATAATCTTTTTTATTTTTTTAAGGAGTTTTCATTGGTGACGGTTTAAATGTATTAGGGTCCTTCTGCAATCCCTGAAAAAATTTAACCACGTCTTCTACTCATGAAATTGAACAATTTTCCCCAATGAACCTATACTCAATTTACAAAAAAATTTGGAGTCCTCATACTACTTAACTGATAAACGTAAATCGAAAAACTTTTGCCTTTTTTGCTTTTGCTTTTGCCTTTGGGAAAGTTATTCAGTTTCATGAGTAGAAGCCACTGTTAAATTTTTTCAGGTATTTTAGAAGTACCCTATACGGGTAACAAAATTAGTGTAAGACCCGTTAACTGTGGATTCTAAATCAAATCAAATACTATTTATTGTCTACATACAAATACACATAACACATACAAAACAAAAAGGAAAAAGAAACAAGTAATATATAATCTGGGCGGTCTTATCGCTAAAAGACAACCCGGGGAAACAAGTACTACAATCGATTCTACTCATCGTACTGAACAACTTTGTTCTACGACTTTACTCAAATCGCAAAAAAATTGTTGGACTCTCCATACAAAAATGGCAAAACAGATGATCAATTTGTATGATTTCTTTTTTGTGATTTGAGCAAAGTCGTAGAACAAAAGTTGTTCAGTACGAAGAGTAGAATCCCCAGTTAACGGGTCCTACACCAATTCTGTGGCATCCTGTATATGTATAAATTTACCTTATCCGACGACACCGCCGGTGCCGCCAGAGACGGAGCTGGCACTAGCTGAAGATTTGGAGAACGATTGGGAGGCGCCCAAAGGGATGGCTGCTCCTCCGAGTCCACCCAAGCCGCCGTGGGGCCCGTATCCACCACCAACGCCGCCGCCGCCGCCGCCTCCGTAGCCCAGTCCGCCGTCGTAGTGACGCCTCATGCGGTGTCCTGAGGGTACACACATATACCAATCAACCTATTTTGTATGTTTTATTTTTTATTGACAATGCCCCTTTACAGCAGTTTTAATTTAATTTAATCTTATTTTGATTTTGACATTGCCTCTGTACAGCATGTATATTTTAAGTTTTTCTAGTAACTATTATATATTATTAGCTGTAATAACATTAAGTTTGTACCTATAATGTTTGTTAACACAATACTTATGATTTATCGATATTATTTTAAGACTGATTTAATATTAAGACCTAACCTAGTGTACTTTATGGTCCTAAAGGTTGAAATAAAACAATACAATACAATACAACCAATGGCCTCTGTTGTAACAAACAGACAGACAGACAGACTCGCCCGTAGGCCTGACAGGGAATGTGACACTTTTCCGTCTTGGCAACGACATACGTATACAGGATAGAACTTGTTTAGTACGATGAGTAGGGAGTTAAGGTTCGTCAGTGAAAGTTATTCAGTTTCATTTATAAGAGGTTTTTCAAGTATTTCAGAGGGGCCTTATATAGGGTGAAATTGAAATCGCGGACCAATTAACTATGGCTTCTAGTCATGAAGCTGAACAACTTTCTGAACTAAATTTGGACTTTCCATACAAAGTTTGCTTCTCAAGCTCATCGATTTGTTTGAAGAGTCCTTTTTTGCTCCGACTGTATTTGTTCCTTAGAGAAAGTTGTTCAGTTAAATGAGCGGAAATCACAGTTAAAGTTTGTTCCGCGATTTCAATTTCATTTTGTATAAGGCCCCTCTGAAATACTTGAAAAAACCCCTTATGAATAAAACTGATCAACTTTCACTGAGGAACCTTAACTCCCCCTATAGTTAGAAAGTCTACTCATCGTACTAAACAAGTTGTATTTTCCGAATTTGCTGAAATAACATTTTTATTTCTTTTCGGCTTTTATGACGAAATGATCCTACCCAATTTTCTGTAGAAAGTCCCTCATTAAATGATCTGAGAGAAAGTACACGGATGAGTAACTACACTGAAAAAAATCATGGCTAAATATGTTACAATCTTGCTTGATTGAAAAAAATATGACTGAATCATTCAAGGAAATATGAAAAACAATAATTGACGGTTTCTTGCCACAATAAAGCTGAAATGATTGAACGTTTATCAAATTGAAAGTGCTGAAATTAATCAGTTTACTTTATTCATGTCGAGGCATAGTCAGTTCTATCTTCAACTTATTTAGATCCATCAAGTTGCTTTATTATTACTACACATTACAATTAGTTCATCCAATAAAATATTATAAAATAATGATTAGAACTGATTAAGCCGACAATTACTTATTGGAATGTACTATGTATGCTTGTTTCGTTTCTCAATCAAGAAGGCTTGATTCCCGGAATCAGAAAGCTTTGTGCGCTCGTATATAAACAAGTGACTTGATAATATTAAACATTTTTTGATGTATATTAACAATAATTTTTTTCAGTGTATTATATAATCTTTTCTTTGAATACGTAGTAAAAAGTCGTACAGTTTGATGAGAGAGAACCCCCATTTCATGGGTTCTTCGTCTATTTTTGTTAAACATTGCATTGGCGCCATCAAATGACATCCCATAAAAAATTTCCCATAAAAAATTTCAAAAAAGCATCCGCTTACCTTTATTATCGACCCGTTCATCTCTGTCCCGGTCCCCACCGTAGCCCCCAGCAGTCCCCCGCTCCTTTCCGTCAGACCCTGTATCGTTGCCAAGATCCCCCTTTGGCCCACCAGGGGCAGCCATAGCGGCTACCACCACCACTGCCAGAGCTACCAACACCAAGAATCTTGCCATTGCTTCCAAAATGTTGTTTCTACTGCTTGTTCGATACAAACTGTGGTAAAGGTTCAGTCGAGGCCCAATATAAAGGTAAGAAATCATGTCGAGTCATCCCACCGTGCTAAATGTTTACGCTGAACAGCAAAATTTTCTATTGTCAATTGTTTTTTGGTGTTGGGAGTGCGGTTAGTACAGTCACACAGCATGGACACTACCTGTCCCTCCCTAACTTCACCCTCTGCAGGTAATATACTGTGAGAATCGCTTACCGCAAGCTACACAATAACTATAGGACAAATCACACACGGTCATCTGGCCCCAAATTAGGTTTCCCTGTATTATGGGAACCAGCGACTAATATACATACACATATATACAGATATAATACACCCAGACACAGAGCAAACAAATCTGCTCATCACATAGATATTTGCCCTGGGTGGGGATCGAACCCACGACTCTCGGATCAGTAGTCAGGAGCACTAACCACTGAGACACCGAGTCGGTCAAATAAACATACGACAATAGGTTCTTTGGGAAAAGTTGTTCAGTTTCATGGCTAGAATACCTCATTTAAAAAGTTTCAACTGTTTTGTTACACCTTATACAATAACTTTCCTTCTAGGGAAGTCATGTAAAAGAGGTGAAAGTAGCGTAAATTAATTATTGAGGTAACCGAAGTTACCTACTTCAGAGGATTCTGAAGTTAATATAATAAATAACGCAGTCGTTCGTATAACGCCCACGTTTTTAAACTTAAATTGTAGGAAGAATGTTTCGTATTTTTTGTATTACTTAGAATTATTTAGAAACTGCACACCTATATGTTTTTTGCCGTACAGACAAGAGCACAGTCTTTCACTACAGTTTAGTGTACGTACAGGACAATAAAGACTTTTTAGTCGGATGTACAGGATTTTCCGATTTTACAGGTATTTTCAACGCTTCCATAAACTACAGCGCCTAAAGAATTAAATCATGTAACATTTTAATGGTCTAGACAGTTTTTTGCTATATGTAATTTATGTTTGACTTAATACTTCATAGTGTTTGTAGTCGGCCTTGTAAAAACATAAAGTACTACGCTACGCAGGCTCTTGTTGGATCAAATATTTTGTGGTGTCTGAGTTTTAAGTACTCAGATATTATAATATGCAAAATTAATGATGAACTTAAACTAAATCGATCAGTTATTCGCAGAAATGACACCTAAAAAGCTAAAATATGTTTTTAAATAATCAAACAAGGTTTGCTTATAACAAGCCGACCATTGAGACTATGAAGCTGAAATTTCCTACGAATAGAACATGTTAAGCTGTAAGACTTCCTAGCTATTAAAGAAAAATAAAAAAGAAATGCTTGTTAACAGCTCTGTATTTTACGACTTGTAAAATGAAATTTTATTTTATATTTTCATTATATTTTAATATTGACCTGTAAATTAATATTATGATTTACCAATAAAAGACTATTATGTTACTTCAATATTCGTATTCTAAGAATGGAAATAGTTAATAAAATATTTGAAAAGCCCCTGACAACTTTTTATATGACTAGTAAATAAGAACTAACTTATCTACAAATAAGTTTTATATCGTCGCTTCGCTAGGGGGGGGGGGGAGCTGGGTGCATGTCTGTGCTTATCTGTATTAGGTATGAAAAGAGATGTTATTTTCACTTTAAAAAATCCACACATGACACGGGAACAAGAGGCGACACGCATCAAAGTACAATTTTACCACCGACACGGCTAACTATACAACAATGGTAACCGGAAAATCAGACTTGTTCTTCCAAATCATTGATGAATCACTATTTTTATAGGTACTGGAGTAGATGTACCTATTATGCCGTGGACATTTAGAGGGTTATTCTGAAATTCCTGGGAAAAAAATGCTGTGATATGGATTCTACTCATGAAACTGACTGAAAAAACTTGATACAAATTATCGTTCAACTGGTTCGCATAGACTTTCTATGGGAAGTTCAAATATATTTTTACGGTTTAGGTATCTATAGGTTCCTTGGGTCTTTTCATGAGTAGAAGCCACAGTATTGCTTAGATACTTACTTCAGAAAGATCTATAGGTACAAATATTGTTAAAACGGTTAGTTTTATTAAGCCAACAATAATAATAAGCATTCTGAGAAAAAAACTGTTTCGTAATCTTCATGTTTGTGTATAAAAACGTAGTTACAAAAAGTGTATAGCTATACAGGCTGTTAAAAAAAGTGCGTTTGAAATTTTAAAGGGTTACTCAGAATCAAGTATAGAATCCAGAAAAAATATTGAAAAAATCCGCTCTTCAAAATTTTTTTTCAGTTTTCCATACAAATTCTTGATTCACTATTCAGATTTAGTATGAAAATCTGAAAAAAAAGTTTGACAAGCGCATTTGTTCAATATTTTTCCTGTATTCTATATTCTGTGATTCTGAGTAACCCCTTAAAATTTCAAACGCACTTTTTTTAAACACCCTGTATAGTCTACTCTGTGATACGAGTCGGTCCAGTTTTATCGTTTGGAACTACCTAATGGTAAGTAATAACATTACTTCGTTATTAGCTCAGTATTATTAATTATTAATCATACTGATTATTTGATTAATTATTAATAATACTGAGGGGGGGCCTTTGTCCAGCAGTGGACGTCTTTCGGCTGATAATGATGAATAATCGCTCCGCTAACACTTCCCGAAACGTCGAGTGTCAAGTTCCGAGTGGTAGGAACTTTGTCCTCGGTAGAAAAAAAAGACGATTTAAAAGTATGTGTAAAGCATCTACGTAGGAACTGGGTGTTCCCACTCTTCGGAGGAAAAGGGTGGTACCTCCGCCAGGCGAGGCAGTATGCCTGGGGACCGGCCGACCGTTGACGGTTGGGGAAGTCGTATAAGAAACTTTCGATGCGATAGATATAAAAAAGATTTAGACTTTTAGACTTTTAATGATTAAAATTCTGAAACATTCCTCCTATTGTAATAGCTATTTACAGATTTCTGTAAATCAAAAAGTAACACATCGAACGATAAAGCTTGTAAATCGCTCTTAAGATCTTATACATACATATATACAAAGTCATGAAACTATACAACTTTCTTTGAACTTGTAAAACGATACTTCCATTATTTTTTTGTTGAACTTCCCCAAATTGATATCGAAAAAAAAGCTATTTGACCAAAGGTTTCTTCGGAAAAATTGTTTACTATTTTTCATGAGTAAGTAAGTAAATTCAAACTTATTTCAAGTAATTTTGTTGTTCAACGCCACCCTATGAACCTAGTTATATTAACATTAAAGGATATAAAATAAAAAATAAAATGCAAGTGAATTCGCATTAATAATGTTTTATTTACAAATATTTAAAAAATATGTAACCACTGTCACATTAAAAATTCTATTGGTACCATCCTGGTACATACAGGTTTATTATGTTCAAAAGACGGACATTATTGCATGCTTCCCAAGTTTTTGACAAAAACCTAACAAAAGTAAGTTTTTTTTTGTAACCACACTCAAATTTAAATACTGAATAATAATAAAAAGTTAAATTGCACATGCCTGGCAATAGGAAATTTCTCTAAACATATTACCTACATTTTTCATTACGCTGTTATAGTCTAAAATTATATCATTTTATTATAAAATATTTATAAAATTATGCTTACGTGGCACTTATAAAACAACTATTAACTCTAACATCCAGAGGTATTATTCATTTAAAACTAACACATAGACTAGTAGATTGTGTTCCTCTATTACATTATTGATTTTATTTTATTATTATTATAACCCTAATTTTATTTTTTAGCCTAGCAGAAATTACATTAACAAATAACAAAATTATTTAGAACTAACACTGAGACGTAAAGAGACGTAAATTAGAGCTAGTATTAAAAACAAACGCTAAAATTCAAGTCGTCCTATATTCATACTATTGACCTTAAACAGCTTCTGTTTGCGCAGATCCGTTTCTCCAGAACAGAGCCAGCAATTCCTTAGCTGTCTGTGATGATTTCACTAACTAATAAAATTGAACAACTCTAATACAAAACGAAAAAAATACAGTTTTTACTGAGTTATTTCATTGAAACTAGATAAATGCTGAATAACAGCTTCTCATATCGTCCCTCGCACGACTAACTCTCCTATCTTATTTTTCTCAAGTTCTTAAAACAACGCCATTTCAATTAGAAAAAGCCCAAACTCAAATCATCAAAAATTTGAGATAGGAGAGTTAGTCGTGGGAGAAACGGTATAACCAATAACTAAAAAATAATATTTATACTGAACCGATTTTACGCCAAGAACCCATAGTATCCCCGCTACTTGAGCAGTATTCATTTTCTTATAAAATGACAATTCCAAATTGCAAGTAAAATTCGATGTAATTTGCGCAACTGGTTAGCTATTAGTCTACTACGAAGATTAACATACTGACCGATTCAGCAATATACAACGAATTGTGCTTTTGAAACGCCTTGCTCCACACTAGGGGGACAAGTCTTTTAGCTAATTAAAGTTTAATCATTGCACTCATTAATGCACCACGATAGAAATCATAATGTTATTATCTGTGTCTTACATATCGTTGTAACTTCGATTTATTGCGATTCTGAGTACTTAAAATAATCGGTAAAAGTATTATTCTTACTATCTTACTATTTATTATTATTACTATACAGGGTGTTACAAAAAGTGCGTCTTAAATTTTAAGGGGTCACTCAGAATCAAGTAAAGAATACAGGAAAAATCCGATCTACAATTTTTTTCAGTTTTCCATACTAAATACGACGCTGAAATCCCGCCGTATCAGAGAAGACCTCATCGAGACATACAAAACCCTGACCAACAAATATGACTGCAAATAACTGTCACATATTTTTAACACCAGCAGCATCCATCGAGCTAGACACCCTAACAGTATGAGATTGGCCCATACCCGCTCATAAACTAATGTGGGACATCACACACTAAACAACAGAATCGTAAAAATATGGAACAAGTTACCTCAAGACGTGGTTGATGCCCCCGCCGTAAATAGTTTCAAAAACAGACTGGACAAATGGTGCAAAGACAATCCAATTTAGTGTATCCTCAAAGTGAACTTGAATGGACTATCATATAACACCAACACAGATATAGGCATATCAGCTATTAGCTGCTCTCCTATTACTAAATAATAATAATAATAATAATAATAATAATAATAATAATAAATGTGAATAGTGAATCAAGAATTTATATGGGAAATTGAAAAAAATAATTGTAGATCGGATTTTTTAATATGTTTTCCTGACTATACTTGAGTCTGAGTAACCTCTTCAAATTTCTAACGCACTTTTTTAACACACCGTATATCAGTCAGGAAATCAAAATTACACCATCGTTTAGTGAAAAAATAATAATATAGGTAAATAAATCGTCAATATTACTACAATATACAGTACCACACTTTTAGGAGTCAAACTAATTTATGTACAAACATTGCAAAATATGCAATAATAATATTAATAATGTAGACATAATAATATTAATGATGTAACGTATTTGCTGCTTAAACCTACACATGTATATTTATTATTCTATTAATTTGTTTAAAAGTAAATCAATAAAACATGACCTATCACAGCACAGATCTAAAAAAACATCAAATAATAATATTATTATTTTCTTGCATAAACAGAGGTCATTTAATATGTAAAATCTTGAAATCTTAAACTCAAAATTCATCAGCTTAAAAAACTTTGACAACATTTAACTTTCGCTTGTAAAGCAGTGTAGAAAATTGCTTAATATTGATTAACATGTTTAATCCCGGTATAGAACAAAAAAAAGAAATTTCCCGTACTTTAAAATAGCTTAATATATGTTTAATTAAGTTTAATACTATTTACGATTTTAGTATACAATTCATGTAATATTTACAAAATGTTGTAAAAAAAATCTTGCTCTAACCTAAACGTAAATGTCTAATCACTAGCCATGTAAATAGTGACAATAATTAAAAATTCTGATATTATCACCATCAAAATTATACTCAGTCCAGATTGTGTGATTGTTATTTTTTATAATACACTTAAAATATACAAATAATGACTATTTTCCATTTTGTTTAAAATATTATTTTTAAAGTTTGTGATGTTAAAAAAAATCAGACAACGCAACTTATTCATAAATACAGGTTGACTTTTCATTCGCCGACTGAACAACTTTCCCTGAGGAACTTATATAACTGAAGCAACAAAAAATGTATAAAGAGTCAAAAAAAGAAGTCTTGTGGGAGCTGTTCAGTTTTTTGAGTAGCAATCTACCATTTACCGTCACCTGTATACACATTACAACATAAGTATGCATTTCAGATTAATCTGAAAATATTAATATTTCGTATGACTGATACAAAAATTATTATGTCATTTGGTATCACTATTTATATTTCAATGCAGTTATACAATTTTATATAATGTATAGTTTACAAAATTGAGCAGACATTTTTGCTTACTTCATTAACCATTTGTAAAAAAGAAACATTATTTTTATTTTCACTGGTCATCCCAACCAAGGGTAATTTTTGTCTACATACAAAATTCATAACGGGAATCGTCTATCTGTGGTTTAGTCAATGTTTCATATTGTAGTATTCGCCACTTTACGCAAACGTGGCCAAGTGAATCAAGCTCCCATACCATAGATATTAAATATATATTTTTATTTGCATCACATTTTCTTTTTTCTTTTTATTTTCGGACGCCATAAAGATGCCATAAAGTCATAAAAATATGACGTTTTTCCACTTTGGGGTACTTCTTACAAACAGATACCAAGTCAAAGATATTTTTCTGCATTTCTGTAGTATTTGTGCCCGACTTTAGAGTTGATAATCATCTAAATGCCTAACTGTTTTTAGATTGAGTCAAATCTTGTGTGGTATACTTTAGAATACAACCCTATATCAACCACGTCATTCTTATTTGAAATAGTCACCAATAGAGCGCGATATAGACAAATAAAAAAAGTATTAAATTTTCTTTGACAGCTCTCAGAAAGGCGACTATTAGATTTTCTTTGACACCTCTCAGAAATGCGACTATTAAATCTTATTTGACATCCCTCAGAAATGTGACTCGTAAGCGACCAATGGTGTCGACTTACTCGTGTGACGTCAGAGCTGCGTGTCGGTGGGTGGAGCGGTGGGCGGGGCCAGAGGGGTGGCGTCGGCCTGCGCCGGCGCATCGTTCGGGTTCATGTCGATGCGACTCGCCGCGCGCCATACAAGCAGGTCCATTATGAACGCTAAGAACATTAGGAAAGCGGATAGACCTGTAACAAAGAGGGTAGTGGTTATTTTCTAGCGTATACAAATAACCTACTACAGCACTAGCACAGACATGCACCCCGCTCCCCCCCCGGAGCGACGATATAAAACTTCTTTGAGCACAAGCTTCAGTTAAGACTATTTATTTATTTTTTTCTATAGGGTCTTGTTTCTTCTTCATTATTTATCGCGTGGCAAGACAAAGTCGGTGTTGCCTCGTCGCACTTACCATAAACCTACGGACTCCTACGGACGCGTGCAACGCGTCCGTCATACATATCTAGTAATCAGATGTGCATGTTTCCTCGCGATGTTTTTAAAATATAGGATGATACTAGAAATACTATATAATATAGCCAGCCGACGCAATTCGACTTCATCATTGTCATCTGCCAAAAGCCGTCCACTGCTGAATAAAAGCCACGCCGACCATTCTTGTGTTGCCCGCATCAAGCGGCTTCCTGCGACCTTCACCAACCGCCTCCGTAGCCCAGTGGCTTGTCCACTCGCTTCACATCAGGAGGTCGCGGGTTCGATTCCCGGCGGAGTCCAACTTTGTAGGACTCGGTTTGGTTGATGGTAGGGCATTTTCGAGCCCGCCTGGTTAGCTACCACCGTTTTATCTAAGTCTTCCCGCTAAACATCAATGTTAACAGCATTGATGTGTTCCGGCATGAAGATAAGATAGCCAGTTCCCCATTGCGTTGGGGAATCTTGGTAAGCCCGCTTCCATCTTCGGCATCATCATCACTTACCATCAGGTGAAATGATGCCAAGGGCTTACCAATTGAGGGTAAAAAAAAAGTCGTCGGTCTACCGAGTGGGACGCCTGCTTACTCAACTTTTTAACAACCCATATCGTCCCCACCATAGGGAACGGGTCTCTTCCCCCTACCTCGCGAAGGTTAGGCCATCCTCCACACACGGGGGCCAAGTCCGGATTGGCGGGCTAGTGACCAACCCCAGTGTCAGAAGTTTTCAAGCCGCCTATAAAGCCTCCGATATGTTATCATGGCAACTTACCTAAGAAGAAATGCCGCAAGTTGTCGTTGTCGTACGAGGCACAGGCGCCGGTAATCCCGCAGGCCACGTCCCGAAGCCGACACGCCGCGTCTATGGCCGCCCCGAAGATGATGGGGCACGGCACGTTCCCGAACACGCCTATGGCGAACTGTATCACGCCCATCGCCATTGCTTTGTCTGGGGAAGAAGAAAAAGAAAAAAAGGTTAATTCTTACTTTATCATCATCCTCACCATCATCAGCGAAAAGGTGTCCACTGCTGAGCAAAAGCCTTCCAAAGATTTTCACGACGACCGGTCTTGAGTTGCCCGCATTCTTCACCAGGTCATCGGTCCACCGAATGGGAGGCCTGCCTACACTACGTCTTCCGGTGCGCGATACCTTTAATGCCCCAACGGCTTTCTATTCTACGAGCTGTGTGCCTCGCCCACTGCCACTTCAGTTTAGTGAGTTGTGAGCTACGTCAGTTACTTTAGTTCTCCTACGTATTTCCTCATTTCTGATTCGATCACGTAGGGAAACTCCGACCATGACCCGCTCTATTGCCCTTTGGACGGCCTTGAGCCATCTTATGAGGCCCACAGTAAGCGACCACGTCCCGGTTTCAAAAGTCATACATTTTCTTTCAATAAATATGAAAGCACGTAAAACAATTGCTATTTTGGACAAGAGGACATAATCTTATTATCTTACCGTGCTTATGAGTGCATCTTATAATCAGCAACACCGCCCCGACCTCCCCCGAGGCGTGAATGAACATGATCGTAGCGAATATCGCAATAAACGCGTATATCTGCTTGCAGGCGCCACCGCACTCGCCCGTCAGAGCGAATCCGTTCTCTAGAGTGCTGTTTGGCCATTGCAGGAGGTCGTAACGCTCGATACTGGAAAGGAAATAATATAGGTTATGAATTATATGGATGTTTTATTATAAATCATGGTCATTGTGATTCTCATTCTCCTCCTCCTTCAAATAGGCTAGGTTATCACAAGGTATGTCAATACTGGAAAGGGAAATAATTTAAGTTGTGAGTAACTTAACTGTTTTAATTCATAGTAATTGTGAAGCCTTAAAACAGGCTAGGTAAACTACAAGGTATGCCATGCACAGATCATATATGACAACTTAAGGAAGAATGTTGATATACTTATTTGTAAAAAGTCATAAGTTGTTTTAATTTGCATTATGTGTAATCTCGGTAATTGTACATTATACTTATAATAAGTTAGGTTATTTATAAGGTATACCATGAATAGGTCGTAAATGACCACTTAAGGAGAGGATGTTCACAAACTTATTTGTAACAAGTCATGATATAAGTTGTTTTAATTTACTTTGGGTGTAATCGAGGTAATTTTGCATTAGTCTTAAAATAGGCTAGGTAATGTAGGTCATATTATATGACTACTTAAGGAGGAATGTTGTCAAACTTATTGGTTAATTGCCAAAGAGGGTATTAATAATATGCGTTTTTTTTAAATTGTGTAACGTGACAAAAGGCTGAGAGCCTATCTGGAGGAAAGTAACTAACCCTGCTTAAAATCCAGAACGGTTATCAGTGCCTGCTGATGAGATATTAGATGGAATGCTTCTTATGTCGGTGATTGCGCTGGCTTTTTCGCCTTATTATTATTCGTATTCCCCAAGAGGAATCTTGTAAGGAGCATTTTCGTAGGCTTAATATTTTGACCGTACCTTGCCTTTATATCCTAGTCCTTTTAACGGACTTGGTTAAATGGCCTGGAAAATATGAAACTTCAGAGGATAGAGAAAATATTTTAGCGACACGTAGATGTGATGTTCCTCATTCAATAATTCCAAAACTGAGGGAAGTAACTCACTGTACCAGACATCAGGCGGTGAAGATGTTCAATTGTCTGCCATCCGACTTAAAAACGATAAATAATTTTAACGAATTCCAAAAACATTTAAAGCGCTTCTTGTTGGAGAGGTGTTACTACAGTATTGATGAGTTTTGCAAGTAGTTTTTATGCGTTTTTTGTAATAATCTTAAGACCTTACTGTTATTGTTATATTTTGTAATTCCTTGTCGATATAATATTATCTAATTCCTACACAATGTATTTTGTTAATGGAATAAATAAACTTGAAACTTGAAACTTACCCGCCAGAATACAGGGCGCTATTTGGCGGCAAGTATACAGCGAGCAATGGTACCCATCCAGTCGAACCTTGCACGATAAAGTCCTACTGCTAGTGCGTGAAGTATATACACCTATAGAACAGCATCGCGACTGACTCACTAACTGTTAGACAATGCAGTCTATTCCACTGAAGATAGACAATCTACAAGACATTATTCATAGGTCATATACGTATGAAAACTTAAGGCGGAATGCTGGCAACCTTGTGACAGATATGGACAGCAAAACGTTGTTCCTACGCTCGGTCGCCTCTATATGCATTGCGCAATTAGTATACGATTTATATGAGTGTATGCGTCCCCTTTTCACTTCTGTGCCCACTGCACGCCCCGAGTACAACAACAATACGTTTTATATGAGAGCATGCGTCCCCCCTCCCACCACCTCTCCCGCGTCTGTGCAGTGCGGCTGCCTTTATAATAGCTCCTCTACACGATGGGCCATCATGGGCGAGCAAGGACAGAGCTATAGGTTAGAAAAGGACGTATTTACATCGTTACTCTTCTTTCATATAGCTTTATCTCTCTTGCTCGCCCATGATGGCCCATCGTGTAGAGGAGCTATAACCACAAAATACATACAGAAGGTCCGCTTAATACACTCACTAAAATCCTAAGCATATACATGCTAATAGACGTATATGTCGTTCTAGGCAAGTTCACGATACTGTGCGATCGTGACCTTGCTTCGAACGACCGTATACTTCTATAAGCATGTATATGCTTACGATTTTAGTGGTTTGTATTGAGCGGACCTTCTGTGTCTATTTTGTGCTATAACCTAGTACAACAATATAGCCTCACGCGTGCATCGCTTTCTCCCCACGCAAAGCAGGTTCGACGCAGGAGCAGTTGTAGTAGAGCCACGTGCTGTTGTCCAGCCGCGCGGCGCCCGCGCACCCCGCCTGGCACGGCGACAGGTACGTGTACGAGTCCTGCCGAGGGCAATTTTTATGTTATTTTATTTGGTACATAAATTAGGTTAAGATGATAACAAGACCAGTAATACATAGTATTGGCCAAAGATCTTACGGCTAATCCAAACATATGAATGAGCACAGCATGAAATGAAATTGTTGTGAGTTGGACAGTTATTTCATAGGTAAGTTTTTTTTTCAAGTCTATTCTATTATTACATTGACTGAGTTACTTTCCGGCCTCTGGACGTTCTACAACAAACCATATACAGGTGAAATTGATATAGCGGACCAAATTTAAACTGTGACTTCTTGTCATGACACTGAACAACTTTCTCTAAGAAACCAATTCAATTGGAGCAAAAATAATTTGGACTTTCCATCAGAAAGTTGTTCGGAAATTGTTCGGAACAGAAACCACAGTTTAAATTTGGTCCTGGGAGAGATAGGTGATTCCCGGGCATTTTTGAGGGATTTGAGTAAATAAAATTTGCTGTAAAAAGTTACCTGTCCGCAAACTGGGCTGTAGGGCGCACCACTGCAATGGCAGTCGGAACTGCATTGCAAGCTGTTGTTGAAATCGGTGTTGAGCATTCTATAATTCTCCTCCGGGCAGTTGACGAATATCAGCAGAATCATTCCTGGAAACGGGCACTTTGTTTAACCATTGACTTTTTTCATATATTTCCCTGCATACCTTCCAGGGGTCTGATGTAGGGTATATAAGAAGGGACTGTTGTATTTAGCCAAATATCGCCAAGATTTACATGTGTAATCCTTATCGAGTTAAACTGAAAAAGTTACTGCATAGGAATACAGATACATATGTATATGTAACATGCTAATGTGTTGAAAGTATGTCTTTATTTTTGTGTTATAAAATCCTTTACTATATGGACCACAATTAAGTCCAGCGCATATTTTAAAATTTCGTTTTTAAATCAACGAAATAATTTTAGAGTGATGACGGCACTACTGTTCTCTTTTTAAGACCTACTGATCTGACGATAAAGTAATTTCACATATGATGTTGTCCAAGTCAGTCGGAAAACCAAATCATTACAATCGGTATAATTAAGAGCCCGTGCATCTTCAACCTTCCAGCAATTTTCAAAGGCCTTACCAGCGCTGTATATGGCGGCGGTGGCAGCGGTCCAAGCAGCCACCTGCCGCGCCGTCGGCACCAGCTTCAAGATGATCACGCCAGACACGATGATGCCCAGCCCCATCACCAGGATGCCGCCCAGACCTGGAATCAATTAGAAACATATTTAGTTAGGACAACAATCCTGATGGTGGAGCAGATATTTAACTGGACTGGCTGGATGGAAATGGATAGGAATAATATTGCATACATACCTATATTTTAGAATTTATAAGAACTTTTCACCAGGTAGAAAAACAATTGCGAAATTCTCAGTTATACATAAAACCAACAGATTTAAAATAAAGGTAAAAGCTACCAGGTTACCAAATGAATTCTGAAGGATTATGAAATCTATTGTAATTATTTCTAAAGCTCCAAAAAAACCATCAACACTCATGAGGACCTGACAAAGCCGAGGATATGGCTGAGTTCTGATCTAGCAAAACTTAATGCCAAAGGATCAAATCGCTACATCTATTTGGATCAAAAGAAAACCGAATTCTTATAAGGTCCAATGACATAAATATTGCTCAACTAGCGCTATGGGTGTTGACAGTTGCTGGCAGTAAACAGAGGCGGACTAGCAGTCTTGGCCGCCAAAGGCTTTTTTTTACGCAAATTGGCAATGGGTTTTTTGGGGAAAGTTGTTTAGTTTCATGAGTCATCTATACAGGGGGTAACAAAAAGGTCTGGTGATACTTCAAGGTGGGCTTCTACTCATTAAACTGAACTACTTTTGGTCTACAACTTTGTTAAAATCGCAAAAAAAATTTGAAGTTTTCATACAAATCGATCAGCTGGTGAGCCAAGTTTGTATGAAAAGTCCAAAATTTTTTTTGCGATTTTAACAAAGTTGTAGACCAAAAGTTGTTCAGTTTAATGAGTAGAAGCCCACCTTGAAGTATCACCAGACCTTTTTGTTACACCCTGTATTTAATTTTTCGACGATATATTATATCGTCGAAAAACTCTAGGTTAGGTTACTGATGTAAAGGAGATCGTTGACTCTGTTTACGTGACTTCACCTCCCTGAAAATCCGATGACAATGATTGCTTAGTGCAAGGCACGCAACACAGGCATTCACACGTGTACAGACGTCATATTTTATATGTAGTAACAGGTGATTGTAACGCGATTTTTGTGATGGATAACACTATCACTTATCATCATCAAACTAAAGCCTTACTTCTTTAAACTTGTTATCAAGACGTTAACAATAGTACCTCACCCGAGACAAGGTTGGCGTCGTGGGTGGGCAGCCGGAACTGCTTCTCCAGATACTTGGGCAGGAAGCTGTACACTCCGCTGATGGGCATCAGGTGAAGCACTGAGCTGGCCGTGCGCCACATCAGGATGTCGTTCGTGAGCTGCCGTTTGATTGTCGCGAAGAAATCTGCCAGGGGAACAATGGGTGTTAATGTTAAATACCAGAGGAATTCATTGTCGAATAATGTTGAATAACAATAAACAAAATTTGAAATATTCAGATTAGGTAGCAGTGTACACTTTTTGAAGCTTATTCTTTAACGAGGTTTTTTATCTTGTTGATATGGTTAAGGGTCCTAGGAACTCGTATAACCACCACTTCGAGCTAAAATGTACAATTGTCAAAAAAGGGAGAAACAAAATGCATTTAACCTAAATTGGCCTTCCTTGTTGGTATTTTATTTATTTGGTAAAGGTATTTTGAAGGAACCTATTTTTGCAAAATTCACTAACTCTCGTAAGCATCATCATCAAAGAGTTTATTTTTACAAAGAGATCGAACTGTTTCCTGAAATAAAAACTCGACCAACCTTTGAATAGAGGCTCTTTCTTCTCCTTGCTCTTCTTGGGTGGCGGCGGCGCAGCCTCCTGCTTGATCTGTCGCGGGAAGCAGAACATCAGGCTTGACAGGACCACCACGAAGCCCGCTATAAAAACCATGCCTGGAATACAGATAGGCAATGTTAC
Organism: Coleophora deauratella; assembly: GCA_958295455.1. Lineage (NCBI taxonomy): Eukaryota > Metazoa > Arthropoda > Insecta > Lepidoptera > Coleophoridae > Coleophora > Coleophora deauratella. Next base: position 17,552,495 of record OY282392.1, on the reverse strand, counting down.
AGAAGGAGTAAAAACAGTATAAATATAGGCTGGTATTGTCGACGTTGAATTTTGAGATGTGAAGCAAGATGAAGCCCGTTCACGCTGCACGAAATATACTTTTCCAACTTCAGAATATTTTTTTAATTTACTAGACACCATGACCCAGCAGTTGGAATCATAGCACAGATGGTATAATACATAGTTACACTATGACCATACCATTCTTTTTTTTTTTTTTTTATGTGATAGGTGGCAAACGAGCAGACGGATCACCTGATGGTAAGCGATTACCGCCGCCCATGGACACCCGCAATACCGGAGGAGTCACAAGTGCGTTGCCGACCTTTGAAATGGGATGGGGGACATTGACATTAAATGAATTGGATAGGTTGTTAATCATGGCATTTCTGATTATTTCACTAGTTCTGAATATAAACCTTCTCTAGTGACATCATATCGTCGATCGAATCACGAAGGAGCGTATCCAACAAATTCTTGATCTTGAGTTAGGTATACATATTAAAGGTAAACTTAAAAACTGTAAAGTTGTAAAAAATTACTTACGGCCCTTCGTGATTCGACGGACGATATAACGATAGCGCCACGTGAGATGAAGTACAATCAAATCAAATAACACAAAGTTATCGACGAAAAGTCATAAATTAACTTACAAACTACTCCAAAAGAACACGGTATAATACCACCTATGTACTGCCTACAAATAGCAACAATAAAAATTATTCTGATTCTGAATCGGTATTTGAAGAATTTCTCCCTTTTTTTGAAGCCGATAAAGAACCAATCTGACTAGCATCGGCAACTAAACACTTTCTACCGTGGCAACGGCAGACAACGCTTCGACCTCGAAAATGCAAAAATAACCTCTGGAAATGATTTATTGAGCCAAGAACATACGAATGCAAACAGTATTAAATCAATTGATAGAAACTTTCCACTCGTTTTTGATCATCGTGACGAAGGAAATGTTTAGTTTTGTTAAATGAAGAAAGAAAAAGATGCTTTTAAGGAATACATTCATAGAAAAATATATCTTGTCTCTGATACATTCTACCAGCTTCTTAAAAGATTAATAAGAGGCATTTTTTTCACTTCTGGGAAGCTTCAGTAAAAAGTACTTATATTTTTATGTTCTTGATGAACAAGTTAGTAGCTGTATCATTTGGCCGATTCAACCCTCAATTCACAACACTACGATAAAATTAAAAGCAAACGTTGGTTTCTCGATTCGCAACAGTAAGTGTCGAAACGCCAAACACATTTAGATTATTTTTGCAAACAGAATTTCAGGTTATGAAGTATCTAAATAATGAATCAAAGACCAAAGTATGCTAACTAGAAAGCAAAACAAGTCTGGCGCCCAGTTTCTTGACCACTCGTAACTCAAGTAAAGTTGATATTGAATGATAAAATTTTATTTTCGTAAAAGTAATAAGGTTGTAGAGCCTTGACGCTGAATTTTAAGGTTTAATGTACCATGAGGTTTATGGTAGAAAAATACTGTGATTTTCTAAAACATCTAAAAATAGTGAACTCATACAATTAATTAGATCCAAACAGAGAACATTTGCGCTGTTACAAGGTCAGCCGGTCGGTGGTGAGTCAAGGGCGTTCGCGAGACGTCAGCCGCTACGTAAGTACACCTACGATACTATAACATAACACCAACATAATGATACCAGCATTCAATACCCATAAAGTTTCATCTACCTACCAAAGAGAAATTGAAGCAGACGATGATAATGATATTAACGACATGGAAGCTGAGAAGGAAGGTCACTCTACCGAACCGGTTGAAAAGTAAAAATGAGAACATGTCGCGTGTCCACCCACTAAATCCTCATTACGGACACCGAATTGTTTCGCAGCCTTGGCCGTGACCGGCGATAGAGCGCGTATTTTAGTCGCGGCGACGAAGCCGGTCGCTGTAATGCGTTATGTAATGTCTCGTGCGCCCGCGCAGGGGCTTCGTGACGACGTGGAAAAGCGAAAGCAGAGTGGAACCCGCGACGCGGTCGCAATCGCTACAAGCGACCCAACTTTTAACAATCCAATCGAAAAACCCAATAGTGATATACTGCATAAAACCACAGACGCACACGTTCACACAAAGAATCGAGAAAGAGCTCAACAAAAAGTTGTAACAAAAACGCCGAGCAAAAACTAACCGTACAAAAAAAAACAAGCCAAAGTTCATGTCTGCCAACCAAATTATGCAGCGCAAAACAAAAAAAAATCATTTCGCTGCAAAATCGCACAATCCTTTCTGAGAAATAATAATAAATTAAAGTTGGGACGTAAATACTTCGATTAAGGACTGCATGCAATGCGATCCTGTAATTGATAGCCACAAAAAGATTATAAAGAGACGCGACAGTAAATAACAATAAGGACAGTAAAACGATGACAAACACGCCAACTAAGCTAAGTAGCAAAAGTAGCAACAATAAATATTCATTTTATTGAATACACACAAATAGAGAGTAGATAGAAGAAATAATATACTTATATCATTAGACTAGAAACACTGGCAACCTACCAAAATACTTACTATTGAATGAAATAGTTTAGATACTACAAGGCCATTGAGTCTTTTGATTGTGAGAAATGTAATTTATTTAACTAACAAAGATACATACAATAGAAGAAAAACTTCACTTGGCGTTCTTACTAATTGCAAGGTATAAGAAAAATAAGTGATACTTGGAAGAGTAGAACTTTATAATGCGTCTTCAATAAATAATAGCACGAGACAAAAAGAACGTTGGAAGACTCATTATCATTCCACAATTCATTCATGAACTTATGTCAGAACAATAAGGAAATACTAGGAAATCGCTGCGTATTTGCGAATTCCCTTATTGACAGTCGACTCACACGCACGACAGTTCAGTGAGACAAATTATGTGCGGTCACAAGATGAAATGTCAAAGGATTTTGCACCTTAGCCTTTCCTCTGAGAACAGTTGGGCAATTTGTGCATCGTTAGGTTGGTATCGACAAATGTGATTGGTACTAAAGTCACGTGCGCGCTTTCTTCGTAGATTTTGCGCGCAAATCTGCGTGCGCGTGTGGCGATGCCAGGGCTATGGTAACGGTTGTTGGCAGTTCCGCGATGGAATGCTAAACTATGCTCTTTACTATCGACGCTAGCAGGATTGAAGAATACATTGTAGCTCCATAAACACACGGTTTTCATTCCAACATTGTGTATTTGCATCCCGGGATAATAAATCTTCTAAAACTCAAAATATTACCCTACTGCGGAAAATGACGACTAGCATCATCTATACGCAATTTCAAGTACTCGTAACTATGTTACTTACATAAGGCACAACAACTCAATAAAACAGTACCGTGATTGCCTCACTGACTAATAGACAATGCACAATTGCACAGCCTAAACCATTGAATATAAAAGAAGAAAAAATTGAAAGTTGCAAATTGAGTTCCTTACAATATGTAAAGAAGCAATATCAGAGGATTTTACAATATAGATTCAATTCAATTTAATTATTCTCTTCAAACAATGTTACAAAGCTATTACAGGCAGAGAGTTTAGCACATGTTCAGCATATTTCGTCAGCACGTGGCATGCGAACATGAAAATTCAAACAAGCAACTTAATAATCAAATTTATAAACAGTGCAATTATTGCAGTACGAGTTGCAAAAGAATATCAGATATTATCCCTGTGGGTCACCCTCCAAGAGGTTGAAATGGTGTGTCAAAGGTTACATGGAAAATTTTATTTCCTCAAAGTTTCGAAAAGCTGTTCTATGTTGTATCTAAAATATTGTATGATGATGATTGGTGACATACGTAATCTGATAAAATTAAGCAGCTAAAAAACTGAACTTACCAAGCCACCACGCTCCGACCCATCTAGGATCACTAGACTCGTATCCAGGGTCTGATAAGGGGTCCACGTAGACTCTTGTGCATAGAGCACCCAGGAGGAAGCCCAGCGCTGGCCCAATCACTCTGATGCCGATGGTTATTGCTGTTGACAAAGAGAAGTACTGTTGAAAACATGAAATTATAAAATCCAATTACTATCCAATTTATATGGGGTCCTTCTGAAATGCCTGAAAATATTTTAACCGCATGACTTGTGTAAACTTTAAGCTAAGAACCTATACACAATTCAGATTCAGGTGGTCATATATGCTGACATTATCTATGGCTTGGTTGACCATCCAATTTTGTTATTATTTTAACAACCCCCCAATAAACATTATCTTAAACGATGTCATTATGCAATATGCAGGTCGACTTTTTATTCGCCGATAAGCGCTAAAGTTACTATACAGACTGTAAATAGTTTTTTTTTCCCTAGAAATACGTACTTACTACCAAAGACCACTTAACTACTTATGTTTACGAGAGAATACAAGATTTTCACCTGATCTTTAATAACGCATCTAATTTTACGGTATATGCTCTTGCAGAACATCGAACGGGATCAGTTAACGTTAAATGATTGATGTAATCCGTCTCAAGAGAATTAATTGTAATGTTTAAAAACACGCTAAGGATGATACTCGTATTATTGGCAATCACTGCGACTCGACTGGTGATTAAAATATTGGAGTAAATATCGGTTTGCAACCGGAATATAAAATATTGTTTTAATTGAATATAAAGAAAAAACCGAAGAAACCTGAAGCCGAGGACATAGAAATGGGTTTTTGCCTGGGCATTTTTGAGTACCTGAATGCCCAGTTAACGTCCATTTACGCCCAATAAATACCCAATTTATATGGCGTAAATGGACGATTATTGAGCATTTACTCCAAATGCCCAAAAAACCCATCTCTACGAGGACATAAATGCATGGGGAAGGATTGTTAACATCTCAACGACGGTACTTCAAGATAGACATGACCATCAGAAATGAAAGACACGACTGGATTGAATTAAGGGAGAAATAGTTGAAAAAGAAAACTAGAAAAATACAGACTACTGATAAAGGTGGCGTAAATATCACTTGAGCCGGCCCACAGAAGTCTGCGTACTTTATGAAGCCAACTATCGTAGTTTCTAAATAAAAGACTTCCTTAACATTACAGTGACTTATACATAGCAAAGCAGGAAATAGAAGCAAATAAAGAATAATCGTTTCAAAACTTCTAAGGGTGTCCAAGTCCGTTAAATCTAAAACTATCCACCTATACCTCAAATGTTAAAAAACTTATCAACGTAACTTGTATAGTCTTGTCGATAAACCCTGTTAAGAAAATTGTGTAACTTGTGTAATATTACGCCTTGCCGCCAAACATCAATGTTAACCAAGTTTTGTTATGTTCCAGCACGGACATTTTTAGGGATTAGAAAATCAGTTACTCATTGGGTTAAGGAATCATCGGCATTATCGTGATTTATAATCATATAAATGATAAAAGGTTTAAAGTACCAATTGTAATCTAAAAATAAGTAATACCTAAAAATGAAAATAGTTCATACTAGTACTCCGGAAACAGGTAAACTTTAAACACCGAAGTGATGGAATATAATGAGTACCATTGAGAAGGCATAGCTAATGAATTTCAAGGAAACATCAATACAATTTGACTGTGCAGATAATTACGTACTAAATATTAATGGGAGCAATCATTGGTCATTATGCAAATTTTCCAGAAGCGGCTGCGTGGAGCATACCGTGAAGACTTTAAACTTTACGGCTCGCAGGGATAGGTCTAGACTCTAGACCATCTAGACTAATTGACGGTCGTTCAACTGTGGGACAGATTATTTTCATTGTAGACCACTTCAATTGGCAATAAGTGGTGACATTTAAAGATTTATGAGCCTATATGAGTTATGCCGTCTTCACAGATTTGAATGACTAACACTATTATAATAAAGATACAGAAAATATTATTTTCATACTTACATATTTAGGTTTCAGGATGGGCTACAAAAGAAGGACATGACCTTACTTTTCTATCATTTGTCCTCCTGCCTTCCCTTTAAAATTACTCCGAAATAGGTAGTCCTTGAGCCAAAATATAATAACTTCTTCACATAATTAACATCAGTACGTCTGGAAGGTTGTTAATCACATTTATTCAGTCGTTGGTTCTTAAAATATGAGATGATGAGATGAGATGAGATGATGCCTAGGGTTTACTAATGGAGGGTAAAAAATATAATGGTATCATGTGAAACACATATCATAATTACCTGCTAAAAACTACTAGCGAAATACTAAGTCTTGTAAAAAAACCCTTGATTTTAGACCCATTAACCATTCAACCTTCTTTTATTATCTGACATCCCTACACCTATTATGGTTTAAAAAGTTGTAACTTGCAGCTGCTATAGCGACTCTCTAACATGGAATAAAAAGCGATCTGTAGGAAATTCTAGGGAAAAGTATCAGTGATGTTGATTGCCCAGGATTCAATCATTTATCAATATAAGTAGTCAATATTGTGTATTTTTTTTCAATTTTAAATTCGGTTCACTTGAAATGTCGCAAAAATTAACAATAGTGAATAAAACCCTGTTTTTAAAGGAACGCATACTTTACGAGATACACAATTCAAGTTTTTTTAGATTTATAAAGCTATTACAAAGACTTTTATCGTCACCTAGTAAAACGTTGGCGACTTTGTATGCGTTGACTTCGAATGCAAAAAAACCTGTGGAACCATCGAAAATCTCATTTTTCACACTCATTTTACTGCTTATTTTGACGATGAATTTTTAACCGACTTCAAAAAAAGGAGGAGGTTCTCAATTCGTCGGAATCTTTTTTTTTATGTATGTTCACCGATATGTATGGAACCGATGTAGAAAATTCTTTTTTGTTTAAAAGGGTATAACTTCACAGGTGGTCCCATATAAATTTTATCGAAATCGATCCAGCGGTTTTTGAGAAAATTAACAAAAACTTACCAAAATTGGAGTTGTTGCGATTGAAGTCTGTTGTTTTTAACGTATTCAGCGTGGTCAATTATATTATATTGAAACGCGTCTTCTTTTATTTCTATTGAAGAGTTTGAAAACTTTTTAATCAAGGAGCAAACGTTATGCTCATAACTTGAAGGAAACCCCCACTCGTATTTCCCCTTTAGGAGGGTTTATGCAATAGACCCTCCTAAGAACCCTTAGAATCCTTAAGTAAGGTACTAAACAATATCGGTATAGGCTGTGCGTTATCTGTCAGCCAGGGAACTGTTTTACATCTATATTATTATTATCAGGTATTAATCCAATAATAGATAGCAAATACTATATTTGTTTTCATTGTTATAGAAATGGAATTATTGTGTGACCACGAACAAAGCATTGATAAAATTAAACATTATTCTTATAATTATAAACGTAATAAGGATAACAGCTACGTTTATTAATTTAATAAAGAATAAATAACTATAAGGGCGTTTACTCATAATGGAATAAATATGCCGACTTCAATCACAACAAAAAAAACCTCAAACGACCGAAAAACAATCAGATTCTTAGGGTCGCAAAAGTATCTTTCTCGGAGATCATGAATTTGTCCACCAAAAAACTGAATAACCTCGATCCAACATTTCGTTCTAAGGAAAATAAACAAGACCTATTATCATTTGGTTTTGCAACAAGTAATGGTCTCATCGAATCGTTTTTCACGACTTACGGTGGTCCAATCCGGTTTTTAACGTCCCCGCCATTCCATACAGGTCCGAATGCATTAACATCCCACGACGGTTTCGCATCGACTCTGGGCGATTGTCAAAAAATGACGGATCGCTGTTCATTAATGTTACTTTGTATTCGTGGTACGTTTGAGACACTGGAGACGGAACACCAACGAACACTATTGTTTTAAAATTTAACGATTTCTTACACATATTCACCATTCGTCACATGTTAAAATTAAAGTAGGTACATCATAATTATCAAAACGTTTTGTTGCCACTATTGGAGCATGCGTCTCATTTTACGATAAGAAATAATAATAAAATAATGTGATGTGCTATTGTAAAAAAATAAGTGTTATCATTGTGAAAGTCAGAAGGGTTTGAACTGATAACCTTGTAATATCTGTTCAGTAATGTCGTTGCTCCGTTACCTAACTGAGTATACCATAACAATTAATACCTACCCATTTTACAGATATGAAATAATTAAAACTGTATAAGAACATGTAGTTTTCTCTAACGTGAAAATAAATTAGGGCCGTCTAATTTCACGTGAAGTTTTAGGCCTCTTTTATAATCCTCCCTCCCCCTTGGTGATATTAGTGAGGTCTAGACTACCCCTCCCCAGCATCACGTGTATTTTTTACTGAAAATATCACATATTTTTAGAATCTGTTTTAATAAAAAAAATCATAAGATTATACTCTAAAAAACCACAATATTAATAAAAATTAACTGCGGTTGCAGTTTTAAGCACTTTGATAAAGGTTTCCAAGCTGACCTGAGGATTGCAAGTTTGCAAATTGAAAGACACAGAGATATAAATTAAAATTTTAAAAATATTTACACATTAACTGCCACACGAAAAAATACATATGATTGTTTATACCCTCTCCCCTCATTGTGATGTTTCGTGATGTTTTTCTGACCCCTTACCCCCCTGTTCGAACCTCAGGTGATTAAAGGAAGACCCCTTATCTCATTTCGAAACGAATACAAATACCTATTATATTAACTATTACAAAACGAGGCAGGCAAGGCAACAACATGATACTTGTACCGAGAATTTGTTTAGAACTAACCACAAGATTATTTTGTCAGATAGACGCTATAACCGTGATTATCAATAATGCCCTCTTTCACAACACATAAACTACAAAAGGTTGAAAATTGTATATTAACTAGGGTCTAAAATCCCCAATTAACGGCCATAAAATATTAGAGACACAGAAATTTTGGTACTTTATTAGAATATCATCTAGATACATACCTATGCACTGGGCAATGCCCTCAACAGAATGGTTTTTGGACGTGTGACTAATGCGGATCTTCGTCACCACATTGAGAATCGTCGAAACGAACAGACCACCTGTTTAAACATTTCTATGATGCCTTTAAACAAATTCGATTCTTCTATTGACACTTGAAACAGACAACTGGGAAGATGCAAGCTGTCTGACCGTTTGACTGAAAACATGGATACTGGGCGAATATTTGACCAAGCAACTATTGTATTGAAATCATTTACCTTATTTTCACCGACCAAGCTCTTTTATCGGCCAATCTCAGCTATTAAAAAATATTTTTCCTGAGCGTTGACACTGGCAGAATTGTTAGACCTGAAGGTCCAACAAAAATTATAATGATAATTACCTAAACTGACTACTAATTATAATTGAAAACATGATACCCAACTGAGCATTTTCAGAAAGTTTTCTATTTTGTCTTGTTTCTTTTTAACCGACTTCAAAAAAGGAGGAGGTTCTCAATTCGTCGGAATCTTCCGATTACTCGAAGACGCCTGAACCGATTTGAAAAATTCTTTTTTTGTTAAAAAGGGTATACTTCACAGGTGGTCCCATATAAATTTTATCGAAATCGATTCAGCGGTTTTTGAGAAAATCAACAAAAACATAGCAAAATTGGAGTTGTTGCGATTGAAGTCGGTTGTTTTTAACGTATTCAGCGTGGTCAATTATTGATCGACGATATATGCTCGATCATTTTTGGTTAGCTATGATAAATAGAGTTTTATACAGGTTGTAAATAGACCATATACAAATTAAACCGCCAATCAGCCCATTTTGAATCGAGAGTCCAAATTATCCTTCGAGGTAGTATGATCTCCTTGAAAAAGTTGTTCATTTCAAACCCACCATTTAAGTTCTGGACGTGGTCTTTAGCACCATTTATACCAATACGCAGAAGTAGACTTTTAAGCGTTTCTGTAGTAACACGACCTCATACATTTTATGAACAAAAGGTTACATATTTTGCGAACAGGTGCTATAATACATAAACCTCATTAATCGGCTTACTTTTGATATATCGATACGTGCTGACAAGGTAATCTAATCTGACTCGAGTGACGATATAAAACTGACCTACGACAAAACCGCAGATTATTGCAGCGCAACGCAACGTAATAAGAGCCGACACAAAAAAGTTGCATAATGCACGTATGTGTATGCAGCAGTGTAGATGCAGTAACGTAACACTCGTAATGTACTAGTCTAGCTAAATCACTAGTGAACTCAAGCGAGAACAAGATATGATTCCTTAATTTTATTTCTAGCTGAAAATAAAAAGAGTATTTAATAACGAGAAAACTGCTGGAGAGAAAAAAATAAAGGAAGCAATATTAAGGTCAATAATATCAAATCATAAAATACAAAGATTAACCCATATCAAAATTTTATGATAAGATACAACGTACCTATTTATTCCGATTTTTGTGGATACGACAGACTTTCGAATACGAACAAAAATATATTTAAACCCCGACACAATCATAATTTCTTGTATTTCTAACAGCTGTCAGTCGTGGATTAAGATTTCTTATTAAAAGTAAGATAGAAATACTTTGTTATCAAGGAGAGGATTGAACATGTTTTATAAAAATATGTATGAAAACTGCAATTAATGTTGTTATCATTTAGTCTTTCATTTAAAATGGAAATAATGAATAATCAATTACCTCGATCCAACATTTCGTTCTAAGGAAAATAAACAAGACCTATTATCATTTGGTTTTGCAACAAGTAATGGTCTCATCGAATCGTTTTTCACGACTTACGGTGGTCCAATCCGGTTTTTACGGTGAACTCAAGCGAGAACAAGATATGATTCCTTAATTTTATTTCTAGCTGAAAATAAAAAGAGTATTTAATAACGAGAAAACTGCTGGAGAGAAAAAATAAAGGAAGCAATATTAAGGTCAATAATATCAAATCATAAAATACAAAGATTAACCCATATCAAAATTTCATGATAAGATACAACGTACCTATTTATTCAGATTTTTGTGGATACGACAGACTTTCGAATACGAACAAAAAATATTTAAACCCCGACACAATCATAATTTCTTGTATTTCTAACAGCTGCCAGTCGTGGATTAAGATTTCTTATTAAAAGTAAGATAGAAATACTTTGTTATCAAGGAGAGGGTTGAACATGTTTTAGAAAAATATGTATGAAAACTGCAATTAATGTTGTTATCATTTAGTCTTTCATTTAAAATGGAAATAATGAATAATCAAATTACAATGTAACACAAAACTAGGCTATCACTATACTATCGATTACATAATTTAAACGACAATAAAGGCTTTTCAAAACATAATTCCGATATTTTATATACAAAAACAATCATTCTTAACAAACATCTCTAGAAACAAAATCATAAAGATTCCAAATTTTTTTTTTGTTTTTTTTTTTCCAAATTCCAAAAGCATCATGAAATTTAGGAGCTAATAACTTGTAAACAGTAAACACAACAACAATTCAAGATTACTGCTAAAGTCGTGTTAATAACATGGGACGACGCCAAATCCAAGCATGTCATTTAGAAGGTAGTAATTTGTGACCAGTAAAGACAGCTACTATCCAAGATTACTCCTGAAGTCATTTTAATAACACGAAATAGACGCCAAATCCAAGCGAAATAATTTAACGTTATCAGGTGGCTGATAAATAAAGAATAAAAAAAACGGCGAGCCGAACAAAAAAATCTCGTAAACCACTCATCGAAGACGCAAACACAAGCGTGAAATTTGAGATCGTGGTTCAAAACGAACAAATAAGCGCTAGCAAAAAGATCGTAACTTCTTCAGATGACTCCTAAAACGGTGAGCTGAAATTTAAATCGTCGCCGACGAGACGGGCCGGCCCAGTGACACACTTGCGCACTCGCTACTGAAATAGCGAAGTGCAACAAACGCACTGCAAGCTACAAGGCTGCGGGCGCATCCCGCTGTTGCGAGCAAGCAATCAGCGATGTTATTGAGGACTTGATTTCCTTTCCACAATGTATGACTACTGCTATTATCTGCATTGCTGAATGCAACTGTGGAATTACAGAGTTGTTTATAAGAGAGGTGTTTTTTAGGATTTTGAACGTGTTCCACTATGTTTTCGGTCCAACGTACCTATATACAAAACTGTACAACAATTTTCTTTTCTTTCTTGTACGCTTGAAATAATTTTATTTATTGTACTGCCTAGTTCTTTATCAACAACACATAAATACGTTATATTTTGCAACTGAAAGTAAAGTTTTACAATTAAACTTGGTTTAGTCACTGTTAGTCACACTGAATACCTGCAAAGCTATATAACTCGCCAAGTGAGTAATTAACTCTTTACTTTCGAACTGTTACAACTCCAGATTATGACTTTATTCGTTTTCTAATCACAGATTACAGTATTCACTCGTTCATTACCGTAATACTTTGTTTTCGCTTTCGTTCTCTGCAATTTTCTTGTGTCATTATGTCATTAACTGATCCTATTAGAAAACGTTTTGAATACCTGAATACCTTATGAAAGACATGAATAAAAATTCGACCAGTAATGAAACTGAACAACTTTCACCGAGGAACCTATACTCAATTTGCAAAAACTTTTTAGACTCCTCCTACTAATTGATCGACTGATCCTCCAATTATTTATGGAAAATCAAAAAAAAAATTGCGATATATGAGTATAAGTTCCTATGGAAATTTTGTTCAGTTTCATGAGTAGAATTCACTGTTAAATATTTTTCAGGTATTTTAGAAGAACCCTATACCGGGTTATTTTTGGATCCACCACCAAAACTTCACAGTGGTGGCTCCTATCCTGTATAGCTTTCAAACTAGAATTCTAGACCTAGGCGATGCTCGATTGCATCATAAACGATGAAGTTCTTTATCTACACCTCTATTTTTAATTTAATTTTCCTTCTAGACACAGCGGGCTGTCGAATTTGACAACCGCAAAGAGACAATTATGAAATTAGGCCCTCATATCCTGCCATGCATACACGCAATTTTCCCAAAATAACCATCCCTATTTCCAGTAAACATTAAGCAAATTTAGCACAAGGTTGATATTGTTTGGAAAACAAATTTTGCCAACATTGAATCACTTCATGGGAAGAGTTTACCTCATTCAACCCTTACGTATAATTATTACAAACTACATACTTAGCGTTAAGATCGATCTTAAATTAACTAGACGTTTTTTAAATATCCATCACCGACCGTTAAAGTAGAGTAACTTGAATTTCACAGACGATATTTTCTTCAAACATCGCTAAAAATCACCGCAGTGTACCTGCTTTCCTACAAAAACGTATTCAAATCGATCCTCATACTTAAGAGCTAGGGGATGGCAAAGGTGGAACTCCTTGTCTGCCTCACTGTTTCCCGGCATTTGCAATCAGGGGATCTTCAAGGAGGTAGTTAATAAGCATTATTATAGCGTGAGTGTACCATCCTCGACTACATGTCACTTTCCATCAAGTGAGATGTGGTCAAACGGACTAAATTTTAAAATCAATTGTAAAAAAACTGCCATTTGTGCTCCGCACCCGTCCTGCAAAATAATAGAGGTCCGTAAACAATGGGAGTTGCACTGCGCTTGCGTTTCATTAAATTTGTTATTATTATGTATTTATTCCCGAGGCTGCACCAGACTCAATAACACGAGTCAGACACAACAAACGCCTGCAGGGCGCCCAAATCGAATGTAAACCACGTTGTTATGCCAAACCAAACGAGATTGGTTACAACTCTAGGTTGCGTTTGCAGGTTGTAAAATTGCTACAGCCATATTAGGAATGGAAATTGCATGTCGATTCAAACTGCTTGGTATTCGTCTTCATATAAACTCTTTGGAACATGAAAAATAAACGATTTACCAAAGTAACTGCGAATGCAGAATTGCCTTATGCTACGCTAACCATAATTTTATTGAGTACGATTAAATTAATCGTTAATCATTACCTATGCCCAGCTACAGTGGGCAAATGTGGGCTGATTAGAGAGATATTATAGATAATACGGTCACCAATCAAAACTGCTATGGTTTATATTTAACTTGACAGAGTTACTAAATGTTACCAGACAGCTAATCTTAATTCGAAATAAATTGAGAAAATCTATAGTTAGTCTATTAGTTTAAATGAGTAGATACCGTGATCACTAAGTTTCTATGGTGATTTACTAACATAATGACCGGAAACGAAAAGCCTTAACTTGAAAATTAGGGAGTGTAGCACTAATATCAGCTCTAAGTGGGTGAAATAGGATATTAAATTTTGTATTGAAAATTGAACAAGGGGTTAAACTAAGTGTTCATCCCAAGTCTACGCGGACGAAAATATAAATCCAAACTTTTTAAGAACAAAACAAAAACAAAACCTTTATAATGCGGTTAAGCGTTATTTAACAAGAATGATTTTTAGAATTCTTGTTAAAAGTGCTTCATCAAGTTATCATTTTTTGTTCCCAACTAAAGTTTTAAGGTAGGATACCTACCTGCATTTGCTTTTTCTTTAATTTCCAAAACAGATACATTTGTTTATTTTTAAATCCGTTTTGAATAATATTCCAATGATGAGGTAAAATTACTCGTCGATTTGTTTTGCCTTATTTTAAGACTTTTATAACGGTGTAATCTTTTTGTGTAAATTTTGAATAGTGGTGTAGTTATTGTCGACAAGTGTATCGATAAACCACAAAAAGGTTTCAGTTTTGTGAAAAAAAGCGTATTTTTTTGTGTCAATGTTAAAAAAACATATTTTATGATAAATATTAACAATGGAATTTAGTTTAACATTGTATGTTATAATTATTGTATAAGCATAGAAAACAATCCACCACAAACAATTGTATCGACAAGAATCAATACAATTTTTATAGATTTTAATCACTAGGAATGTGGAGCTGACAACCCCTTTGCACTTTGACAACGTCCATTTATTTACTCCATTTAAAAAAAAAGTTTAGGTAAGTATTTCTTTGAGTTTACGAGAAAATATCAAAGATTTTAGACCTTTGAAAAATTTTACATGTACAAAGTAAGTTCAGGCTTATTATTTACAATGATGTACCGAGATCCTCTTACAAACGAGCACAACAAAGCGTACTGTGCATAAGATACGGTGGGCAATTTTATACTTAATTGCTTCGAAGGGCAGAGCAGAGGGCCCGTAGGAGGCGCAGGCGCAGTGGGCGATGATTTATGCGCTTTTAACATCCTGACAAAAGCTTACAGGCGAACGACCGTCTTAATCGATGTAGTAACGATTTAAATTATAAATCAATTTAGCTACCTATTACATTTATGAGGGACTAGTGGAGAGCTCGCGGCGTCGTCCGTGAAGACTTCGGACGAACAGCCCAAGGAATGCGTTAGAAATTCAATACTACGTACAAACTTCAAACACTTGAAAAAAAAATTGTGTTCGTTTACAGCTACCATCTAAGGAACATAACATATGTTTCAATTTTTAAATTTCTATCTTCAATATTTTAAGGCTGTGCGTTCTCTGTCAGTCAGTAACGCACTGTTTTATGTTATAGAGACATTGTATACCTGCGTCGACTTTGCTTGTTTAAAGTTGCAGTGCCCTAAACGGGTGTCATATATGTACATAATAATATAATAGATACATACAACTGAATACATTTAAAACCTTCAGTACACTATAATATATGACAGCAATAAAATATTGAGTATTGATAGTACACATTTCTTATAAGAGACGCCACAAACTAAAAGGGAGAGAGAGCATAACCAGAGAAAAGTTTTCTATGCTAAAACATATTATAACAAAGTATAATACATAACTCAACTCACCCATATACAGAGGAGACTGTCTGCTACCAACATTGTCATCGACGTACGGTATGCCCAGTGTCGCTATCCCAGTCTGGCCGACACCAACCACCAGGAGACACACAAACAGCCACGGGATCACTACAGCTGTAATCGACGACCTCGTCTCCGTACTCCTGACGTGCTGGTCATCGCACATGGTGAGGCTGGAGTTATCCGCGCAGACGGGGGCGGCGCCGCCTCTGTGCGCGTCCAAGTGAACATCCAGCAGTTGCGTGCCGTACATCAGGTGGGGCAGCACGCAGCCGAGCACGCCCACCGCGAGCACAAGCATCATGCACGCGATCCACCGCGGCCGGTGCCCCCGCCCCGCCAGGTACGTCAGGAACAAAGCGGTACATATCTGACCGATCTCCGTCGCAGCCAGCAACGTCCCAGTTGTCTTCGACTCGACTTTGTACAGCTTCTCAACTGTCGTCGTCACGCTCACGAAATATGTGAGGAACATGCCCTGGAGCACCCATCCTGACAGGAAGACCAGCATGAAGACCCGTGTCGAATGGAACGCAGAGCGCGGGGCGTCGCCCTGCGGAACGGGCAGTTTGCAATCAAGGGAGCCATTGTTGTTGCCGGTAGCTAACCGTTCCTGTTCCTCTGGAGTGGCTTCAACGCCTTTCATGGCGTCCTCGGCAGCTGGACCCGGGGGACCTGCCTCCCCGCCAGCTGAGGTAGGCGCGACGACGACGTTCGCCCTGCAACAACAGAAAAATACCCTTACCAATGGCGCAATAAAAAATATTTTCGATACATTCTCAAGTTGCCTTTTAAATATGGTCTTAAAACTAATTCTAGGATTAATATTTGTTTATCACACTTTGATGTAAATTCGTTTGGTAAACGCTTAGATGAATTGACGACTTAAACATTTCCCATGTTCATTTATTCTACAAACTGTCTAAACAGGAAGCACCCATTTGGGCAGCTGATATGGGATCCCATAAATACAAATACACTCACGTCATTATCTCTAGCACAATTCACGCAACACAAACAAATAGTCAACCCCTATCAGCAAACCGAGCCACAAACAATTTTTAACTAACGCGTCCTCCCAGTAACGGAACTCGAAAGCTCTGCCAGTTTCCTGTTATTATAACTGAAACGCGGACGGGCGATCGTGAATGCGTGCGCAAGCGCATAGCTCAGTGCGAGGGGTTGTTGCGTGCGCGCCGACGCGACTCCAACTGCAACTGCAGCTCACGGCAGGCTCGCAGTCACTCGAGCCGAGCACACTCGCCCCACACCAACTCTCGACGGGGTTTTTATTAGTCGCCTATCCAGTTTTTGTAAGCCATACATTTATACACGATGAAAGCTGTCTGCGTGACGCCTTTCGAAGCTTCCCTCTCGTCTTTGTCTCGAAACTTTTTTAAGCTCAATCCTGTTTTAAATTTATCCATCACGTAGAGCGAGGGAGGATATAAGCAAACAAAAAAACTGTGGCTTCATAAGATTTTTTAACAACATCCACTCAAACGCAGGAACTTTATAGTGCAATGCAAGACATTTATGAACTTAAATTAACCATCTGATATTATACAGAAGTACACAGAAGGTGCTGTATTATAAGTAAACTTGTTGGCCAATTGAATCCCTCCCAATATGTTGTATAAAACATACAAAAATACAAAGTGATTCAAAAATACCAACCGCAACGACAACCGCAGAACAATTTTCAATCCAATCACCAAATGGACCAACTAGATCTACGATATAAGGGCATACGCTAGGTTCGCAATAAGACCGACTGCAGAATACTAATGGAAACGAGTCATACGGCTAACTGGACTTGCGAAACTCATCGGCAACGGAGGCCGATGACCAGAAGCCGCGGTCACAAGCAACTGGTCCGACCAGGAATAGGTAACTAACACTGCAAACGAAACCATCAAGGCAAACGATACAAATCGAGTCACAGATGAAAAAGTAACCAATGCAGATATCATGAGAAAAAAGGACACCAATTAGGCAGAAACGTACAAGCAACTACTGAATGCATTCCAAAAGATAAACGCGAATTGTGCGTATCTAGAACAACTATCAGGTCATTGATAACGGGACGGCAACTTGTTGAGCGACTAACCTTAAACAGGGTGACCTATTTATCTACTGTGGACACTACGCAGACAAGTGCTCTTGCAATACCGAGTTTGAAGGAAATATTGTCAATTGATTAAACAAACGATCTGATTTTAAAGTAAAAGGTGACGAATTTAAAAAAACCGGCCAAGTGCGACTCGCGCACCGAGGGTTCCGTATAAATTCATATTTACACATGTCTTGAACTCTATATCAAATACTCAGGCCTGTAATCTCTTGAAGCTGTGAAAAAATTTAACTTCAATGCCAACGCAATCAAGAAATACGAACGTTTATGTATGCCGCATATTTGGACACTCGCGTGGGAATCAAAACCTATAGGGTACTTCCCTTATACCTAGAATCATGAAATTTGGCAGGAAGCAATGTCTTATAGCACAAGTAAAGGGAAAAGTCCGAAAACCAAAAATTTTTAGTTACATCACAATTTTTTTGTGATGACATTGCGTTGGCACAGAAGTTTGATTTTTTCAAAGCTTCAAGAGATTGCAGGACTGAGTATTTGATATAAATTTCAACTTGATACGTCTACGCGTTCCTGAGAAAAAGGGTTGTGACAGACAGACGGACGGACGGACAACGAAGTGATCCTATAAGGGTTCCTTTTTTCATTTTGAGGTACGGAACCCTAAAAATTAAAGTATTTAAGTGTGAGATTAAAAGTAGTTTATTTCATCCTACTCTATCAACGGTGTCTATGCAAAAACTCGTCAATTCGTTGCCACGTTTTTCCTCTTGAGTTACGGAACCCTAAAAAATACAAATTTTATTTGTAATAAGTAACAAAAATAATAAACTGCTATAATAAAACTGGCGGGGGATTTACAAAATTCATCAAGCCGTTTAAGCTAAAAGCTATGATATCGAAATAAACTCACACACATATGACAGGACAAGAAGATAATATAGCCAGTTCCACAGTACGTTAAGAAATCTTAGTAAACCCGCTACCATCTTCCAGCATCATCACTTACTATCAGGAGAGTTAATGCCAAAGAGTAAACCGTTGTAACACCGGGAGTTAATGATATCAAAAATAAATTATGAAATATATTTCACCAAATGAAGCGATCGTAGCTCAGTGCGGCTTGCGTGGTCGCGTCGATCACGCAGGTTAACTGACTACAGACACGGTCATAACCTCGATGGGTTTGACTGTTAGTGGCATTTATCTCGACCGTTTCCGTGCTTCGCAAGGCACGTTAAGCCGTTGGAGCCGGCTGCTATCGCTAGATGGCAGTCGTTAAGCCATGTCGAAGGCCTTACAGGCGGCTTGAAAACTTCTGACACTGGGGTTGGACACTAGCCCCACAACCTCCACCAATCCGGACTTGGCCCCCATGTGTGGAGTATGGCCTAACCTTCCCGAGTTATGGGAAGAGACCCGTGCCCCTGCAATAGTGACGTAATTGATTGTTAACATTTCACTAAATAGCTGGTACAAACACGAATCCGCTTGGATTTTCATTATGAGCACATCAAAACTTATTTATAAAATTTCGTAATTAGTACGCAAACTACTATACTGAACGATGATGTGATAGTTTACAATTTAAAACATTTTTAGAACAAAATTTCGTTTTGAAATTTCAAAAAAAAGTTACTCGGATGACTAACAGTCAACCACCGGTGCGTGAATATTACTTAATTAATTTGTAAGATCAAACAAATACAGGGTGTTAAAAAAAACGTTCGAAATTTAAAGTGGTTATCTATATATGAAAACATACATGAACTTCACAGTACCGCATTAGATGATGAATAACATGCCAGTAGACAATTTAATGGTCAATGTACCTGTTCCAAAGAAACGTCGTCGTCGGTCTGTCTGTCGAGTACTTTGATAAGGTGCCAAAATATTTTTTTCACGTTAACCACATCACATCAATTAGGTTTGCGGCAAACGTCTGCAAAATTTTGTCTCTGTTAAATGAGGTAAACGTTAATTTATAGTAATAGTTATATTATTTTGCATTCATAGACTAAAAGGTTCACAAGAAGGCATTTAAAAAATACGGTAATGATGAAACTTCAGTTTTTATGAGAAGTACAACAAGTTAATATTTTTCACACGACCCAAGATAGATCGTGACAACAACGAAAACGATACAGCAATAACTGACGAATTATTTAATCTACAGCGCGATTGAATGACAACGAATTATTTGAGTGAACACAACGCAACCACTGGCATAAATTGAATAACAATCTTTTTTAACACATCCATGCATCCAGTCGAGGTAGCATCATACATTCAAATTAAATGTCAGTGAATATGAAAAACATATAACTCATATTAAAATCGAAAACCCATAAAAACTTGCTTAACGTATGCCAATGCCGTGCCCCCACTTCGAATACAGTGACATTCAAAAATAAATAAAGAACATAATAACATGCTGAAGCTGAACCCATATCAAAATTCATATGAGTTTTAAAAGAAGAAAAACACAAAAAGATACAATATATCATCGCACATACGACTATTTTCTTGAATAAACTGTATCATGCTCGCTCATGTATGAGTTTTGAAATTTAACTCAGAAGATCACGCGCCAAGGTTAAAAGAAGTAAGGGGAACAGAGGTCGCCCATTTTGAATTTAACATGAAGGCCCAAAATATAAATACAGTACAGTTCAGTAATGGTGATTTTTATTATTTGAACTCGTGAACATTTATATTTATCATGGATGAAAAACTATGATTTAATTAAAATTTATTAAAATTAAATCCACGAGAAACTAAGTAAGCAGAAAGAAAATCCATTTAGTTTCAGTAATTCAATTCAGTAGTTTTATACAAGTGTTTTTGTAATGGTGGATATGAAAATATCCACGCTATTATTCAGGTCAACGTGACAACTGTTTGTTCTACTACTTTTTTTCAGTAAACGACGAAAATAAATCATTTATTTAAAAAACAAAAATGGTCAATCCGACGATCGACTTGTATGGAGAGTAAAAAAAATCGTTGTTTATTTGAAAAGTGGTAGAACATAAATTTATGAAGTATATTTAGATGCTTAAAAAAACATATAAAACACTGTATAAGTTCGAGAGGATACTAAAAGACTGTAGATTATTTGAATGATAAATAAATTTGGATTATTTCCCCAGCAAAATGATATTAAAGAGTGCATATGGACGGTCGGCGCTGGCAACCCTGCCGGGTGACAGTTCGAGCTACGTATTTTTAATTAATTTTATTTAATTTAGTATGCCTATACGTAAAAAAATAAATTAGTTTTAACCCGCATATTTAGCCTGGATAAAAACCACCTTAGAGTATATTTTTTTTAATGAGGGAACAATTTAAAAAATATATATCTATTGAATTTGATAACAAACAATTTATTTTAAAAAGTTTACAAACAAAATTAAGAACACCGAAGTGATTTATATGGTATGAGCTGCACAGGTGTAGCTTGTATGCTGGCTGAGTGAGAGGGCGATAGCGCGGTCAAGGCGAGTGACAAGCGATGACACTGCGCAGGTATTCTGTTCTATTCACTATTACGATCGACGGTTTGTGGATTTGCACAAAATATTAATAAAATCAGGTGTCTGAATATCTGGAAATAACTTGATTCAACTAACAGCAACTTTACTGTCAACAGATATTTACAGATTTCAAACTGACATCTGTCAAAATTATTACTTTTTAAATAAATGACATTATAATATAATTATATCGACGATTCTCGAACGATCAAAGATTTTGTTACAAGCTCGCAAGCCACTTGCGAATAGCACACCCCACAATCTCAAAGACAATCATTTAAATAAAACTAGAACCACACTAAACTAGAACACACAAGGTCGCTGGAAAAAGCTAGTCGCCCTTTAGTTTAAATAACCATAACCATTCATTCAAACAAACATTCAATCAACATTTAAAGAACCATTCATTCAAAAGTTAAGTTTAAATAGAGAACGCCTACTAGACCGGGGGTAAGTATTACTAATTAAATCAAACCGGATTCCGACAACGAACCAACTAGATTCACTAATCATTGCGAACAGGTGTTGACTGCTCAAAGCGAATTGCAGACAAACAACATTAATTACACTTTGAGATAAATAAAGTAGGTATGTACATAGTATATAATATACTAATGCGTGGAGATATGTGACTGTAAAGTATTTCTTCCCTATACCATTAAACTAGACAATAAATCCGCTAGTTTAATATACTTTCGGGGTTGATATAAAGTTCAGAATTGGCTGTTCGCGCAGACCTTTAGTTGGACAGTTTTTTTCCAAAAACGTATCACAAGGTTCGCATCGAAGATTTTACTGATTTTTCAATTTGAATTGGTGTGCAATAAAGTTCATTTGTCGAGACATATTATCTTTTCAATCAATCTCTACCAAAATACCCGTTATATAGGGGGTGTAACAAAATAAGTGTAGATTCGTTTAACTGGCGCTTCTACTCATCATACTGAAAAACTTTTGTTACACGATTTTGTTGAAAAAAAAGTTTGGATTTCGCATAAAAAGTTTGCAAATTACACCAATTCATATAAAATATGCAACATTCTTTTTGCGGGTTCATCAAAGTCGTAGAACGAAGTAGTAGCGCCAGTTAACAAGTCCTACACATATTTTGTAACAACCTGTATAGATGCCAGGAAAAGCAACAATTTTATATATCAATAAAAAATTATGTAACATGCGTTTTGCGACATTATATCTAATTTATGTACCATACAACATTCTAATACAATATATGTAACATAATTTAATTACGTTATGTCTATCAACTGTAACCAAAGATAATAAAAATATTTCTTAGCAAAGCAAATTATTTCTATAGAAAAAGATATGATACCGAACGCAAGCAAACATTTTGCGCAGAAATATAAAAAGACCACTTATACATACCCGGGTGGGTAAATAAACCTCTGAATAAAGAATAAATATTAATAAATAATGCTAATTACATACGAGTTTAATTCAGAATCGATCGTTTCATATGAAGAAACATTGGTAGTCAACACAACAAGATATTTAAACAAGATTATAATCAGTAATCACAACGGACATGTTTTAATTAAAGAAACAACTCTCGAGTAAATACGATAAATATGTGGTATTTCAATGAGACGGAGTCCGAGCCTATAGCGACAAATTTTTATCGAATATTTTACTGTACAGACAGAAAACGAGTGCACTACTTGAGTGCGACAAACGGATGTGCAACGAATGTTCGTTCGACAGAACGGTTCGGCGAATAACTATCGTACGAATGCACGCTAGTGCGACAAACTGAAAATCGACACAGCTCTAGTGCGACAAACGATTATGCGATACTATTACGATACTAGTGCGACATACATAAACGCTAGTGCAACACAACGATAATGTGGAATCAAACTATAGCAACGCCAAAGAGGAAAATACGACAAGTGCACAGGGGGGTGATAGAACTTATTGTCACCCGATAGAGGGCAACACTATTGATATTTTAAGACATATTTTTTTAATGAATTGCATACTTAAGCCTATTGATGCAAAAATTCAAAGGAATCTAGTAATAAATATGTTTTGCATACAGTTGGCATCATCTAGATTCTAGAACATTCAGATTTGTAACTACAGATATATGTAAGATTTTTTGACTTATAAGAAGTCCTATACCAAAACATCATTAATGTAAAACGATCTATTCACTGCAAGTTAGAAACATTCGTACCTCTGAATTAGCAAACCAAATTCATGTAAATGCGTGTTAATTATCAAATACTGGTGCCGCATTCATTGATTAATGTAATTGATTTATGGCCTCAAGCCCTACACCTGTTGAACAAACCTATTATCTATGATCTTTGATCAATGCAGAAGTATCTATTAAAACTTAGATATAGAGATTTGATAAATTCTGAAAATTCAAAGAAGTATTTGCTAGATCGCTATTGAAAATTGACGTGATTATCTAACAAGTTGCCATAAACGACGATCAATGTAGTACAAGGAAAGCAACATTATAGATAATTATAGAATTGATATTCATATGTAAAGTAACTGACTTTATCCTGTTCGCAATAGATGTTTTAAATTACTAGAACTAGAACTAAAGTAATAAGAAAAATAACAGATCTTCAATTTTTATATCAATGCATACTTCATACTTTTTATATCAATGCAGAAATCAAACCTTAAATAAACCTTATAAACTTAATTTACGATCCGCAGACGAACCTTAAAATTCGGATATTAATTACACACTGACAGAATACAAAGACCAATAAAGCTAGAAGGACAACGCAGAAGGACAAAATAAAACTGTTATTAACGCCAATAACTCAGGAGACGACGCAGAGCTCGAAGGCAGGGCTCGTAAAGTTGGTCTGGACAGGCGACGCCCCGCGGCGTTGCTCACCGATCAAAGATATGTTCGCCATTCACGCGATCAGGTCAATCACGCTATCGCTCTTTCATGAGCTTATACATATGTATATAAAGATGGTGGAATCAAGCTTGGTATTAATGAAGGGAAAAGTCTGAATCTTGAAGTGTCTTAAGAATATGTTAATGAAAAAAATGTTAATTATTTGAAGAGAGATAGCACCTCCAACAACAAAGTTAAGACATCCATATACATAAAGAAAAACGTTCTTAAACGTTACGTCTCTCTGTATTCAAATGTCATTATGAAACAAACATATCCAAAAGCGACCGCATCATTAACAAGAAGTAAACCCTTTAAATGTTAAAAAAAGTTTTAAAAACAGTAGATTTTTTTCACTGATACCCCTACAACATGTAATGCCCTTCCAAGCACCGTTAGGATCTATTGACATAATATTTTCACATGTCACTTGCGCAACAGTGACATAAACTCGCCTTGACATTGTTGATCTCATGCGGGCGCGGGCGCGCTGCCAGTAGGGCGCAGCCAGGCTCGAGCCCAAGGCTCCACCATCGTGGACGGAATATTAATTAGATAAGGATAGCTCTATATTGATGGATTTAATCAAGTTAATGATTAAATAGTTGGAAGAGAGATCTATAGCTTCATACTTAGATAAAATGGTCATTTTTATGATCCCTCCGTATTGCAAGATACAAGATAATATTTTGCTCACAGACTAGTGATTAAACTCAACAGTAAAATACGGTGGATATCTCAATACCCAACAGATGGGCTTGTCTAACAATAAGAATGGTTCTTCTTTTAGTCTTTTTTGTAAAATCTGTCAACTAAATTCACCATGAAGACACATTAAAATCTAATGACCATCCAATCAAATCAATCAATCACATATGGTGGTACACACATCACCAATATGACATTATCACCTCCACTCATTGGACAAAGTGGAACGTGTAAATGAAGAAGCGATACACCATCCTCCAGCTGTTGGGTCTGACGAAACAAATTACATGATAGAAGGCAATAATCATTCAGTCAGATATTACACAGAAAAAAATACTTTGTGGCTACAAGAACCAAATATGTTTCAACTGATATTTCTTAATCTCAAATATAAAGGTATTACTGGAAGACATTCGCACTATCGTTGCAAAAAATTTAAATTCTAAAAAATCAAGATTTAATATTTTGTGACAAGAATTTTATGACTCTGTTGTAAACGCATATCTTGGATAGACTGACTTCTCGCAATAAGAACGACACCTTTCCAATATTGTCACAAGACACTAAATGTCTAAGAAATATAATACAAAACATCTTATTTTAAGAAAGATAGAAGATATTTTCGACTTATATCGAAAACCTAGTAGGTCTTGAATGAAATAAACTCTCTTGGTTTATGAGTTTTTTTTCTGTGTAGAGATGAAGCAACGCACTTTGATACTAGAGACGACGGTTTTATGCAATAATCTCTGAGGACAAAATGTAAAAATAAAATAAAAAGGCAGTTTAAATGATAATTCGTGATGAAAGATATCAAAAGCCCAAATGATAAATGTATTTATTTTGATTTAGAAGACAGATCATTTAAAATACTAATGCTAATTTTTATGAGCAACCTTCAAAAATCTTTTATTATAATGGTTAAAGAATTAAATGGTAAACTCAATCGAAATCAGAAATCATCTGAAAAAAGATACACTCAAAACAAATGTAGAATCTGTGTGATGGTTGAATAAAGGCATATTGGTGAAAGTGCGAGTACGTCATGAATTTTGGGTGCAACAAGCAGTAGTTACTTTCTTAAGAAATGTCATCGTTCATTGGTTGAGATTCTTGCGATACCTACAAAAATTTGCTTTCAACACGTCTTGTATTCGCGAAGGAGAAATCTTGAACTATAATAAATATTAATGACGCTGAAAATTTTGACCCTATAGTGCAACATAATATAATAAGTAATACCTAGATAGAAAAAAAGAAGAAATCGATACCTAAAGCGTTTTGTGACCATAAACGAGACGACGAGAAAATATGATCATTACAGAGATTACAACGTTGGCATTCTTAGATGTGTTCATAAATGTCATAATTCGTATTTATAAAAGGAAAAAATACTTGACCACAACAAAGTCTGTCTCATGCTAGCATTATATCAGTGTCCGGTGCAATAATAAACTTGCAGTCTTTTTCAAAATAAATTAGCGATTCACTAACCAATGATTTACATTATAGCTTGGAGCTTTAAAATTTAAGACTGGAGAAAACTATACAGCTACATCGTTCTTTCGTCATCTCTAAGGTCAAGAAACAAATCAGAGTTTATTTCTTGAAAAATATTCGAACATCCATTTCTAAATGAGCCTTAAGCTGATAATGTACAACTTCAAGGTAGAGGTCAGCTCTATCGGTCGTTGTCAGTGAAATTTAGAAACACTTGCTATTGACCCGGAGTTGGAAGGCTATCTATGAGAATATGATTGAACATTGAACTGAAGTCAAGGACAAATTTAACATTTTCTACAAAAGATAAATACCTTAAAAGTTAGATATCACAAGTGTAAATGTACTGACAACCACATGTGATACGAATACAATGGCAAGTCATGTTTGTATTGCATCATAACAAGCCTTTTCAACCGACTTCAAAAAAAGGAGGAGGTTCTCAATTCGTCGGAATCTCTTTTTATATTTTTTTACTATGTATGTTCACCGATTACTCGAAGACGCCTGAACCGATTTGGAAAACTCTTTTTTTGTTTAAAAGGGTATACTTCACAGGTGGTCTCATATAAATTTTATCGAAATCGATTCAGCGGTTTTTGAGAAAATCAACAAAAACATAGCAAAATTGGAGTTGTTGCGATTGAAGTCGGTTGTTTTTAACATATTCAGCGTGGTCAATTATTTGCTTTGCATTCTTTTGAACTACTTAAGCAGGGTGTAACAAAATTGATGTTGGGCCCTTAAACTAGGCTTCCTAAACAAATTTGTTCTCGAACTTTGCAGAAATTGCAAAAAGAATAGTTTGAGTCTTCATACAAATTTATTGAGCTGTTTGGCCATTTTTTATGAAGCTATTTCAGCAGTCGTAGTACAAAAGTTATTCAGTGTGATGAGTAAAAATTCCAGTTAACATTTCCTACACCTGTATAAGGTCCAAAAAAATCAGCGGAAACTTATTTAACTATGGCTTCTACGAAACGAACTGAAGTCTCCAGTTTATTCGAGAAACCCAAAGGTAGACAGTCAACGATGAGTAATAGACACGATTTAGTAATTGTTTAGCTGATTTTTAAGTTAAGCCGAAATAAAATTATCTTACACTAAAATACAATAAATATTAGAGGCAAGCAAGAGGATCCTCTCCAAGCCACTTCCGGCGTTTCATGAAAATGACCAAATAAACATCAAAACTTGAACGGAAAAGCATAAACTAATGGACTACCTTGCCGGAAGGCAGATAAAAAAGAAAAAAATATTACAGCTCTTAACATACAAGTAGCTGTTACTTGTCCCACATCCGCGGCCTCGTTAAAAGGCGAAATCGCAATGTAATTTCGCGAGGTGGTTACATTTTTTGGAACACTTTTACTTTGGCACAGTGTAACTGTTCAGAACGGTCGAATTCAGCGATGACACCAATTTCTCTTTCAATGGTTGCGACGCGAAGCGAGACTATAGATATAAGCCCAAGTAGGCGCAACCTAAATTTTTAACAATACAGCTATTTCAGTAAGCAAGGAAGAAATAGCTTACTATTTTGAAGAACGCGATTTCAATAACGTTACCCATTTTTTTGTATTTCATAGTCTTTATTCGCATGAAACCGTTATTTCTAAGTATTTTTGTTTCTTTTTTAAATATTTTTTTGCATATTAATCGGTAGCACAATACCAACGTACTATAAAATTCTTCGCGTTCATCAATGAGAGCTCTTTTATATGAAAACGTTGTAATAATGTACTTTTGAGTTCAGCCATGATTGAATACAAACTGTTCAGCATTTTTCGCGCGCAAATTTTCGCAAGTCTCATCAACAATTCTTGTGACGTAGATAGTAAGGTGGCGTCGTCATCCATAACATGACTTTCTCTCTCAATACAACCGCAAAACAGCTTAAATTTTGCACCATCAAAATATATACGCATTCTGTTTTATTGGGAAACAAACGATATGTTTATTGTCGTTTTTACTGTGCATCTTGAATTGTGTGATTTTAAAAGTTGTAAAAGAAGATTTAACTTTCCTTTGGTTTTTAAGATAATATAATACTGTTGGAACTGGAAAGGAAATTATAAGTACTATTTTTATAGTCTCAAACATCGAGTACACTTTATCATTGACATTGAACTCGAGACCTTTATTGCTACTTTAGTTTTCCTTCTATTTCTCAACGAAAGCTTATATCTTTACTTCTATTTCTTAACAAGATAACGAGAGCTTATTAGAATAGAACGTATGCAAACCGCCTGAGAGCGAATCGAACACGCCTAGCTCGTAGATTACTTTCATTTGTAAGAGAGGCCGAAAGTTAACTTTTACTTTCTATGACAATATTCATGCGCTCATAAATAACGCCTCGATTTGTGGCCCAGATATTAGAAATGGATGTTAAGAAATAGATGTCACGACGGCAAACTTTATGATCTGTGCGGAAGAAGCTAGCGAAGATTCGGACCAATATTTGAAGGTATCGATTATGGAAAACTACTCTTTCATCTATTAATTTAAACTAAAAACAAGATGCCGAGATATCCAAGAACGGATATGTTTTTGACTGCTGACAAAATATTTGGAACTCTTAGAAGCATGAAAGTATAACATGGGGAGTTTTATTTTCGACCATTTTAGGGAAATGGTGGCAACAAATTTTCACCAAAATTATCGGAGCATGCAAACCGATGGCAAAACCATGCCGTGGCGAGTGTAATAAATAGCAGCATAGTCCAATACAATGTTGCTAACCACTTAGCTCTATCAAGAACTCAGATGAAAGCGAAAGTCTGATTGCTTTCCATAGATGTATAGATGAAGTGACTAGTGGAAAAGGCCGCCTAGCAACTATGACAAGGAGATCGCACAGACCCAACTGGAGCTGGCAAACTTTTTGCTAGTGCTTAAAATAAAACCAAAAATCTTTGTGGCCAGTATGCCATTCGTTTTAAAAAAATTGTAACGTAACCAAATCGTATCGAATCAGTGTTAGTTACAGTTCTGGTGTAAGTCTAAATATCCCTCGCTGTGTCTCGACTTGGACGGTTCTTTTAATAAAAAACATAAGTAACACTACTATTTATGTGTCTGTGTGGTGAATCTGGTGAATGACCGATAACACATACATCACTGAGGAGTTTATCTCGCTCGTTTACTGAAGGTTTGTTGGTTGAACACTTGATAGATAATTTAAGTAAAACGGCTACTTCTGTGAAACTCAAATTTAGGACAGAAGCTGACCCACACAGGCTTCTTATTCATAATTTTACTCCAGTTTTATATATTTTTATTGCTTATTGTTACTTTGTTCCTTTTTTATTATGTGTCCTTGCTTGTTATTTCACATAAATTATTTCTATTCTTCTATTCTACTGAATGACTTAAATGAGGATATAAGAAAATTGTGTTTATTCTTATAATTAGCGAATGACCTCCAGAAGACCAACAATAATTTACATAATTTTACCGACTCCGTAGCTTAGTGGCAAGTTCATTCGCTTCACACCATGAAGACGCGGCGTAGTCCATCTTTACTGCTGATGCTAGGGAATTTCCTAGGCCCGCCTGGCTAACTAGTTATATTATATCTAAGTCTTGCCGCCAAATATCAATATTAATAGCAAATATAAATGTTGTTAACATTGACTTGTGCCGACATAGAGATAAGATAGCGAGTTCCCCATTGCGTTAGGGATTCTTGGTAAGCCCGCTTCCATTTTGCGGCATCATCCATCATCACTTACTATCAGACGAATTGATGCCAAGGGCACTAAATGTGTGAAACACAACCAAATATATTGCAACCGAAATTGAACGAATATAGCAAAACAATGATAAGATTATGAAATAAAATGTTGATGATAAAAACATAGAAAGCTATGTTTTAAAAAGCAATAGACTCACAACTGCATAAAATCACCTGAGAGTGAAAACCTCGTAAGTGCCTATATGCGGAAAGGGTAATTTTCAGGAGAAAGGAAAAACCTCGTCGTATAATTTTTATTACAGCTACAATTTATTTATTTATTTACAATTTTTTGTACACAGAAAAGACAAAGACATACATTAAGAAGGAAAGAATATACAAAAGGTGAGCTTATTTCTATAAGAAATTTCTTCCAGCAGACCTTGGATAGTGAAAGTTGAAGAAAAAAGGCAGAAAAGACGTGTACAAAACAAAGATGTCCCCTTAAGTGTGTATTCATTAGCAAATTTGATGAGGTTTCGATGCTTTTACAATTCATTTCGAATTGTTGTCTTAAATTCGTTAAAAGTTACAAATATTTATAAGAGGTAAATGGTAGTGTATAAAATTGTACAATGAAGTACCTGAAAATGTAACAAGTTTATTCGAAAATAAGTTTAAAACTTATGTAAAGAAATGCGTGTGTTCAAGGGGATATTATAAAACCATAGACTATGTAAATGACAAAGATGTGTGGACATATATAGATCCTCCAGCTCATAGTATTAACATCAATTGTAATAGATAGTAAGTTTTTATTTCAAAAAATGTGTTAGGGCGAGTTTCTTTTCGGCTCGACGTTTCTTCTCGCTCCGCTAACACTTCCCGAAACGTTGAGTGTACTAGTTCCGAGTGGTAGGAACCTTGTACTGGGTAGAAAAAAAATATGGCGATTTAAAAGTAGGTGTAAAGATCTACTTAAATAAAAAGATTTTTGATTTTTTGATTTTGATTAACAATTTTGCGTTCCAGATGTTTTCACTCTCAGGCGACGACGGTATAAGGAGTTTTGAAGAATGCCCCAAATAGGTACAATACAATAATGGATGAGAAGAGAATCTAATAAATTGCCATGCCCGCTTTGACATTTTCCCAACAAAACACATACTCGATTTATCTGCGATAACCTGTACAATATCGGTAGGCAAGTACATCCCGACCAAGCTAAGTTTGCACCTCGCTGGTATGCGGCGCAATCGACGCGAGATGCAAACTTAACGCGGTCAGATTGTAAGTACAATATTTGTTCCAAGACGGGTGCAGGAGTATGGAAGGTCGACTGTCTGGAGGTCACAGGAACGGGGAGACTGCGATGCGAGGAATTGTCTCCTTTCGTTCGTTGGAAGCTTTTTGTGCGACGCCATTGCAACTGGCTACTTGCAGTCTTAAGAGCGAGCGTAAAACCGTATTCTTCTTACAATTATAAGAAGAAACTAACCGGCCGATTTTAAAATAGTTTTGAAGCTGTACTAAAATTAGACTTCGAGTCAGACCTAGTTATGTTACTAGACACGTTTTTTGAAAACTTTGCTAAAAGTGAAGTTAGAACTTTTCAGTATTTTTTTGCTGTAACGAGTCACATACATTGGTTCGTTTCGTATGATAAAGTAGGTTTAAAAAATCGTTGCAGTACCGACATCGGGAACATAGTCTTTTTTCAATAAAACAAGCGATTAAAAATTGCTTTTTATACTATAAAAATATTGCAATACTATGAATGATGTAGTTTTTTTTACGTTCGCCCCTATGGCATATAAATGCCACACATATTATATGAGTAGGAAAACAGATGTAGGACCCCTCAACTGGGGGATTTTCTCATCACACTATTTTATTTTTCAATAGCTCCATAGCCAATACCCAAAAACAAACGACTCTCCATACAAAATTTACCGGCGACATTCGAATTGCATTAAAAAAAATTTGATTGGATCCAGGCAGTAGATCTTAGTGCATAGAAGCTGATAGCATGGTACCTATATGGACGTAGATTAGATTCTGATAGTGGGAATGTGCCTGAAGACGCCTTGAACCAATTTGGAAAATTCTTTTTTTGTTTCAAAAGGGTATACTTCACAGGTGGTCCCATATAAATTTTATCGAAATCGATTCAGCGGTTTTTGAGAAAATCAACAAAAACATAGCAAAATTGGAGTTGTTGCGATTGAAGTAGGTTGTTTTTAGACATAGACATAGACATAGACAACATTTATTTTCGACACCACATTAAAAATAAAAGATACAAGTTTTTTCGAAAAATAAAACAATAAGATACCAAAAAATAAAACAAAAATTACAAAAAGAAAAACTAAGCTTAAACATAAATAATCAATTTTAACGTATTCAGCGTGGCCAATTATCTAGCTATTACCATTAACATCCGGATTTCTTTTCTATCCATCCGGATAAGACAAACCACTTCATGGAATTCAATCTGGTTCTGTAATTTTAATAGTAGCGTCAAAAATTGGCAGAGAAAAAGTTTCAGTCCAGAAGCACTTAATTTCCAACTGTGTGAAGTTCACAGGGAGACGGTCAATTCTCAGGAAGATGCTCAATTTTCCATTACCAATCGTATGGAAACAAAGTGTTTATTATTTATAGAACAGTCAGAATTTAGGCTACATACTAGTAAAATAAACGCCCAATAAATTCAAATAAAATATACGTATCACGCATACATATTAGGAGGAAAAGCTTTTCCTCATCTTAAAAATACATTTTCTCAAAAAAATTCTTATGTACATAACAAGGCGCGACGTCACTTTTTCAACCGACTTCAAAAAAAGGAGGAGGTTCTCAATTCGTCGGAATCTTTTTTTTTTATTTTTTATTTATGTATGTTCACCGATTACTCGAAGACGCCTGAACCGATTTCGAAAATTTTTTTGTTTGAAAGGGTTTACTTCACAGGTGGTCCCATATAAATTTTATCGAAATCGATTCAGCGGTTTTTGAGAAAATCAACAAAAACATAGTAAAATTGTAGTTGTTGGGATTGAAGTCGGTTGTTTTTAACGTATTCAGCGTGGTCAATTATCACAGATATGTACATCACTAATTTGTGTTAATAAATTAAATAAAAAAAAAACGAAAACATCCTAGAAAACAAAGCGAGTGAGGTTTAGGGATAGGTACATGTTAATAAGAGAGCAATTTAATTAACAATAACAATAGTTCATAATTTATTTTTGGTACAGTCATTGCGAATGATAAGTATGTTTATTGAAACCTTAAAGATCGTCTCTTTCGTTATAGCTATTTGATTTTTTATACCTATTATTAACACTTCGACTTTCACCAATACCAGTAGTGTATATGCCAATAAGAGTATTGTTATTATATGAGTATTGTAGGTAGATATACCCTATCTGAACATTCATAAAAAAGTAATAAATAATAATAATAATATCTGGGACAAATCACACACGGTCATCTGGCCCCAAACTAGAATTCCCTGTATCTTGGGAACCAAAGACTGATATACATACACATATACTCTTAAATACATACACATATAGATATAATACACCCAGACTCAGAGCAAACAGTTCTGCTCATCACAGAAAAGTTTGCCCTGTGTGGGGATCGAACCCACGACTCGGATTAGAGGTCAGGATCGCTAAGAACTTAGCCACCGAGTCAGTCTAGAAAAGAACTTTCAACTTCAGAACGTTGCCAAACAAATATGACTTCGAATCGATACTTTATATTTGCCGTCGTGTGGTGTTTGCTTTTGTATAAAGCCAGGTACCGGTGTGGGTGGAAATCGGCAGTCAATGAGTAACGATACTTATACGTCAATAGGATTCCTAAAAATTAAGGTGAAAGATCTTCAAAGGTCAGATGTCAAGTCATATTATGTCCCAAAATTAAAACCCTTCAAAACAATGCTTAGGTATCTTGTTTTTAACATACACTGAGCATACATTAACATTTTAGTAGAAAATACACCATTTAAAATACAAAAACTTATCAGCTTTCAACTTATTTTTCGATGTGTTTATCAAGTGCAAAAGAAATCTAAATCATACAAGTGTCTAGAATTCTTGAAACTAACGAAAACAGTCGCCA
Organism: Coleophora deauratella; assembly: GCA_958295455.1. NCBI lineage: Eukaryota > Metazoa > Arthropoda > Insecta > Lepidoptera > Coleophoridae > Coleophora > Coleophora deauratella. The sequence goes on along the minus strand of OY282392.1, from coordinate 17,518,180 downwards.
AAATAATGTATCTGTCCAATCGCACGGCTAATGTTTGTTAGGCACTGAGATTTTCTTTCTAAAGTGCTGAAAAAAGGACAACTCTAACCAAAACAGGCCCTTTTGGGTTCATGCACCGCAATGTTCGTCAGCGGTGGTATGTTAATTTTATAACGCCACCAAAAGGTCCTAACATAACCGGTTTAGTTTCCAAAAGGAACGCAACGCAAGTGACATTGTAATAAAAATCAATGCATAAGAAAGACTACAAGTATGGCTTCGAAGTAAAAAAAAGATTTTTTAAAAAATAAAAAAACTACGAAAAGTTAACAACACACAATCATGACAACATAAAAAATCTCAAATCAACACTGAACAACAATGTCAAACACATTGTTGTAAACGAATCAATAATAAATTTCGGGAAGCGACTTACGTAAAATTACGGCGATCCTATCCTGCGGCGGATTCCTCGGATATGATCTAATCTAGTTATTAGACTCAGTAATGGGGTCTTCTTTTTTCTTTTCCTGTTTTTTTTTTTTTTGAACCGGTATGCGATCGGCACTCGCCTGTTTATCTTTCACAGACAGCCGTACGTCGCGTCGCGCGCCAGAGGCGGAGTGCCGGCCGTACGCCGCCGGTCTTGTAAACAAACCCACGCTACGGGTACGAGTTGGAGGGGGCCCCAAAAAGCCTGCCGAATAGGTAGGCCGCCCACTTACGTCACCTGCAACCGAACCAGGGCTGGCGGAAACACGAAAATGCTACAAAGTAGACGCAGGCGCACCGAAGTTATGCGCTCTACACGAACATCAATCCTCCACCGATCATTTCAAATAAATAAATTCAGCTGTAAATGAAATAAGAGTTGTATCGGTTACAAAAATTTCAAATGAGTAGTAAATACAGATAATAGCGCACAAAGTTTGGAGAATTTGCTTTCAAGAAGTTGCACTCTACGAGCTACATGTCTCTGCACACTATAGTCTGTTCAGGGAATCGAACTAGTGGAGCGCTTTCTCTATCACACAGTCGCTTACAAAAGACAAGGATGGAAGAGTGCGTCACACGAGAAAGTAGGCGTCAACTTTTGCTAAGAAACTAAAGACGCGTTCACATACCAAGCGCTTCTTTTACATTCTGACTGAACATTAATTTTGATATCTTAATAGAAATGTTTTTGTTTTTTATTGCTACAAATTTCAAAACCTATTTGATATTCTTACTTATAATTATATATTTGAAGGAAAAAATAAAGAAGTTATTTTGAATAAATGTTAATTTTTATGTAGTTAAAATTATAAAACTTTGACCAGAAAATAAAATAACAAATTATAAAAATAAAAAAAATATTTAGTCGCTGTCACACGATGTATTACTGCTTGTTCTGTCGCTTTCTACATTTATTATCAAAATTTTGTGTCATGACATCTATATTCCTATTCATTTCATTCATTTTAGGATGAATATTTTTTTAATATTTCCTTCTGTCAGTACTGTTTTATTTTTGACCTTTGCCATTTTCTCAATTGGAGAGGTGGAGACGTCTGAACGGCACGAGTCGCACGAACAGACTAAAAAGTTGCGTACTGCGAACACAGCCCTAGTGTCTTTACTCCGGCCAATGGCAGAAAAGTTAATTTCGTCGGTACTAGCTCGTCTCCCTGAATGGACTATACCTACCGATAACAACATTGCACTGCTCTAAATACACTCTAAGCGTTGTAATCTGAGAAGAAAGCGAAAGAAAAGCAAGATTTCAAAACTGAGTCACTATGAGATGATGTCAAGGGCTAAAACAATTGAGGGTAAAACAACTACAGCAAATATCTATAACTTAACCTAGAATACCTAAAACAATACAGATTACAAAGGTTGATTTTTTTTTTTTTTATGTGATAAGGAAGGCAAACGAGCAAGTGGGTCACCTGATGGTAAGTGATCACCACTGCCCATAGACACCCGCAACCCCGGAGGGGATTGCAGATGCGTTGCCAACCTAGAGGGCTAAGATGAAATGCCTCTTGTGCCTGTAATTTCCTCGGCTGTCTTACTCTCCACACCGGAACACAACAGTGCAAGCACTGCTTGCACTGTTGTGGTCCGGTGATCAAGTGATTTGATTCTAAAGAAGATATTATAAATTCTTATAATAGCTGTGTCACAAGTTGACTCAGAATTTGATACAGCCCTAGTGGCTAAGAGACTGCATGGAGATTATCATTTTTTCGTCAGCAAGGTGATGATTTTTGTTGTGACAAAAAAAGAGTATTTTGATATGATTGATAGTGATAAGACGGCATTTTTTATTAATCATGTTCTGAACACGTGGATAGATAAGTTGTAATGTCAACCAGTATCTACATATGTATGTATATGCATATTTTTTGGAACGAGATTCGAACCTAAGATATATGCTTGAAATTGTGTAGGTATGTATTTACGATATACATCATACATCACGCAATTTTACTTGTAATGTGCTCGTTCTGTGTGGCTTAGTTATTTTTTTTTTTTTTTTTACAAACATTGGATGAACACAAACGGTAACATACAATAATTTACTTAAAATAGATGAAGCAAACAAGTAAGTATGTACGTTCCAACAACGTGTTCCACATATTATAAAAAAAAAATATTGGTTAGAAATCAGTCTACCATAGCTAAATTCACGGTCAATACACTGTGATTCCGACCAACCACTTAATTAACGTATTTATTAAAACAACTATACGTTTACATAATTTCTAAAAAAGTAGATATGAGTTTTAAAACTGAATAATTTTCCCCAAGGCATCTATAATATAATCGACGAAACAAACTCTTAGAGAAATTGCTGCGCATATTTTTGAGTAGAGATCAGTACAAAGGTTTCCAAGCGCGTGCTTCTTGAAGGTCAATCCTCTCCCTCGGAAATTATGTCAGGAAACCAAAAATATCATTGATAAAAGCTCGCAAACTTTGATGAACTATCAAAAATAATACAGCTTTAAATATGACGTTTAATAAAAAAACTAATAAATTTTATACTGCTCAAATGTACCCATAATAAATAGTATTAATTCTCAATAACATGTAAAGGAGCTCGAGAAGCGAGATACAAATAATATACATGCACTATCGTATTATAAACATTTTATTGCAAATACTAAACTTCGAGTCATAAATAACTTTGAAGAAGTCGATGTTTACGACAGAGATTATAGTTAAATCCATAGGTTAAATGTAAACTGAAATAGTATAACCCTAAAATATTATACGAAGGTAGAAATAACCTTTAACTAATTTATTTGCTTAAAATGTTAAACGAATATAAAGCTCGCACTCTAAAATTTCATTATTATGCCGTTTTGGCTGCAGGGTGTAACAATGAAAAAAATATAGGTAAATCATAAATAAGTAAGGTTAACATAAATATCGGATTCGCCTTAAGGGGCTCTATTTGAAAAATTTGCTCTTTTCAATAGCTATAAAACGTATTAAAAATTAACGCTACGGCAACAAAAAATATATATGTGAGAAATATAAGGTTGAGATAAAATAAATTTTAACATAACGACCGGATGAAAAAAGGTAATCATCAAATTATCTACACAGCTTAGACTAATAAAACACACCATGTTTCTTTTCTTTGTTGTGCTGACTTACCTAAACTGAAAACATGTCATAAATAGTGCATTAAAACACTAGTTTACATGTACTGCCCTAAGAAACCTAACAAGACAAATCTTTAAATCATTCCAAATCAGCATCTCTATACTCTAAGTCTTCAAACAAGCACTGAAATTGAAATTCAAATTTTCTGGTCTCGACTGATGAAAGTCAAAGTTGAGACGAGAATCGAGATCGATCGATTATGTTAGTAAAATAAGGTAAAATATCGCCGCTGACGCAGTGGTTTGGTGTTAATATTAATGTAGAATATAAAGCAGTATAGTTGGTCTTACATAAAACTGTTTATTATACTCGTACCTAGGTTTTGCTCATGTTGAATTCTCAATTTTATGGCAGATTCCAATGATAAAGGCAATTTCACACGGGTAGAATTCAGTGCTCTAAAAAATGAGGATAGAAAAAACAGAAGAGGAATGCGCTGCTTGTTTTTCAAAAAATTTTGTTGCATAATGATGCTGAATCCATACTTCCATACTAATATTATAAATGCGAAAGTAACTCTGTCTGTCTGTCTGTTACGCTTTCACGCCTAAACCGCTAAACCGATTTTGATGAATTTTGGTACACAGATAGAAGGGACCTTGGGGTAGGACGTAGGCTACTTTTTGTTGCGAAAATGAAACTCGAAAGGGGTGAAATAGGGGATGAAAATTTGTATGGTAACTCAATCATTTCTCAAGTTAGGGATATAAATATCACCAAATATCTTTACTGTAAATGTAAAAACCTTCTCTGCTTAGTGGCCTTGCGTGTTCGCATCGATTATGCAGATTAACTGACTACAGACACGGTCATAACCCGGATGGGTTCGACTGTTAGTGGTATTTGTCTCGACCGTTTCCGTGTTTCGCAAGGTACGTAAAGCCATTGATCGTGACTCAGTGGGCTTGCGTGGTCGCGTCGATCATGCAGGTTAACTGACTACAGATACGGTCATAAACCGGATGGGTTTGACTTTTAGTGGCAATTATATCGACCGTTTCGGTGCTTCGCAAAGTAGTTAAATCGTTGGTCGTAGCTCAGTGGACTTGCGTGGTCTCGCGTAGATCATGCAGGTTAACTGATAGATAAAGATGAAAGATAACAGAAACGGTCAAGACCCGGATGAGTTAGACTGTTGGTGGTATAAATCTCGACCGTTTCCGTACTTCGCTAGTTACGTTAAGCCGTTGGTCGTGGATCAACGCGGCTTGCATGGTCGCTTCAATCACGCAGGTTAACTGACTACAGACACGGTCATAACCTGGATGGGTTTGACTGTTAGTGTCAACTATCTCGAACGGTTCCGTGCTACGCAAGGTACGTTAAGCCGTTGGTGCTGGCTGCTATCACTAGATGACAGTCGTTAAGGCAAGTCGGAAGGCCTTATAAGCAGCTTGAAAACTGAGACTGGGTTGGCCACTTGCCCCACAACCTCCATCAATCCGGACTCGGCCCTTGTGTGTGGAGTATGACCTAAACTTTCCGAGATTGGGAAGAGATCCGTGCCACTGCATTGTGAACGTTTACAGACACAGTAAATACTTTTGCTAACGTAGTTAATCACTCAGAAAGGTTTTTTGAAATCCATCCCCCAAAGAGTTAAAATATGGGATAAGAATTATATGAAAGCTAATATAGTATGGAGCTCGCCTTTTTCTTCATTCGATATACTCGATAATAATATTTCTGAAAAACGGTAATTAGCGTTTAGTCAAATCAAAATCAAATGAAATCATTCTTCTGTTTATTCACGTTTCCCGTGGATTAACCTTTGGCAGGGCGTAACAAAAATATAATGATGCGGGCGCCAGGTACCTACCATAAACGATGTCAACGCGGGCGAATCCGCGGGCGGAAAGCTAGTACTATAATAATTATGTTAAGCTCAAAGCCATTTTGCTCCCCTTGTGAAGGTACAGAAATGAAATTCCATTTAGATCACCTATCACAGTTTATAATTCGACAAAAAGAAATTAAGTATTCGTCTTTTTGAAAACTTATCTACTTACTTTTTGCAATCATTGTAAAGACCAGTGTTTTTCAACCTTCCCCTTTACAAGTTAAAAAATTCATGCGGGGGTCGCATGATTTTTTTTTTATTAGGGCCATAAACATACAAAATGTTAGTGATTTGAAAGACTACGTTTATAATTTTCTTCAGTTAGAAAATGATTAACTTATGAAGTCTCCAAAATAGAACCACGTTTTGACAAATTGTTAAAAAATAAACAGGCCCAGCCTTCTCACTGAACTCGTATTTTCTTATTACAGTGTAGGACCTATAAACACTTACTTTTTCTTGTACCCCGCGACCTCTTGAGAAAGGCTTCGTGACCCCCCTGGGGGTCGCGACCCACAGGTTGAAAAACACTGGTAAAGACAATCCATCGGTAGCTATCGGTATTATGTAAACTGTGCTATCGAAGCTTTGTTCGGCATGCGTGTCACGCAGGTTAACCGACTATAAACACGGTCATAACCTGGATGAGTTATTTATCTCGGCCGTTCCCTCGTTTCGTCAGGTAGATTAAGCTGTTGCTGCCGATAATTAAGCCGTTAATTTAAAAGTAGTTTTAGGTAAACTGCTTGAAAACTTCAGGCGGACAGATTGGTTTAGCCTTACAACCTCCAACAATCTGGATTTTGCCCCCGTGCAGAGATACCTAAGTATTCTTGTGTTTGCCCCGCGTGTAGGACTGGACCACTTGGAATGGACAAGATATGGGTTATGGGGTAAGACCCGTCACATGCCCCGGCAATGGAGAAGCTAAGCTAAGCTAACCTCTGGGTTCTTAACAGTATATGAAAAACATATGAATTAAATAGAGCTATCCTCATACATATGTGACCTCATACGTGGTGCAGTCGTGTCACCAGCACCAACTAACTGATCTGCAGCAGGAGTAGCCAGTGCACGAAACAAGCGACAGAGCTGGATTGAAAGTACTTTACGTCCTCTCTAGGCCACGACAGTCACGATCCTCAGCATTAAAGGAACCAGCGATTGGAATGGATCCGCAGACAAACACCATCTCAACTCGTTAACAACCTATATCTTCCCCACTTCTGGGGCACGGGTCGCATAACTAGGGAAGGTTAGGCCTTACTCCACAAGAGGACCAAGTCCGGTTAGACTCAACATCTATCTATGTTGTAAACTTAGAATGTCTATAAGTAGTTAACTGAATCAACAATTAATTATGAAATAAACTCATGGACAAAAAAATCGACTCAAAGTTTCATGCACGACTTTTGGAAAATTAACTCAATTTAGCAAAATAAAACTAAACCAAAAGATCAAAAACTGTGTGTTTACTGTTTGTGATTTTAGTTTGATGGTTTTCTAGTTTTTTGCTTTTGGTGTTTAGCAGTTTTGTAGACTGAGTTATTTTTTCAAAAGTCGAGCAACAAATCTTGAGTCGGTTTTTTAGTCCACCAGTGTATTTTTCAGTCAATAGCTCTTTTAAAGAAACAGTAGAAACCTTACTAGCTTGGAATTTTATTACGTGGGCAACTTTCTTGGAAACTTATGGAAACGACTATACGAAATTATACATATGATGTCACGTTTGCTATTTCAATCATTTTTTGAACAAATTGTCATTTTTGACATTTGATAAAAATTATCCTTCCTTGTCTTCTAGATTTAATTGGTTAACATGTAGTAGTCCTCGTCTACGTTTGACCCACTCGCACGTAGTTTAGCGCCATAAGAGAAAAAGAGACAGCTAGGTACTCTCCCACCTCGGCGCCATTCCATGGTCCAAGCCTCATTCGTTTTCGTGCGCGCACGGCTACCGCACGTAGTAAAAAATATTTCTTAAAAAGTTCGTTAATTATTTGAATTTAACAAGTGTGCAAAAATGTGCTTAGAAGAAAATAAATCCTTACGTTACTTTTAGATAAGGAGATTATGTGGAAAGGAAATACGAAAATCTTTTTTTTTTTTAAAACAAGTGCAGTGAAAGTTATTTTTATTTAAACATGATGGGAGAATATCAAATAATTTTATTTTGCTTCGAGTCAACGCGAGACGTTGACCAATAGCTATTTTTGCTTCGAGTCAATGCGGGACATTGACCAATAGCCAGTTTTGCTTCGAGTCAATGCGAGACATTGACCAATAGCCAGTTTTGCTTCGAGTCAATGCGAGACATTGACCAATAGCTACTTTTATTAGAGTTAATGCGAGACATTAACCACACTATAATATTCCTGTTTCGTATGAACTGGAATCACCAGCTTTCTAATGCTTATGCGGCTGCTCCATCAACCCTCGCTCGCCGCCACAGGTGAAGCGTTGGCAGCATCGTGGCTCATATCACTGCACTGCCACCACAGCCACCGCCGCTTATGCAGCTGACAACGATGCTGAAAAATCGACAACGACGATGGACGGATTGCCTCCCGAAACCTCCCCAACGGCGCTGCTGTAACCGCCGTCCGCCAAAACCGCTGCCGGCGCCGCCACCAAAACTGCCGCCGCCTACAGGTGATATGTACCATAAGCACCATCACGTCTATTTAATCTTCCGGCACATATCCACCGCCATCGTGCGTTTATACTGATGCCTACTATCCGCAGTTGAGATTCCTTCTAATGTTTCAAAACGCGTGTGTTATTATTACCAAAATTCAAAACCAACCCCGAGAAGGACGGTCTATTTAAAAAAAAAAAAAAATCTCGAGTTTGTCATCCGACAATAACTCCAGAAATTGAGGCGATGCTGAACTATTAATCTAAGATGGAGCCAAAAATAGGGATATTATAGCTATTTTTCTTAACCATAATCTTACGGTTATGTCCAATACCTACCGCTAACCTGATTTATTGAAACAACAGACATCCTGTCATTTCAGTTTATATAACTGATTGAATGAATGATGAAACACCCGACCGATTTCGGTCATGAGTCATGGCGACCACTTCGACTCCTAGTAGACTTGTTGACTGTGGGGCGCCCGAAAATAGCTAATATAGCCAATCTTCGCGGCAAACCCCCGTGCACAGTGCAGTTTAATTAAGTAATATACCAGCCTTTTATTTATTTCTTCATCATATTATAAAATACTTATCTGCGAGTAATAGTGTTCTGTGATACTTATACACTGGAATCGAAAGGGAGACATTTATTCGGTGTTGTGTTCGGTGGTTTTGTGAAGATGTCAAAGGGCATATACAAAAAGTTAAAAGAATTGAGTTGCATCGGATAGCGAGCAGGGAGATACGTATGTATGTATGTGCCACTGCCGCTCAGCCAGCCCAAACGCAACCCGTCGCGTCGCCGCCGCGCCGACGACGCGCTGCCGCCCCCGCGCTGGCGCGCTGACCAATCGCTGCGAAGCGCGCCCTCCGCAGCTCAGCCGCATTTTAAGGTAGCGGGTAGATGGAAATATTTTATGGATGCATTAAAAAGGTATTGTTTGGTATAACTAGACCATTTACACAAAATATTGAGATAATGACTCTCATTACCCCAGATGAATTTTTTGGCCCTGGACAAGTCGTGGCCAAAATATGGTATATTTTTGATCAAAATTGTAAAAGTTAACGCAGCAACCCTATGAAAAACTCTTTGCTTCGAGTATTATTTTTATAATCCATAAAAGTGAAGACAAGTTTAATTTATACTGGATTTAAAATGTTAATCAAATTTTGAATATTGATAATTTGAAATCTATTTTATCGTACCTACATAGTTGCCCGGGGCAGTTACATGGTAAAAGCAATAAATAAAATAGGCCGATATCCTCGTGCTCATGCACGATTTTATCTTACTTAAAACACTTTTTTCTATATAAGTACTTGTGTTTTACCTTTCAGCCTGTGCTCAACTTTTATAGGACTATAGTCCTATGAACACTATAGTGTTCATTAACTTTATGAACAGATTCAGGAGTTTTTTCAATCTGTTTTTACTATATTATTCTATGTTATTCTTCTTTTCGGTCGATAACAAACCTAAATAGTCTCGGCCTAAAATTCAGCCACGCGAATTGCACTGTCCGTGGCACTCATTAGATCTGCCTGCCTGCAGTTATCTGGACATGCAGGGCACGACGTCAAATACTCCATTGTTTGGGGAACTACGCCACACTTAAACTCCACGCCAACACAAAACTTGGAACCATCTGAGGATGTTATCACCATTATATTATTATCTTATTGAGAGGTGTTAAACTTAACACCAAATATATTTTAAATCAACGAATTAAATTGTATGTACAATATTGTACACATTAATTCTTTAAATAATTAATTGATAGAAACCAGTTCGGTATACGATTCAAAACCCTTTCGATTTACAGTTACCATAACTGACAAGTAATCGTTAATAATTATAATAAGAAAAATAAAAGTATTTTATAAAATAAGGTTTTCTGTACCTTATACTTAAAATTGTCTTTTTTATACCTAGCTTCTGCTACTTACACAAAACTTGCAATGACAACGTTTCGTGAAGTATTAATTATAATAAATACATATACCTACGTTATTTTTTCATATGAAGCCATGTCTTCAGTCTAGATGACAATGATTCATAGGTGTACCTGTTTTTAAGTTTAATGCAGGTTAAGACTTAATAAAGCTGCCGCAATCACCAGATAAGAATAAACAACAATGTTTGATGGGTGAAATCTGTGAATTCTTAGATGGTGGATAATCAAAATTTTGACTTTGCATAATCAAATTTTTGTTGATGCCTCCACAGCACACTGGAGATGTCCTTGTGAGGATGGTGAAAATTATTTATTGGCATTGTTTAAGATCGCCTATAATCAAAATATACATTAAAAAGATTTATATATGTTGAATGAATTAAAAATGAAAAATGTGAACATCAGCGAATTTTGCAAAAACAAAATTATTATAAGTCATAGCTTACGTGAAACTTCTGGTATATTTTGAACTAAATTATTTACAATTGAAAGTTTATTAACCGCGATATACTTTCGTGGCTATATAAAATTACAGCAATTTTTTTCTCTATAAACCAAACAGGTCGTTTTTTTTAAGTAAACACACAACAAAAGAACGAGAAATTAAAATGTTAAAAAGTTGTGACAATAGAATACTATTGCTGGTATTGACAATAGAATACATATAAAACTTGCTGAAATTACCGTTATCGATACAGTTTAGATAAATATACTAAACATGTTTTCTACTTCATTCCAAAACTTATTAAATAAGCTGCTCCAGCCTAAAATAATAATTTTAACTTAAAGAATAAATACAAAATGTAATAAGTACATTTTTACATCTTTGTAATGTTTTCCGTTTATTTGTGTAACTATCTTCAACGGTTCCCACTTTTTCCAATTATTATGAACTTCATATTATTATTTCGAAATTATGACTTATTATGTAATAAGTCTTAAAAAAAAAATGCTGCTCAAGCTACTACCGTTTTCATACCTGACGTAGGGTCAGTTATGAAATCAGAATTTATCTATATTTTATTTCTTATAAGTGAACCTGAAACTTATATTTTCAAATATTGTCTCAAATATTTACTTATTCATTCGTATAAGGAACGAACAAATGCATATCGTCAGTGCTGGATATAAAATTCCTATCACTGGTCGATAATACCAAGTTTCGGTTCACGTCTAGCTTTAAACAGTGGGGGAATATTATCGATCAGGAGTATAGATTCGTTGGTTTGTTCACGGCTCATCCCCATTGCGGGTATACCTATAGTTATTCGGGTTTATTTTGTGATACATTTTTTGTCAAATTACCTAAAAATGAATTTCAGATGTTCAACGTGAATTATTCAAGCAGTACATGAAAGATGTACAGGTTAAAACCATATTTGTTAAAATACGATAGGTACATAGTGTAATTAAGGTTCCAGAATATCGTATTAGATTACCATCTTAGCAGTTCTTTGGACTTAGAACAGATGTTCCAAATAGCTAAAAGGATGGAAATGTCAAACAGGTTCCCTATGCATCGACGTCGGTTCCCAACGACGCTGCATATACCTTTCATAAAACACTATCGTCTATCGCTGCACTTATGCTAAGTGTAACCTCATCACTCAGAACCTAACGTCAAGTTCAACTAACAATCACATTTATAAAATTGAACAAGATTTAATTTTATTTTCATATTGTTTATTTGATAACCTTCTAGGAAGTGTTATTTTTTAATAATTTATTGTGTACACAAAATGGGCATAATATAAAAGCTTACCATCAAATATACGCAAGGGGTGCAACTTGTTTCTAAAAGAAATTTCTTCCAGAAATAAATTTCTGTTAATTGAATTACAGTTATAAAATCTCTCAGATTATATTTTATTGCAATAATTCTCATACCTATTACCTACAACATTGTTAGTCTCTCTAATTAACCAATTAAATCTAGAAGACAAGGAAGGATAATTAGATGATCAAACGAACTTACCTCAAGTGAAGTTCGATCTTAATTATCCTTCCTTGTCGGAGAGATTTAAGGTCCCTCCCTGCCCTAGAGTAGACAATACTAGGATGCTAGTATTAAAACCCCTAATACCAATGTTGTAGTATGTAGGTTGCCTTTTTTATTCTCTAAAATGAATGAGGCTTGGACCATGCAATGGCGCCGAGGTGGGAGAGTACCTAGCTGTCTCTTTTTCTCTTATGGCGCTAAACTACGTGCGAGTGGGTCAAACGTAGACGAGGACTACTACATGTTAACCAATTAAATCTCTCCGACAAGGAAGGATAATTAAGATCGAACTTCACTTGAGGTAAGTTCGTTTGATCATCTAAGTAGGTAACTCAGATGAATAGCAGTCAAGTACCATAAAAAAAAAATGCAAAGTGTAACCTATCTTAATGGGTGAGGTCGTTACTTTCATAATAGTATGAAAGTAACTACCTCACCATTAAGATAAGTCACACTTTGCATTTTTTTTTCAATTTAAACATTTCGCTTGAGTATTATTTTCGAAGCGCATTTTAATACGAAATTAATGTTTCTAAGACAGATAGGTTAATAATGACATGCCTTTTGCGAGCATGAACATCCTTATGCTTATCTTGGTTGGGCTGTGACTCTGCTAAAAGGAAAGAGTTATCACTGGTCATTAGAGCTGAATGTTAACTCTAAAAAATAATGTTACCCTAGTAATGTATCACTAATAACAAAAAAAAAACGTTACCACACCAGCAAAATTCGAATAACTAGAAAAACACTAAGGCAATTTTATTCACAGCTGATTTCATTAACGCAATAAAATCGGTCTCCCCATTTACATAATAACACAGACAAACACAGATATCATTTTAATCTTGTGTTTTTAAGCAGGTATCAGGTTGTTCTTAGTCATTGTTAACAACCTACATCGTCCCCAATGCAGGGGCACGGGTCTCTTCCCATACTTCAGGGAGGTTAGGCCATACTCCACACACGGGCACCAAGTCCGGATTGGTGGAGGTTGTGGAGTTAGTGGCCAACCCCCATATCTTAATCATGTTTAGTCAAAATCGGTTCAGTGGTTTCCAAGTCATTCGACTTTTACTTTATGGTTGGTAAAGTTTTTCTTCATTATCCTGTACTGTTAGTTATTATATGTATACTATCAGAATAAACTATCTAACCACTAAACTAAAAGGACATTTTAAAGACAAACTCCCTTAATAGATACAGTAGGTATTTCAATAATAAACCATTAATATTGTAATGGACAATGTCCATATCGTGAAAACTTTTATTGGGACAAATTGACATTAAACAAATTGTTAATGACGAATTGATCTTGTTACTATTTTGTTAAAACACTGTCACTATGGTCTCGAAATTAAGATAACAGACACACAAACACACACACACTCAATCGCATGTACCTTTTCCGTCCCGTCGTGAGTAAAAAACTTAAATATCAATAAATATAAAATACCCTATATATAATATATAATAAATAATAATAATAATAAATAAGGATTGATCCCTGCCGCCTCTATTGCCACCGTTCTACGCGACAATATATTCATCCCCATCACATAGATGGTTGGCAGTCCACAACTGTGCGTTTCACTAGAAACTTTCTGCCTCGCAAACCAAAGGAATGAATTGTCGCCTGCGGTATTTCCGGACCGATACGACATTCAAACCTTCAAGAAAAGAGCGTACTCCCATATAAAAGGCCAGCAACGCACTTGTGACTCCTCTGGTGTTGCGGGTGTCTATGGGCGGCGCTAATCGCTTACCATCAGGTGATCCGTCTGCTCGTTTGCCACCTCTGCCATAAAAAAAAACATAGCTTTCCCCACCGCCACCATCATACCCACGATTACGTACCTGCTTACTTACTTCGCTGGTTCTGCAACCCTCAGAGGATCTTGGCCTCCGACACCAAATTTCGCCACTCTTTCCTGTCCTGTTAGGTCCGACGAACCAGGATTTTCAGTCTCGGCCGAGACCGAGACATGATTAAGAATCAAAAATATGAGAAATAAACATGTATATTTAATAAGAAAATGTTTATTAATAATCCAAATTAAATAAACTTATATTATAATTCAGAAAAAGGAGTTTTTCAGCGTTTTTTTCCTTTCGAGCACGTGCCGCCGTAGGTACTTATTAGCCAATCAGAACATATCAAGTACCGACAACGCGGGCGAATGGTCAAATCAAACCAATCTCGATCAAACGACGCGCCGAGCCGCGTAAATTTGAATTACCGAATCGCTTAACGTCGCCAGGCGTACTCTGCCCTCGGATGACAAAACGCGGAACCCGGGTTACCGCGTTTTGTCGTAACATAGCTTAATTTGATCTACTGCTCCTGACCTATGACGTAATGTGGTCAAAAATTTATTTACTCCATTTAATACTAAAATACAAAAAAGAGTAACCTTAAAATCCTGTAGAATATTTCGACAAATCGCAAACTTTAAACGCGTTTTTCTCAACTTCACTACTTTTAGGTTACCGCGTTTTGTCATCTGAGGGCAATAGTGTCTCGGCCTGGCCGAGAATCTCGGCGTTTCTTCGCCGAGACCGAGACCGAGAATCTCAGCCCGATTTTAGCCGAGAACGACTGATGCCGAGACCGAGACCGAGATCTCGGTCGGACCTTACTGTCCTGTACCGCATTTTTTTTACCCTAAATTGGTAAGCCCTTGGTATTATTCTTGGCATCACGCCAATCGGCTCTTTGAAGGGTAATCAGGTCTTTTTGGACTTCGTCACTCCAGCGGTACCGGGGCTCCCAACAGGGCGTTTCCCTGTCGGTCGTCCCTTGTACGCTCTGCACGGTCCTCATCCATCCTCTCTAGGTGGCCAAGCCAGCGAAGGCGAGCGGATTTTGTACTTAAGTATTTATTTATTTACAGTATCACATTATCACATTATGAAATAAGAAATTGACGTCTCTAGAAAGCAAGGAGTACTAATAGTAAATCCAAAGCCCTACGGAACCGTGGTCAGAAGTGGAGCAATATCCAGTAGATCATCTTACTAAGGATGTGTCCAGAAATACTTTCGTGAGAGTATTTCTTACCCTGACAGCAGGATAGCCTATTGGCAACGTTCTGCCCTTATAAGAAGACAGACAGTTGACAGACTCTTTTCACGTAAATCTTACCTTGATTCTGAAACGGGATCTTTGATTGCTACAACTCCTACCGTTCTCTAAAGAAACTGCTAAACGGATGGAAAAGTCAGGTCTCCGCTTATTATGAGCTATGCGACGTTTCAAAATTTAGTGTAAGATTTCTGCGAGGCCTATACTGCTGGGGCTCTTTTACATGTTAAAGCTAAACTTTTTTGAAGGAGGAAGGAGAAAAGACGTTTTCGTAAAACATCTGTAAGCAATTTAAAGAAAAAAATAATATTTCCATTCCTGATAACGACTCCTTTGGCTTTGGCTTTCCTATCAAAAAATTAGATATGACACTATACTTTTGTATATAAATGGAGATTTCCCAGTTCCAAGTTCATTCAAATAGAATTTTTGAATCTTTGCAGGTGATTTTTGGCCAAAGGTTGTCTGTTTAGATTTCGTTAGATTTTACGGTTGGAGGGTGCACTTAAGAGGGCTGCGTTATAGGTCTTAGCATTTACACAAAATCTTTTACGTTCTGTATTAAGCGTTGGAGGGCAGTTCAAGGGGCTATGGAATTCATTGGCGCCGACTCCATAGAGCCTGGGGGTGCCCAAGCCCCCCCCCCCCAAATGACGTTATTTTCTCAATATGAAAATACTGGTGTGGCTGGCTTGCGGCTCGCGAACTGCGGTCCCTCAGCGATGATCATAAAAAAAGATATCCACACAGACGAAGCCGTGGGCGAAAGCTAGTTAGAAAATATTAGGAAAATAATCTTTCTTTTTCTGCCTCCCCCAATATTTTTATGAAGTCGGCGCCCCTGGTGGCATTTTTCAACCGACTTCAAAAAAAGGAGGAGGTTCTCAATTCGTCGGAATCTTTTTTTTTTTTTTTATGTAAGTTCACCGATTACTCGAAGACGCCTGAACCGATTTTCTGTTTTTCGCTCCGCTAACACTTCCCGAAACGTTGATCATACATGTTCCGCTGAGTAAGTAGGAACTTTGTACTATAAGGTAGAAAAAAATTACGATTTAAAAAATTGTGTACAGCATCTACTTTTCCACTCTTTTTTACATTTCTTTTGATTTTGTTTTTATTGTACTAATATTTTTCTACTCTGGTCTATTATTTTTATTCAACCCCCGACACAAAATAGAGTTGCATAAGTTTGAAGACTGTAATTGTGTTTGTGTGTGTGGGTGAGGTGGCGCGATTTGAAATGTGTTTTTTTTTTTATCTTGAAAGCAGGTTTCAACGTTATTATTCTTAGACTCTTTGGTAAAAAAATCAGTTTTGTGATTTTTGAGCTATTCAACTTGTACTGTAGGGGTTTAATAATTAATTAACCCATTGACCGTTTTGCTACTCTTCGACAAATCGTGCCTCCACCGCCAACGTTGGCTCCAGCCGACAAAACTCAAACTCAACTCAAAATGTTTTTTATTTAATTAGATGCTTACATATGCTTTTAAATCGTCAATAATTTGTTTTCTACCTAGTACAAAGTCCCTTCCACGCGGGACTTGTTGTACACTCAACGTTTCTTGCAAAGCGAGAAAAAACGTCGAGCCCAAAAGAAACTCGACAAAAATGTATGATAATCTCAAATCCTGGCGCCTGTAGCACGGAAACTTGTTGTCGCCCGTTAGGGCTGTGGCGAATGTGGCGGTCAAAGGGTAAATTAATGTCGGTTTGTGTGGACACAGGAATGTAGATCAGGAGCCTGAACTCATTTATAATCAGTACTTGACTGTTACAAAGGAATTATTGATTACATTACTGGGTTAGTAGATGTATATATAGATAAGAGTTGTGTAATTTGCCTTATAATTGTGCTAAATACTACGTATCTACGTATATACGTAATAAAGTATGTGGTGAGCCGAATTTGTGTAGGATTTAACAACAATAAGAACCAAAGTAACCGACATAGCTCACAGAATCGCTAAACTGAAGTGGCAGTGGGCGGGGCACATAGCTCGTAGAACAGATGGCCGTTGGGGCATTAAAGTTCTCGAGTGGCGACCGCAGGAAGACTCAGTGTAGGCAAGCTCCGACTCGGAGGACCGATAACTTGGTGAAGGTTGCGGGAATCGTGCCTGTCAAATACTCACAAAATTGTGATGTAACTAAAAATTAATGGTTTTCGGACTTTTTCCTTTACTTGTGCTATAAGACACTGCTTCTTGCCACATGATTCTAGTTCAACGGAAAGTACCCTATAGGTTTTGATTCCCATGTGAGTGACCAAATATGCAGCATAAACGGCCTATCTCTGGATTGCGTTGGCATAGAAGTTTGATTTTTCACAGCTTCAAGGGATTACAGGCCTGAGAATTTAATATAGAGTTCAAGACATATACGTGATTATGAATTTATACGGAACCCAAATTTACCAACTGAGGGTAAAAAAAACCTCGGTGCGCGAGTCCGACTGCACTTGGCCGGTTTTTTTATTTATTAGGGACATTAGAGTTTAGGATGGGCTCCGGGAGAGGAATTCAAGGGGGAGTGTGCTAGCAGCCCCTGGCATAAAAAAAACATTCAGAAAAAGATAAGGAAACTTAAATTCTAGATAGACTGAACAAACTTAAAATTTTTCAAAAAAAAACTAAAACTGGAAACTAGAAAACTGGTTAAAAATTAATTTTAAAAAGAGTTTTGACCTCGACTTAATGCAAAGGCGCCATACTTTAACCAACCTTTAAATAATGTTTAATATCTAAGGGACCATCCATAAATTACGTCACACGAATTTCATGATTTTTGACCCCCTCCCCCGTCCTTGTCATAGATGGTCACATTTGTGGGACCACCCCCTCCCTGGTATGACATCACATATTTTGCAATTATTCGCCCAGAATTGAATAAATGAAAACAAAATTATATATTTTTTACTATTTATTATGTGACGTCACAACGTTTATGACTCCCCTTAATCCTTGTCACATAATGTCACACTTCGTTGACCCCCTCCCTCCCCCTTAGCATGTGACGTATTTTTTGGATGGTCCCTAATTATTATGAGTTATTACTTATTATTTAAAAAAAAGCTTTTTTTTTGTATATTCCACATAAAACATGAGAATGGGGGGGGGTAACAATTTTAAATATTGTCAATACTATTTGTTTGTTTGTTTGTAAACTCTTTATTGTACGGCAATACTGTGTGACAATATTGAACTGTGCTTACTTTATCTAGGTGGAAGACAGGGGTGCGCCTACTTCATATAAATATTGGGGGAGCTAGGGCAGAAAAAAAGGGATTATTTTGCTAATATTTTCTAACTAGTTTTTGCCCACGGCTTCGCCTGCGTCGATATCTCTTTTATGATTATCGCTGAGGGACCGCAGTTCGCGAGCCACAAGCCAGCCACACCAGTATTTTCATAGAAAATATTGGGGGGGCTCAGCCCCGTTTGTAATGTCATTGGTGGGGCTCGGGCACCCTCAGGCCCTATGGAGTCGGCGCCAGTGGTGTAAGATGTGTAAGAGTGAGTCAAGACTGAGTGATTTAAGCATAAAGGTACATCTTTTGCATTGTCAATTGTCAATACCCATTACCCACATCAAGTTACTTGGTCATAGAATGAGTCTAAGAATAACTTTTATACTTACAAATACTATCTATCGTATGAAAAGCATAATTTAATTATTTATAGTTTTGCTTTACATATTATTGAAACTAAAAATAAAAAAGTTTACATAAAAAAATAACAAATTGTCTTGGTCTCACCTATCCAAACACAACCCAGTAGCAATCAAAAACAGCTAATTATAAATTGTTAGGATCACCACTCGAGGTTTGTCAAAACGCAATAGAGAGGAGCATGCTAGGGAAGAAAAAATCGGATAGAATAAGAACGACTACAATAAAGGAACAGACTAAACTAAAAGATGTCACAATAACAGTTAGGAAGCTAAAATGGAAATGGACAGGACACATAATCAGAGGATCAGACAAATGGAGCAAGACAATTATGCACTGGTATCCAAAAAGTAATACAAGGAAACGAGGCAGACCATCCAAACGCTGGGCCGATGAGATCAAGGCAATGGCAGGCAGTCTGTGGACTAGGACAGCTGGGAATAGGACTAGGTGGAGACAGTTGGGAGAGGCCTTTGCCAAAGGGCAAACAGAACATAATGAAGATGTATTAGGTTAAGTGGGAAAAAAAAAAAAAAACTGAATAAAGGCTATTATTATTATTATTAGGATCACCACTCTGTTTAACCTAAGTTTGTGTCTTACTGTACTTTAGCAAATAAGGGGCCGTCCATTAATCAAGTGGTTTTTTAGCAACTTTTTAGACCCCGGTGATACATGGTGAGGTTTAAACTACCCCCCCAACCCCCTAACCAAAATCACGTGTATTTTTTGGCATAAAATATTATCTTTAAATACAGTTATAATGTAATTTAATTCTGTGATAAAAATTTCCAGACAATCATTAAAGTTTCAGCCTTGGGAAGAGTTAAAAACAACATAACAACAACAGTCCGACGTTTGTAAATTACTCTAGAAATCGCACGTTCAACGAAAAAATAAATACACGTGATATCTCAGTACACCCCCCCTCCACCCCTTGTGATATTTCGTGATTTTTTCCCCGCCCCCCCTTATGAGCCTCACGTGATTCATGGACGACCCCTAAGTGGGTGCACCCTTCCCCAGCATTCTGTTACATAATGGGTGTATCCAATCCAATCTGTTGTTCCCTAAATGCTGAGGATCGTGACCACCATGACCTAGAGGGCGCAGAATGCTCTGCATCTGGCTCTGTCGCTAGCTGCGTGCACTGCCGGTGGCACTAGTCACTTAGCTGCAACATTTAGCAGGAGGTCTGGTTTGACTTGTACTTAGGATAAATTTTTGCTGCTTACTGGCCTCACTGATGCATTGCATGCGAAATAACCCCAGCAGTCTCCTAAACACTATACTGGAGCGGGTGGACTTCCCGACTGTGCAACACTGGAACTCTGTACATATGGGGTCCAGGGTTGCCATCTATAATTAAATGTACAGGGTGTGGTATTGTATACTAAAATAGGAACATAAATACAAGAAACATAAATAATAATAATTAGTAAAAATTAATAATAATTTAGTAGCATTATTTCTAAAGTTCAATGCTACACACAGTTGATAAATGCTATCACATAATACACTAAAATAGTGAAGTAATGCAAAGTAAGTTAACCCTTTGACCACCACAATCAGCTACGATCTACTACCAGTTTCCGTACATTTCATTCATTTTTGTTGGCTGGAACTGATGTTGGAGGTGGGAGCATGATTCGTCAACTTTTTTTTTAAAGATAAAAAAAATATATCTTGTTAACAATTATAATGCGTTCCTTACATTGGTATATACCAATATATAGAAGATTTTGATGGTAAATACAATTAATATCCTTATGTAGGAGTTTTGATGAATTTCTAAATGAGGTAAAATATTCTAAATTGTATTAAATTATACAAAGTCAGAAAAACATTTTGTTGTAGATAGGTGATTCACTCGGTAAAGAAGTAAAGATATTATGCCAAGCATACCTTAGAGCTCAGAAGTCTCCGCAGCAGCGGTGAACGACCGCATCACTTTTACTTTCGATGAGTCCGCGTTAACGAGCTCTGGCGCCAACTTTACGACTTATCACCACAAATACAACCGTGGGGATCACGACAGCAGCAACAGCAGGCCACCAATCGTAGAAAATATCAATAAAACCAGCAATAACACGAAAGTTACTGCTCACCAATTCTGTTATTACAGAACCGAATAATGCCTCGTTACCACAACAAGAATTCATTACAAATAACACTGAAAATATACTATATTGCAAATTGTTCCTATAGTTTTGTAAACAAGCACAAAATCACTAATAATGGCTAAAATTACAAAATTTGACCTAAATAAATATATGCCATCGGCATGTAAACACCTGGCGTGAGTGACAGATGTGATGACATAACATTTTTGACGTTTACGGTTAGGGTTGCCTTCTGCTACGGTGATTATACTCTTTTAGTACTAACAGAGTTGCGCTAATAGCGGCGGGCGCTATATTGTTCATTTAGCAGCCTCCTCACGGTTCCAGCTAGAATTTCGAGAACAAACTGATGTCAAAAAACTCTTTCTAAATAGTGCCTTCCGATACAAAACAATCTAGAATTTTAGAGCTTCTTATTTAGTCAGGATCTCAAGTTTCTACATACATTTGCGTTTTGTTATTGCTTAAAATAACGTTGCTGATGCAATAACAAAACGCAAACATTTAGCAGCCACACAAAAATTTTGCAGGTCGGAGGCACTATTTCAATTTTTATTTTTTCAATTGGTGTAGTCTGGTTCCTTGGTTCCGGACATAGGGCTCCTAGCGGAACGTTCCGCTAGCAGATACAGTGAAAAACTCGATTTTCTCTGAAACTACGATAACACTTTGGGCACTAATTAGGGAGTATTTATTTTCATAATCAGAATATTAAAATTCGGTCATGAGGATTCTAACTGAACGCTCACGCTATTTTATCGTAAGATCAAATATAGCTCGGCATATAAATTAATGGACCATCACACACGGGCGCTATGCTATACTGCTTTATCTTAAGGTATCACGTGCGTGACACCGTGCGATATGGAAATCATAGTGTAGATATGACCTTGATATGAGCGATGTTTTTTTGTTCATGGGGCGCGGGGGTATTGTAATATAATATCGTATCGTCGACGACGACGGTAGGCACATATCTTGTTATTTTACTTTGACTTGGTAACTAAAAGGGTGCATAAGTATGGCATCACAGTTGTTATTTTTAAATTTTTATATTCTTTCTTGCCTTCTTGCAAGGAAAAGGCAAAGGCTTCTATGGCTATACAGCCTTGTCTGGTGTAATACAGGTTATTGTAACCTGATTGTAACATTGATTGCAAAATCTGTCTTTTTTTTTATGTTCATGTCTGTCGTCAAAAGTCAGTGAATGTCTGTCTTAATGAATCAGTCAGTTCTTCAACAAAAACTTTTGATGGACATTTCATGGTCTCACTCGAAACACAGTCTACATTTCATTATCCTACATATTATAAGACACTTAAATTGCACTTTACTGAATAATACACTATCAATAGTATGCATTAAAATCCACCACGGTATCTATTTTTTCGGATAATAAAACAAAAATGACAAACTCTTGGTGCGAGTTCCCGCCAAAAAGCCCCCAATAAATGAAATTGCTCAGGGCTCAGAGAAAAAAATCGAGTTGTTCCTGTTTGTCCCCACGAGCCTGTCCCCGAATGGGGACAAGCAGAACTTTTAATTTTTTCCCCGAATTTTTATGTGGGGCCAAACAGGAATTTTATAATTTTGTTTGTCCCCGAAAATTATTTTTATCAACAATTTTCAGCTCTGAATATTTCATGATCTAAATAAAATTAACCCATTAACCGCTTTGCTACTCTTTGACAAATTGTGCCCACCAACGACCACCAACGTGGGCTCCAGCCGACAAAAATAAAATAATAATGTTACAATATTTTGTTGCCTGGCTGCCTTACTAAGAGTAAAATGTAGGAAAACGCAAATCCTGCTGCCTGTGGCACGGAAATCGGTTAGTTGTCAGCTGACTGTGGCGGTAAAAGGGCTAAAACTGCCATAAACATTTTTTCGGGGACAAACTGAACTTTAAAATTCCTTAACGTGGGGACAAACAGGAACCCAAAAAATCTAGGTCGCTCCCTCAGACTCAAACTAAAAAGTAATATTTCATCAAACCACAAAAAGTAATAAAAATTATTTGGTTAAAACTAGTGCGGCCACGTGAGGTAAATAAGGTTGAGATAGAGGGGAAGCTTTTAAATAATAAAATTGGTGTTACCATGAAAAACTATATTAAATATTTATCACTTCCATATTTCTCACTGGAAAACATCTAATTAAATACTTATCTATTACTTACATTTTAGTAAATGTAAACTGAGGTAAATTTAAATTTTGTGATTTTTACATACACAATCATAGGTACTTAGTAATAATGAAAATATTTCACACAATTGTATTTGTTTGTACAGTACAAAAATAGTTGTTGTACAAAAACTCGTTCATTATCGACTACTTAACATATATTCTGTTAAAAATGCGTCATAGGAATTGAGGGATCATGCCTCCAAGGCTTTCGATTTTCGAACTTATTACTTACAGACTAAGAAATTATTTATAATATAATTAATACCAAAAAAGAATAGGCTATCATGTCAACTGATTTGATGCATATCAAATTGCACTCAAAAAACTAAATAATCATAGAAATTAATAAATAAATTTAGTTTCAAACTAAAGTTTTCGTTATAGTCTTATTTGTGGAACAATCTTGATAGGGGAGACCGTAACAGGTTTCTTTGGACTCAGTTTATTTGGCGAATTCATCACAACATCCACAGCTTTCCTTAGTATTTGGTGTTCGCTTCTCTTGTACTCCTCAGTTATCTGGGAGAGGTCTAAGTCTGCATCTAAGACAAGAACCTGAAATAATGACAAGTAGTTCACTTTAAATCATGTTATCAACCTGTTGAACCAAAGAGAGTTTTATAGTGTTACTTATTAATGGCAAGGTGTTATTAATTTTAAATTATAAAAGTAATAAAAGTGATTTGTTTTATAAGTATGATAGTGAAGGAAGACTTTCTGTCTCTCTGTTTGCTTAACTTGGAACACCCTTTTATTATTATTTCATCCACTTAATAATAATATCTTATTGCTACTTTTATATTATTCAAGGTTCTCACAGGAGCAGGGCATTCGGCAAGCGTTCGGTTCACCAGCCAGTCCTCATGCAGTTTGTGGAGCTCCTCAATGTACGACAATGGTACACACTGCTCTTCAGAACGGGCTCGCTTCTTTATCCTCTCATACACTATGGATGGAGTCGTCTTTAAGTATACTGTGGACAGAAGATGTGGGTTTATTAGTTATTTTCAATTACAAATTGCCTTCACTATATGGGTGTTAAAAAAAGGGTGTTAGTATTTTTATGGGGCTACACAAAATCAAGTATAGAATATAGGAAAATTATTGAAAAAATCCAATATACAATTTTTTTTCAGTTTACCATACAAATCCTTGATTCAGATTTAGTATGGGAAACTGAAAAAAAAAACTGTAGACTGGATTTTTTCAACATTATTTTCGTATTCTATTCTTGATTCTGAGCTACCTCTTAAAATTTCAAATGCAGTTTCTTTAACACCCTGTATAATTATGATAATTAATGGAGTTGCTATAGCTTTAACTTTTATAAACAAAAATACCAAATGCTGAATAAAAATACAAATTAGGCATGAAAGTATAAATATTGTTTAAGAACCTTGAACTTTATTGAAGTCAGTTAAATTTAAAATATCCTGTTTTCCACCTATCCATAAAAATACCAGACTATGTCTATAGGTATAAGATTTTTTCACTGTTCTTAACCAATATGGTTACTTTTTCTACTTATATTCTATAATGAGTATTATAGAATATAAGTGGTATGACATATATAAATAGTATGACAGAACATTAATTTAACAACAAAATCTTTGAAATAGGGTAGCTCAGATAATAAATTTAGGAAGGTAGTTTTGTTATTTTTTAAGTATTATCTAACTTACCAATTAAGTCAGCTTCAATAGGTATCTGGTGCTGGATAAACCGGAACCACTCATCGAGCACAGCAAACTGTGCTGGGTGCAGGGTCCCGCTCTTCATCATGTGTTCCACGAAGCAGTACCTGGCGCTATACAGTGATCTCTCCATCAGTTTCACAGGGGTGGCCGTCGGCCTTAGGTGCATGTCCAGCATGGTCAAAGAAACATATGACTGAAATACCATTGCCCACTTTGATGGGTCTTTATACATCAAATCCTGAAATGATACAAGTTACATTTTCAGTTAAGTAGGTTATGATTACTGAAATATGTTGTTCAATACATGGACTGAGGATAAATAATTCGTATAGATAGGAATACTTACTAAAAGATTCCATCCTCTGAGGTTACGCCATTCTTCCACAGGCTCAGTCAGCAAAGTTATATCTTCAAACTGGCGAAAATGTTCTAAAAATGTAGTTTTTCCACTACCTATGTTGCCCTCGACGAATACAGTGAAAGGTTTCTTGTTTGTAGTCATTTTGTGGAAGTATCTGTGGGCTACAAAATAAAAACTAGGATGAGACACAACTACGATCCCCGGATGGAGCGAAAATGGACAACTTTCCCGCCTAAATTGCTCCCAAACAGTAGTAAACAACGCGCTGTCACTCGAGCATGAATTTCAGTAAATACAAGTACCTTTAAAAAGTAACGTTGTAATGGGACGTCTCAGCATGTTAACCTTTAATTTTAAATTAAATTTTATGTCTTTTCTTCATAATAAAATAAAAAGCTTTGCAAATAACGCAGAAAGAAATGTTTGCAACTTTTGCAAGAAAACACGCAAACGCAAACAGTGTTGCCGGCACAGAAAATGAAAAAAGTCCAAAACCAGTCGTGAAAAGTTCCGTTATGACTTTGAAAGTTCCGTTCAGTAAAACTTTTTCGCCACAGCGTGTGTGCGTCGCCAACGCCACAACGTTATTCGCAACTAGGTATAGGTAGGTACTAGACCCCGCTATTACCGGCTCAGAGATATTTCAAACTTCTTCTTCTTATCGTGTGGCACATTTAACCATTCTATCCACAAGGTATAAACTGATATCTGTCGGACATGTCCGTCGTGGAGGGGAGGCCACGTAAGGCTACCTTGAGAGGCCTCTCAACTGTGTCGAAGAACCAGTTAATGTCGCTGGTCTCCTTGAGGCTGCCGAGGTATGGCTGCACAATGCGGTACTTTTGGGGTGGTGGCGGTGGCTGCGGGCGCGGCGACGAGTATCGCGGTGGCAGTGGAGCGGCGTGTCGGCCGAGAGGCCCGGCACGGTGGCAGCGCTGCCGGCAGTGGCCGGCGCCTTTAACCGGGCCGCATAAGTGGCCCGGAGAGGTGGCGTGGCGGTGGTGGTGGGTCAGGAGTCATGGATGCCGTACTGGACCCCGACTTCACCACATGCTCGAGACCTTGGCGGAGCGTCGGGGCACAGGTGGAGGCAACCGGGTGGTTGGCGTCGGTATGGCGACCTGGCGCAGGCGCGGGTCACGCTGCTGTAGCGGTCCCGCGACCGGGGGCGAGAAGCAGGAAAGGCCTCTTCTCCGGGGCGCAGCGTGGCGGTCAACGGCGCTCAACGAGTGGCGGAACACCCTCGCATAGTTTCCTCGGCAGCTGAGGACTCAAAGTCGGAAGGGGGACGGGCTCATGGAGCAGCTCCAAGAAAAAGCGCTTGGCCGTGATCACGTCTCGTCTTCCTCCTCGTCGCGCTTTCATCGTGTGTGGAGGAGCGACGAATCAATGCAACTGGGCCGCCCCAGCTTGATCGCCGCGACGTCCTCCGGCCGCACAGGTCGGCTCTCTCACCGAGTCACTCCTCATGGATGCGCAAGTACGCTGCCATCCAACGGAGCATTCCCTCCGACAAGAAATCAATGTTTCTTAGTTGGGTCGTCATGAGCAAGTCACGCTCATAATGGCTGAGAAGATGCTCTCTTGGCAGGCAGAACTTTCCTACCGGAGAGAGCCGTTGTGGGGGGCCGAGGGTGACGGCGAGGGAGTCTCGCGCGTGGCGAAAAATGTCCTGATACACAGGGGTTGGAACACTGAAATATAAAAGAGGGCGAGCGAAGCGAGCCCGAAGAAAATTTTCAAAGTAGCGTCCGTTTTCTCGTTTTTAGCAACGTTTAACACTGGTCAAGAGAATTTGGAAGCTTTGAGTCCTTCAGTGTGAGCTTTATTTATCACTAAAAGTTCCGAAAAGTTCCGATGATCATTAAGTTCCGCAAAAGTTCCGCTGAAGCCTCAAAAGTTCCGAAATCGGAACAAAAACTCCGCGCCGGCAACGCTGAACGCAAACGTCAATTATCTATAATTTTCGTAGTCTATGATTTTAAGTTCGGATACACCTCAAACCAAAGAAAGGATACACAGTAAACTGAGTGAATGAATGAATAATAATGTCCTCTGGTCCTCTGCCTCTCCTTTGTTCAGTTTCACTACTCGACACTGCAATCTGTGGCGCTAGTCATCACCAAGTTTAGCGCGAAAAACGAATACACCAATCAAGGGAATCCACGAATTTCATTGCCTTGTCAGTATGCGAAAGGATTGACGTGTTTATTTCACTGCACATTGTTTGTCCGATATTTTTGCCGATAAATTGAGCTGGCTAATATTTTTATATAAAAGTTAGTGATAAGTAATCAAAAATGCTGCACACATACGTCCTGGGTAAGTTTATGAAATAATTTCTAAAACCGTGAAATA
The DNA here is from genome assembly GCA_958295455.1 of Coleophora deauratella. Classification (NCBI taxonomy): domain Eukaryota; kingdom Metazoa; phylum Arthropoda; class Insecta; order Lepidoptera; family Coleophoridae; genus Coleophora; species Coleophora deauratella. The sequence continues at coordinate 17,490,617 of OY282392.1, read as the reverse complement.
TTACTTCACGGTACTCAAACGTTTTATAAATCGCCGGTGGCTTATTACATTTTGTTTGGTTTTAGGTATTTTACTGTGTGTTGCGGGGTCTTTTGCCCTGTACGACTCATCGGACGGCGTTGTGGACCTAACGCCAAACAATTTCGATAGGCTAGTCACAGATTCAGATGGGGTATGGGTGGTGGAGTTCTTTGCCCCATGGTGTGGGCACTGTAAAAATCTCGTACCTGAATACAAGAAGGCTGCACAAGCCCTAAAGGTAGGTTATCCAACTGAAACCCTTAAGTGCTGTCTTAAATTTTAAACAGCTATTATAAATATTATGAAACTAATATTTAGTAACCTAATCACATAACCATTTCATTACCAATACATAGGTATCGCGGTAGTACACCGTGAAATTCAATATAATTTATCAACTGCAGATCTTTATCTGAATTATTGACTTTTAATGCTGATAAAGGTTGCATAGACTGCAGATTGTTTTTTGTACAATATTTTGATGATATCTGTGCTTTTCCTGTTCCTTATTTTTTTTTAATTAGTACTTACAAATCTTTCTAAATAATATGCTGTCAATTTCTATTTTCAAAGTGAAATTCTACTTTCAAACGTTGAACTCGTTCCCACAATAGAACACTGCAATTAATATTTTTATTTAAATTAATATTTTTTCTACTTTCTTGTGCTATGTCACACTCAGTCATCCTGGAAATTTCATAATTCAGTTTTTTATATTGTTGGAAGGACAAATTTAGAAAAAAAGGAGTAAAAGGAAATATTGAGCATTTTTGACTGTCTGTTTCCTGTAAATGCTCTAAAGCTTCCTATACACTCAAATTATTTTTTGCAATCTAAGTGTACAATGGATGGTGGTTACAAATTCAGATACGAAATTTCAATAGTAATGGCAGCCAACAGTTTCGCTACCATGAAAGGAGATATCAGTCAGATCCCTTAGATTGGATACAATAATACATTTCATGCTTTCAGAATCTAAAAGCTAAAATTTAGATCCTAATATGTGGCATAGAAATAATACCTTGGTCCTGGTTGGAAGCTACTTATTTAGCAACTGCATTTGCCCCCCTGCCAGTTGCATTGCTTACAGACCAAATTTTTTTAGTTACTTAGTGAAAGATTCTCAAGCTGCAAATGTTTTTATCATTCACAGGGTGTCGTCAAAGTAGGAGCAATCAATGCAGATGAGCATAAATCATTTGCTCACAAATATGGGGTGACTGGTTTCCCCAAAATCATGATATTCACGGGCAGCAAGCACAGTCCATACCAGGGGCAGCGTACAGCGGAGGCGTTGGTTGAAGCAGCACTTAAAGCGGCCAAAGAAAAGGTCTACAACAACCTTGGAAAGGGACATGGCGGTGGCTCTGGAGACAAGGTAACGACTTCTACACGGCGAACTAAATCTACAGACAGGGTGAAGTTTCAAAAGAGATTGCAATATCTCATTAATAATTATTATAAAAAACACTAGTACAATAATCGGTAGACATTACTGGGACTGAAATTATTCAAGGGTAAACAAAGGGATCAAATGAAAGTAACAATTACTAGGGTAAGTTAAGAAAACAATTTTGTATGTATTTTATTTTGTAAAGATTTATTTTTATGGTACATTTTTTATTATAAATTTTAACTAATACAAATTGAGGCCTATTTCTAATTATCATTCATAGCATAAGGAAAAGGCGAAGCTGTTTATCGCTTCCGACGCAAGAAAAAGTTTGGTCTTTCATTAGTCTGGTATAAGAATAGAACAAAGGTTTTATATCCTATGTCACGAATAAGATGCATCGCCAATTGCCACGTAATAGGTTTTTTTACAAAGTAACAAAGAGATTTATCTATTAGCACCACCACCATCACCATCATCTCAGAAAGAAACATGACGTCTATGGTCATCACATCCCATGGAAGAAGATACTAAGAACATCAGGGAAAGACCTCTCACCGTCCGAGCAAGTCAACACTCAGAGCACGATGACCTCTCCTTATGTGACTGACACGTTTACAAATGACCAACTCAAGTTGGACCGTATGCGGTCACGTCTATTCCGAAGATTTAATAACTACAGAACGCCTCCAAGGATAATTAGAAAGAACCTCAACCACATATTCTTGAAGAAGTACAATAGAAACTTTTTTAGACCATAAAGTATTGTGATTTGAAATGATTAATTTCTTTGTAATGTTTCAATGTTTATTTACCTAGATAGGGAATCATTTTTTTTTATAGATGATGATTGCCATAAGCATAAAATATAAAGTCATATAATTTACCGCAAAGTACAAGCTACATAGAAAGTGTTTTTACAAAGTAACTTTAATCTGTAAGATCATTGACATCTTATCTCTTAGAAGGGAACAAAGATACAAAAATGTTTACTTAATCAACATAATTTTACAATCTATTTTTAGAAGATTACAGGGACAGGACATTGTAGATAACTACTCAGCATAAAGTACACGTATATTCATTGTACAAAACTTTCGAAATATTTTTAAAGTTGTCAGCACTATTACATAGCGTAACTCTTGCCACCTACGTCATACGCCCACTGCTGGGATCCCACGCGAATCTCTAGAAAGTTCGCGTCCGCAAGCGAATGTCGTGTCTGTACTGAACAGGGACACGTCAGTTTTTAATGACCTTCTTTCACTTATTGTGGAAGATCATGACCATATTGGTCTTAGCAAATAATGTTACTATGTTTTGCAAAAAAACCTTTTTTTAACTGGCTGATTTTAAATTATTTTTTTAACTAATAGTCAGACAGATAGATAATACGGTAACAGACACCGTTACCGTATTATTTCATATCATAAACCTTGCCTTTAAAAAAAAACCCTTTCGGTATCAATCAATCCAGTACCGACATAGAATAATATTTTAAGTAAAATATTAATAATTGTTGCTAGGTGTACCCGTTGTAATTGAATAAATAACTAAACTATAATGTAGGTTATACATATAGTCTATTTTCAATAAAACAAAGAAAAATTTGAATTGATTGTATATTTTAAAAAATATTGCAAAAGTATAAATCAGTTAAAAAGTTAATTTAGTATCTTGAAGATTTTTTTTGCGATTTGGCCATGGCTTCCTTGGGTAAAGTTGATCAGAATCAGGAGTAGAAGCACTGATTACAATTTGACGCACGACTGGATTTACAGCCTGTATATGATGATCATACAGGGTGTTAAAAAAAGTGCGTTTGAGATTTTAAGGGGTTACTCAGAATCAAGTGTAGAATACAGGAAAAATATAAAAAAAAAACGATCTAAAACTTTTTTTTTTCAGTTTCCCATACTAATTCTTCATTCACTATTCAGATTTAGTATGGGAATCTGAAAAAAAATTGAACGGATTTTTTTATATTTTTCCTGTATTCTACACTTGATTCTGAGTAACCCCTTAAAATCTCAAACGCACTTTTTTAACACCCTGTGTGAGTAAGTGGAACATTCAGTATTTTTTTAATTAAAGGTTAAAATACTAGTCATAACTTACTGAATTAGTTTTGTTCTATGTAACAGTAGCGGTGGATCTTATCCACCATAATATATACAAGACATATTTTGATAAAAAAATAAAATTTAATTTCTTTGATCATATTTATAATACTCAAGTCTTCCTCGTGCCTGCTAAAGGTTTGTCAAAAGACAGCTTTCTGCCGGACATTATCGTTTATCGATCATGTTCTGATGATTTTTATTGAGATTCAATTTTAAAATAACTTTTAAAAGTCTAACTTTTAAAATAAAACACAATCTCAGTTTAGGATAAGGATTAAGGAAGGGTTTCTTTATTCATATTTACTTCCACTATTAGGTCAGTTTAATCTACATACATAGTTACATTATTGTGCTTTAATTCCAAATATGTTAATCTTCCATGACAATTACAATCTTTGCCACACTCCCTTTTTACCCGCGAATCCCTACAAGTGGAAATTTGGAAATGACCCGGTAGGTAGGTAGTAAAGTGGTAACTTTTACTACTACTTTTACATCCGTCGCACATAAACCCATATTTATGGCATAACGTCTCCCTTGTCGCCAGTCGGATGTCATCGAGCTGACGGACAGCAACTTTAAAGAGCTGGTGCTGGAAAGCGACGACCTGTGGCTGGTGGAATTCTTCGCGCCCTGGTGCGGCCACTGCAAGAATCTGGAGCCGCACTGGGCTAAGGCAGCCAAAGAGCTTAAGGGCAAGGTAGGATTAGTTTATAATCTATAAGTAATAAGAGGAGCTAATAATTATCAAAAACATAGACTTATAAAAAACCACAAATTATGAAAAATACAATCAAAAAGATGTTCTTTTAACAGATATCCTTGGGAGGCCTTTGTCCAGCAGTGGATGTCTTTTGGTTGATGATGATGATATTGATGATAAATGGTGCAAAATTAATCCAATTTGTAGTTGTAAAATGGCAATACTGAAAAAGATAACAATATTTATTATGTAAAAGTGCAAGGGTATAGCAACAATTGACTAGTAACAGTTGCCGGAAGTAATGAAACAATACAGCCTAAAATGGAAGCATGTCTCCAATATGATGCAACAGTTGTTTCATATGGGATATATATTTTTTTTTATGTAGTCGTACCATCCTGTTTGAACACTATTGCTTTTTTTTGGCCATCTTTGTTGCTCGTACAACAGCACCTTCAAAAAGATGAAATGTGAAAAGAAAGATAATAAGATAATAAGTTTACATTGTGATGAGAAGTTGGCAAACAAATTGTTGACATTGTAATTTACAAGGGGCAGTAGTGACAATAGGTGTGCTTTCATCGCAGAGATTCTGGTTTCGTGCTTCTCCCTTTTTCCACTAACCCCAACAGCCGACAGCCGACAACCTCTAGCTGGAAGGATTAGCGTCACTGTTATATACCTGTAACAACAATCCATGCTTTCAGTGCTTTCACGATAAGTTTTCATTCCTTCTTGAAAAAAAATGCTGCCTAATTCTATGTCTTGAGGGTGACTGTCTGCAACTTAAGAAAATACAGTTAATTAATTTAAATCTTCACTTTTTGTCTGCCTAAAGGTTCTCTGGGGACATTTCATGCCACTGCCCGTCCTTTTCATGTCACTGTTATGAAATAAAATAAATATGAATAAAACTAGAATCGTACCCTTCCCGACTCTTCCGAACTTTATTCGCCGTCTGGAACTCTAGATAGACTTCTACGTTTGACCACTGTAGAATCTCAATAGCTTATCTTTTTTTAAATACGTTTAAAATTACAGCGATTGTCGACCGCGTGAAATAAGGGTTTAACTCGATTTGATACGCCTACGTTTGTTTAACTCAGCGTCGTTTCGCTCAATAGCTTTGATCATACGTTATCGCAGAATGGCGTAATTAGCTACATGGATTTATTAAAATACCGTTAATTTTCTATTTAATAGTTTTGTAACGTTTAATTTTTGACAATATAACTTTATGAAATTATTTTGATAACTTCAATTGATGTCTGTTGGAAACTTGTATGATCATTTATCCAAAATGAATCCATAAACCAATCAATGAATCCAGGCTCTTGTGTTGTATGTATGTCTCTACCTGGCTAAAAAATATACTAAAATTATCTTGAAATGCCCCATCGATATGAATATTCCTGATATTTCATTCATATCGATGGGGCATATGAAGTTATATTGTGTTATACACCTTTTTGTAGTCGATTCGCCCAAAGTGTCGCTCACCTTTGTAAATACCGATACAGCGCGTGTCGAAGAACGGCGCTATTTAGGGTTCCGTAGTCAACAACCCTTATAGTTTCGCCATGTCCGTCTGTCTGTCTGTCCGCGGCTTAGCTCTGAGACTATTAGTACTGTCTGTCTGATATTTAAGAGACTTGCTCTTGTCGGTGAAGCAAACTCCATCGTGCTCTGTCTTCGGCCAACGTTTTTATATCCTGGTAGGACACGACCTCAACCTTTTCCTTCAACTGTTTGGAGTAGCTTCGTCTTGGTCTTCCCCTTCCTCTCACTCCATTAATTTTTCCCTCCATTATGTTCCTAAAGAAGGAGTCGTGTCTTAACAAGTGTCCAATCATTCGGCCTCGTCTATTCTCTATGGTCCTCAACAAGCATCTCTTCTCATTCACCATCCTTAACACTTCTTCATTCGTTTTCTTCTCTGTCCAGCTTATGCGTTCCATCCTTCTCCAGCACCACATTTCAAAGGCTTCCAATCTCTCTCTATCTCTTTGTGTCATCACCCAAGTTTCACTACCATACAACGCGATACTCCAAATATACACTTTTATCAGGCGCTTCTTGATTTTTTTTGATATGTTAGCACTTAGCAGGTTTCTCTTGTTATTGAACGCCGTCTTCGCCATTCCAATCCTGGTTATTATATCAGGTGTACATCTGGAGTCTTCTGTCACTATGCTGCCCAAGTATCGGAATTTAGTAACCTGTTCAATATTGATACCACAAACCTGAATAGGTTGTTTTTGATGGTTAGTTTTTGTGGTTATTAAAGATTTAGTTTTATTGTAATTAATTTTAAGTCCGAATTCTTTGAAGGTTACATCCATTAAATTAACAAGTTGTTCTAGTTGTCTTGAGTTTTCCGCCAGTGCTGCTATGTCGTCTGCAAATCTGATGAAGTGAATTTTCTTTCCATTAACTTTGACCCCCCCAGTATTGTTTTCTAGAATTTTGTTAACGGCGCACTCTATAAATATGTTAAAGATTAATGGTGATAATGGACAGCCCTGTCTTACTCCTTGTCTTATCTTAGCCTTTGCCTTTTCTTCGCCTATGGTGACAATCGTTTCTTGCTGTTTATAAAGTTGGTATATTATTCTTCGGTCTCTGTAGTCCAAACCAGCATTTCTCAGTATTGGGAACAATGTCTTCCAACTGACTTTGTCAAAGGCTTTTTCCAAATCAATGAACGCAACATGTGTTTCCAGCCCTAGCTCTAATCTTCTGTCTATAATAAGTCTTAGTGCCAGTATGGCTTCTCTCGTGCCTTTGTGCTTCCTGAACCCATATTGGTCTGGAGAAAGATACTGTTCCATGACTGCTCTGATTCTATTCTGTATGACTTTCAGTAAGATTTTCGATGCTTGTGAGATCAGGCTCAGAGTACGGTGTTCTTCGCATTTAAGAGTATTTGGCTTTTTAGGTAATGTTATTGTTTTACTGATTTGGAAATCCTCCGGTACTATCCCAGTATTATACATGTTCTGTATTAATCTAAAGATTTCGTCGCAAAGGGGATCACATTCTGCGAATTTGATGAGTTCTATATATAATCCGTCCTCTCCTGGTGCCTTCCCGTTTTGTATGCAGTCTATTGCTTTGTCAAGTTATTACTATTAGTACTAGAGAGCTGTAATTTGGCTGGCATGGATATGCATATTAATCACGCCGACAAAGTGGTAAAATAAAATCTTGAACGTGAAGTGGGAATGAATTATTTTTTCTCGACTACCAGATGGTGTGGGGTATCGTTGGATAGGTCTTTCAAAAATATTGTGGGTTTGTGAAAAGCATGTTGCAATTCAGGGATCCTGGAAGAAATATTAAGCTTTAAAGTGCAAATTTGTGTTAAAGTCATGTGTCCCCCCTCCCCTCCCCTTACCAGCTAAACGGTTGTTTCTAGAAATGTGAAAAAATTCACGGCAGTAGTATAATAATAATAATAATAATAATAATATCTGGGACAAATCACACACGGTCACCTAGCCCCAAACTAGGATTCCCTGTATCTTGGGAACCAGAGACTGATATACATACACATATACTTTTAAATACATACATATATACATAGATATAATACACCCAGACTCAGAGCAAACAGTATATATAACGAACTTAAAAGGAAAACTATCACAGCTAAGTAGGCTTTACAAGTTAAGGAGTAGTAGTCTATTTTGTAAGACGGGAGGTTTTTTTACCCTTGAAGCAGTGTTTGTGGAAGTACTACGGAACCCTACACAGCGCGTGGCCCGACACGTATTTGACCTCTTTTTGCTGATGTTCTTGAATCTGTTTTCACTTAACTCATATGTATGTAACTTATCGCTTACCAGGTCAAAGTGGGAGCTCTCGACGCCACAGTGCACCAGGCGACCGCCTCCCGCTACCAAGTGCAAGGATACCCCACCATCAAGCTGTTCCCCTCAGGAAAGAAGACCAGAGACAATGTAGAGGACTACAACGGAGGTCGTACGTCAAGTGACATCGTGGCGTGGGCGCTCGAGAAGCTGGCTGAAAACATTCCGCCACCGGAGATTGTGCAGGTGAGATGAAGAAGTTTGAATAGGTTTCTTTTTCCATAAAGATGTTGCTGTACGCTGAGAAGAACATTAACTATGGAGCTGGTTACAACTAAAGTCGCACGTCAAAAGAAATCGTGGCTCGTGCACTCGAGCTTCTGGCTGAAAATATTTCACAACAACATAATATAAAATACACATAGCAATTAAAAGGACCTATCGAATTGCATAGTTCAGAACATTCCGTGGCCTTGGGAAAAAAGTCCCCATCCATAAATACATCGTTATTTCCTCTTCATCGAAAAGATTAAACAAAACTCGCCTTTAGCTTTTGACTATGGCAAAGGTAGAGACGAAAAGATCGGAAGACTTAGTTTTAGACGATCCCCCCCCCCAGGCGAACTGATGATTTCGTCAGGTTTGCAAGAAGCCGTAGGATGCATGTGGCTCAGACCCGTGCTAAGGGGAAGTCTATGGGGGAGGCTTATGATCAGAAGTAGGAAGTTTTCTGATGCGATGATGCCGAAGAAGAAGATGGTTTACCAAAAAAATCCATTGAAGAGTTGCTTCAGTACTTTCTGCTCTTCAATCTTCGATCTTTAAATTTAGTTACCCTTTCGCTGCGCAATCGTGTAGTATAATAAATACCACCAGTTCTCGCGAGGCTGTCTTGAGAACAACTGATATGTTCTGCGAAAAAATATCAAATCATTGTTATGGTTATGTATGATTTAATTTTACACTCAACATAATTCATAACAGTAAACATTTATTGTTTATAAATTAACCATAATATTCAAACTTCGATTTGGCTGGTGTTGATGATATTATTGTGTTGATGACTGGCTGTTAATCTGGACAACACTAACAAAGTATAATAGATTAGTACTATCATACAGTATACAAGGTGATGTTTTAATGGTGGATATAAACATCCAGGCTATTGAACTATTTGGGTCAAATAGGACAGCTTTTGTTTTAATACATTTTAGAATATTTTAGATAAATGACAAATAAAAAATTGGTCAGTCTGACGATCGATTTGTATGGGAAGTAAAATTTTTAAAAAGTGATAGTAAAGGTTGTCACATTACCTGGATGTTTTCATATTCGCTATTATAAAATCACCATGTATTAATATGGCCGTTCCCCGTCTCTGTAATGAATGACGACCTCACAACTACATTCTTTAAGAAAATTTTGTAGGTCGGCCGATCGCGTTGCATGTTTTCAAAATACAGGTTGTATGTTTGGTTGACAGTCCCATGCCAAAAATAATGTCCTTAAATTTTTATTTTTATACAAAGCCTGATCAACTAGACAACACATTCTTTACATCCTGAATTATACCCCTTACCACAGTAAGGATTGGCAAGACAGATAACCCTTCAGGATTAAGATCACTGTCCACTGTCATGATTTGGTTCTTAGGACTGAAATGAAATGAAAATATTTTATTCAAAGTAGGTAACAGGTAGCAGTGTACACTTTCGAAGGCCATTCTTTTGTGTGCCTAATACGAGGTTCTTACCACTCTGAACTTATACTCTGTCAATAAAAAGTTGTCACAAAAAATACACAAATTATACTTACAAAATATATTCGATCCCAGAATTGTCACACGTGCTGCTTATTGTTTGGTTTCAGATCTCACACCATACGAGTCATGAAATTATAATAACACAGCAGCGGGTACTGCAATGTTTTGGATTTAAAATGTCTTGCGAAATGTCGTAAAACTTATCGATGTTGGATTTGTTTATGTTTAACTTTTGTATGTGATCGAGATGAATGATTGATTGTTAACAGATTCGTAACAGAAATCTTGCATAAAAACTTGGAAAAGTTTTGTTTTATAAATACTGGCCCCTTGCCCGCGTCTTTTTATTGATTTGTAAAATTTTTATACAAGGGAATTTTAGTACATTAGGACTAGATACATTCGTACATTAGGGCTTATTTATGTCCATACTGTAATTCTTCAACAGTTCCAAAGCTTACAAACTTATAATTGCCGACTCTTTTAAAGTAGAAATACTATGAGCGCCATCTAGTGATAACCTTAGAGCAAATTTTAGAAAGGTATTGTAGAAAAGCGAGTTTATAACTCGTCCTAAGGTGCCTGGATATCGCTTATCGCAATAAGGCCGTCTTTGCACATTTTCTATTTAACTAGCATATAAGTTTAAACTGCATTTGGATTTTGGTGTGCAATACAGCATATTTACCTACTTACTACCAAAAAAGTAAATTATGGCGGCACCTAGCGATACAGAGAAACAATCGTTCAATCAGTTTAGTTAGGTATGTTAGTTTAGTTAGGTTTCGTGTAGTTATGGTTGGTGGTAGAACATTTTCCGAGTCCGCCTGGCTAGCTACCAACATCTTATCTAAGTCTTGCCGCCAAACATCAATGTTAATAGCATTGATGTATTCAGGCATAGAGATAAGATAGCCAGCTCTCCATTGCGTTGGGAATCTTGGTAATCCCGCTTCCATCTTCAGCATCATCATCACCAGGGGAGATGATACCAAGGGCTTACCAATTGTGGATAAAATAAGTTATTATCTTGCCAAATGACATTAAAAAATTAAAATGGATTTAAAACTAATTCCCAGGTGACCGACGAGGAAGTAATGAAGGCGTGCAGCGAGAAGCCTCTCTGTGTGGTGTCGATACTGCCGCACATCCTGGACTGCAACGCGGCCTGCCGCAACGAATACATCTCCATACTCACCCGTCTAGGGGACAAGTATAAGAGCAAGATGTGGGGGTGAGTAAATATACGTTTTTATGCTTGTGCGTGTGGAGGTATGTGTGTAATCAGAATCTCATAAAATAATTGAAGAAAAAGGATTGTCGATTTTCATTTAGTAATATCTCCAAATCTATCAATGAATTCGGCAAAATTTAATTTAAACTGTATCGACAAATTGTGAGCAAGATAATAGAGCGGTGTATTTTTATTTTTCACGATCACGCCATTTTCGTAACATTGTGGTTCATCTTATATCGTTATGAATTGCGCATCTTTGTCTATGGTTTATTTTGGGTGATTCACCCTTGGCCAGTGCGATGCATGTTATAAAAGCATTCGTTCCATTCCAAATTTCAAATATGAGCAAACGAAAGAGACATCCATTAGCCTCCGTTTCCTCCTATCTTTATAAACTCATTGGATGCGCTACAGATTTCACGTCACGTGAAAGTTTAGGCAATATACAATATTTCTGTCCCTTTTCTTGACTCGTACATTACTTTCACGTGACGCGAAATAATCTGTGGCGCGTCCAAGGAGTGTATTATTTCGCGTCACGTGAAAGTTTAGGCAATATATTTCTGTCTCTTTTATTGACTCGTACATTCTTCTTCTTCTCGAGTCGATGGCAAATAAAACAGACTCCTCCAAAATCCTGCCACACGGATAGCGTTCTCGATGGCCAGCATCAAGTCCTCCCGCGAACAGGTGGCAGGGCAGGAAGGACAAGATGTCAGATGGTCCATAGTTTGGGGGGCCGTACCGCATATACAGCCCAAGCCAGCACTCCCTAAGAACCCCCACCTGAACATTAATAAAGCCACTCAACCCCCCAGCTGGGTGTGGGCGGAGGCGGGTGCTCAGCCCTCGTTGGAAGAGGCTCTGGAACTCGGAGGCTTCGGCTACCCCGCGATGGCGGTCGTCAACGCGAAGAAACTCAAGTTCTCTACGCTGCGGGGCTCCTTCTCCGAGACTGGCATCAACGAGTTCCTAAGGTGAGTTATGAATGAAACTTGAAATAATCATAATAAAGGTAATTTTGTAGAAACTGGTGATTGCTCTTCGGTGAGACGTGACCTCCGCCAGGCGAGGTGGTATGCCTGGTGACCGGCCGTGGTCCAACCGATGGTTGTTGGAAGTCGTATATGTATATGCGTACATCGAAAGAAACGCGTTTTAGATTAGTTTATGGCGAGTACGGTAGATGTCGCCACAATTTATTTAAGCCTCTTAAAATGAACATGACAATATAAGTTATTAATAACATAATTGTTTCCTGAACTTCATACTAGGTTAACCCTGTATTATGGATGGTTATCAAATATTATATTAATACTAGGGTCAAAGATGTATCCTTCCTTTGATTGAATAATGGTTCTTTAGGTCGCAATAGAGATCTATTAGGTCGCTGTGCTCCATAAGTTAAAGAACATATTCCCATTTCACCCAAAACGCTAGTGGATTCAAAAACATTTAGACCACACGGTTCACATTTCTGAGACCTTAATGTGTTCGATCTCAAAATCGAAGGTCACCCTGACCTCAATACAGAATACAGAATTTATTGATAAAATACTTATAAAATTTTACATGTCATCTTAACTTTAACGTAATTAGTGAGCATTCATTTAATAACCTCCAAATAATTTCCAAAACGCAGGAAAAAAACATACCGTCGATGAACATGCATAGTCCACTAGGAGATATTTTTAAATGATTTAAGTTATCGATAAAATATTGAATCGAAGCCATAAAATCGTAGTAGTACGACTCTGTGATTATAAAAGCAGTGGTGACTAATTAATTTTCACGCTATTCAGAGTTTTATCGCCTATTTTCTATTTGTGTCACAGTACAAGGTTCCTTGCTGATTACTAGGTAGTTGCTATTTGGATTAAATTAATTATGAGACACGTGGTAGAATTATATCTACTTACTATACCTTTGCGGTCTTGGTTCAGTTGCGGCTTGCGTGGTCGCGCCGATCACGCAGGTTAACTGACTACCGACACGGTCATAACCTGGATGGGTTTGACTGTTAGTGGCATTTATCTCAACAGTTTCTGTGCTTCGCAAGGCACATTAAACCGTTGGTGCCAGCTGCCATCACTAGATTGCAGTCGTTAAGCTTGAAAAGTTCTGTCACTGGGCTTGGCCACTAGCCCCACGACCTCCACCTATCCGGACTTGGCCCCCGTGTGTGAAGTATGGCCTTACCTTCCCGAGTTATGAGAAGAAACCCGTGCCCCTGCAGTGTGGACGATATGAGTTGTTAACAACTATACCATTTGGAACTAGTAATGGTAGTACCTTATTTTTGTAGGTCTGACTGTGTGGGTACCACTAAGCTCGCTCTTTTCCTGCCGCCAAGCAGTATTGCTTTGTTAAGTCCAGTGGTGCCAGATAACCAGCATTAATTACAGGCATATAGGGCATTTCATCTTAGCTTATTAGGTTAGGTAAAGCACTGATATGATACCCTTCTGAGGTTACAGCCCATAGGCGGCGATAATTTCCGCTATAAGTCAAACCCATTCAGGTTATGACCGTGTCTGTAGCTAGTTAAACTGCGTGTTCGACGCAAGCCATACTGAGCCATTTTTGCTTCATCAACCAATCGTCTGATTTATGCCGCTTTAAATAATAATAAAAACATAGGCCCATAATATTAAGTTGCTAAAATGCGCATGAAAAAGTAAATAGTAAGTAGTAGTAAATTAAATATATCGCATAAGATCATTTACCTCTACTCGTCTGTACCTACACCAAACTAAAACAACATTTGGTTTAAATTACAGAGACCTTTCCTTCGGACGCGGCCAGACCGCCCCAGTGCGCGGCGCCGAGATGCCCAAAATCACCAAGACTGAGCCCTGGGATGGCAAAGACGGAGAATTGCCCCCAGAAGAGGACATTGACCTCTCGGACGTCGACCTCGAGAAGGACGAGTTATAAGTGCGTTCTGGATACATCTGGAATGTTCTAGAACGTGGAGAATGGTGGAAATGTAAGGCGATTGAAGTCTTGCCTTGTATTGTGTTTCGACTGGAATGATCTAGAAAAGAAGTTATGAAAAGACTTTATTTTATGTACTAGTGCTGTTCATACCTCATTTTTTCATAATATTTTTCCATTTGTTACTTCTTTGATAGTACCTTTGACTTCCACAAGCAGGCGAGACCATCTAGATTTTTTTTTAATAAATTGCACACGCAGTATAGGTTAGCTTTTCTGGAGCAATCTCTGTAAAATTTTCAGGTTGTGAAGCTTGTAGTAACTATAGTATATCCACCTCCTGAAACCTTGAGTATAAAACTTTCGTGTAGACGGAACCGTAGGAACAACTTTGTATTAAGAAGAAATAGCGACGACGGTTTAAAATAATGTGTGAAGCATGTACTTAAAAAAAATTGCCCACAGCTGATTGTGTAATTTGCAGTAAGTTATTGTCGAAGGAACTATCAAAGAAGATAGTGTGGATGACTTCGAATCATATTTCGCGTTTGTATGTATGTATACGTATTTATTTCTATTTTAACTAGAATTTTGATAACATCACATAGCTTCAGCCATATTCCTGAATTGTATTTTAAATAATAAGATTGATAAGTTAGCTTAATAATTGATGTTGTCTCAAAAAATTACAGTGATAGGTATTGATTATAGAATACTCTTCCGTGTCTTAAAGCATATCCTACATCATTGACTCCTTGTTTGTTAGGCCCATACAGAATAATAAAAACCTTTGAAAGTGCATAGAAAATGGCAAAGGTTTACATTTTTCTACTGGTTTTTGTGTAATGATGATAAAATTTGTTTTTATTTCGTAATATTTATAAATTCATAGACCTGAATGCATTTTTTCAATATATGTATAGAATCTTTGACGCTCGGGCTGCATTCTTCCAGTGATTTAATGCATTTATGTAGCAGCCAGTATTTAAATTAACAATTATTGTGAAATTATTGAACGAAAATGAAATAAATCGTTTTTGTACAAATTAATAATTAACGTCTTTTAAATACAAATGTATAGCCCTTTAAATATTTATTATTTACACATTGCAACAATCTAAACAAAACTGTAAAGAAAAAACCTGTTTGCACTTTGAAGTTGAAACCTTGATTTATTCTTACGACTCAAGCGGGCAACATGAGGCGTGGACAAAAATGTCGCGCTCGATACGAGAGAAAACAGTTGAGTGCTATTTCATTGGCTCGGCTGCGAACTGACCACGCAAGAACGTCTCCATGCTACTATGGCTACAGGGAGGGGGAGGTCAGTTTGAAACTTTAGCACACCTTTGGACTTAGAATAGGTACTATAGACTAGTTCTTCTTAAGTTTAGCAATATAATAATATGATCGAAGGGTTTAGCTTTAGCGGTCAAGAATACGCCCACAACCGTAAAAGACATCTGAATAAATAATAGTATATTCATTTTAATAATAAACATGAAACCTATATTTACCAAAAAGAGAAGAGCCCAGTTTTGCCTATATCAGCCCTCTTGTAGCTAAGAGTCTATCTAAGTAAAATATCAAGGTAATAGCGAATCCTAACTTTTTGTTTGCATATTTGTGAGTAAAATATTGCAAGCATTGAAGTTTGAAGTCGTGCTCTGTTGAGTCTATTTACTGCATTGACCGTTATGTAAATGTTCTAAAACAATGAGCAATTCCAATGAATGTTTATGGCCAGCCAATGTGACGCTGTTGAGGCTCGCTTGAAGCGACCAACAAGGTCAAAACTAAATTATTTTACAAATGATAATAAGCAAAATAGCAGTTGAAATGTGCCAATTTTAAAATTGATATCCGGATCTTTGCCACTACACATTTAGAAACCCATACAATCGTCCAGTGAATTGACGATAAAAACGAACTGGGTATTTCCTAGTGCTTAAACTGATTGAGTGGAAAAAGGAAAATTACAAAAAAATATGTTTTGTTACAATGTATAATTGAGCATAAGTGATGTCCTTGAAAATAGGTGAATAAACGAAAAAAATAAAGGTACTATAATATGGTACCTCATTTGTTTTGCATACAATGTAGTCACAGAACTGATTATTCAAGAGTGGTCATATACTTAGTAACTAACATCCCAAAAGGGACAATGCATTTGATAATGAATCAGAAAGACCATTAATAATTCATTAATCACATCATAATTTTTTCCATTTTTTTAGAGAATAACCACATACAGTCAATAATAGGCATAAAAAATAGATAGTAAATAATCTTTTAGCCTTTAAAAAGCGAAGAGCTACTAATAATCAACTATAAAAAACTACTTACAATGGAAAACAAATTACATTAGATACTTTAAATTATGTAGTACAAGGTTACTAAATGTAATAGTTAATATTGTGCTTACATTGAATTACCTTACAAAAACGATTGTATAATTGAGTAAATTCTCTTCAATGGCACTTACTTATAATCTAACTTGTAATATCTTATTCACAAAATTTTGAACACATTCTCAGTTTATATTGAGTAATGATTCAAAGCATAAATGTTAAAATTGTATTTCTAAATTGGTCCAAAGCAGTCTTATTTATTTGTTCTAAAATATCACACTACATTATAAAATAAGTATTTACATACATATGAAAGAATATGAAAAAAAAACATTGCTGATAAGCTGTTATTTACCAAAATAAAATGTGATTGGTGATGTTGTCTTAGAAAACACCATATGGAGGGTTCACGGGCGACTTGTATTAACCGACATTTTTGGAAACACAGGTAACCTCTACTTTAAAAATTTATTTCTTACAAAATACCTCACAAAAAGTAACTTCTGAATAATATTTAAAATATTAAGAATATCGAGAATCTATATAATACTAAGAAGCTAAGTTTTAATGATTATTTTTCTAAGAAAAAATTTTTTAAATCAGTCTCCTGTTCATTTCTAAAAATGTCGCTTAATACAAGTCGCCCGTGATATCAAGTTTTTTGTTAAGCATTAGCTTACAATTAAGAAGAAATCAGTAACAAATACTCTTTAACAAATTGCTTTAAAACATTGGATACTGCATTTACCGCACCCTGTTTTAACCACCAGGATATATGCAGATTTCTTGGTGTTTAACTTTTTGTAGGTATAAACAATACAGATATTTGTAAAGACATGCTAAACAATTATATTTCAATATTTTACTATTGATTGTGATTGGCTACAAATCTATTTATAAAACTAAAAACTTCTGATGAAAATTGAAAGATTACTTTGTGCTTCTTTAGTGTGACTTTTTAATTTTCCTATGCAGTTAACTTTACTCACAACCAATAACAAATGAAATAACTCAACTGATAACTCCTAAGCCAAAGGTTCACATAGTCCACTTATCCAGAGATATGTATAGATATTCTCAACGAATTCATTATGTAAATCTATACTACAGTAGGCAGCCCAATCATATCGTATTTCCTGGATTTTTTGCACAGAATAGGGTAACACATAGAAAAATAGTAGAAGCCCATGCCAGCTAAAACCATAGTTACTACAAGCGCGATAATACCCCACGCAGATATGCCCAGACCTCGCCGTGTGGCGTTTTGAGCTGGTAGACCCGAAGAAGTACCAGCTAATGTTTTCGGTTTGGCTGGATCGTTGTAACCCTTCGCTTCTTTACTACTGCCTCTTCCATATCCGCGAAGTGCCTCACACGGCGAAAACATCTGATTTATTACTGAAAACAATAATAAAATGAGTTAAAGTCTATTGTAAACGCTCGTTAGTATCTACCTGCAGCCGTACTAGCATTACATACCAAGAAAAACGAGGGTAACCCGAATGAATAGGCTCATCATCTTCGTGAAAACAACTTCCTGTGATTACAATCTTTCTTTCTTAGCGTTGTTTGGTTAGTTCACAGTATTAACAAGATAAATCAAGACTCCAGTTGGTGTGCAAAGGGCTGTTGAGTCCGGATTTGAAGTAATAAAATTAAATGCTATAAATATTTTACAATAAAAACAAAAAACTTATCGTCGACAACCACACCTTCAAGGTGATTTATTTACTGACTGGCTAGAATGAAATGAATGAATGAAAGAGAGAAAAATGAATGGAAGTCTCCATTGAGATGCCAAGTTTGCAGTGTTGCCAATATTGATTGTGAAATTGAAATCCTAATAGGGAATTTCCACGGCTATCTATACAATAGATTTAATATTGTTGAAAATATATAAAAAGCCAAATAAACATAGATTCTTATTAATTGAATTAACAGAAACAATAAATTTCCAACTTTGTCAAGTATGGATGACTTGGGTGCGTTCCGGTTTCTCTGTTATATGTAATTTCTTCTTCCGAACCTAAAATAAATTGATTTTAATACATTTTTATGATTAAAATGCAATTTATACCTCGTTATCATGTTAGAGTTCCTCTAAGAAATACAAAAACAATAGCGATAAGCATTGTGCATCAAAAATTATGAAAAGTATTTTATGGATCAAAATACAAAAAAATATTCAATGAAAAATAATCTTTGAAAGCTATTCATCCTTATTATGATATGAGTCGGTAATATCAATCAGTTTTGACGATTTTTTTGAGATTTTCTTATTTCCAATGTTGATCAGCGCCATCTAGTTAAGTTTAGGGAAAGCCGTGGAAAATTCCCTATTCAGCGTGGTAACACTGCTTCTGTGATGGGTACTTTTGTTCCGGGTACGATTCGAGGCGGTATTTTTGACTTATCAGTTTTAAATTGTGTTAAAATATATATTTTAAATTATTCTATTATTTGTGTGAGTTTTTGTTTTTTCATGTTTTGTGTGAAATAAAGATATTTTCGACTATGAAAAAAAACTCAACATTGGGAATTCAACATGAGAATCTCTTAAAAGTCATCAAAACTGATTGATATTACTGACTTATATATTAACAATGATGATTAGCTTTCGAAGATCACGTTTCAATAAAAAAAATGTGTTTTTTTATCCAAAATATATTTTTATAGGTTCTACCGTTCACTTTGACAACAGGACACCCTAACCAAATCCTATTAAGTGCGAAAGGGAAGTTATACGATGTTTGTTGAAAGAGCGTAGCCATGGAACGCTGGCCAGTGGTTAAAAAATTACAATATACCTAGTCCCAAATTAATTGTTCGTTTTATAAGGCATTGATTTTTCTCAAGAATTTGCGAACGCATATATTATACAAGTCAAGGTCAACAAGAATAATCATGAACTTGTAGATACATAAAACATACGTATATTCAACGAATAATTCTATCAGTTCGTACCTATCTTATCTTTGGAACTACATTTTTCTTTAATTTATAACGTAATCGATCACCGTCAGCTAACAGATGTTCAGTTTTTCAGTGCTGGGACTAACACCTACCCCAATGATTTCCACTTTGATTGACCTGTCCTGCACTGCCCGCATTCAGTAGCTTCCTGCAATTGAATTTTTTTAAAAGCTCCTACTAAATCTTTACGTATACGGAACCTGCTTTTTCCAATGTGGTCCCTCGGAGAGAACGCACATCAATCTTCAGCAGGTTATGGTATCTTTATCGATTTATTTTGAATTTTTTTTTAAATAATTTATAACGTACCATCATCATCACCATCAGACAAGATTTGTTTGTTAACTCTTTAATTGTACAATAAAATCACATAACAGAAATTAAAATAATAATATAGGTGCACAAAGGCGGGCTTATCCCTTAAAAGAATCAAATTAAGGGACCTTCAGTGCTGGGTGGGACAAAAGCCTTCCCCAAAGATTTCCACATCATCCAGTGGCTTCTCAAGGCCTTCTCGCAACCTTCACCAGGTTATCAGTCCACCGGTGTAAGGTATAACGTAATATAAGCAAAAATAGTAAAAAATAAATGATTAACTAACCAATATCAAAATAAAACTGAACATTTAAAAAAACACAGTTTGACCACGTCTGTTTAGTAAAAAGTATAGATGAAGCGCACGATGTCACAAGTGCGTCACAAACTCTAGTGGTGCCACCTAATTTAATGTTTGGCAGCCGGCTTCCCCATTGATTGTGAGTTTTACAAAACTAAACCATTACGCACTACGCAGTTTGTTTTTCATCCCACATTATATTGCACAGTACTTCCTGATTCAAAGAGTTGGCAAGACATGGAATGAGTGTGTGAATGAATATTGAATGAATGTTTTTTTATTTGACACCCAATTGTTGCCATATTTCTCAAATGTAATGCAACCGTAATGTCGCAAAAAGTAGCAAGCAAAGGAACATTTCATATTCAGATTCTTTATTTTCTTTGCAGTCGACTCTGGGCATGCTGGGTATATCACATTTGTGCAACGTTTTTTTAACTTATCTTCTTACTTTTCTTGTAAGAAGAGCTAAATACAGGGTGTCCCGAAACTAATGCGACAAATTTTGGCTGGTGATAGCTTTGATCAAGACCTATCAAAATAACGAAACATATGTTCAGCAAAAGTTTATGGTTTTCGGGTTATACCAGATTTAAAAAAAAAATGAAAATCACTACCTTACGGTGGTCTTTTGAGCTTTTGTTATTAAAAAAACCACTTAATTTGTAATTTTTTTGCACTCAAATATTTTCGATTAGTGTCTCTACCCGAATCTACTATTTATTCTACAAAAAATTAAAGATGCCATCAGAAATACATCATTAATTCAAGAAAAACCTTTAAAAATATCCGATAATTTAAACATTGGCGACGTAAAAAATGTACTGAATAATTTTGTCTAATATGTTATAAAAAATCCTTGTTTCAGACCCATTTTAGAAATGTATAATACTTGGAAATTTTCCTTGCATAATGTATGAGTGAATTGCTATTTTTGACCTCAAGGTGCTGATTTAAAAAAAAACTATATTCGAGGTTTTTCAAATAAAAATAATAAGATTGATTAAAATAGAAAGGAGATCATGTGTGTGTTCTACAAAGTCACCGTAACTTTCTAACTGAGATAAAAAAAACCGGCCAAGTGCGAGTCGGACTCGCGCATGAAGGGTTCCATATCATCGTACAAGACACTCCAAAAAACACGTCTCTTGTATGGGGACCCCTTTAATTTTAAAATATAATTTTATTTTACTATATTTTTAGCGACTATAGCAATAGAAGCTCTGTGAGCATTTCATTTAAATCGAAAGAGTGAAGAGTGCCACAAAAGTACCCTAATCGGAGAAAACTGTACTATTAGATTTTGAATACACCCAAGCTATTGTTTGGCAGACTGCCTAGCCGAAGTAGACAAGACGAAGACGTTGTTTTGGAAGAAAGACGGGAAAGTGGCGGCAAAATGTTTCTATTTTAGGGTTCAAAGTTTAAAGGCCAACAGGACCCTATTATTGTACTAAGGCTCCGCTGTCCGTCCGTCCGTCCGCCCACCTGTCTGTCTGTCAGCGGGCTGTATCTAATGAAACGTAATAGGTAGACGATTTAAATTTTACAGAGTGTGTATTTCTATTGCCGCTGTAACAAAAAATGATAAAAATAAATTAAAGGGAGCTCCCATACTAGAAAAGTGTTTTTTGGGTGGTTTTGGCTCGATTTTAATAATAGCAAGAGGTAGACGCTTAATTGAAACACTCACAAAGTTTGTATTACTATAGTCGCAAAAAAAAAAAAATTAAAATTAAAGGGGGTCACCATACAAGACGCGTATTTTTGGAGTTTCTTGTACGATGGTACGGAACCCTTCATGCGCGAATCGAACTCGCACTTGGCCGGTTTTTTTTATCTCAGGTAGTAAGTCACGGTGAGGTGACCTTGTAGAACACACACATGATCTCCTTTCTATTTTAAATTATTCTAATCAATATTAGTTATTTTTTTTTTTTAATCAGCACCTTGAGGTCAAAAATAGCATTTAACTCAATGTTTGCAAGGAAAATATCCAAGTATTATACATTTCTAAAATGGGCATGAAACAAGGATTTTTATAGCATATGAGACAAAATCATTCAATATATTTTTTTTACGTCGCCGATGTTTAAAATTTCATTATCGGATATGTTTAAAGATTTTTCTTGAATCGATGATGCATTTCTGATGGCATCTTTAGTTTTTTTGCAGACTAAATAGTAGATTAGGATATAAACACTAATCAACAATATTTGAGTGCAAAAGAAAATACAAATTAAGTGGTTTTTTATAACAAAAACTCAAAAGACCCACTGCAAGGTAGTAATTTTCATTTTTTTTTTAAATCTGGTATAACTCGAAAACCGTAAACTTTTGCTGAACATATGTTTCGTTATTTTGATAGGTCTTGATCAAAGCTATCACCGGCCAAAATTTGTCGCATTAGTTTTGGGACACCTGTATGCTGTATAAACACATTACGCTCTGAAATGGTAAATTATTCAATATTTTAAATGGTCATACTGATTATTGCGGAGTTTCCGGTTTCTAAAAGTATGTCGTGTACTTCCGCCGTTTGCGTTGCTGTCAAATGTCAAGCGAGAAGACAGAACCGGTGATGGCGAATCTACGATTTTGTTTTATATTTTTGTGCTACCTAACCCTAAAATGCGAAAGTGCTGCTGTAGAAACAAAAGTAGAAAACTATGTTTTGAAAAATGTTGATCGAAACATCGACATCTCAACACAACTGGTGAAAATCACATCGAAAATAACCTTTGAAAATGTTGGTGCATCGCCGGCGAAAACGTTTACACTTGCGTTGAAGGAGAAACTGGCTTTTGTCGGCGCCAAGGACAGCAGTGGCAAGGAGCTCCGCGTGTCGGAGGCCGAGGTGAGGCAGAACGCTAACCCTAACACTAAGTATTGGCGAGTTGAGTTGAAAGATAACGTGAACGCCGGTGCCACCGCTACTCTTACTGTCGAGTACGTATTCACCAAAGCCCTCGAGCCCTATCCCACTGAAATAACCCAGCAAGAAGACCAACTAGTGAAATACTATGGTAATCTGTACTTTTACACGCCCTATAAGGTGTCATCACAGAAAACAACAGTTGTACTAAACACTAAGAGTGTGGAATCGTTCACTAAAGTCAAGCCTTTCGTCCAACATGATTCTGATATACAGTACGGCCCATACACTGACATTGCTCCTTACACTCAGAAGGATCTAAACATTCATTACAAAAACAACTCTCCATTCTTGACTGTCACTCGGTTAGAGAGGTTGATTGAGGTTTCGCACTGGGGCAACATTGCTATTGAGGAGATGATCGAGATTGAGCACACAGGTGCTAAACTGAAGGGACCATTTTCACGCTACGACTACCAACAGGACCATCACAGCGGGCCATCAAGTGTCAGGTCTTACAAAACACTCTTGCCAGCATCTGCCTCTGACGTCTATTACCGTGATACTAATGGCAACATCTCCACATCCAACATGAGGGTCAAAAAGGACTCTGTAAAGTTGGACCTCAGACCAAGATACCCACTCTTTGGAGGGTGGAGAACTCACTACACTCTTGGATACAATGTGCCTAGTTATGAATATCTGTACTACTCTGGCAATGAATACTTGCTCAAAATGAGAGTGATTGACCACATTTTTGATGACATGCAAATTGACGAAGTCACTACTAAGATTATCCTGCCTGAGGGTTCTACCAACATCAAGTTGAACGTTCCATACCCAGTAAAGAGGTTGCCTGACAGTTTGCACTACACATACTTGGACACCAAGGGCCGTCCAGTCATCACGTTCAGCAAGAAGAATGTTGTGGAAAACCACATCCAAGATTTCCAGCTTCGCTACACATTCCCACGTCTACTGATGCTGCAGGAACCACTGCTGGTGGTTGGTTTCTTGTATGCTCTATTCCTTTGTGTTATTATTTATGTAAGATTAGATTTCTCAATTCACAAGTCTGAACATCATCATAAGGACTAAATGTATGTTTTAATTTAACTTTTAATTAATTGCAATATATTTCTGTTAATTCTGTAACACTTCTAGTGATCACGCATTTTTAATCTGTCTGTCGCAAATGTTTGAGTGTGAGAATACATTTTTTTTTAACTAATTATTTCTTTTTCTGCATAAATGAGTACATATCAAACAACTTCACAACATGTGTAAAAACAATTCAGCTATCCAGTTATAATATTACTAAAGTAATTCATGCATAGCAAATTCTATAATATGGCTCATCATTTAACATAATATGTATAATATTATTGTCTCACTCAATACCTATCTACTTTTTACATTGTTCAAGTTTTACACATTAAAATTAGGTAATTAAAAACTTTATAAGCAATAACAATTATGTATTTTCAACACTAAGTAGATTAATAAAAATAAAATATGAAAGTATGTATAGCTACATATTTACAGTTAAAAATACATTATTTTGAGCATTTACAACATAATGGTTTACGTTACATTACACATGCTGAACAGAGAAACATCACACAATATTATGCATTCACTAGAATCCACAAATATTTAAGTGACATTCAGGTTGTTTATATTACTTAAAACTGTCCTGGAGAATGATGTAAGCAGATGTACCCTACTAGCATTAGCCAGCTTTGACAATTTTCTTGCCTTGAGTTGAATCAGGAATAGTATTAAATAAATAATAAGAGTTATAAAGAAAACACAATTTCAATTCTAAAGCATTGAAATTTCATACAGTTTATTACACCCAAAAACACTGTTAATGGTTTAGTAACCATTAACAGTGTTGTAAACTCTGCCTACCACACGTTTCAATTTAGAATAGAAGCCAAAACGGAGTGATTATAACTATAGGATCCTTCTAAAATACCTGAACAAAATTTAACAGTGGGTTCTACTCAAACTGAACAACTTTTCCCAAGGAACCTATATTCAATTCGCAAAAAAAAATTTGGAATTCCCATACAAAATCGGCGGATCTGTTGATTGATTAGTATTTCATAAGGACCCTATATTCTCTTTGATAGAATCTATATCCCAAACTCGGAGAGCTTAGTCCGGAGCACGACGGGCGCGCTAGTGCAGGGCAAGATGGCCTTCTCCGTGACGACAGCGGTGACCAGGCTTGGCGGCGTGACGTCATACATGAGATTCAGCGGTGTCAAGTTCGGGTTGGAGCGCCAGTCCTTTAGGGGGGAGTTTTCGTCTGTCTTGTCTATTAGATCGTCCGGGTTTCCTGGAATGTAAGAAATATTCTATTGAGTAGATCTTTTTTTTTTTTTTATCCAAAATTGGTAAGCCATTTTCATCATCTCACATGAAGGTAAGTGATGATGATATTGCTGGTAAGTAAAGTTGGGCTAAGCAGAAGGAATTGCTATAATAGGGACTGTCTAAGTGCAGCAACGGAAACCAGACGTTTAATTAAAATAACTTATTTATGAGCACACGAGTTTGCCAAGTGGTGGCTGTTACAGACTTCGCAGTGCTTCGCTTATATTCGTGTTTAAACCTTTTCGTCCCATTACACTGGGTGGGAATCGAATTCATGAATCTCGGCCTAGCAACCAGGTTCGCTAACCCCTACAACAACACGCCGTGTCAATACATACACAAATAACCTAATCCACTTAGAGTATTCTCACAACTAAAATACCACTGAAATCTAATCCTTATGATAGAATCAATTTTATTAAAATTTTTCACACAAAATATGTATTTCGACGGGCAAAAGCTAACAACTAACTTACATTTTTTACGAAAACGACTTATGAATGCAGTTCGATAGAGAATGAATTTACGAGTCTACTGGTATATACAACAAAATTGACGTAGCTAGGCACAGAGGAAATATCTCCTATATTAAGGTCCATCACAACTTGATTAATTTTGGCTGGAAATATATTCAAAGTTTTTTAAACTTTGTAAGTTAGGAGTTGTTTGCACTTCCCCGTCGATTTGTTATTCTTGTCTTCGAGTTATTGGCATCGTTACACCTGTTTATGGTAAGCGGAAAATGCGAGGCTATTGAGAAACTTCTGTTTTGATAGCAAACAACCACAATACAAGTGTATATATATATACTCATATGTACATAACAATGGTCCATGTTTCAGGTGAAGTGTTTGCATATCACTGTGCTATAAACTCAATAGCCCTTAGCTATTAACCTACTTTTATAGTGAATGTACTTCAAAACAGGTAGAATTTTATCTAGTTTTGATATCATAGTGCTAATTTCATGAGTTTCAAGTGCGACATACCTTATTAAAATATAACTGCTGTTCAATACAGTATTTACAAACACATATACTTTTAATCAAAATCAAAATCAAAAATCTTTTTTATTTAAGTAGACGCTTTACACATACTTTTAAATCGTCATATTATTCTACCTAGTACAAAGTTCCTACCACTCGGAACTTGTACACTCAACGTTTCGGGAAGTGTTAGCGGAGCGAGAAGAAACGTCGAGCCCCAAAGAAACTCGCCCCAACACATTTTTTGAAATAAAAACTTAATAGCTATTACAATTGATGTTATTACTAAAGCTATGAGCTGGAGGATCTATACATGTCCACACATCTTTGTCATTTACATAATCTATGGTTTTATAATATCCTCTTGAACACAGGCATTTCTTTACATAAGTTTTAAACATAAGGCATTTCTTTACATAAGTTTTAATTAACTGAATGACTCCTTGGCGTAGTGGTGACACTCAGAATGCCAAAGAAAGTCGTAGTTTTGATCCCCACCCAGGGCAAACATGTGTGTGACGATCAGATTTAATTGCTGTCTGTGTCTTCTATTATCTCTTTAGGGTGACTTTTTATTTGCTGGCAAGCGTCAAATGTTCTAATAGTTACCCATAAATCTCCGAACAAGTTTCCACTAGGAACCTATACCAGAGAAAAAAATTGAATACATATAAACTTCATCCACTTACTGCCAACTTAACTAACTATAATGAAAATGTATAACGTCTTACATGTCATACAGGTGAAATGAAATCGCGGACTCATTAAAATAACAAGTCACCCGTAAATACATTTAAATAACAGTATAAGGACATTATACAGTATGGACACTCCCCGCTGCTCTCTGAAGGCTACTTACCCCCCCTGTGTGACCGATGTGTGACCATTTGTGAAGGGGTTGGCAAACCTGCTTTGGTTTGCTTTCGTTTGCAGTTTATTAACCAAAGACAACTTTATTTTTTTAAGGAAAGAGCTAAAGGCTTCTAAGGCTATACAGCCTTGTCTGGTGTATATAGCCTTCACTTTATTTGTAAAAGTCTAGCTAACAATAAAGAAAATGAGGGCTAATTATTGAATCTCGATTCAACCCTAGTACATCACGCACATATTTACATGTGTACAAACATGAATGTCTATAGTAAACAATGGCGCGAAAGGACACGTTTCATTTTATGCCTGGACATGTACGTAGTACGAAAAATATAGAAAAATATAGGCTTTCTAGGAAAAATAATGAAATAAATATTAGAAGCAGGGTTGCGTGGTTCAAGCATAATGTTTTGTCAGCACTTTTTACAATATAAATGGTAACACTGAAGCTTGCAATAGTAGGTCACGTTCAGAAATTACGGCTTCGTCCACATATTCCTCAGATGCTTTTTCTGACTCTGATTGACTGAACACCCTTCTGTTCTGACTTCTGACATTGGTGTACGATTTTTAAAATCTGCGGATATGCCTTGCCTCTTTTACAGGCATAACAGCTGGTTTTCGAGTTACTTGTCGGACAACTACATTATTAATTTCAATGGTATGTACAAAATCTAGTTTCTGAACGTAAAATGCTCAAAATTGCGCTCGCTTCGCCATGTTGGGTGATTTATGTGTTGCGATTGTTAAATCTGAGAAACTAGATGAACCTCGCAACGAAGGTAAATCGAAGGAAATGTACAATTAGAAAATACTATGTTTCTAATGACTTATTTATGATGTTTAGTACACAGACCAGGTCCAAGCTCCATAGTCCCGTGAAACGTCTCGTTTGTATGAAGTGTCCGGGGTGTGACACAGAGTCTGTGTTCCCATAGTATTATGGGTTTTTTATCCACAATTTGTAAACCCTCGGCATTATCTCACCTCATGATGGTAAGTGAAAAGTAGTAGCTAACTAGGGCCACGAAGATGTCTCACCGAGCTCGTTGTAGACGAAGGCGTCGGTCTGCACGCGCTGGCTGAACTTGTGCGTCTCGCAGGCGACCAGCACGGGCACGTTGCAGGCGCGCGCCGCCAGCGCCGCCGCCGCCGAGCCCGCCGCGCCCAGCACCGACCCGTTCACCAGTAGCGCGCCGGCGCCCAGGACCACCTTGTTTATCTGCAAACGTCCCCAAAAATCACATATGTCTCGACTGAACAAGCAGAAACTAGATTTGCTTAGATACATCCTCAATTTGTAATCATCGCCAACGTTCACAAAGACATCCTCGATCTGCGACTATTCTCAAAGATCCCTCATAAAGATCTGTCATAAAAAAAAAATAAAAAAATCCCATACGTGTCTCGACTGAGCATGCAGAAAGTTTTTAGATTTTCCCAGAGACGTCCTTTATCTGCAACCATACCCAATGATCCCGTACGTGTCTCGATTGAACAAGCATCAAGTTTTCAGGTTTTCCCAAAGACATCCTCAATGTGCAACCATCCCCAATGATCCCGTACGTGTCTCGACTGAACAAGCATCAAGTTTTCAGGTTTTAAATAGAAAACTAGATGTGCTCATTGAGCAAGCAGGAAGTTTTTAGATCTTCCCAGAGACATCCTTAATCTGCCACCATCCCCAAAAATCCCATACGTGTCAGACTCTTTCTCGAACAAGCAGAAAGTTTTCAGGTTTTCCCAGAGACATACTCAATCTGCGACCATCCCCAAAAATCCCATACGTGTCTCGACTAAGCAAGCAGAAAGTTTTTAGATTTTCCCAGAGACATCCTTTATCTGCAACCATCCCCAACGATCCCGTACGTGTCTCGACTGAACAAATAGAAAACTAGATTTGCTCACGAACATCCTAAGATAGACTGCCATTGTTATGTCGATAAATAATTCACATAGGCACGGGTATCTAGAATACTAAGATTTTAAACATCATGGCTAGCATTATTTAGGACGATCGCTGGGGTATAGCTCTAATGCCTTATGATACGCAAAAGTAGGACCATACATTTTTTGGGACTAAATAGACCGTCTTACCGTCTTCATGACGCAGCTGAGGCCGGTGATGTCGACATAGGTGCAGGGCAGGCCGGCGGCCGCGAGCCGGCGCAGCATGTGGCGGCCGCGCGGCTGCTGCCGGGAGCCCGCCACCACTGTGCGGAACTGCACCCCAGCCGCCCACGCCTCGCGCAGAATGCGCTCGATTAGGGACGAACTGGAGAAAAGTAATCTGATGTTCTATGTCAGACGTTAACATATAAATATCCTGTTTGGTCCGTGTTTTATGTCCTTGTAATATGTAGGAATTTTTCTTCATCTTGAGCTATATCAAGTTTGGCTATCTCCGCTTTTGCGGAGAATGCGCTCGATTAGGGACGAACTGGGGAAAAAGTGGGCGAGACAAGTCACGTTGTAAGTTCACGTTCTTCTACATCGTGACGTGAGTGAGCTATATCAATTTTGCGGAGAATACACTCGATTAGGGAGGAACTGGGTGGGAAAGGTGAGTGAGACAAGTGAAATAAGTGGCATGTCGCGGCTGCCTGTCAATATTCTAAGGTCCAGGCTCTGACGATGGAAGAGATCCCACGAGGTATGTAAATGTAAATGCATTTATACAGGGTGTTAAAAAAGTGCGTTTGAAATTTTTAGGGGTTACTCAGAATCAAGTATAGAATCCAGGAAAAATATTGAAAAAATCCGCTCTTCAAATTTTTTTTTAGTTTTTCATACAAATTCTTAATTCACTATTCAGATTTAGTATGAGAATCTGAAAAAAAAATGAAGAGCGGATTTTTTCAATATTTTTCCTGGGTTCTATGCTTGATTCTGAGAAACCCCTTGAAATTTCAAACGCACTTTTTTTAACATCCTGTATATTCTTTTCTCCACAGTGTCCTCACAGATTTCGTAAAAATTATACTGTATTTTAATTGTTATGCTGAAACGAAACAAGCACATTAAAAACAGAAAGTGTGAAATAAGTATGGACTTACCACCCATAGGTGAGAATGTTGTCGCCGTCCGAAATCTTGTTGCGCACCGCCATGCTGATGGCTTCGCCCGCTTTGTCTATTTGATCCTCTATGTATTTGTCTATCTCCTCTTGAAGAGTCTTCTTTGCCTGGACAAGAAGATTATGGCAGCGATAATCAGCATCTGCTGGTTACACATCAAATCAGTAGAGTACTAATGTGATATGTACAGAAGAGATGTGCAACGTGGCCATTCGTACAATCGTATCCTACTAATATTATAAATGCGAAAATATAGATTTTTGTTTCTTGATTTGTTTGTTTGTTGAAAATACTGAACGGATTTAGATGAAAGGGAGGTAGAAAGATAAAGTACTCGGCCAACACATAGGATACTTTTTATCCCGGAAAACTTAAGGGTTCTCGGAGGAAAACTTAAAACTCAAAATGTCCACTTCGTCACAAGATGGCGACACCTTAACATTTTCTTTCTCTCTGGACCCAATTCTGAAACCCATGCACACGAAGTCGCGGGCGGAAGCTAGTGCTTTATATCTTTCAACTTCTTCAACTGCCATTATGTTCTACGAGCTATGTGTTCTGCACACTCTGGTAGATCAGTATAGCGATAAATATTTAAACATGGCTAATCAGCTGATAAACACTGCTACATACTTCGAATAAAGAACCTCCATTTTATTCGGATTTTTTTCAGTACAATGCGTAATAGCCATAGCAATATACCGAAACGAATACTTCACACTGTTTGTACACTTACATCAAATTCGTCAACATTATTAGGCAGCTGCGTCAAGTGATGCCTAAAATACTTGACGGCGTTGGTCTGAGAGGCAGAGGGCTGTCTCATTGCCCACAAGAACTCGAGACTCGTCGCCAAGTGGGCCTCCAAGCCTCGGGCAAACTCAGTCTTGGCTGGGAGCGTGTAGTCCTTTACCATCTGATGATAGAAGGTTCAAGATATAAATGTTATGTACAAAATAACGTAAGTTTAGGGGAAGACAACTGTCCGTAGTTATGCCATAACGATCCAACTGACTTTAAAGTAAATAAGGGATAATGTACTTTATGTGACTGACATAAAGTAAATTATTCCTTACTTACTTTAAAGTCAGTTGGATTGTTATGGCATAACACCAATAGGTAAAATGTCAATACAACAATACCTTTTTCAACGCATCTAACAATGCTATACATCGGGCATTGGATCCAGTCACAACGTGCGATGCTAACTGTACTCCCAATTTTATAATAGCTGGATGCAAACTAAAATGGAAAATTGACAATTATTAACAAGTAATTTGATGAGACTAGAAATCATTAGGTCGAGTTTTGACAATACTTGATTAGTGAAATCTAAACGCAGGTGGCACCAGAAAAGGTCTGGTCCTTGTCAAACATAGAAACTATTTGCCAAAGCAACATCATAAAATAGCAATCATGTTTGGTTTGTTTATCAAGCTCCTTAAAAAAAAATAATTGTGGCCAAAAGTGGTATTCGCGTTTCTATGAAAACCAGAATTTTGATGATACATACTTAATAAAGAAGAAGCAACAAAAAAAATACTAATCCAATCTTACTTAGAATTGATAGCGATTTTCTTCAGAGCTTCCTTATCATGTTCTGTGTGCAGATGTTGGAACCAGTTCACTCTGTTTGCACTCATCAATTTTGGCTTTGATTTGTCTATGCTCTTCGGTTTTGGTGATTTTTCCTGTGAAAGTGTGAGAATCAGTTAATAATTCTATTGAATAAAATCTGTAATCTTCATTAAATCATATAGGACGAAATTAAACTTGATGACATCAACACTTTCCAGAGGTCCTAAATGTTCCATAATATGCCATAAATACAGGAATGATTTGAAAATTAGTAGTTAATTTCAGTATGAAATATTGTAAATTATTTTTCAACATTTCTTTACTGATGATATCCACTTTTTACTTTTGAGCGACTGAGGAGCGAGCGTCAGCGAGCGACGGAGTAAGGAAGTATGGCAAAGAAACGAACTTGAGGTTTTGATGGGGATCGATTCTCTTGCACTTATCAAAAAAAAAAAAACTCAAAATGTTTTTTATTTAAGTAGATGCTTTACACATGTTTTTAAATCGTCAAAAAATTTTTTTTGTCGGGCAAACTCACTAACGACGACTGATCAGCTGCCTAAGCTGACGGCTAAAGGTTTCTTGGCCACAGTGAGAGGATAGTGGGAAGGGTCGATGATGCGTCGTCACGTCGTCACGTCGTCGTCACGTCTCTTGGTATCCAGACTCAACGCTGTTTCACTATCGACGTGACGACGCGTCATCGACCCTTTCCACTATCCTCTCACTGTGGTCAAGAAACCTTTAGCAGTCAGCTTAGGCAGCTGATCAGTCGTCGTTGGTGAGTCTGCCCGACTGACAGTGAGAAAACCCCCGACCTCAATTCCATTTCCTTCCCAACTCCGCCTGTCATCTTAGGTCTCGTGGTGCAGGCATCCCGTACTTATATATATGTGTATATATTTTATGGTTAGGGCTAGGGCTGTTAGGGCACTAGGGTTGTTAGGACGCTAGGGATAGTAGGGTTGTGTAGGTTTTAGCTCGCCCTCTCCATTCTCATGTACAGTCAGCTAGCTTATACATACATACGACACTACTTACAGTAACTCTGATACATTACCAGACACATAACTATACTATACAATGACACTAGTTAGTTGACTGTACATTTTGGTATCTATAAGTATAATATTATTAAAAATATAATATAATTATATATAAAAATAAAAAATGTATGTGTGTGTTTTTGTCCGTCCCGGGCTCTAGCGCCAAGACCACTCGACGGATTTGGATGAAATTTGGTTTTGGGCAATATTTTGTTAATATCTCCAGCTGTTTTTTTTATTTTTTTAATATTGTTATTTTTTAGGGTTGCCACCATACTAAAAAAACACTTAGTTTTTTGATCAAAAATGGCTCTAATAATTTTGATGAAACTTTGTACAATACCATATTTCTATACAACCTAGTACATAAGATAGTTGGTTACTCTGGGAAAAATCGGGTTCTGATACCTTCCATACAAACCGAAGTTCTTTGTTACTTTTTCTCAAAAATAGCTATAACGATTTTAATGAAACTTTGTACCTTTCGAAACTTTATGCGGCCTACTATACTAGGCCATGAATTATTCCGGGTCATACCAGGATGAGGTACCTCCCATACAAAACAACATTATTAATTTGTCAAGTCTATCACTTGCTACTAATTATGAGTGTTTATTGCTGATTTATGTTGAACGATGAGAATCTTGTGTATGTCAGATGATACGTAAGGGATTCGCATGAAAGTGTGCATAGCAGGGCTGTACAATTTATATAATGTTCCCATAGAATACTACTTTGCTAGATTCTGACCTACATTATACATATAGTGGCTTCCGGTAACCTTCACTATACCATCAGACCCCATGGTAAATAAAAGATGTCCATAGATGCTTTCCACAAATGCATTTAATTTAAGACAATGCTTGTATAAATCTCACCTTAACAATACCAGCATCAGCTTTGTTGGCTACTTCTGGTTTAGCGGGCTCAGGCTTGGGCTTAGCAGCAACTTTCTGTTCCATTGCTGCCTGCTTCGCAGCCCTTTGAGCTTCTTGCTTTGCCCTTCTTTCAGCCTTCAACTCTGCTTTACTTTTACCAGACTCTTCTGATGACTGAAAATTGATATTAATGTTAGAATTTTAATTTTATTTAAGAAAAGATTCAATGATTTCGTGCACTAGAAGTACCTTTATAGAATCTGGTACTTTTTTAGCTTCTAAATGAATGGCACTAACTTTAGCTGTTATGTCTTGCACATCCTTGGCCACAATTTTGATTTCCTTCAGAGTTTCCACCACATCTTGAACAGTCATGTCTGGCTTAGAAGTATCACAGCTTTCTACACCTTTCTTTTTAGCTTGTTTAGCTGCTTTCTTTGCAGCTCTTTCTGCTAATATTTCTTCTTTACTTTTTTCAGCTTTTACTTCAATCTTCTCTTCTATTATAGCTGCTCTATCAACTTCATCTTTGCTTTTAGTTGAATTCTCTTTTCCTATATCTGTCTTACTTTCACTTTGAGGTTTTGTATCTTTGTTTATTTCCTGTGCAGCATCCAGTTTGCCTTTAGCCTTTTGTTTAGCTAATTTCTTCGCTTCTCTTGCTGCTAACACTTCGTCTCTTGACTTTGAATCTTCTTTTGATGACATCTTTTCTTTATTATTTAAACAGTCTTGATTTACTGCAACTTGTGTTGGTATATTGGTGGCTAAATCATCAACTTTACTGTGCGTGTTATTAACTCTTGAGGCATTAAGTTTTTTTCTACGGAGCCTTCTTTTCTGGGCTGTTGTCAACGGGCTAGCATTAATAAAACTACTATTTTCTAAATTTTCCTGTGAATAAAAGTATAAAACATAAGTCCCGTGTTTTCCTTTTTTATCTTCAAATAATAAATTATGTGTGTATAAACAGAGACAAACAGTTAATTCAGGGGAACTCAATAAATATATCAGGTAAGGATTTAAATCGTGATTCTTTAACAAAATATAAACATGCGGTGTCATTTAAAATAGAGCTATTAGATAGACAAGCCACTCTCATCCCTTATCACTATTTTATTAAGTGCTGGGGCATTCCACAAGAAATGATTGATAATATTGTCCTGCATAAACAGCAAAGTTTACATAGTAGGCGTAATTGTTTTTGTTTTTATTTACGTAGAACCTCACACCTAATAACTAATGGACATATTAGTAGTCATTGTACAATTGTACATATGATAGATACCTTTTAATAACCTTTCAATGCCCAATGTATTATCCTGAAAAATCAAAAGGCCAATACCACTAGTAATTTGCCTAAGTGTGACACCTGGAAGACATATCTATATTATATTTGTTTTTTTTTAAATATTATTATATACCTATAAACACTTTTTATTTGTTAAAACGGTAAAAAATTATGTGTTCTGTATGTGGAATGTTCTTAAGGAATAATTATGACACAAGTATTTATTTTCACAACATTTTGTATTTACAACAATAGGATAGTTATAGTTTAGGAACTCAGGGCTAATTTCACAAGAAAACTACAATTTTCAAAGAATACATTCCAATTATAACCTCTAAATTACAAGAGTTGACACATCACAATATATGATGCAAATTCCTAGATACCTTTGATAAAACCATAGCTGCGATTCCTTCAGAAAGCTATAAAATAAATAATTTTAAGACATATGTAAATAATATGAGACTTGTAGTCTTTATTTAAAAGTGCAAAAACTTACCCTTTTGCAAATGTTAGCAAAAGAAACTTCACGAGCGATATTAAATTAAAATAGTTTGAGTAGGACGTTCACTTCTTTATTTACAATTACTTTCATCTGAGATAACTAACTACTTAAATGTATTGAAGATCGAGAAAATTAATAAGATATTGAAGGAAAAGTGTGAACTATTATTAAAACAGAACACCTTTGAATTTAATTTACAAAGATAGCTAACCAACGAGTAAAATGTCAAAATTGTCAATTTCCTGCGTGTAAATTCGGATTTGTAGCCAACTTTGGAAACGTAATAATTGTCGATCGATCGATACTATAGTCATATACAACATGATTTTTAAATATACAATAAATAAAATGACTTTTTATTTTTGCAAGAAGGTAAATATTGTATGATGTTAGGGCTTCTATATTCCACTACAAGTTAACCAACGTTTTATCAGTAGGTAAAACGTACGCCCACTCTCGAAATAAAAAGCTTAACACCACAGAACGAGAGTTTACCAGGCAATAGGCACACACACACACACACACACACACGGTTTCTGGACCATGAAATTTTTTGTAAAGAACTATTTTTGTTTTAAAAATGGATATGGTTATGTTATTAAAAACACAATTCCTACTGTTTAAATGCTCTATTGCTGTATTCTAAACTTAAATATTCACCTACTTATTTGAAATATGTATCGCTAATTTCTTAGTATCGACAAATGCCGCTCATGAGCCATTACGTTTTTATATAGACAGCAGAATATTTTATTGTAGTTATAAAATTCACTTAAATACCTACTCATATAGATTTGCGTATATTCCTTTAACTCGATATATTATATGACTATAAAATACTTAAGTAAATAATTAATTAATGGTATGATTACTACAAACAAACAAAATGACTAAAATAATTTAAAAATAATTAAATCTCTGGCACTAAACAGTCCTCATAAAATACAAACACATTTATGAGTTAAATCTTATTGTCTTTGTATATAACAGCCCCATAATTTGGCGTGGTGGCAAATACGTATAATTGAGCATTATCACAATCAATATTGCAATGTTCACCATAAAATTTATCTTTGAGAGTTGCTATATAACTTTCAACTTTATCTATTGGACATAATGCGACGACGCATCCGCCCCAGCCGGCCCCAGTCAATCGTGCATGAATACCCAACGATCTAGATATATCAACGAGGAGATCTAAATTATCATGAGAGCACTCATAAAGACTCTTTAGACTTTCATGACTAGCTGACATTAATCTTCCTAGAGTGTCTGGAGTATTATCCAGTTTTACATTGCCGTTTTCAAGAGTAGTTGTCCCGTTTTTATCCACAGCTTGTATTTTTTCATTATTGGTAATCTGGATACACAGGTTTCGGAAGTCTTCGACCCTCTTAGCTTCTTCATATACATGTAGTGCCCTCTGTTTCAGTTTGAATTCTTTTAAATGCTTCGTATTTGGAGTAAGGTACAGGTTATCCATGTCTTCTTGTGAAATATTTAACATATCACATATTTCTTCCTTTGAGTAAATGTCTTTCGGTAAAGTTTCTTTCACCAATTCTACCATGTCTTCCAAGCTTTTGTTAAGAAGCTTTTGTACTTGGCTTAATGTTAATATTTTATTATCATTTGTCGCGCACGAAGATGCTAAAACTTTAGCTGCAAGTCTGCATTCCATTACTCGTCTGTTAAAATCATTTGTTGCTGCTTTGTTAGCCTCTGCTAGACTATGAGCCACTACAAATGACGCATCTTCAGGTAGAGCAACGGGCGTTGCTTCCAATGGTTGAAAAGTTATGTACTGTGCACTGTATTTTTCAGCGAGAAATGCTATTGCTTGATCCATACCGCCACCTTGAGTGCCTATATATCTTTCGCTTCTAGCACATAAGTTAGCGATTTCAACTTTATTCAAACTTGCATTTTGAGCGCAGAGAAATGACAAACAAGCAGCACTAACAAGAGCTGATGAACTTGAAAGGCCAGAGGCTGGAGGGATATTTCCATCTACAAGTAACTGTAAACCGTTAATAAACTTGTTACCAAGGTGTGCCAGAGCTCCTTTGACGCCACATAATACATAGTTATACCAGAAAGGCTTTCCGCTTGAGTCCGGATTAATTTCTATATCTTCACTTGATTTTAATTGAGTATTATACTTCACGTACTTTTTGTTTGTGTTCCGAAGCAGAAGTACCGGTTCTTTTGTTACACCGGTAGCTACTAGTATATCTTGCTCTAATGCCATAGGCAACACTGGATAGCCACAGTAATCAATATGTTCTCCAATGATGTTTACGCGTCCCGGCACTCTCACAATGAAAGTTGGTTTACAGCCAAATTCGTTGTAGAAATGTTTACTCAGATTATTAATTCGGTCGTTATCTGGAATGTTTGTGATAGGTACATTGGAATCTTGTAAGTTAGAACTCATTTTTGTGAAACGTAAAGCAAAAACCAACTGCACACTTCCACTGCTAGCTTATTACTGAAAATGGTTCTTATCAATCACTTGGTTATATGTATACGCTTTGTCGTACGAACAATAAAAATTATCATAAAAATAAAACAACACTTCGGTGCTTATTTACTTTTTCTTCTATTTTTGTGGTTAATTTTATGAACCTACCAGAGAATTTAGTTTTGTTTTGTTTGGTAGGTATGTTAGCCCCTTTGTCGTTAAAACGATACACCATACCAATCGGTATACAATAGTATATGCTCTAAATCACTTTGTAGTTTTAACACGACTGATTTTACACTTTAAAATTATGTTGACTCGACATAACCTATGAATAGCAATGCGCCGATAAGCAGATAACAACACAAACTGTTTTCGACGACCATGTAGTTTTTCTTTCAACCAATTTAAGTATGTCAAATAACAGTTAACCAACGTGCCAGCCACACGTTATATTATAGGGGATATTAAATCGAGACTGGTTAAACTAAGATGATAAACTTAAATAATTATAGGGGAACATTAAAAGCTTTTGAATTTTATTTATCTTAAGATAGGTGTTTAGTTACATACAACATATCTTAACCAATAAATAAATAAATAAGGACATTATCATAGACAGTATATTTTGTTCACCATACAGTAAAATAATTATATGTGTAAATATTTATTTTTACAGTTTCATAACTATATACAACCATTTAAATAAAGTATAGATAGGTATGTAACACGTATGTAAGTTTACCAAAAATAACAAAGTTTATTCATTTTTCATTCATCGTATTTATGCCACAAATCACTTTCATTTTTTTAATCGATTGTTTTGAGGATTGTAGCTATGTCGCAAGTATGGTTTTGATAAGGTAAAGTGATATTCCTTAAGTTTTAAAGTATATACCATATGCACTGATTATATTAGATAGGTACTTAATTATATACCTACTTAAGTCCTTACTTAAATTATCACCTTCTTTCTATTTGTAACCTTAACAAAATATGTTTTTAAGGCATTTTTTTCTGTGCGGTACATAATTACTAAAAGTAGGGTCATAGCTCCTACTATTTTTTTATGTCATTTCATAACATATATAGTATAGGTAGGTAAGTAATAATGAAGTTAGAATGAAATAGGAGACACATTATTATACATAATATAATATACAGTCGGTCAACAAGAGGACAGACAGAACTTTACAAATTATGTTGAATTTCCTGCCTGACTTACTAAACCTATTGTCTCATAAAGACAACAAAACAATCAACTTGCGATGACGCTTTAGTGTGAATAAACGGAACCAGCTCAAGTAGAAGTAGTCTTTGTAAATTAAACAACATTAAATAATATTATTGGTATGCAAGTAGGTATTACGGTATTTAAATAAAATATAGTCTTTAAACTGCTCGATGTTTTATTGTATTCTGCTGAAGTCTTAAGAGTTTAAGGAACTAAATCAAATAAACCTTAGAATTATATGAAGTATTTAATAAAAAAATATTTGATTAAACTGGCTATTACATGAACCTACACACTTATATGTATTATTTCTCATACATAAATAATAAACGAATTTTATTTCTTTGATAAATAATGTAATACATATGTATTACTTTAAAAATAAGAAAAAGCAGTCTCTCTTGATCACACTTTAATTGATCAGCTGGTTTTGACGATAACAAAGACTCATGATTGGTTATTACACTAAATAATTTCTACAGCACCCTTTTTTTATACCTTCTCGCGTACATTTTACTTTCTGGCATAAACAAGATCGAACTAATAATAAAATATCCTACTCTGTAGCTAAGAAAAGGAGTACAAGTAATCAAAATCAAGCAAATGTTCAGTTCAAGCTTCAAAAATCGTATGGGAGTTCCGTGTTTCGTTTAATACAGTACTATTATTTATTAGTATAGAAGGTCTTATAAGGTTACATTAACGCAAAAATATTTGTTTTATTTATTAGAGTTATTTTTGAGAAGAAAAATATAAAGAACCTTGGCCTACATAGAAAGTATCTCAGTTTGATATTTCCCGGAATAACGAAGTTTATCTAGTTTAGTAGCTCATCGCAGTAGGTGATATAAAAATGTACAAAAAAAATATAATCCATTTTAAAGAGAAGAAAAATACTAGGACGGTCGGCCTTACTTACCATAAAATAGTATGAAAGAAAATAAAACTGTAAGATCGAACGTAACGTATTACTGTACTGTAAGATCATTTTCGCTGTGTTTTCTACAAATAAAATATTTTGTAAGAAAGAAAATAAAACTGTAAGATCAAACGTAACGTATTACTGTACTGTAAGGTCATTTTTACCGTGTTTTCTACAAATACCTATCTATGTATTTGATTTTATTTTTGAAAAAAAAAGATGGTTTGCCCTAGCACTAGCGGTACCTACCAAACACTTGCCACTCGTTGTTGTTCGAAAGTAAAAATAACAAAAATTATAATACATTTTAATAATAGAATGATAAAGATTAACATGAAATAAAGAATTAATTAAAATTAAAATTGTTGTATTAAGAAATAAACATGCTGTATAGCAAACGCGAACGTAATACCTACATAAATCAAGTTCTGGAATATCGTAAAGAAATTTTTCTATGGTTATAAATAGAATCTATCTTTAGTACTTATTACTAAACTTATTCATCATTAGGGTTTGTATGCTTGCTGTCATTTCATGTAAGTCATGTGCTCAACGAGTCAATAACAGACTCTTTATCATGATTATGCTTAGCAGTTTCGATAACAACATGATAACATGTAATTTA
The DNA here is from genome assembly GCA_958295455.1 of Coleophora deauratella. Taxonomy (NCBI): domain Eukaryota; kingdom Metazoa; phylum Arthropoda; class Insecta; order Lepidoptera; family Coleophoridae; genus Coleophora; species Coleophora deauratella. The sequence continues at coordinate 17,449,950 of OY282392.1, read as the reverse complement.
ATAACAACCCATAACGTCTTCGCTGCTGGGGCACGGGTCTCTTCTCTTTGCTCGGGAAAGTGAGGCTGTACTCCATTCAGCGGAGTCAAGTCCGGATTGGTGAAGGTTACAGGACTAGTGGCCAGTCAATGAAGTTTTTATCGTCGGTCGTCGTCGGGGGGAGCGGGGTACAAGTCTGTGTTTTCAAGTCTCATAGAACCGTATAGGGCCTCTTTCACGGCTTTGTGTAGTCAGTTAACTTGCGTGATCGATGAGACACTGAAACCACGTAAAAGCCGTCTTTTGATTCACCTCGTAGGAACGCGTGATAAACCGACCGAACACGTTTTGGAACACGACTACTTTAGACCCGTTCCAAAATTAAAGTATGATTTAGGCATGGAAGTAGTAAGTACTACCGTACAACAGTACTTATTAGTTCCATGGATTTAGGTACCAAGGATTTAGGTACCAAGGATTAACCTACCAAGAGTCTGTCCCTTTCACACTTTGCAGATACGATAGGCCAATAGCATCGATAGCCAATAGGCTAATCTATTCTTTTATCTGGGTAAAAAATAAGCTCACGAAGTATTCTGGAACGCTTTATTTATTGTGAACGCGATCTAACACGGAATTTGACATTTGACAGCTGGGTGTAAATAAAAAAAGTTTTTGTGTTGCTTGTTGTTGTTTGAGAGATTTAGTTAAAAATTTTACATTTGATATGGAAATCTAGCTATTTTACACGCGTAATCAATATATTTCTACCAATCAACCGCAACAGCAATGGCCAACATATTGGATTTCAGCAAGATATGTCGTGCTTGCTTGTCGGACTCTGTGCCCTTGAAGCCACTGCTTACCGTGTGTACTCCTGAAGTCTTCAAGTACTGCACGTCTGTGGAGGTGAGGAGTACACTTTAGTTAGTCTACTATGAAGACAGAGAGCAGGTATTCTGAAACAATGATAGCAGGTTACGTGGTTACGAGTACGTACCTAACGATCGTAAATATAAGTGTGAAAGGGAAAATCTGGTCAAGTACTACTTAATTCTATTACCTGATTTTGGACAAACTCTTATTACTAATACAACCATGACGTTTATAACTAAACAGCCGAGATTGAATAAAAAACTGACTAGTAACCATATTAAACTACCTATACAATAGGTAGTGGCTTAAATTATACAGGTGAAACTGACTAAAGATTGTTGGAGTGCACTTGGTATAGCTGCCCTTGAATAGAATAGAAAAAGTTTTTATTCAGCACACAGTATTACAGTACAGTAACTAAAACCAACTACTACTACGCAACTGCTACAAACGATAGCAACTTCAATTCCTGGCAGAGTTCTACTTTGTAACCATTTAGCTGGAGGTAGGGCATTTTTATAGCCTAGCTGGTACTATCTACTACTCAATTGAGTATGAAACCTCTGACCTAGATAAAGAAATCTTCCTCCGCCAGATGGCGCGATCACGTAAACATTAGCTCCGTGATAAATAATTATTAGTAAACTTGATTATTCATTAATTCAACTGAAATTATAAAAAGTACGTTGTGAAAGTTGTAGTGAAGCAGTAGAAGTGTTTTTTAGGCAAAAGACCCAGTGAATCTGATATTATGAAGACATTTATATCCAATGAGTTTTGTTTCATAAAACAGTTACTTTCCGAAATTTTTTTTTAACACAAACATTATTTGTTATGTGACTAAGTGAATTCTGAAAAAATTCTGTGATAAAATGAACGGAGAAGATGCTTAATTTTAAATCTTGGGTGAAATTCTACCGTTATTTACTGTTTGACTCATGTGAATGTGATAAGTGATAGTGAACTTTGGACTTGGATAACGACAGTCACAATTACCTACGTAAAAATTATTTCCTTTACACTAGTATATAACCATCAATTTCAACAATCCACTCACTCGAAAACTGGTCTAGTGGTATAGGCGAGCGCTGCCAACACTGAGTAGTGGAATCGAATCCCAAAACTCTGAGAAAAAAATTACTTAAACTTTTTAATAATTTGAGAAGTTTCTGTATTGTTTTTTTGTTTAATTATTATATTCTGACTGAAAATTATAATGCTATCTACAAAAAAAAACAGAGTTTGCACTAAGTGCAAGAAAATAATTACTACAAGAGAACACATAAAATGTAAAAATTGCCAGCAGTTTTATGATTTGAAATGTGCTGTGGTTTCCATAAAAAGATACTTGCTCATGACCCCAGAACAAAAGCAGAATTGGAGATGTAGCTTGTGTTTACAAAAGAAACGAAATATAAACGTTCAACTTAATAAATCAAGCACACCAAAGCTAGCGCCAAAACCAAGCACCTCTGCATTTCAAAACCTCGCAAAAGAATGTGTCAAAAATGTGACAGTAAGACCTAAAAAAAGCAAAAATAAAAACTCAAGGATAACATTAGGAGACCATAATAACAGTCTACCTGAATTGTTTATTCCTATGTCACCTGCATCCCTAACAAGCGAAGAGTCAATTTTCTCCACGAAAAGTCTGGATTTATCCACAAACTTTCAATCTCGTTATGTTGCAAACATGAAGGAGGAAATTGAAGACCTCAAATCACAACTAGCCAGCACACAAGCTGAGTTAGAAAGTACAATTTTACAAAACAATCAATTAATAAGAGAATTAGACAAATTAAAACTAGAGTTGACTACCTTGAAGGAATTATGCACAAGCCCGCTACGTCACTTAAAAAAAGGTGTAATTTCTTCTCAAAAAAAGAGAATGAGACATTTGGAACTAGAACTTAGCGCTTTTACGAGTTCACCACCCAAAACACACGACCCGTGTTTATCTGATAACTCAACTATGCCAGCTATTGATGAATACAAACAAAGAAACCCGAAACAAGAAAACACAAAATCCGAGAAAGAACCATTACAACTAGGTACTACTGCAGACAAATCTCTCAGCTCTATCAGGAAAATCCACATCGTAGGAGGCGCGCAATGTAAAAACCTAGCGGTAAACCTAATGGAATCAAGACTTAAAAATCCTTACGAAGATTACTTAATATCATCAATAACCAAACCGGAGGCCCCCGCAGAAGAGATCTTGAAAAGTATTGAACTGTGTGACATCTTACCTGAAGACTATGTAATATTATCTGTGGGTGAACATGATGTGAATCCTATGAAAGTGTTTACTGAACTGTCAGCATCTCTTAAATCTCTGTCACATTGTTCTGTTATTTTACTAAGTGTTCGTTACAATAATCATCTCAATGAAAAAAAAATCAATGAAATGTTGTATTTAATAAGTAGGACTTTCACGAATTGTAAATTCTTAGATATATCGCATATGCATAAGTGCTGTCTATCGAAAGCATTTCTAAAAGAGTGTTGTAATAGAATTAATTTGACGATTGACAGTAAGGACTACGAAAATAAGTACTTGATATGTAAAAATCGGAAATGGCTACATAACATTCCAAGAAATACAAGTGCTTTATCGAAAACAGTTAAAGGTCAAACTATTAAAGAAAAACAGACTACCATTACCAAATTCTTTCCCATTATAAAAAATAACACAGATAAAATAAATAACACACATAATTTGCCGAACTCCAAACGCAGGAAAACTACGATCCCTGATTACTTTTCAAAACAATGTAAAATAATTCGAAACACAGATCAACTACAACATAAGCCAGGTACAAGTTTTTTTCGTCACTAAAGAACCTAACTATTGCCTTTTACATCAAAACATAGCCGGTCTTTCAAATAAAAAGGAATTAATAGAAATAACCCTAAGTGATTTAAAAGCCTGTACTCCGGATATCCTTTGCTTTACAGAAACAAATATTAAAGAAGGGCATGAAAAAAATGTTAAAATAAACAATTTTGAATATGCTACGAGTTTTTGTAGAAACGAAAAACGGGGTGGATCATGCATATTTGTTAAAAAAGGGGTACATTTTAAAGTCTTACAAATACTCAAGGATATTAAACAAGATAAGATTTTCGAAAGCTGTGCAATTGAAATACCTGACCAACATCTAATAATTGTATGTATTTACAGAACTCCCTCAAAACTAAAGAATTCTTTAAAATCATTCTTCGATAAACTTGACCTGACTCTGCACATACTTACAAAGAAATATAGCTCGCACAAAATTATCCTCGTAGGTGATTTAAATATTAACACTTTGATTAAAGATAAAACCGCAAATCGACTGACTGAAATTTTAGATCAGTATCATTTGAAAGATAATATAACGACACCAACAAGGGCATCCGCCTGCTTGGATCACATTATTAGCAACATTGATGGAGCTATAGGGTACACGATGCCACTCTGGCTGTCTGACCATGAAACTGCACAATTACTAGAGTTCAAAGTTGGTAACAAACAAATAACTCCAAAATCATACTTTATCCTGAAACGGTGTTATGCTCAAAGTAATATAGATAAGTTTAAGTCATATCTTCAAATATTGAACTTTTCGAATGTTTATGTAGAAAATAATTTAAACGTAGCCTTTAATGAATTCTATGACACGTTCTGCTTAATATATTCTATGTGTTTCCCTATTATTAGACAAAAAATATGTACATCCTTTAAGCAAAAATGGATCACAAAAGGGCTTAAGAAAAGTTCCAAGACTAAACGGACACTCAGATACAAGTATTACAAATATAACACAGTCGATACCAAAACGAATTACAATAATTATTCTAAGTTGCTTAAAAAATGTATATCCCAGGCCCAACGGATCTCTAATACCAAATCAATATTACGCAGTAAAAATGTGTGTAAAGCCACATGGAATATTATAAAAAGAGAAACTGCGGATGAAAATACTAGCCATTATATTAGTAAGATACGACATGATAATGACACTTTAACTGACTCCCGTGATATAGCTAATAAGTTTAATGATTTCTTTGTTAATTTGCCATCTTGTAACAAAACATGTGTTAATAAAAACTGTTCAGACAAAAGAAAGTCACTATCGAACTCAATCTATCTTAACCCTACTGATGAAATAAAAATAAAAATAATTATTAACTCTCTAAACAACACTACATCGGAAGGTTACGATAATATTTCAACGAAAATAATTAAAGAATGTAAGAATGAAATAAGTGCAATATTAGCCTACCTAGTAAACTTGTCTTTTTCGACTGGCACTTTTCCAGACAAACTTAAAACATCAGTAGTAAAACCGTTATTTAAAAGAAACGACAAAATGGACATAAACAATTACCGTCCTATCTCTCTCGTCCCAGTTATTTCAAAAATCTTTGAAAAAGCAATGCAAAATGCACTGATGGATTATTTCACTAAGTTCAAAGTTATAAGTAACGAACAACACGGGTTCCAAAAACATAAATCGACAAGTTTGGCAGCGTTTAAGGTAGTTAATGATATTCTCATAAACCTAAATAGTAAAAAACACACAACTACACTGTTTTTCGACATGACCAAGGCTTTTGACTACGTGGATCATGACATTTTACTTAATAAATTGCATAATTATGGTATAAGAGGCCCAGTACTAAACTGGATAAAAAGTTATTTAAGTGACAGAACTCAGTACGTAGAAATAAGTCAAATTGGGCAGGATAATACAATAACACATCATAGATCAGATTTCGTAAAAAAAATAAATGGAGTTCCTCAGGGCAGTGTGCTCGGTCCATTACTCTTTTTAGTTTATATCAATGACATTCCAAATGCCACCAAGCATGTATGTACATTATTTGCTGATGACATTACTGTAACTATTGCCACTGACAAAGACCAAACTATTGAAACTCACGAATTTGACGTTAATAATGCAATAATATCTATAATTGATTGGTTAAATAACAATAATTTATTGATAAACCTGGACAAAACAAATTATGTTAATTTTAATAATTACAAATTGAATGTAGAGTATAATGGACAAATCCTTAGCGAGGCTCAAACTGTGACATTTTTAGGTATAATTTTAGATAAAAAACTTAAATGGAAAGCACATGTTGATAAGGTGTACAAAAAAATAAATCGATTTGCTTATCTGTTATACAAACTTAAAAAAGTCACCAGTGTGAACACAGCACTGACCGCATACCATGCTTATGTAGAGTCGGTCCTGAGGTATGGCCTTGTTATTTGGGGGAACAGCTCAGAGGTGAATCAAGCGTTTTTGGCTCAAAAGAAGTGTATTCGAGCCATCTGTGGAGTGGCACCTTACATATCATGTAGACCTCTGTTCAAGGAGCTTAAAGTTTTGCCATTAGCATGTATTTACATTTTAGAAATATGTAAATTTGTTAAGTTAAATGAATGTTTATTTAAAACGGCCAAAGAAGTGTATTCTAGAAGTACAAGAAATGTAAATAGACTGGCTCTTGATATCATGCCTAAGAGCACAACTTTTCAAAAAAATGCGTATTTTATGTGTGTCAGCATTTTTAATAAATTGCCCAGTGAAATAAAGGATCTCCCATTGAATAAATTCAAATCGAGCCTATTCCAATGGTTAATACAGCACTGTTTTTACTCGGTTAAGGAATATTTAGATTATAAGTAAAATAATTTTGCATGTCGTCTGTGTATGACTAAATATGTGAATCTGCAAATGTCCAGACCACCTGGAATTTCAATTGCATTTAATTGTACCATATTTAAAGCAAATAAATAAATACAATACAATACAATATGCCATAAAAACATATAAAAATAAAAACATAGTTTGATGGCTGCATGGAAGACTGCCGCAATCGCTATTGCGGTAATTGACATTTAGACATCATTTTTGGCATCTACCAGCCCAGATATACGAATATTAAGAAACTTATGAAAAAAATTCAAAAGGTGTATTTTGACTGGTGGTGACATCTAAACGTCAATTACCGGAATAACGATTGTGGCAGTCTTCCATGCAGCCTTCGAACTGTATTACTATAATAATTGATAAAACAGGTATCAGATAGAGACAACTTGCCAAAGCATGTGTGCGAATCGTGTGCCGAGCTGCTCAACAAGTTCTACTACTTCAAGCAGGTTGTGGTACGCTCCAACAGCATCCTGAAACAACAGTGCAATGTTCCTGGTTTTCCGGTGAGTTTTGGTTCATGGTTCACCGTAACTAAACTAGTTTGTACAGTCTAAGCAGTTTTGTGTTATTGAGAGCTTCAAATTTTTTAGAGAAATTTGTTTCAAAAATATATCAGAAAGACATGTTTGCTTTATACAGGTGACTTTATATCAAGGTTTGACGTGTCACAAAGAAAATATGTATGGTTCATTCCAATCAAAAAAAAGCAAAAGGTAAACAAACATAGTATGCAGATGACATTGACATGTGTCAGTTCCATAGTAAGTTTGTTTACGTTTTGCTTTTTTTTGATTGGAATGAAGTATAATTATCTTGATAATGACGAACCCTGCTTTTTATTCACTGACAAGCTGCAAATGGTAGTGCTACTCGTAAAACTGAGCCTTACCTTTTTCCCAAAAAACCCATACAATTGGAACAACATTTATAACAATAATAACAAAGTTCTCCTTGCTCTATTTCTATAATTTGTTTGTATAATTTGCTTGGAGAAACTGGTTTTGAGTAGCATCTATATGAAATAATAGAGTTAACCCAAACATAAAACAATGTGTTTTGGATTCAAGATCAATGAAATTCCTTTTTGGTATTTGGAATGGAATAAACAAAGATCAGCTTGTAATGTAAATTACTAAAAATATAATCTCTCAATGAATCCTTGGCAGACAAAATGCATTGTTTTGTAAAATAAACTTGGACATTTCATGATTTCAGGTGAAGATAGAATGTCCTCCAAATGAGATGATAAACACGATTCACAATGGTCCACTGCTCAATCACAGCCACATACAGCACATTGAGGACCCGATGATGCAGCAATGTGTGGTGGAGACCATAGAAATACAGCAGGATAGTGTTGAAGAAGATAGTGAAGTTAAGCCTAGGTAATATTCAATTTACTTAATATTAATCAAAAAAAAGGAAAAAAAACTCAAGGAAAATCTTTATCCAAAAAGGGAAATATGAGTAGCTATAGTTTTAGCTAGAAAAGGGCTGCATGACTTTTTCTTTGGGCCATTCACAACTTGTGAGTTTGTATACATATGACTAGCGTCATGATGGGCCTATGGGAGTTCTTTGATGGGATTACAAATTATATAGATTTTTTTTAAAACAATTACATTTTTAATTTTCAGGAAGAAGAGAAAATACACAAAAGGTGGTTCTGATAAACCTCAGTCGAAGAGACCTAGAATGAAATGTGTTAAATGTGAAAAGAGCTTCCAAAAGTATGAAAATCTTGAGGCTCATATGAGGAGTCATTTTGGTAAAAAGGTATTTGTTTGGTAATAGCTTTATTTTTTATGGTATAAATATTTTATTGTAAAGCATGCACAGTTGGAATGGAGACGTAAAACAAAATATTCAGACATTTATAATTTTTTTTGTGCCCTAATGACTACATAAAAGTATTATCAGTAGACCGTAGTCGGAAATTACTTATGTATTGCTGAATTAAAATATTTTTAAATTATTGATTGTTGTAGGTAATAAGTAAAATGCTAATAGTGTATAATGTTAATAATGTCACATAACCATGCTGCAAGCTACAAAAATTCTGGTGACAGTTTCTGATTTTATTATTATTAGTTTTGTTGTTATAAACTACGTAATATAAATACCATTACATATGGTTCATTCCAATCAAAAAAAAGCAAAAGGTAAACAAACATAGTATGCAGATGACATTGACATGTGTCAGTTCCATAGTAAGTTTGTTTACGTTTTGCTTTTTTTTGATTGGAATGAAGTATACAGGGTTATTTTTGGACCCCCCACTAAAACGTCACATTGGCTTTTATTCATGAAACTGAGCAACTTTCCCCAAGCAACCAATGGTAATTCGCAAAAAATTTTTTTGGACCTTTCATACTAATTTGATCACGTGATTTTGTATGGAGATGCCCAAAATTTTTTTGCGAATTTAGTTATTTGGGAAAAGTTGCTCAGTTTCATGAGTAGAAGTCACTTTCAAGTTTTATTGGGAGGTCCAAAAATAACCCTGTACAGTGTAGGACTAGTCCAATTAGGATTGCCTCACGAAATGCATTACAAGCAATTGTAAAACCAAATTCCTAACAAGCTATGTCTTGTTTATATATACTTAAGCTTGCATTAATGCTTTTTTAGTTAAAAATGAAGGTTTTCAAAATGATGCAGTCAGTTTAAAATTCTCGCCAACATTTTTTCCAGCCTGACATAAAATGTGATCAATGCGACAAATCTTTCCTCACGTTCCGTAGTCTGAACGCGCATTTGCGCACACACAGCGGCGCGCGCAAGTACCAGTGCCAGACTTGTGGCAAACATTTCGCCTATCTGAACGTTTTGAAGAACCATGAACTGATACATGCTGGTATTAAGCGGCATGCCTGTCACATATGCAGTATGAAGTTTGTTCAGGCATATAATTTAAAGGTAAATTAACAATTGCTTACATACTTAGAGATAAATAGTGGTAGCAAATAATTCTAAGTGTTTATTAGACAAAGGGACAAAGTGGCCCTACCGTATAGTCATCACTCGGCTTTAAGAAAGAGAAGCAGATAGTAGCTACATATATTGGTTGACTTGATTGTATGACGTTTCAGGCTGGTGGGATGTTGGTAGGATCTTATTATGCAAGGTCTCTACTAAGTGTACTCACACAAGCCACTATTAGTATACATACAAGGCATTCAGTATTAGTCATCAATGATGACTTGATGACTCATCAAGAATCAGAGGAAAAAAATGTACTTACAAAAATAATACCGTGTTTAAATTTCAAAATTCTTATTAATAAATTTTCAGATGCACTTAGAAACCCACAGCGCACAGAAGAACTACGGTTGCGTGCAGTGCGGCAAGAAATTCGCTCAGCCCGGCAACCTGAAGATACATCTGATTCGCCATACCGGCGTCAAAAACATCGCTTGCACTGTCTGTGATATGAAGTTCTATGTCAAGGTAAGCCTTTTTTTAATGTTGGGAAATCCATCATGGATACCCAGTCACTGCGGGGGCAGCAACCGCGTTGTGCCGGACTCCCACCGGCGAAAACCCAACGACGTTCCCGCTTCGCCGTATGGCAGGGGTCTGGGAAACCGGCAGAACGTGACCCAGCAGAAGTTTAATTATTTAATTCTCTTTTTCGTCACCGAAGATAAAATAAGTAAGTAAAATCAAAGGTCAAAGTGAATGTATTTGGTTCCAGAGTGACCTGTACAAACACATGCGTTCGCATTCAGAGAACAAGCCGTTCGGTTGCGAGCTCTGCGATAAAACATTCAAAAGCAAAAGTTTCCAGACTGTTCACATGAGGACACATACAGGTATGTTCTTATATCGTCACTGATTCGTATCTTCTTAATTAGTGGCTTTTTATTTAGACATTAACCACCTCCGTGGTTTAGTGGCTAATCTGCTTGCTTCACATCAGGAGGTCGCGAGTTCGATTCCCAGCGGAGTCTAACTTTTTAGCGCTCGGTTTGCTAGTGGTAGGGCATTATCATCAGGGAGGTCCAGCCACCATATCTGCTACCACCACCTATAATAGTTGGCGAAAGAGAACTAAATGGTTTAGATCTGTCGCTAAACTGCTATTATTTTTGTGATATACCTACCACCTTCACATTCACCAAGTTATTTCGCGATATACCTTTCATTCATATTATTTCTCGTTCCCTCATAGGCGAACGGCCATACGCCTGCGATCTGTGCCCCAAGCGTTTCATGGCGCGCAAAGACCTGCGCAACCACCGCATGATACACACCGGGGAGAAGCCGCACCAGTGCCGGCTCTGCAGCCAGGCCTTCATACAGAAGTGCGCGCTCAACCGGCACATGCGCGGCCACGGGAAGCTGCACGATCAGCACCGGATACAGGTACCATCATCATCAGCTGAAAGACGTCCACTGCTGCACAAAGGCCTCCCCCAAAGATTTCGTCTTTTTTTTGTGATAGGTGGCAAACGAGCAGATGGATCACTTGATGGTAAGCGATTTCCGCCGCCCATAGACACCCGCAACACCAGAGGAGTCACAAGGATCGGTTCCACACCGACCAGCATCCAGCGGCTTCCCTCCGTTCCGTCATCTTTATCATCAGCCACAGCATGTCCAATAGACACTTAAGATGGAAGCTCATTATTGCATCCCAAGAATGTTTCAAGAAGAAATGAGGGTGCTGCACTGTTTGTTCATGCATAACATTTTTCGAGCATATTCAGTGTAAGTTCGGTTTGGTTGATGGTATTTTCCACCATCTTTTCAAAGTTTTGACGCCAAACAACAATGATAGCATTGTTGTGTTCCGGCATGAAGATATCCAGTTCCCCATTGCATTGGGAAATCTTGATAAGCCCGCTTCCATCTTTGGCATCATCATCACTTACCATCAGGTGAGATGATGCCAAGGGCTTACCAGTTGTGGGTAAAAAAAAAGTATTTGCCCAGGTTTTTTAGTTTAAAACTTTCTAGTCAATAAAAGAATACGACATTTGTATAGATCATTGTCTGATGGAATTTTTATTTTCAGATGGAAAACGCGCAATTAAGAGCACAGATACCGCAAATACAGGAGCCGCCGCCGGTTCAAATTCCAGTCCAGTACACGACGTGGCCACAGGACTCGTGATATCAGCTTATCATACAGTAGATAGACAACACAGTGATACACGGTAATTAGAAATACATTGGGGCAAATAGTTAGGTTCACACTTTTAACAATATTGTCAATATCTGGGAGACGAGATCGTCGTCGCTTTCAAGACAGGGTCTAACGATATAGTTGAATGTCCGTAAAGCCCATATGATGTAATTATCTATTGGATTATTGATTATGTGAACCTAGAGAATCCAAAATACTCATCTGGGCCCAAACTACAATTTCCCATAGAAAGGGAATCGGTGATTGATTGAGATATGTAAATATTTAATAAGTGCGAAAACGTACTCTGAAGTGCAGATCCGAAACACTAAAACTGGCCAGCAGTAGATTTATTTTATAGCTTGGGCAAGTAATAACTAAGTAAAAAGTGGATTTATTTTATAACGAAAACAGCAAATAGAAATGGCCGCTGTATGCCTTTAGCAAACTTTGCCAGAGAAATGTGCGTTCCCTCGGAGGAATCACATTGGAAAGAGCAGGTTCCATATACATGAAGTTTTAGTAGGAACTTTCAAAAATTTTTAGACAAAAGGTGAAATTTGTAGGTGTTAAAGGTCAAACGCTACAGCTCATTGAATGTGGCCGCAAATATTGCCGCTTGACTATATTTAACCCTTTGAGCGCCAGTCGCTAGTCGGTTTGTCAGAGTAGCGTGGCGGTCAATTGGTTAATAAATAGAGTTACTAACTCGTCAAACTCGTTAAAGCCTTTTTTATTTCCTTTCATTATCTCGTATCATTATAAGATATGAAAACCTAGACACAGAGGATAATTGCTTGCCTCAGGTGGGAATCGAACCTACTCCGTCTGTGGAATATGGGGTAGAGAGAAATATAATTTAAAAAATAGAAAAAGTACAAGAGATTCTTAAATTTTTTTGTGTTTTGAATAGTAAGTTTAGTTTTTGAATTAATGTTTATATTTCATTTTTCTAAGGTGTTTTAGTAAAATGTCCAATCATGTTGTAAGTAATGGAGTTTATTATTTAAATAAGAATAATAATATGTAATTAATTAATTTGTACATAAAATATGTATTACAGACATCACATTCAAAATATAAAAATAAATTATTTCTCAAAATATAATCTTCCACATTTTGTTTTCTTATGGCCACACTATGTGACCCCTGCGAATGTCGGACTCCTACTTATAACATCCTTCAAGACAACAGGCTCCAGGAAAAATTGGTAATATGCTTCAAGGGTTGCCGCGTGAAAAACCTGATGCATAACAAGTAGAGTATCCACCATTTATGTTGTGATTTCATATTAAAACATCAGTCTTTTCTGCCTATTTGTCTTATAGTTAAAGAAAGGGATGTACCATTTATATCTCGTGATTTGATCGAGATACTAACGAAAATCATTTGGTCACAGGAACAACTTTACTATGCATTTTCATATGTCTCAGCAAAGTCCCGCGCTGAGTAAACCTGCTCTCGCACAATGCACACTTGTGCGGCTTCTCACCCGTATGAATTCTATGGTGATCTATCAACCTTCGTTTTGAAAGAAAGTTCTTTGCACAATAAGCGCATTCGAACGGTCTCTCCCCAGAATGTATTCTTCTATGTTCTACCAGCGACGAGTGAACACTGAAGGATTTCTCGCAAACGTCACAGGAGTATGGCTTTTTTCCATTATGTATTCTGATGTGTTTGATCAAATTGTGTTTGTCGGTGAAGGGGTAGTCGCAGTGTGCGCAGATGTATCGTCGATTCGTGTGCTGTCGGGATATGTGCGCTTGAAGGCTTTTGTTTGTAAAGAATTTCTTTCCGCAATGCTCGCAGGTGTAAAGTCTTTCTCTGTCGCCTTTGTGAGTTTCTAGATGTGACTGAAAGATAAGGAATATTTCATTACGAGATACATTCATTTTATTACTTTTAAGTCTGCTACTTTCTTATCATAATACATTCAAGACCATACCTTCAACACTAACTGAGAAGATAGTCGTCGCCCACACACGTGACACATACAATCCACTCCAGCTGTCATGTGACTCTTTCGATGTTCCCGCAGCGCGTCTCGAGAGCTGCACACTAGCCCGCAAACTGAACACGTCAGGCCACTGAGACGGACCTTAATGTGTACGTTGCGATTATGACGACGTATCCCACTCATTGAGGAGAAGGTTTTGCTACAGAGCAGACAGTGGAATGATAGCTGAAAGAGTAACATACTGTTAATAGAGTTGACATCCAAGATGTTGGGCATAGTTGCACCAGTTCCAAAGATGTTGGGCATAGTTGCACCAGTTTAAAAGATTTTGGGCATAGTTGCACCAGTTCCAAAGATGTTGGGCATAGTTGCACCAGTTCAAAGTATGTTGGGTACAATAGAAGTAGTTCCAAAAAGTATAATTGTTTAAATATTTTAAAACATTATATATATGTATATTATAACTTATAACAGATGAATAAAAAAGCACTCACTTTCTTCCCTTCATGTATCTGTTTATGAGTTTCAAACCTAAATTCATTGGAAAACCTTTTTGTACAATGCTCACAAGAATAAATATGCTTTTTTGGATTTCCCGTAACTGTTCTTTTTGTTTCAGATTTGAGTTTATTTTTCTTTTTTCTAAAACAAAATAAGTTGTAAAATTATTTTTGGAGCAATGTATTAATATATAGGGTGACTTTAAATTAGTTCTTGATACGTAAGGCTACGCATGTGCTCGTGATAACAAACAACTTTTCCTAAGGAACCCATAGTCAAATCGCAAAATAAATTGTAGACTCTTCATACTAATTTGGCTTTTAGACTCCAAATTCTTTTTGCGATTTGACTATGGGTTCTTTAGGGAAAGTTGATTGTTATCATGAGCACATGATTAGCCTTTCGTATCTAGAACTAATTTAAAGTCACCCTACATTGTTTTACGTTAGAAACTTTCGATAATACCTTTTGGTTTTAAATACTTTTAATTCCATATCTTCTTCATCACAGCAGTTTACTGGTGATGGTAGTAACTCTGAAAAATAAGTATATAAGGTGCTACTTTATTAGTGCCCGATATTATTCAGTGGTTCTACTCCTGATTCTGATCAACTATCCCCAAGGAACCCATAGTCAAATCTCAAAAAAATTTTTGGACTCTTCATACAAATCTAACAGTTGAGCGGCCAAATTTGTATGAAGAAGAGGCCAATTTTTTTTTTGCGATTTGACTATGTGTTCCTTGGGGATAGTTGATCAGAATCAGGAGTAGAACCACTGACTAAAATATCCGGCACTAATAAAGTTATAGGGTGTAACAGAAGTGTGTGACAATACTTCAAGGTTGGCTTTTACCCATCAAACTGAACAACTTTTGTTCTACAACTTTGTTGAAATCGCAAAATTTTTTTTGGACTTTTCATACAAACTTGGTTCGCCAGCTGATCGATTTGTATGAAAAGTCCAAAAAAAATTTTGCGATTTCAACAAAGTTGTAGAACAAAAGTTGTTCAGTTTGATGGGTAAAAGCCAACCTTGAAGTATTGTCACACACTTCTGTTACACCCTGTATAAAGTTAGTTAATAAGTTATTTGTAATTAATTTTAAGAATGGCGGCAGAGAGAGAAGAGTTTCGTACGATGGTCGCCAACATCCGATGAGGAGCATGGCACCGGAAGAAGAAGAAGAATTAATCTGAACACACATAGATAAGATTCTATTCAGTAAATATAATATCATTGCTGATTTTTTAGATATTTCGTTAAAAAACTTGGCTCAGTTTCAGGTTTATTATTTAAAGTTTTGTTTGTTGTATTTACATATCCCTGTTGCCAAATACTGTCAAAAAGGTAAAATACAAGTTATTCTTTTTATGGTAGATATGAACATATCCAGGCTGGTCAAATGTGATAACTTTTGTTTGATCACTTTTTAACAACTGGTTTCCGTGCCATGGGTGCCAGGATTTGAGATTTTTTTCATACATTTTTGTTGGCTGGAGCCGACGTTGGCGGTGGGAGCACGATTTATTAAGGAGTAGCGTGGCAGTCAATGGGTTAACATGCGTGATTTACACCACCATGGCACTAAGCCACAATAATTTGCACTGTGTATGCAAAGTCTAATAGCCCCACAACTTAAAGCAGAAGTGTCAATTTAGGGCAACACACACAGAGGCGTCCGCGGGGCGGTGCGACAGCGTTCCGGGAGCGGTATTTTTTGTAATGTTCGGATTACTATGAAACCCTCCACACCAAAACCGGGCGGGTGCTCTAAGTTCTCTTCCCGCAGGTCCGCTTTCGGACTGCTACCTCTGTGTTGCGCTTTCTGCAACTTACCATTATCACCATTATAGTTATTATAATATTCATTTACATCTTGTTCTTCTTTCACAGACACTATATTGGTAATTAGTTTCATATCATTGTCTAAAATTTCTAACTCCTTTAAAACATTTGTTTTCCCATTTTGATATAATTGTAGAATGTCTTGACTTTTCAAACATTTTGCCTTGAATTCTGAGAGCTGTTTCAGAAGGTCATAGCATGGGCTGCAGAGAGCCCTTGGTAGTTGATCATCTTCTTCAATCTAGAAACATTAATATTTATATTTTATTTTTTCTATGCATTTCAAGGTACACTCTAAATCGACGGTCCCTACGTACAATACCCTAACAGCAGAAGTCAAATTTTACAGGAGAGCAGTTTGAAGTTTTAAATGTGTGTAACTTATATTTTTCATAAAGTGATGAAATTTTCCATACATGTTTAATATTATACAGGATGTAAGAGAAGGCGATTTTTTTTGTTTCCTGAAAAAAATTCTTGTGCAAAGTTGTTCAGTTTCTTCAACTGAGCAAGCCCTTAAAAGTTTTCGGAAACCTGTCCCTTACAACCTGTATATTTTACAGTTTAAATATATATATTTTTAAAGTTATCCTTAGTCTATTATTCGTCATTTACGTCGGAATCAACAAAAACAAATAACTGAAGTGGTACTTATTGAATTTTACGCTGTCATATATCTATCAGTTATGAAACTATACGTGTGGGAAATATATGCGAGGGTGAAGTTACCTTTCCGCATTTAATCACTGAACTACCACTATTGTTATTATATGTCGAACATTAAACGTAATTCTGTAGTTATGGGAATTTTAGTGTGTTAAGGTTCAATTTACATGGTTTTAACATTTTTTTAAACTATAAGAAAGTATAGTGTCCTAGATGTCACGCAAACATACACTGAAAATCACTTAACTACCACTTATGGCATTGTACGTCGATATCACCTCCCCCTTCTATGACTAGTCTCTCACTGCAGCAAACTGTTCTGTACAGCGTAATTATATACTAGTAGTGCGTAATTAGATATGTAGCCAACCCAAAATACAACCCAGAGGGTTTGAAGATATTATAAAAAGGTCACGAGGGTATCCTTAATTTGCTGTCTCATTTAATTCAATATACTTTATTGTAACAAATACCACATAATAGTGGTCACTCGTTTTTATACATACTTAATTACAATTTTGCAGTTTTTTAAATTTCATTACCTAAAATTGTATATCATATCTTGAAGTCAGTGACGAATATTGCTATCGTCCATACAGGACTATCAGATATCGAATTTAAATAGTCTATTTTAGATGATGAATAGAAACTGTACCTTTACTGATGTGCAGAACCAATAAGTTTCAGGTGAAATATCGTCGAAAAAGAAATGTGTAAACGATTCCCTCGTAGTCAGGCAAGCTCTACACAATTTATTTAAAATATCCATAGTAAGTCAGAGCGTGTCCTTAGGTGACTATTGTCATGAGAAACTATACTCTTTGGAAACTATTCTGTTTCCCAGATCGGAAACAACGAACGGGAAAACACGGCAAAATCCAAACAAACTTGACAGCCCCAAACCAAACTGCTGACCAGGGTTGCCAGATGCTAAAGATATTTTCCTCGTATAAAAAAATCGAGTGTCAAATCAAACAAAACCTAATCGGTGCTTTTGTGTATGGTACGCATTGAAAAAGCCTATAAGCCGTATTGGCTCAGCTTTAGAATATGCAACACCACAGATTGAGTTGATATTTTTTTTGTAGGTAGGGGTTACTTAGGTGTATCGTTTCCCAAACTTTCACGGTGCGGAGCGCAGTAGTTTTTGAGATATGATTTTTTGAAAGTTACGTATTTTCAGGTGAAACTATGCAAAAACAGACGCCATGACAGCAAAAGTTTCGTTTTATGCATTTGTAAACGTCAAAATTACGCATCAATGTGACATAACGTGCGACATAATAATGATATTTCGGATGAAAAGTTAAGTGTCAAGGAACGTAATTTTTACGAAGGTTGTTCCGAAACATATGAAACTGAGTAGCACCCCTCTTGAGTTAATTTAGGTTCACTTTTGAGTCACAGATCCGAATCGGAGCACCCCGATTCCACGTAGTCTTGTCTGTCACACAACTAGAGTGTTTTTTAAAAGCGCGGAGCCAGAAGCTCGCGCAGGAGGTCCTGAGCGGAGCGTGCTAGCGGAGCGAAAGGGGCGACGTAGCGAGTCTTCTGGCGGAGCCCACGCGTTTTCTCATCGTTTTTACCGACATAACCTCAAAAAAAAAATTTTTTTTTTCGCGTCTCCGCACTTTGGGGAGGGGTGGGGAGGGTTACCCCCTCCCCCCAACCCCCCTCACCCCCCTCCCCCTCCTCTGCGGTGTTGCATATTCTAAAGTGCTTCCGCCGTATTGAATAAAAAGCTCATTATCGTACGAACAATTTAGTGCTACGAGTACTTCAGAAAGTTATAAGTAGCTGCACTGAAACTTTATCCATCGTGGTGGACAAACAGGAAAAAAAGTTGCGTTGTCCTCCAGTAGGACTGTGTCATTGTTACCTGATTTAAATAAATAATGTCCTTTTACTTTGGTATCGTACGTTACACTTCATAAACTGACGGAAATTCTGGTACGTTTGGCAACCCTTCAGCTGACTGTGACGTTTGATTCGTGTTTACAGAGTTAGCTTTAAAATCACTGGCTGGGTTTGGTCATCTTGGTCACCATTGGTCACCAATAACTAGATGTCTTCGTAAACAAACATCAGCCAATCGTCCAAATCTGTTAGGCCTGGACCAAATGTTTAGTTATTCCGCTGTTTTATTATTATTAGTCTATCGCAAAACGCATTGGTTACATACTCTTGTTTGTCGCCATTGAAATGATAAAATGAAAATAAGTTTTAATGAAAGGTATAAAACTTAAAAAAATACGAGTATTTAAAAAAAATACATTTTATTTTAATCTCAATACATTCAATCTCTTTAATGGAATGTTCAACATCCACCACCAAATTACAATATGTAAATAAAATATAAAATTTTATTTTTTAATCAGTTCTGTACCCTTGCACTTAAAGTAATATCACCTAATGATCACCATAACCAATGTTTCTTAAAATAACATAAAAAAGTATTTATAATATACTTAGAAATAATTTGTGAAGAAACCTACATATTTTGTTATGTTTTAATTATTTACATAGGTACCTATACATCAGAAAACCCTTTTTACTTATATCAAACTAATTTTGTTCGAATTACAGTTACGGGCCAAATTAGCTACCTATTCCAAAAAGGATTTTCTTGTGCTCAAAACGTTTTTTCCCTTAGTGTTTATTTCAAAGTTATTTTTTTTTCTTCGAGTTTATTTCACAGCTTGCCCTGCATGAAGGGTTTGAGGTACTGGTGGAAGCTCTGGTTGACGGGCTCGGCGTTGAGCGGGCTCTTCAATGCTTCCTCCATGAGCCGCTCGTACACGCGCCCGTCGTACGCTCCTAGCGTCGAGTTCAGGATCTGGTAAAAAGAAAGACATATTTAACTCGGGCACTTACGGCCAACGTATTTATATATATTTCCCGGAGGGGTAGGCAGATACCACTTTCTTCCACTTACTACGATCTTGACATACTTCTCTTGCTTCCTCTACATTCATCAATCTTTTCATGCAAGCTCGTCGGTTTTGTGTACTCTTGACCTGACATTTTTTCAAAACGTCTTCGACTTGGTCGCGATACGTTCGTCTAGTCTACACCTTCCAGTATTACCATTCACACTCGCCTTGTAAATATGCCTCGTTAATCTTCTATCATTCATTCTTTCTACATGACCGAACCATCTGAGCATACCTTTCTCAATAACTGCCACTACATCTTCTTTCACACCACACCGTTCCCTTATCACACTATTCTTGATCTTATCAATTAGTTTCACACCGATCATACTTCTCAACGCTCTCATTTCAACTGCATTTACTCTACTCTTATGCTTCTTCTGCCATACACAACTTTCACTTCCGTAAACCAAACTAGGAACGAGAACTCCTCTGTGCACAGCCAGACAGGCCTTTTTGGAAACTTTTTGGCTCTCTAAACTCATAAAGGCGTGCAGTGCACCATTTACCATATTTCCAGCAGTCACTCTCCTTTCAATATCACTCTCACACAGTCCATCCCTTGTGAACATTGATCCCAGGTACACAAACTCTTTCACTTGCTCCACTTTTTCTCCTCCAATCATAATATCACACTTGGTCATTTGTTCATCTCTTTCCAAAACCATGACTTTCATCTTACTTACATTCACTTTCATTCCTTTTCTCTCCAACGCTTTGTACATAACTGTTACCATCTCCTGTAACTCTTTAGCCGACGACGCAACAATCACCTGGTCGTCAGCATATAGAAGACACTTGACGAGTAACTCATTCATTCTCAGCCCACATTCCTTATCTTTCAAATCTGTCAAGCAACTATCCATATGAATAGGTTGAACAGCCACGGTGACGCAACACATCCCTGCCTGACACCTTTATTGATATCAAACCATTCAGTGTACGCCCCGTTGATCCTGACACAAGCCCTGGAATCCTTATATAGGGGTTTCAGGGCTCGGATCAGTTCGCCGCTTACCCCATGCGCAGATAGGGCTGACCACAACTCATTCCTCGCAACTCGATCATAGGCCTTTTCCAAATCCACGAATGCGCAATAGACTTTTTGGCTTTTAGCCAAGAATTTTTCAGCTATGCATCGCAAGGAAAAGACCTCATCCGTACACCCCATGCCCTTTCGAAATCCTGCTTGTGCATCCCATATCTTTTCATCAGTTTCTTTAACCACTCTTCAATCAAAACCTTTGCATACAATTTGCCGATGACGCTGAGGAGGCTTATACCGCGGTAATTTTTGCAGTCTTGCTGTGACCCCTTTCCCTTGTATAGCGGCACAATAACAGCCTTACACCAGTCTCCTGGTACACGGCCGCTTCTCCAGCACAAGTTGAAAAGGCGGTACAGCTGACTGGCTACTACGCCCATTCCAGCCTTCAACATCTCGACTGATATCCTGTCATACCCTGCTGCCTTACCTGATTTCATGCTTTTCATCGCGTTCACAATCTCATCCATACTTATATCACTTTCATCATTATCACTTATATTTCTTTCCACTGCTGCAACTGGCCCGTTTGTTGGCTCATCCTCTTTTTCAAACAAACTTTCAAAATATTCCTTCCACCTTTTCAATACATTTACTTCTCCTTTCACAATACTTCCATCATGACTTCTGATTTTGTTGTGCTCCGAAGATGTAATTTTTCCCCGGGCTGATTTTACGCAAAGGCCGGCAACGCACTTGTGACTCCTCTGGTGTTGCGGGTGTCTATGGGCGGCGGTAATCGCTTACCATCAGGTGATCCGTCTGCTCGTTTGCCACCTATGCCATAAAAAAAAAAAAAAAAAAAAAAAAACGCATTTCCAGAACACCTTGATATTGGTTCTGAAATTATCAGAAAGCCTTCTGTCAAACACATCTTTTCTATCATCTTTCTTTCTTGTGACTGTCTTCTTCACCAAATCTTTTAGCCTCACATACTCCTTTTTTGCTTCTTGTACGTCATCATTCGACGCCTTTTGCACTTTTTGATTAGCTTTAGTTGCTAGCCAATCCAACCAAGCTTTTTTCTTCTTACCTACCACTTCTTGTACCTCTTTATCCATCCATGCACTCTTCTGCTTACGACCTTTTCTCCTTTTAGAAACTCCACATACTTCTGTAGCAACGTTCAAAATACCTTCTTTAACTGACGTCCAAAGATCATCTATTTCACTTATTTCATCCAGATATTCAAATTTACTTTTTAACTTTTCATAATACTCTTCTTGCACACTGTCGTCTTGCAAATTTTCCACTTTCACTCTTTCCAAAACACTCGCTGGCTCGCGTACTCTGTGGCGCCATCTGTTGAAGAGACCACTTATTCGGGATACCACCAGGAAGTGGTCAGTGTATATTCCTGCACCACGGTACGCTCGAGTGTCCGCAAAATTTTTTCGCAGTCGTTCATCCACTATCACAAAATCAATCATAGTCCTGCTACCACTTACTTCCCTTGTATACAAATGGATCTTTTTGTGTTCAAGCATTGTGTTAGACACCCAAAGGTTCCACTCCAGACATATGTCAAGTAGGCTTCTCCCGTTCTCGTATTTAAATAACTATCGTATATCGAAGTCAAATGCTCATCGGTAATGTTTATACTTCATTACAATCAAAAAAAAGCAAAAGATAAACAAATAGTATGCAGATGACATTGACATGTGTCAGATCCATAGTAAGTTTGTTTACGTTTTGCTTTTTTTTTGATTGGAATGAACCATACATGGAAACATGGGAGATCAAATTCGGTCCTAATTTATGTTAATTCTAGTGTAGGGACACCTACATATTTTAATTATTTGTATACCTGCAAAAGTGTGACAACTAAACCCTGTGTCATTTTGTAACACATACCGTCCCTCGCACGACTAACTCTCCTATCTCATAACCTTGATTATTTGAGTTTGGACTTTATCTAATTGAAATAGGGTTGTTTTTAAAAACGTACGAAAAATGAGATAGGAAAGTTAGGGCCCGTTTAGACGACGCGATAACTTTCTTGCGGCCGCCGCGCGATCGCCGCGTACTTGTTTTCATTCATAGCAAATTAAACTTTATTGACTAGTCCGACAAATCCGACAAATCCGACGCGCGTTCGCCGCGTGGCTGCCGCGCGGTAAGGTAACTGCTAGAATTTAGTCGTGCGAGGGGCGATATATGTGTAAATTGTTAGAAAGTGATAAAGTGAGTACTATAGGCTACATGACTGCATCAAAAATAAAATAAGCTATTCTTCATGAGCTTTCACTGAAGTTTCAAAAATCGCATTTCTTTTATTTTTCATTCAATGTTTTATAAATATACATAGTATGTGTCGGTCACTGACCTCATCCCGGATGTCGAACGCGTCGACCAGCCCCACGGCGTTGGGCCGCAGCTGGCTGAGCAGGTCCTCGTACCAGCGCTGCAGGTGCTCGATGTCGCGCTCCGATATCGATGTGAACTGCAATAAGAAAATAAATTCTAAGCTATTGTTTGGGCACAGTATATTAAATAGTACTAAATATTAATAGTAATATATAGGTACAGTATGGCCTGTCGCTTTCTGAAGGCCTTCTAGTAGCATACCGTCGAAAATGCAAAGCGTCTATCGCAAAACAGGCACCGCACTGTCCAAAACTATCCAAAATGCAGTCCATCAACATAACGCTCTTAAAAGGTAATCCGAGTCGGACTGTGGTCGGATTATCCGACCACTGTCCCCCTGCGAAAAAGATCCGGTAACAGTCCATACAGTCGTCACTCTGTTATGTTGGTAGCTCCTACGAGTTAGAAAAGGGAAGTCGCTTATGGGAAATAACTCGGACGATTTGTTTGGAGTATCCGAGGTGTGGTTAAGGTATCTGAAATACCTGAAAAAATCTAACAGCTCATATCCAGCGGCTTCACGCAACCTTCGCCAGTTCGTCGGTTCACCGGTCGGTGTGGAAATCCTTGGGGGAGGCCTTTGTCCAACAGTGGACGTCTTTCGGCTGATTATGATGAATATGACTTTAATCATGAGCCGAAACTAATTTCCCCAAAGAAGCTATATACGCCAAAGAAGCGATTTAAATTGGATGTGAAAAATTGTTTATGCTCTAAAGGGTATTACAAAATACTAGATTATGTAAATGACAATGATATATGGACATGTATAGATCCTCCAGCTCACAATTTTATTGTTGACATGAATTGTAATAGAATTTAAGATTTTATTTAAAAAATGTGTTGAAGCGAGTTTCCTTTGGGCTCGACGTTTCTTCTTGCTTCGCAAACACTTCCCGAAACATTGAGTGTACAAGTCCCGCGTGGTAGGGACTTTGTACTAGGTAGAAAAAAATATTGGCGATTTAAAAGCATGTGTAAAGCATCTACTTAAATAAAAAAACATTTTGAGTTTGAGTTTTGAGTTTACGAAACGAAATAAACACAATCATTCTTGAGCTCTTTCGTTAATGCGAATTCATCGAAGTTGTAAAATCAAAGTTTTTTTTAGTTTCACGAGTAGAAACATCGGTTAAGAGGTTTACAGGTACAAATATACCAGTCAACCTTTCTCTCCCTCTCACAAACACGTCTCTCTATGTGCATGTGTGAGTGCGTGCGTGAGTGTATCATAGAAATGTAATCTATCCCAGCGGTTCCCAATTTTTTTTGCTGTGGAACCCTATTTGTCCAAAAAAAAATTTTGCGGAACCCTACCTCGCAAAAGGGAATGTTCATATTTAAGTTCCATCCAAAACTCATTCAAGTTTGAATTTAATGATTAGAATTTTTGTGCGCGCTATGTTGGTACCGCATGCACGAAAGAGTAAGAATACTATGCGTTGCACAGATCGGTACTGAATTATACCAAACTGACTGATAAAAGGCAGCGTGTCTCCTATATAGCTACGACAGGCTTTACTCTCGGAATCCCTGTGACCCTCCCACGGAACCCTAGGGTTCCGCGGAACACCTTTTAGGAACCCCTGATCTATCCACTCACTCTCAGCAGATCGCCGACGCGGCGCAGCGCCCAGTACACGACGTACAGGTCTACCAACTGCAGGAGCACTTTGCGCAGCTCCGGAGACAGGTGCTTGGTCTGCTTCTCCGTCTCTTCGTAGTAGCACAGCAGTACGATCGCGCGGCAATGAGCCTACGGAAACAATGAATGAAGAATTAGAACTGGAAATTGTACAACAAATACAAGCGGTCTTTTCGCTAAAAGCGATTCCAAGTAATCAACCTTTGGGTGGAGGAAAACTAGAAAAACTATAATTTTAAATTTTTAAACAGTCTAACTCTTGACTGACTCGGTGGCTCAGTGGTTAGCAGTCCTGACTACTTATTTGAGGTTTGTAAGTTCGATTTCTACCCAAGGCAAACATTTCTGTAGTGTGCAGTTTTCGATTTATAAAAATTTCGTAATAAAGATGGAATCGATTATACGCAATTATGACGTCATCGGTTGTTATTACATAAATTAGAACAAATAGTCGTATTTGACATTTTATAAATAAAAGTAATACAGATACACAGAAACTCTATTTTGATATTTTTGATGACGCAGAGTTGCACAGCACAGAAACACTGAATACGCCATTTCGTTAATTTTACATAAGCAAGTCAAGGTTTGAAAGAAAGTCTGTTGATTTACAAGTTTAAAAATACTTTGAGTTGACTGCCGTATTTCCATAACTCAGTATCTCGGTGATTTAAGAAGCTATCGAAAATAAGTCTCCGTTAAGATAGCTTCGATAGGATTGTACACACTGAATTCAAATGTAGAAAGTCCTTTCTTGTAAAATTTCTTATTCAGTGTTTTAATTTGGAACAGCCGTGCAGTTTGTGATTACAATATAGGATTGTTCGCACAGTGTTTCATTTACCTCAGAAGCGTCAGTGAGCTGCACAGAGGTGAGGTTCCACGCGTCCTCGTAGGAGTAGCCGTCCTTCTGACGTTTCTCAATGTTCGCCACGCACAGTGCAATCTTACTGCGGGAGAAAAAAAAACTTAAAAAGGTATATTACGAACTAATTAATGGAGAACAAAATCTGTCAAGTGAACCTATCTGAGATTATAGCTTAATGTGCCTTGCGAAACATAGAAACGGTTGAAATAAATACGACTAACATTTAAAGTTAAAACCCATCCAGGTTGCGACAGTGTCTGTAGTCAGTTAACCGGCGTGGTCGACGCGACCTTGTCCAGCATGACGTTCCGCCCGCAGTGCTGTCCCGCACTCACCCCGCGGCCACGCGCTGGAAGGCCAGCATGACGCCGCGCACAGTGCTGTCCCGCACTCACCCCGCGGCCACGCGCTGGAAGGCCAGCATGACGCCCCGCACAGTGCTGTCCCGCACTCACCCCGCGGCCACGCGCTGGAAGGCCAGCATGACGCCCCGCACAGTGCTGTCCCGCACTCACTCCGCGGCCACGCGCTGGAAGGCCAGCATGACGCCGCGCACAGTGCTGTCCCGCACTCACCCCGCGGCCACGCGCTGGAAGGCCAGCATGACGCCGCGCACAGTGCTGTCCCGCACTCACCCCGCGGCCACGCGCTGGAAGGCCAGCATGACGCCGCGCACAGTGCTGTCCCGCACTCACCCCGCGGCCACGCGCTGGAAGGCCAGCATGACGCCGCGCACAGTGCTGTCCCGCACTCACCCCGCGGCCACGCGCTGGAAGGCCAGCATGACGCCGCGCACAGTGCTGTCCCGCACTCACCCCGCGGCCACGCGCTGGAAGGCCAGCATGACGCCGCGCACAGTGCTGTCCCGCACTCACCCCGCGGCCACGCGCTGGAAGGCCAGCATGACGCCGCGCACAGTGCTGTCCCGCACTCACCCCGCGGCCACGCGCTGGAAGGCCAGCATGACGCCCCGCACAGTGCTGTCCCGCACTCACCCCGCGGCCACGCGCTGGAAGGCCAGCATGACGCCGCGCACAGTGCTGTCCCGCACTCACCCCGCGGCCACGCGCTGGAAGGCCAGCATGACGCCCCGCACAGTGCTGTCCCGCACTCACCCCGCGGCCACGCGCTGGAAGGCCAGCATGACGCCCCGCACAGTGCTGTCCCGCACTCACCCCGCGGCCACGCGCTGGAAGGCCAGCATGACGCCCCGCACAGTGCTGTCCCGCACTCACCCCGCGGCCACGCGCTGGAAGGCCAGCATGACGCCCCGCACAGTGCTGTCCCGCACTCACCCCGCGGCCACGCGCTGGAAGGCCAGCATGACGCCGCGCACAGTGCTGTCCCGCACTCACCCCGCGGCCACGCGCTGGAAGGCCAGCATGACGCCGCGCACAGTGCTGTCCCGCACTCACCCCGCGGCCACGCGCTGGAAGGCCAGCATGACGCCGCGCACAGTGCTGTCCCGCACTCACCCCGCGGCCACGCGCTGGAAGGCCAGCATGACGCCGCGCACAGTGCTGTCCCGCACTCACCCCGCGGCCACGCGCTGGAAGGCCAGCATGACGCCCCGCACAGTGCTGTCCCGCACTCACCCCGCGGCCACGCGCTGGAAGGCCAGCATGACGCCCCGCACAGTGCTGTCCCGCACTCACCCCGCGGCCACGCGCTGGAAGGCCAGCATGACGCCGCGCACAGTGCTGTCCCGCACTCACCCCGCGGCCACGCGCTGGAAGGCCAGCATGACGCCCCGCACAGTGCTGTCCCGCACTCACCCCGCGGCCACGCGCTGGAAGGCCAGCATGACGCCCCGCACAGTGCTGTCCCGCACTCACCCCGCGGCCACGCGCTGGAAGGCCAGCATGACGCCCCGCACAGTGCTGTCCCGCACTCACCCCGCGGCCACGCGCTGGAAGGCCAGCATGACGCCCCGCACAGTGCTGTCCCGCACTCACCCCGCGGCCACGCGCTGGAAGGCCAGCATGACGCCGCGCACAGTGCTGTCCCGCACTCACCCCGCGGCCACGCGCTGGAAGGCCAGCATGACGCCGCGCACAGTGCTGTCCCGCACTCACCCCGCGGCCACGCGCTGGAAGGCCAGCATGACGCCCCGCACAGTGCTGTCCCGCACTCACCCCGCGGCCACGCGCTGGAAGGCCAGCATGACGCCCCGCACAGTGCTGTCCCGCACTCACCCCGCGGCCACGCGCTGGAAGGCCAGCATGACGCCCCGCACAGTGCTGTCCCGCACTCACCCCGCGGCCACGCGCTGGAAGGCCAGCATGACGCCCCGCACAGTGCTGTCCCGCACTCACCCCGCGGCCACGCGCTGGAAGGCCAGCATGACGCCGCGCACAGTGCTGTCCCGCACTCACCCCGCGGCCACGCGCTGGAAGGCCAGCATGACGCCCCGCACAGTGCTGTCCCGCACTCACCCCGCGGCCACGCGCTGGAAGGCCAGCATGACGCCCCGCACAGTGCTGTCCCGCACTCACCCCGCGGCCACGCGCTGGAAGGCCAGCATGACGCCCCGCACAGTGCTGTCCCGCACTCACCCCGCGGCCACGCGCTGGAAGGCCAGCATGACGCCCCGCACAGTGCTGTCCCGCACTCACCCCGCGGCCACGCGCTGGAAGGCCAGCATGACGCCCCGCACAGTGCTGTCCCGCACTCACTCCGCGGCCACGCGCTGGAAGGCCAGCATGACGCCGCGCACAGTGCTGTCCCGCACTCACCCCGCGGCCACGCGCTGGAAGGCCAGCATGACGCCGCGCACAGTGCTGTCCCGCACTCACCCCGCGGCCACGCGCTGGAAGGCCAGCATGACGCCGCGCACAGTGCTGTCCCGCACTCACCCCGCGGCCACGCGCTGGAAGGCCAGCATGACGCCGCGCACAGTGCTGTCCCGCACTCACCCCGCGGCCACGCGCTGGAAGGCCAGCATGACGCCGCGCACAGTGCTGTCCCGCACTCACCCCGCGGCCACGCGCTGGAAGGCCAGCATGACGCCGCGCACAGTGCTGTCCCGCACTCACCCCGCGGCCACGCGCTGGAAGGCCAGCATGACGCCGCGCACAGTGCTGTCCCGCACTCACCCCGCGGCCACGCGCTGGAAGGCCAGCATGACGCCGCGCACAGTGCTGTCCCGCACTCACCCCGCGGCCACGCGCTGGAAGGCCAGCATGACGCCGCGCACAGTGCTGTCCCGCACTCACCCCGCGGCCACGCGCTGGAAGGCCAGCATGACGCCGCGCACAGTGCTGTCCCGCACTCACCCCGCGGCCACGCGCTGGAAGGCCAGCATGACGCCCTGCACAGTGCTGTCCCGCACTCACCCCGCGGCCACGCGCTGGAAGGCCAGCATGACGCCCTGCACAGTGCTGTCCCGCACTCACCCCGCGGCCACGCGCTGGAAGGCCAGCATGACGCCGCGCACAGTGCTGTCCCGCACTCACCCCGCGGCCACGCGCTGGAAGGCCAGCATGACGCCGCGCACAGTGCTGTCCCGCACTCACCCCGCGGCCACGCGCTGGAAGGCCAGCATGACGCCGCGCACAGTGCTGTCCCGCACTCACCCCGCGGCCACGCGCTGGAAGGCCAGCATGACGCCGCGCACAGTGCTGTCCCGCACTCACCCCGCGGCCACGCGCTGGAAGGCCAGCATGACGCCGCGCACAGTGCTGTCCCGCACTCACCCCGCGGCCACGCGCTGGAAGGCCAGCATGACGCCGCGCACAGTGCTGTCCCGCACTCACCCCGCGGCCACGCGCTGGAAGGCCAGCATGACGCCCTGCACAGTGCTGTCCCGCACTCACCCCGCGGCCACGCGCTGGAAGGCCAGCATGACGCCCTGCACAGTGCTGTCCCGCACTCACCCCGCGGCCACGCGCTGGAAGGCCAGCATGACGCCGCGCACAGTGCTGTCCCGCACTCACCCCGCGGCCACGCGCTGGAAGGCCAGCATGACGCCCTGCACAGTGCTGTCCCAGGGCGGCGAGCGGCGGCCGGCGCGCACGCTGGCCATGTAGCGCACGGTGGGCGGCAGCGCCTGCGCGGCTTCTGCTTGCTGCCACGCCTTCACCAGGTATCTGTACATCAACACAAATCACATTAAAAATCATTATTATTCACATATTTATTTCAAAACTGTAATAATGTTATGTACTGTTTGTACAATAACATGAAAGAAAGTACAATACATTTTCTAAGTACCTTTAATAAACACTTTTCGAAGATATTTTTTGTCTACCTAATAGGAAGACGAAGTTCCAAATAGTTCCAATCGCATTTCGAGAAGTGTTAGCAGGTGGGAAGAAAAAAAAATTGCCTTGAAAGAAGATAAAAATTAAATACACTTTTTAAAAACAGTATACACATAAGATTATACATATAACAGTATACAGTATACATATAACAGTATACAGTGAAAACAGTATTACATTTTACTACTACACTGGCTTAGTGACCCAAAATGGATATCGGCCTCTCGGACACAAAATCGACACTCTTTTCGGTTCTGCACCGTTTCTTACCAATTGCCTTTCTGGATTTAACGAAGATATCACTCCAGCTATAGCAAGAGCTTACCACTCACTTTACTTCACTTTACATACCAGAGACCACTGCAACACCAGGTCAGCCTCACCTCGCAGTCTGCAGCAGCATGACAGTGTTCTCGCCCTCGTAGGTGCAGGCGGCGGTGACCAGGCCGTACGTGACGGGGAAGTTGGAGCTCTGCATGTAGCCGTGGCCGCCGCACGCCAGCCGCGCGCGCTCCACGGTCTCGGCGGCTTCCGCCGTGCTCACCGCCTTCAGGCAGCACGACAGCGCGTGCAGCTGATGGCGAAAAGTATTATAATAATATAACCCTGCGCCATATAACCTCCGGTTGTTCGATTCTTTGTAACACTGAGTATCTGCACAGACATAACCAAGCAGCCAGGATCCTACATCAAGAGATCGCTCTAAAGTATGGCTTCATAGCTCGCCGGTTGCCATATGACAAGTACACGCCGGAGTCGGTTCTCGAAAACGACCGCGCCAAGCTCTACTGGGAGCGAGACATCATCACGGACAGGTCTATTGATCATAATAGGCCTGATATCGTGTTGATGGATCGGGCGCAGTCAAGGGTGTTTTTGGTGGATATCACTCCACACGACGAAAACCTCGTGCAAGCCGATGCCGACAAGAGGTTGCGGTACCTGAACCTGGCGCTCGAGGTTACGGATGTGTGGCAAGTGCAATCCACTGAAATCATTCCTGTAGTCCTGTCCGTAACGTAAATGGTTTGATTCCAGCTGACCTGGATCGTAACCTTACGCAGCTGGGACTTCGAGACAGACCGATAATAGCGGCTATGCAAAAAGCAGTCCTCCTCGACAATGCCCGGATTGTCCGACGCTTTCTCTCCTCGTCGCACTGACCTCCAGCCGACTGTGCTGCTGCTGGAGTAGCTCCTGCCACTTCGCCTAGCGCGAAGTGGTCAGAGTAGCCCAAATTCATGTTTCAAAATAATAATATGCGGGACAAATCACACACGGTCATCTGGCCCCAAACTAGGATTCCCTGTATCTTGGGAACCAGAGACTGATATACATATACATTTAAATACATACATATATAGATATAATACACCCAGACTCAGGGTAAACAATTCTGCTCATCACAGAAAAGTTTGCCCTGTGTGGGGATCGAACCCACGACTCTCGGATCAGAGGTCAGGATCGCTAACCACTTAGCCACCACGTCAGTCAAGTATATTTTTGTTTTAGATTATTACTACTTGGATCACTGAAGTACAGTGTAGTGGTCGTGGCTCAATGCGGCTTGCGTGATCGCGGGTTTAGTGACTACAAACTCGGTCATAAATGGGTTTCACTGTTAGTGGGATTTATCTCGACCGTTTTCGCGCTTCGCAAGGTACGTGAGCCTTCGGTACCGGCTGCTATCACTAGGTGAAAGTCATTAAGCCAAGTCGGAGGCCTTATAGGCGGCTTGGACACTAGCCCCGAAACCTCCACCAAACCGGATTTGGCCCTCGTGTGTGGAGTATGGCCTAACCTTCCCGAGGTCTTTGGAAAGACATCCGTGCCGCAGCAGTTGGGACTATATGGGTCGTTAACATGAAATTGCAGTTACGTCTGGTATTTTTTTTTAAATTCATTCTTTATTATATTTCTTAAACGTTGAAAAGTCGTAATTAATGTTATGAAACAAAAAAATATTCTAATAAGAATATCGTTGATTTATAGAAGGAACCTTCGTTATATGTATAAATATATGTACATATTTTGAGAACAAGTTTAACATAAGATAGGTGTGTTAGTACTTTACATCAAATTATGAAAAATGTTTTTAAAATCCCTATTTTTCTTACGAACACCAATTGAGTATTCTGTGCCAACACTCAGATACGACATTATAATACAATAATAACTCTATAGTTAGAATCAACTATTACATTAGTATTGTACTTTCAGGTAAGTAGGTGTATCATATATCTGGCTTTACCTCAGGCAGTCTATCCAAGTCCCCTGCCTCCAGCTCCGCAGTGACGTTATTGTACATATTCCATATCCACTCAGCACTCAGTCGCAACGCGTGGACTGTCGCGATGCCGATGAAAAGTTTGTGCTGTTGCGTTAGATAGTCTATGATTTGGGGCTCTGGTTCGCTGTAGAAAGGGTATAAACCTACTTATTTGGGGCTCAAGGGCATAATAATATTAGTATATTAGTTGAAATTTAAATTATGAAACTAATGGGCCGAGACGATCTAACGAGACATTACACTCCACTTTCTTATCTCTCAGTAAAAACAATAGGGTAGACTGCATCAAAAGTAAATTTTTATTCACCAAATAGCTCTTTTATTGAAATTGCAGAAAAACTTACTCACTTGAATTTCTTATGCTAACTACTATATGTATAGCATCATGACGTTATCGTTTACTATTACTAACATTTTGTTTGTTTTTGACATATTTTGATAAAAAGTAATTCAGATAACTAACAGTCAAATTAGCCTTTTATCTATCACTATTCTACTGATTATCGAGGGGACGGCGCGTACGCAGTCCCCACTATCAAAAATTACGCACCCGAGTTATCCACATTAGGGATAATCGCAGGGGTCAACCCCACCGCAGTGCAATGGAGGGGCCTCGCCCTGGGGGAACCGCCTTCCTGATCACGGTATCCCCTGTGCCAGGTAAGTATGCGTTCTGCAGGTCGCTGGGGGAAAGTCATGTTCCACGCGAGCAAAACGATAGCGCGTTCTTAAATCGTTCAGCGCCATCTAGCGGAAATCACTGGAACTTTTTGATATCGACAGAAAAGGCGAGCGCCGCGCTCTTTTTTACAGGTGAAATTGAAATCGCGAACCAAATGTCAACTGTAGCTTCTAGTCATGATACTGAACAACTTTCTCAAGGAACTAATTAAATCAAAGGAAAATAAATTTAGTCTTTCCATACAAAGGCTACTCAACTACATAATCAATTTGTACGAAGAGTTCAGATTACGATATTTTGTGCTCAGATCCAATTGGTTCCTTAGAGAAAGTTGTTCAGTTGCATGAGCAGAAACTTCAGTTTAGGCCCGCAATCTCAATTTCACCTGTATATTTATTATGAAATGATTATCACACTTTGATTTGACTCTTCATTAAACTATAGTTTGTATAGGTCTGTAGTGAGTGTTCCAACTTACTCTGGTTTTGGCTGCGACTGGTGCCTGACGGCGGAGTACCGGGTGGCCACAGTGACCGCCTTGGCCATGTAGTTGCACATGTCGTGCACTATCATAACTCGCACGAACACCATCGTGCCGTAAGTGAGCTTGGAACTCGGCGAGTTCACGTAGGTGCCGTCCTGGGGATATTAACGGACATCATAAATGGGGAAACAAAGGAACAACGGGATTTTTTAAAACGAAACTTTTACTCAAAGAAGTAAAACTATCAAATCGTCCGCCGCTCCTCTAGGTAAGTCTGTGGTTTTACTCATGCAAGTAAAACATACATACATACAATACATACATATTTTATACATACAAGACATAAAGTTTTTTAGTGCGAGACTGCGCTGTAGCAAAGAAAGGGTTACTTATTTATTATACAATGATACTGTCAAAATACTTGTACTAATACTATAAAGCTACTATGATATACCATATAAAGTCGTTGTATAATATTCACAAACATATCACAGACCTGAATAAAACGAGGCGATATGAAAACTAATCAAGCACCAACACGAGCCAATCAAGCAGAAACTTGTCCTAAAAAATTCGTTGCCATTACATAAGTACTTACAATCTACAAAACATTACAAGATTCACACTCATACGTCATATTTCTTCTTTTAAGAAATGTATATTAAACTTAACTGACTTTAGAATACAAAAAATATATTTTAAAATCTAATTCTTTTATAAAATGGTCAGCTAACTGGCTATGTCGAAGTCTAAAATGCTCAAGTTACAAAATTATTTTTCCTACTTGATCATATCGATACTTCTGGGCTCAAAGGGCGTATACGCCTAAGTTCTACTTAGCGCTTACGCCCTTTGAGCCCGATATTATGGGTTTTGGATAAAATTATCCAGCGTCATAAGCAGAAGACACTGTATAGTGAATCAAATAATATTTGAATCTGAATCTGAAATCTGAATCTATAGTTTTTACTTTACAGGTACTTAATAGATAAAGATAAGATTAGTATTTAAGCCCTTTGACTGTAATCTGTTGGTGTGTTAAATTCTAATAAAATAAATAACTCTGCAGACAATTTGTTTATAAGAACTCACCTCCAAAACCTTGGAGTTCTTCATCAACATCCTATCCCTGGGTATCCTCACGTGGTCAAAGCCCAGGAAGCCATTATTGGTGCCATTCATGCCCAACTTGGCACCAATCTCGCCGATTTTGATGCCTTTGAGTGGCATGTGGGTTTCCTCGTCCCGCAGCTGGACTATGAAGGGGTGGATGCCGTGGCATTTCCCCTTTGTGTACAGTTGAGCCATGACTACGCAGTAGTTCGCTGTGTGAGCCACTGTTGAAAAGAGAATAGAGTTCAAACTACAATTGCAAATTATTGTCAATAATTGATTTTAATCCTGAAGGCATTAGTGTGGTGTTATTAGCCCTTGACGAAAAAACAGGGGGGGGGGGGGTGTTATAATTTTAAAGGCTATATGTGTCTGTATGTGGGATCGTAGCTCTGAAATGGGTGGACCGATGTTTTCACTTGAAAAAAAGGTTGATCGTGGTGATTCATACCTGTGTTTGGTGAAAATTGGTTTAGTGGTTTTCGAGTTATTCGACTTTTACTGTCGTGCACCGTGCTGGGGTCAGGGACACGAATTTTTAAGTTTGTCGATGGAAAACTCTAGTGGGTGGATGGGTCGGGAGGGGTGTTTTTCCATAAGGTTTTGAATAGTAATCAGCACAAATATTTTGAGAAAGTTATGATGTGTTCGCGTCCCCCATACATACACTATTTCTATCATGGCAAAGTGGTTTATATTTCATCATCATCAGCCGAAAGACTGCTGGACAAAGGCCTCCCCCAAGGATTTCCACCCCGACCGGTCCTGTGCGGCTCGCATCCAGCGGCTTCCCGCAACCTTCACCAGGTCGTCGGTCCACCGAGTCGGATGCCTGCCCACACTGCGTCTTCCGGTGCGCGGTCGCCACTCGAGAACTTTACTGCCCCAATGGCCATCTGTTCTACGAGCTATGTGTGCTATGTGTTCTATGGTTTATATTTAATCAATTAAGAATATTATGGAAACCACAACATATTAAAACAGATTAACTCTGATTAACAGATAAACCAAGTATTTATTGGCGATTCTAAAATAAAAGATAATCGTAATTAAGATAACCAAAGTTAAATGGGAACCAAAGTTTAATTTCATTACGTAAATCATACATACGACATTTGTAGAATTTTTAAACTTTTGTGCTATAACTACTAACTACTATTGTATATATAATTGAGATTCAAACTATTATATTAGTAACACTAAGGTTAATGACTGAATAAATTGTAAAGATAAATCAAACCGACATCAGTGCTCTTTTCGATACTTTAATAATAATTTCTTTCTATGTAGAAATCTACACTGGTGGACTAAAAAATCGACTCAAGATTTGTTGCTCGAATTTTGAAAAAATAACTCAGTCTTCAAAATAGCTAAACACTAAAAGCAAAAAACTAGAAAACCATCAAACTAAAATCATAAACAGTAAACACACAGTTTTTGAACTTTTGGTTTAGATTTATTTTGCTAGATTGAGTTTGTGCATGAAACTTTGAGTCGATTTTTTTGTCCATGAGTATAGTTACGTCGGATACAAGAATAATGTACTTACGTCCACCAGGCCACCATTTGTATGACGTCAGTGTGGGACTGTGTAGTACAAACTCTTTGGTGTTGGGGTCATAGGTCGCTGTCGTCTCCAACCCTCGGACGAATGTGCCATGACCCAACTCAGTCTGAGGAAAAAGTTTATATTAGCATAGATAAAAAAAAAAACTATAGAATAAAAATACAGAACCCTTAAAATGATTTGTTTCAATTCAGTCACAAATAACTTTATTGATAATCTTCTTTTTGTCTCTGCCACTAGTAAATAATGTTTTTCTTAGTCAGTCTACATGCTACTAAAGTAATATACTATCATACGAGTATTGTAGTCTAAATGTTTTTATACAACTATTCCGTATCAGTTCAAGTTATTCAAGCCTGAATAAAAATACACAATATATCTTACCAATGTTTTTTTTACGTCTAATTAAAGTTACTATTTTTTGGGTTACGTGACACGTTACACGTTACGTTACATTTCACCTGAGCATATGTCCCGATGATATCCAAGTTGAAGGCTCGGCTGATCCAGTAGGCCTGCTGCTCCACTGTGCCCTGGCCCATGATAGTGGGGATGAACATCACATAGTGCAGGGTCATAGGGGAGCCGTCCTTGAGGATAGCTGATCCTAGATTGCCGCCCAATATTGCCCTGGAAAAGCAGGGATTTTATTGGAACTTTTATAGGTATAAGTGTAAAAGAAAGAATGAAAATTAGAAAGGTAACTTTGGCAAAACTTCACAGCTCTTCAGATTTTTAACTCTGTTCCCTTCCTATGTTAAGAATAAACTTACGAGTTGATTCCTTTGTCATTTACTTTCGTACCTAATCGCTTCCAGTTTATCCAAACTTTTGAACACTTTTTAGTGGGAATGGAAATTAAAACTCTTTGCATAAAATGTTTCTAAGGTTTTAAAGATTAAATAACAATGTTCTGTTGTTATAACTTGCCTGAAAAAAAAAACTATCACTCATACAAATATAAAACCTAAAAAACGCTACTTAAAATAGTTAAACTTTTTTTGTGTTCAATTTAATAAGTAGAAGCCCATTGGAAGGCGCGGAGACAGAAAAACAAAGACATTTTTAAGCTATTTCAGCAATACCCTATATTTCACCACTACACTTCGATTGTCTTCACCTGTAGTTGTCCATAGAGGCGTTCTCCTCCTCTTGGAGCCGGCGCATCAGTTTGAACAGGTGACATGACTTCAAGATTGCCCGCTCGTACTTCTCCTTGTGGCTGAGGTACTCTGTTGGCACGCTGTCCACGTGCAAACCCTCTTTCAGGACCAGCTCCTCTGGAAAAGAGTGCATTTAAATACTATTTATTTATTAATACTATTTTTACCTGGCTGGTTAGGATTTTAATGTATGTCAGGCCATTTCAATGTTATCGTCATATAATATAAAGTCAAAAAGATATATGGATTTAAGAGAACAAGGTGTTGTTAGATTCGCAGACTGATACAGATTCATATTTTATGCCGTAAAAATTTTATTTTTAGTTAAATTACTAGTATAGTTTATATGGATCTTAGGAACCATAGAGAAAAAAGGCACAGCTCACGAAAAGTGTCTTAATATCTGTATATTTATTTATAATATCTTATGTTTATATGTTATGTTTCAGAATAATTTACAGATGAAAATTCAATTAAAAATTGTTAAAGATTTATATTTCATAATTATTTATCAATTATGTAAGAAAACTAAAAATAAATCTATTCAGATGGCATGTGCATGTTTTTATTTTATGGGAAGAAGTTTGGGAGTAACTTTAGGCAAATAAGCACTTGATAATCCCATCATTGTTCTATTCAGATCAGTATTCATTTACTGCTATGTACCCAACAATCAAGTTTATACACCTAGTATGTAAATAATCTTAAACCATGACCATTTTAATTATCTGGCACATACAATACTGTTGGTTGTTTGGATATGATTGTTATTACCTGAGTAGTTTAAGACATAAGCCATAAGGTGAAGGATTATAATTGTTATGTCAATATTTTATGTTTAATATACATCAATATTATTGTATCCAAACTAGATGTTTCTCTTACTTAATTTATTTATGTTACCATTCTATAATTTAATGTAGGACTAACATTTATTATTTTATACAAGATTATGGAGCACTTTTGATTTTTTAAATTAAATTTGTTGTTTAGAGCAAACTTTATTAAGTTCTTGAAGTATTTTATTTGAAAAATAATCTTGTAACACTTTAGGAAAGTTTCCAAAATAGTGAGCATTCAACCTCAATACAGGCCTTCAGAATTTAGCATTAGGTAGAGCAGCCCTTTGTATCCAGCACCAGGAGGAATTAAAGAGTATGAGTTTTATTATTATTAGAGGTATTCGTTTGGTCTATCTTGCTTAGCCATAGCATATACCTAAAATCCCATTTCCAATATCTTTTTTTAAGATCTGCTTCAGAAAGTCAAATTAAAAAAAAATATGGGGACTCATTTTTCCTCAAAGTGATCAGTGGGTGTAATACTTTTGGAATCTGTGTATATAAATACTAGGGAAGGGCTGTTCCACATTTGGTATTTTTTTAGCTAATGTTCACCATTCAACCAAACTGTGGTTCCGTTCATAGCTATGGTGAACTTCAGCAAATGCCACATTAGACCCATCACTATAAGAAACAATGCTTAATCAATAATTCTACAACCAACAATACCTTATTAATGAATAAAATATTTGTGTCATTGTAATGATAAATATAATAATTCATATACTGATAAAACAATTGTAAGATAAGTTGTTGTTTTCGCGCTGAGATAATTTATGTACTTTGAACTCAACTAGTATTCTACCACAGAGCTCAATCTATTAAATCTTAACTTAACACAAATCACTGTTAAAAGTACATAAATAAACAAGTTATATTGCAAGTTCATTCGATGACTCACATACCAAATTAGTTGACATAAACTAGAAATTGATCAACATAATTAAACCCATAATTATAGTCTTTAATAAGATTAATTATATAAAAAAAAATATGAAAATTACTGCTGCCAGATATACATATAAGATTCTTATAAGACTTATGAAGAACTTATAATCTAAGTTAGGTAAAACCAAATAAGATGTTACTTTCAGATGTTATGTATTGTAAAAAATGTACCAAAACTAGTAATTACCTCTACTTTTTCTCTCAGCAGTCTTTTCAACACCTCCATCAATCCAGTTAGTCAATTCTGTTACATTGAATGTACATCTCTCCCTTTCCCTTTGCAGATCTTCATTTACTTTAGTTTTCGTCATACTTTCTGCTAATTACTATGTTATTATGACGTGGTACACGTCCGACGAAATGGAAGGAGGGAGCTCCACTGCTGATGATGTACCCCTCACTCCCCCCCCACTATTACTTGTAACAACTTCTTTGTAACTACGTCACGTATTTAAATTACGAGTTTTTTGTGCTTTTTTTATGAGCGACAAAGGTCAATATTTGAGAAATCTTTGCTTGTACGCTGAAATCACAGAATTTGTTTAGAGATTTAGGTTGCGTTCCAATACCAAAGATTTCACTCGGGGTGATGCGAATTTTACCCTATCGTTCCAAAACCGAGCCGAGTGAAACCGAGGGTAACCGAATGATCGCCTGACAGTTCTCCGTCGGGATTTCGGAACGCCTTCGTGAATGCGATTTTTACTCTGACAAGTGCGATTTTTAACGCTGTTTGATTACCGTTAAAATTCGCCTGACAGTTATTTGGCGGGAAGTTCGTAGTCAATGTCAAACAGACTAAGACAAACAAACATTTAATCTTCGGAATTGTTTTGAAATACGATTGCTTGTATCTGCTAAGGAGTTAAAGTCATAAATAAGACAGAACACTACCCAAAAAAGCTAGAAACCTTTCTGAATTATTTTCGATGACGTTTGTTACCCTGTCACTCTGGAATCACTCGCAAGCGTTCCAAAATCATATTTTTTTCTCTTTCTCAAAATAGCTACGTCTCTTTCATTTCTCCGAGTTAAATTCTACCTCACCCTACCTTGGTTTTGGAACGACTTCTTACTTTATGTTGTGTGACGTTTTGATTTTTGATTTTGACGTGTTGACTGACGTGTGACTTGCACTTGACGTTTATTTGTATGCGTTTTTTTGAAAACTTTTTGCGTGACCTTGGGGGGGCCTGCCGTTATACCTTTCCTCCTTCTTTCCTCCACCAAGCATCATTCAACATTGGATTGTAATACCCATAAACAGCGGCTGTCTACGGTTGAAAACATGTCATTATATTTTATTGAATCCGTTTTATGCCCGAAGTAATTATTTTTGTTTATCTACATACTTTCATTACATACCGAATTATTCGGCAAATTAATCGAATATTTGGCCGAATACGAAAGTTATTCCCTGGCCCCTTTATAAACGCACAACTTCTGACCCGTTTTTTTCCGGAAACGGTTGATCCTACGAAAAAACTTCACATGACCAAAAGTGTTCCCCTAAGTGACCTCTACTCGATACAACAATAAAAAGAGGGGTTTGCGAACAAAAAAAATCACCTTTTAGTATTGACTTATTGAGTCGGATAAGCAGCCGGTTGTCAGCCGCTGTTATACGTTATTTTCGGCTGCTTTGGATAACTACCCGATAACAACCACTGTTTTAAAAGTATAGTGTGACCTTAATAAATATGTTTTATTGTGCAAGTAGGTAAATGTTTGAATACTACAAAAGTGATAAATCAAACAAGAATCAGTGTTTTTTATTCTTGGAGGATTTAGTTCATATAACAATGATAAAACTGATTTTGGAACGTGTCTCAAGTATGCATTGTCGAGCATTTTAGGTATGGCAATACATTGAAAGTCAGCCATATTTCTTTCTTGTGTGCGTTGGATCTCACCGTGTCAAGATGAGGTTAGTTTTTCGAAAAAAATACGTAGTTATTTGAAATTACTGCAAAATTATACTGCAGTGTGATTCTGCAATGTCAATATTTTAGGCACATTCAGTTTTTTTTGTTATATGTGGTTCGGCAGACCGATATTTGTTGTTTGTGTTACCGGAGGGTTCGGGAGCCATGTGGTCATTGACGATTTTTATCTATTTTCAGTTCCCTCAAACTACAGAAGAGGCTAGCAGCCTCTGTTATGAGATGTGGTAAAAAGAAAGTATGGCTTGATCCAAACGAGATCAATGAAATCGCCAACACCAACTCCAGTAAGTAGTCCACTCACCTGTTTGACGTTTGGTTATGTAGGTAGGTACCCACCAGTGAAATTCCGATAGGTACAGAATATAAACTCACTCGATTGTTTGCTCTAAATATAGTGAAAATAGTTATTTTCTAAGCTAATAAGAACAACCTGAATACCTTGGTGTTCCATAAAGGTACATATAACTATACCCGAATTTTAAATATTGCACCATCAACTTCCAGGACAGAACATCCGTAAGATGATAAAGGATGGTCTCGTCATCAAGAAGCCCGTAGCGGTGCACTCCCGTGCCCGTGTCCGTAAGAACACTGAAGCCCGTAGGAAAGGTCGTCACTGTGGTTTTGGTAAAAGAAGAGGTACAGCAAATGCCCGTAT
This sequence comes from Coleophora deauratella, assembly GCA_958295455.1. NCBI lineage: Eukaryota > Metazoa > Arthropoda > Insecta > Lepidoptera > Coleophoridae > Coleophora > Coleophora deauratella. The sequence continues at coordinate 17,408,462 of OY282392.1, read as the reverse complement.
GCCACAGAAGGTAAATTGTTTGTTATTTTTATTTGCGGTTTTCACATTTCTAATGCAAACACTAACTTAAGATAAAATTCCTGGAATATGTTTGAGCAAGTAATACTGATTAACTTCAATTTAGCCAAACATTGTACAATCTAAAGTATTTTATTGTTGTTAAAAAAATATCAAAAGGACTAAAAATTTACTAAGACTTATAAGATGACCATCCATATTTATTGTATCCCAAGTAAAGCCCGTCATTGATATTCATAAAATACATCAAAAACACAAACTTTCTAGGAACTTTGGGTCCAACGACAAAGGGTTCTCCGTAAGCTCCTGCTCAAGTACAGAACAGCCAAGAAGATCGACAGACATCTGTACCACGCGCTGTACATGAAGGCAAAGGGTAATGTGTTCAAGAACAAGCGTGTGCTGATGGAGTACATCCACCGTAAGAAGGCTGAGAAGGCTAGGACTAAGATGCTTAGGTATGTATCATGTAGCTGTTAGTTTGATTCGATTAGGTTTGCAAGTACAAAGCTTGCAATGTTTTAATTTTATAAATAGAACCTTCCGACAGTTTTAAATTATGTAAAAAATAGCATTTCTTACAGCATACAGGGTGCACTCTGACAGCAACAGTTTTGTACCTTCTCTTTCACATTTAGGCAATTTATATTGTCTAGGCTATCCTGTTGTCAGAGTGAATGGTTGCTGTCAGAGCATACCTTCGGAATGCACTACTATAATTGACTAAGTAGTAAAATGATGAGCATTCCAGACTTCTGTGTTAATTGTCTGGTTCCATCACCACTTTCTTTGTGTGACAAGAAGATTTTTTGCTGTGTTTCTTGGTGTTTTATGTTAGATATTTATACAATTTAAAATATAAAATTATGTATGGTCAGTCTCTGATTCCCAAAGTACAGGGAATTAGCCAGGTGACAGTATGTGGTTTGTCCTGTAATATTATTTTACTTAGGCAGTCTTGTTTGCCTTTTGGATTCCCTAGGTTTTGCCAAAGATATGTTATTATTACATATCCTGTAAAGGTAAACAATGGTATTATAATATTCTACTGTGTCATTGGTCTTTAGCTCATATTTTAGCTTTAGCTTTTGTCTGCTTTGAGAACAAAAGTCCCAATGTCCTAAATGCCAATGCCTTTAAATGAGTCTTGTTTACTTGATACCCAGGTTGGGTGTTTTAGTGTCATTATGTGTGAGCCTTTCCTCCATAACTGTTTTTGGTCCATGATAGGTGAACAAGAAATGTCTTTATGGTTGTTTTAAATAATTCCTCTCGACTTTTACAGTGACCAGGCCGAGGCTCGCCGGAACAAGGTGAAGGAGGCACGTAAGAGGCGTGAAGAGCGTATCGCCGCCAAGAAGCAGGAGCTGCTGCAGACCTTCGCTCGCGAGGACGAGGCCGCCGTCACCACAGCCAAGAAGTGAACATAGACTTTATTAAGAAAATAATAAAAAAGTAATCCAATATCGGTATTTTATTTGATGCGTTCGGCAGATAACGGCAAGATTAACTGTTTTGCTATGGCAGTGTTGCTATTTTACATCCAAACTTTTCGAACATTTTGATTCAAGATCTACAGGCGATTCCGAGTAATCCAAGCTTATTGACACTAAAGTTAGTAGTGACACAAATAATAATATTACTGATAGCTGATAGTGTCCCTGACCCCAGCAAACACTTTCTTACTTAGGAAAATCCAACCTATCTCAAAATTAAAAATCGTGTCAGTGACCCCAGCAAGCACTTTTTTCCTGGGGCTCCTAGGATAATCCTACCTATCTCAAATTTTAGAGCATAATTAGAGCAATCATCATGCCAAGGGAAAAAAATTAGAGCAATCATACTTTTCGAGATACGAGCGCCTAAAGGTGTGCTTGCTGGATGGCAGTCCACCCAGCAAGCACAACTGGTGCACAAAAACTACGAAGACTTGGGAAGAAAATTTGATGCACAGATTTAGAGCATCATAAAGTGAGTCGGACTGCACAGTTTCATGAATGTCATGTCAATAGTTATCTCGCTAGAACGCAAAACCTGCTTCACGTTCTTTTCACGAATCTTTCTAGCAGTCACATCAGATCTCAGCAATTACAGCATCTTGGTTCAAAATTTTTATGCCAGGATTTAGAGCAACACGAAAAACCTATGCTGAATTATTTTTGAATCCAGTAAAAATCAGTACTTTTTGTGCTACGAGCCAATGTTTTTTCCTTGCTGGGTGGACATAACAAAAGTGACAAAGGTGTATAGCTTTGCAACTAATATGCATACAAGACTGGTTCTTATGCTCAGATTTAGAGCAAAATTACAGCATTCTGCTCAAAAAAAACTAGAATCCCAAACGTTATAGTTACAGCGGTAGACGCTAAAAACTGATTTTTCCCGCCAATTTTTTGAATAATTACGGCGACTCGCGGATTGCGACGTTGCCGCTCTTAATTTTTTTAGTTCAAGCAGTAACTAACTTTGTGCTGTGAGTATAAGGTACATTTCAGTTTCAAACTATCGATTGTCACTTACATTGATATAGACTAGAAACAAGGACGATTTTATATATTTCTATGGGAATAAATACATGTAAATCATACGATAGCGGAATATCTATAATACGGAACGCTTGTGGTTCATCATTGCGTCTTGCTGGTGGTGGCGGCGGCGGCATCGTTCCGATTTCAGCCATGCTCCAATATTTGTATATAGCAGTACCAAAACAAAACGCAAAACGCCCTACATCCACACATTCGACCAACACATTAGTCATATTCATATTCCGTACTAAATCCTATAAATTCGACTGAATAAAAAGCGGTCAAGTGCGTGTTGGGCCACGCGCAGTGTAGGGTTCCGTGGTACAACTTCATCAAAGTAATCAATGAAAATATGAAGCAGGTACAAAATTTTTGACGTTTTCATGTGTCAGTTCCCTAATAAGATTGTTTGCCTTTTTTAAATTGGATTGAAACAAGGTATACCTAGTGCCGCGTTCAAAACCACTGTACCTACATAAAAGTCAGTTTTTTTCAAATAAAAATATTTTTATTTGTGTGGTGATTATAGGGCTAGTGGTGAACCCCACTGTCAGACACCTGAAATAACTTTACGACTACCATCGAAAGATATTAATTGGCACGAATGTGTCAGAGTGTCTTGAAAAACGCGAAAACCGTCGAGTTAAATGTCACTAACAGAAAAACTTATCCAGATAATTATCTAACTTTTATTCAGTTAACCTACGTTATCGATGCGAAAAAGCAAGAGTGCAAGTCACACTGAACTGCGGCTGTGGTGACCGATTTTTATTACTATCGGTCTTCATCGTTGCATTGGCCGAATGTGTGGATGTAGGGTAAAATTTATTTGTCATTAGTTTATTGCGTTGGTAACACACAGAATGAAATATAAAAAAAAATTATAAGCAACAAAACAAAACAAGAGAAGCTTGGCTTGACTAAAACCCTCGTGTGTATAAAAGTTACAAAAAACTGATTATGGATGTCTGTTTCTAAAATATATATTTTTTAATATCTATATTTTTACTAGTTAGTATACAGGTTAAAGAATTGATGACACATTTTCTGATTATGGAGTTGGTTTGGCATGGTACTTTTTTACACACAGTTTAATTATTAGGTAAATAAAAAGATTCTACATATATTTTGCTGCGTAAGACTGATTATTAAACAATTATTCAAAAAATTGGCGGGAAAAATCAGTTTTAGCGTCTACCGCTGTAACTATAACGTGTGGGATTCTAGTTTTTTTTGAGCAGAATGCTGTAATTTTGCTCTAAATCTGAGCATAAGAACCAGTCTTGTATTCATATTAGTTGCAAAGCTATACACCTTTGTCACTTTTGTTATGTTCACCCAGCAAGGAAAAAACATTGGCTCGTAGCACAAAAAAGTACTGATTTTTGGGATTCAAAAATAATTCAGCATAGGTTTTTCGTGTTGCTCTAAACCCTGGCATAAAAATTTTGAACCAAGATGCTGTAATTGCTGAGATCTGATGTGACTGCTAGAAAGATTCGTGAAAAGAACGTGAAGCAGGTTTTGCGTTCTAGCGAGATAACTATTGACATGACATTCATGAAACTTTGCAGTCCGACTCACTTTATAATGCTCTAAATCTGTGCATCAAAATTTTTTCCCAAGTCTTCGTAGTTTTTGTGCACCAGTTGTGCTTGCTGGGTGGACTGCCATCCAGCAAGCAAACCTTTAGGCGCTCGTATCTCGAAAAGTATGATTGCTCTAATTTTTTACCTAGGCATGATGATTGCTCTAATTATGCTCTAAAATTTGAGATAGGTAGGATTATCCTAGGAGCCCCAGGAAAAAAGTGCTTGCTGGGGTCGCTCACATTAAAAATTCGGGTAAGTAATAAAAATATGTAAAGAAAAAAAAATATTATTACATTTATTAGGTTAAACATAATATAGGGTGTTAAAATAAGTGCGTTTGTTTTAACGGGTTACTCAGAATCAAGTATAGAATATGGGAAAAAATTTAAAAAAACTCGATTAAAATATATTTTTTCAGTATCCCATACTAAATCTGATCTAAATTGCGAATCACGAATTTTTATGGGAATCTGAAAAAAAATTGTGTATTTTCATTTGGTAATGTCTCTAAATCGATTGATAGATTCGGTAAACTATACAGTGTCGACAAATTGTGAGCTGAATAATATTTATAACTAATAATGTAGAGCCACGTTGTTGACATGGCGTTGGTCTTCCCAGACTGACTATCACCGAATTGGAAGTCGTAAGTATGCTTAAAAAAAGTGCTCTTTCAGGTCGCGCCAAACTTTAAAATCGCTAAGGGTACTGAGTGGGGGAAGTGTGCGTTCACTTGGAATCCTCATGCTCGAATTTTGATATTCTGATTATGCCAATATTTATTGTCTAATAGTGCCCAAAGGAAAAAAATGTGCTATCGTAGTTTCAGAGAAAATTGAGTTTTTCACTGAGGCTGCTAGCGGAATTTTTCGCTGGCAGCCTCATCTCTGGAACCAAGGAACTATTTCGAAATTCGAGCATGAGGATTCTAAGTGAACGCACACTTCCCCCACTCAGTACCCTTCAGCGATCTTAAAGTTTGACGGGACCTGTAATGTACTATTTGGAACTGCAAGGAATTTAAATTGTACCTAAGTATTATAAAAGTTTTATAGTCCCTTTAAGGTGGTCCGGCTGGGTAGTCTACTTTCTCCTACACCAATGTATGTAGAGGTATAAGTTAAAAATTCGTCGTCACAAGTGAATCTATGAACTTGGGGTTATTTAAGTTTTGGTCGGACTTAAGATATTTTTGAGAGTCCTATATCACGGACTGTACAATATAAGTCTCGGTACGTGACTTGACGTGACCCGTCGTCCCGTCCGACCTAACATACTAAAATGCCAACTCATTCATAGGGAAGTGGCAATAGGCATACTACAGATTACATTATAATTAATTACACTATCCATATTGCTAAGTTTCGTTTCGAACGTGCGATCTCTAAGTTAAGGAAAGTTTTTGCTAACATGATAGTTTTGAATTGAAAAGTCCGAGTTTGAAAGTTAAACTCGGACGCATTACACCCGGGTTCGCACACCATCAACGCCTGCCGCAGGGCGGCTTGCGCACCGCGCGCTTATTTCTTATTTGTCATGCATGACTCTAACATAATAAAACTACGTTTTGTGCTATAACTCTGTAAGTAAGATACAGATTGAATATCGATCTTATAGACGGTGTCGGGGAAATTTCAAATAAAAGTACATGACAGGTAAAGTATGCCTATGCATGAGTTTAAATTATGCCGCTGAAGTTGTTGTCGCGTTCATAAATACGAGAGGTCACTCAGTATCGTCCGATTCGTCATCGGAACTAGTTTCGAGTTTGGTATCGCTGTGCTATGCTAACTATTGTATTATTATAACAAAATGGGTAAAGTGAACGAAGATCTGCAAAAGGAAAGAGATAAGTGCACTTTTAATTTGGTAGAGTTAACGAATGTGATCGATGGTGGGGCGGAGAAAACCAGAGAAAGGAAAGAAAGAGGTCAGTAACTATAGTACAAGTATGAAACATCACAATCATTATCAATCGTGTATATGCATTCGTGTTTGATATTTATACAGAGTGTAAAATCTTACTTCCCTTCTAAAGTAAGTAGACTCTACTTATAATAATAATATCCGGGACAAATCACACACGGTCATCTGGCCCCAAACTAGGATTCCCTGTGCTACGGGAACCAGAGACTGATATACATACACATATACATTTAAATACATACATATACAGATATAATACACCCAGACTCAGAGCAAACAAATCTGCTCATCACAGAAATGTTTGCACTGCTGTATGGGGATCGAACCCACGACTCTCGGATCAGTGGTCAGGAGCGCCAACCACTTAGCCACCGAATCAGTCACACTCATATACAAATTATAAATCATAACAACTTTTCTCTAAGAAACCTTAAACAATACGCGGGAAAAAAAATTGGCCAGGAAGTCATGCGATTCTAGAAGTACGAAAATTTCTTTAAAATTGTGAATTCACTATAAGTTCCTTGGGAAAGGTATTTTTTTCTTAAATTAGTACTAACTTACTATTTGAGAGAAGTAACATGTTGTAGTGACACCTGTGTATACTCAAAAAAAGTAGTATCAATACTCGATTGTGGTTTACTCGAGAAAAACTTTGTTTTACGATCTTGTTATGTGGATTTTTCATGTCTATAAACACGATACATCAGCTGATTGGCCATCAGGGTTTAATGATACGTCTGATGTGTTTTCGTATTCAGCAAAGACGTGTATATGTCGCAGTAAGATAGTCAAAGCCGTAATATAGTTATATCCCTAGGGATATAATTATATACCGGGATTTACTTATATGACAGCGGTTCATAACTATCTCACTAGGGATATAACCATGATATAACTATAATACGAGCACGATCTAGTAATACTAAACTAATACTAAACTAATCTAGTAAGATAAGTATATTTTCTTTAATTTGTACAACTGGTACTCATTTTAAATAAATAGCTCCAATAAAATAACTTTTTTATTACGAAAATCTCACAAACAAAGCAAACAAACAAGCTCTGTACTCCGGTTAGTGACTTCATCCTCCTAACCAGAGGTCGCGGGTTCAAATCCTGGCCAGTGCACCAATGAGTTTTTCGAAACTTACGTGTATTTTCATACCGACTACTGCTTTAACGGCGAAGGGTAACATCGTGAGGAAACCTGCACAACTGATTTCTAGTTGTGTATGATGGTCGCGTTGCACACGCCCATAGGTGTAAATCTTAAATGCCCTACTACACGTGACCCCGGGTGATGCTAAGTGCAACACCGGGCAATCACCGTCTATACATTGTGAATAGGACGGTTAAATTGTGTCACACGTTAAGAAGAAGATAAGTAGGTAGTACTTAAAATAATATACATTAATAAAACAATCTGTTTTTATATTTGAGTACAGAATCAACAAATTATGACAGTAAAAAGTAAGGAAATTATTAAAATCTTGTACATAATAAAGAAGTATCTAATCAAGTACAATGAGTATAATCTTCCTTCAATCCTTAAGACAAATATTTCACTAGACTAATCTAGTGATATAATTATCTTACTACTGAATTGTCGTGTTATAGTTATATAGTTATAAACATCTTACGTATTACTATGTTCCGGCGGCATATACTCGTAATTATATCCCTAGGGATATAACTATATCACGGCTTTAACTATCTTACTGCGACATATATATTTTTTAGTTGTATGAGTACTTAGCAGCGTAGCTTAGCGTATATACAGGTTGTAACAAAATAGGCGTACTGAAGCTCATACGTACAACGTTGCCCAAATACTAAAAACAATTTAACTGTTTTGTTTGGCCAACTTTTTATGGAGAGACCAAAAATTTTTTTGGTGAATTCATTAAAGTCGTAGAACAATAGTTGTTCATTATGATTGATTGTTCCAAAGGTTATTATTATATTATAATATAAGACGTGAGTCACGACTATGTAAATGATATAGAATCTATATCATCATATATCATCTATATTATAGATGTATTGACTTGTATAGATCCTATAGCTCTTTCTTCTAATAATGAAATGAATTGTATTAGAAATTAAGTATTTATAAAAAAAATGTGTTGGTGCGAGTTTGTTTTGGACTCGACGTTTCTTTTCGCTCCGCTAACACTTCCCAAAGCGTTGAATGTACAAGCACAGCCCGAGTGTAGGTATATGCAAGGTAGAAAACCCCCAGTAACAACGGGTCCTACCCTTTACACCTATTTTGTAACATTCTGTATAGTTTAGTATAAAAACTATTAACTGTTAGTTAATTTGTGTCTGTATACTGCTTATTGTTTATTAATAAGAACCTTAAAACCGGCTCATCTAAACAGTCAAGTCATGTAAAGTTCTGGTCAATTTAAGCAGACTACATTAGGAGCGTTTGTTTATGAAATCAAAAAAATCTAAATCAAAATATTTTTTATTTAAGTAGATGTTGTACGCATACTTTTAAATCGTCATATTCTTTCTACCTATTTCAAAGTTCTTACCACTCGGAACTTGTACACTCAACGTTTCGGGAAGTGTTAGCGGAGCGAGAAGAAACGTCGAGCCCAAAAGAAACTAGCCCCAACACATTTTTTATGATATGATAGTTATTAAAAAATATATATATATATATCTAGTTATACAATATTAGAAGACAATCTGACTGACTCGGTGGCTAAGTGGTTAGCGATCCTGACCTCTGATCCGAGAGTCGTTGGTTCGATCCCCACACAGGGCAAACTTTTCTGTGATGAGCAGAATTGTTTGCTCTGAGTCTGGGTGTATAATATCTATATATGTATATATTTAAAATGTATATGTGTATGTATATCAGTCTCTGGTTTGGTTCCCAAGATACAGGGAATCCTAGTTTGGGGCCAGATGACTGTGTGTGATTTGTCCCGGATATTATTATTATTTTATTATTATTAGGAGACAATATTTTGTTGTTCAGTGAAAATATGTACTATCATGTACTAACCTGATTCATTGTATCTATTTTTCAAGACTTATTTGTATATTGGCCAGTCATTGACAATGTAAATGTTAATTATAATCACTTGCTCTTTGGTAAATGCAACCGTTGACCCGTTTTCGATTTAGAAAGTTAAATCTAGAAATATAGAAAAAAATGTATAAAGATCATAAGTAATTATTAACTTTGAAACGTTTGTTTAGGAAGGACGTCTATACTCTTTACTTTCTTTATTTTAATCAGGGAATCTAGACGAATTTAATAAAACCTTCCTCTCTAAAACCCACCAAGGAGTTTTGACTACACGCCGTTACAATGAAAGGGACATACATACACTTAAAAAATATTACCCACCGCCTCAACTTTAATGGTTAAATAGATAACTCATCACACTGATCAACTTTCTACAAGAAATCATAGTTCAAAAATATATATACGTAAATTGATCAGCTATAAGCTATAAGTAAGTAAGCTATAAGTAAAGTATTTGGTTAGTTTTGTATGCAAAGTCCAAAATTTTTTTGAGAACGCATTTTTTATGTAGATCATTCACACATTCTTTTAAATCGTATTTTCTTCTAACTATAACTCCATGACAAAACTACTACGTCGTGGCACGCGGAACTTGTACTATAGAACTATAGAAGAATACAACAGACTATCGAAGTACCATACAATGATGTTTTCGTACCTACATGAACATGAACAGACTAATCTTTAAAATATATTTTTTCCCTCAACGACAATACGGCGATGAGACTTAATATAAATTGAGTTAACTTCCAGTTGACCGGCTTTATTTTTAGCTATTTTATTTAACCCTGTCTGTATTTGTAAAGAGATAGAGATTTATATAACAAATTGAGATCGATCGTCAGTTTATTTGCCCTAAATCTTCGATAGATAAAACTATTATGTCAAAAAGGTATATTAGTTTAATTAATTAAAAACTGGTTTGTTAATGGTTCAACTAGATTTTTCGAATGCATAAGCTTAAAAAAGCGGTCAAGTGCGTGTCGGGCCATCGCGTAGTGTATGGTTCTGAAGTTTTTCGACAAACACTGATTCAAGGGGAAAACCCTTCGTCTTACAAAATTGACTACTACTCGTTAACTTGTATAGCCTACTTAGCTGTGATAGTTTTCCTTTTAACTGCATTATACAGGATGTAACAGAAGTGTGTGACAATACTTCAAGGTTGGCTTTTACCCATCAAACTGAACAACTTTTGTTCTACAACTTTGTTGAAATCGCAAAATTTTTTTTGGACTTTTCATACAAATCGATCAGCTGGCGAACTAAGTTTGTATGAAAAGTCCAAAAAAATTTTTGTGATTTCAACAAAGTTGTAGAACAAAAGTTGTTCAGTTTGATGGGTAAAAGCCAACCTTGAAGTATTGTCACACACTTCTGTTACACCCTGTATATTATATATTCACATTTCTTGAAACAACCGTTTAGCTGGCAGGGTGGGGGACATGTCTTTAACAAAAAAAATAATAATACTTTAAAGCTTAATATTTCGAAAACGGATCCCTGACTCGAAAAATGGTTTTCGCAAACCCACAATATCTTTTTGAAAGACCTATCCAACGACACCCCAGACCATGGGATAGTCGAGAAAAAATAAATTCATCCCCACTTTACGTGAGGGGAGGTACCCTGAAAAAACGATTTTTAAGATTTTATTTTACTTTGTCGGCGTGATTAATATGCATATCTGTGGCAAATTACAGCTCTCTAGTACTAATAGTCTCTGAGCTAAGGTGCGGACAGACAGACAGACGGACATGGCGAAACTATAAGGGTTCCTTGTTGGCTATGGAACCTTAAAAAGGCACAAAAATCGCTTTATATTTGTACTCTACTTGTTTCTATGTTGTTATGTGGTCATATTAATAAAACTTTTGTTTGTTGTTAAAAAATGAAACCATGCAACACAGAAATTTACGCGCGTGCAAACGTATTTTTATGTAGCAGTAGGATATTGCTGACGGAGATTTCTGGTGTAAGGGTAAAATAATGATTTGTCCCTTAAGTCAATTTAAACTTCCGTCATCGATTTGTTGCAATATCCGTTGTGCGCTTGCCTCAACAGTGTGCAGTACATGATTTCCGATATGAACTATTAACAAACGCACTTATTTTATGCATTTCAGAGGATCTTCTACTAACTGTAGAGGATGTGTACAAAGGTACTCCTGCGCATTACCTTAGCTCGAAGGACCAGTATGAACGGTCGATACGGAATTCGGTCGCCGTATTCAGCATGGTCCGGAAACTCCAGGAGGAGGGGAAGATGGTCATCAAGAACTATCGGTTGGTAACTAACTTTCAGTCATTCCTCTTGTTTCATATCAAGGGATAAAAAATTCGAATCCTGGTGGGATTTGAGCGGGTTTAGTTGCTGATATAAGGCATTTGGCTAGCTGAAACCATCTATATACCTATTATATAATATAGCCTATATATTGACGCTATACATCAACGTTTGTATAGCATCAATTTGACCCATTTCAGGGAAATGTCTTTTCTCGGAGGTTTTTTTGGTTTTATGAGCAGAGGCGCATCTTGGAGTGTTTCTGCCAGCTAAGCTTGTAGCCATCTTGTAGCCTTAATGTTTCTGAATATGTTAATGGTTTTGAATCATCAGTCGGCTTTTTGATTTTTATTTAAATTGGTAAAATACAATACCAAAACTTTCGACTAGCGACCGCGCAGCGGAGGACGTATAGCGTAGGCAGGCCTCCCACTCGGTGGACCGATGACCGGTGGTCGCGGGAAGCCGCAGGATGCGGGCAACGCAGAATCGGTCGGCGCGGAAATCCTTGGGGAAGGTCTTCGTTCAGCAGTGGACGTCTTCTGCCTGATGATGATGACAATAAAAAACTTACGCTAAAAATACGTCTAATCTTTTTAGTGACCTTATATGCGGTCTACTGGCCGCCAGCGCCCTTCCTGATGGCTCTCCTCTCGGGCTGCACTACGTAATGTTCATGCCGGCCATCATGAGCCAGGGAGACGAGGAGCAGCAAGCCTACTGGCTGGGCAGGGCCTGGAACTGTAGTATCATCGGGAGTTTTGCTCAGGTTTGTAATAATAGATACGTATACAGAAATCAGAAACCATTTATTACAATAGTACTGCTAAAGGTTTCTTGGAATTTTATGAAAAGGCCTACATATGGAGTATCATGTTTTATCCGATATGTCCTGAGATTACGGATGACGAGATCCGAAGGAGTAAAGAAACTAGCATAGCTCACAGACTGGAAATAACCAAAGACAGTAGGCGGGGCACATATGTATTATAGTTTGTAGAACCGATAGCCGTTGGGGCAGGAAAGTGGGTATTCGAGTGGCGACCGCGCACCACAAGATGAAGCGTAAGTCAGGTCTCCCACTCTGTAGGCCGATGAATTGGTCGCGAGAAGGCTTTGGATGCGGGCAGTGCAGGACCGTAGTTGAGGACATTAAGTATTACAACTTTTTAACATTTTTGTACTGCTTTTTGTACAAATTATATTAGTCCGTTACTTCGAACCGCTTTGTTTGTAAGTCTAGTAAAATTGCATCAGTAATCACAATAGTATGTTTAATTCCCTTTGCAGACAGAACTGGGACACGGCACGTTCATCCGGGGCTTGGAGACGACAGCTACGTATGACCCTACCACCAAAGAGTTCGTTCTGGACAGCCCTACTCTCACTTCTTACAAATGGTGGCCAGGAGGATGTTAGTTTTGTTTCTTAAATATCATTGAATGGTTTGTTTGTCAACTAAAAACACGATAGATGGCGGTACTATAATTTACATTCCAAAGAAGTTTTATATCCGCTCGGGAGCGGGGTGCATGTCTGTGGTCGTGTCGTGTGGTAACTAAGTTAGAACTATATCAGGAAAGGGCTCATAAAATGACCTATCACTAACCAAACCAAGACGCGACTAGAAGCGAGCGGACTAACTACTAGACCACGGGGGCGGTTGATCTATAACCAGCTATGACACATTATATCTCTTCATATTACCTATATACCTGTATAGTTAGTGTAGCAAATACTATGCTTACTTTATGGAAACAAGTAGGTAAAGAACAGCTCCGCGGGCCACTTTAACTTTAAAATTATTTTACTTTTTTCTTTAAATATGTTTTATTTTTTCTTTATTGTTTTGTTTTATATTCAGACACAGATAGATATTAAGTTAAATTCGTAACGAATTGGTAACGATGAAACAGACCTGTTGTACATACATTAGAAATTATTAGTCTTCGCCTGGGCAATCCTGAAAAACATGAATGACCAACTTTTCCAATATGCTTCCAGTGGGTCAAACAGCAAATTACTGTATTGTGATGGCTCAACTGTACACTAACGGGGAGTGCCACGGAATTCACCCTTTCATGGTGCAAGTCAGAGATGAGGATACCCACGAGCCCATGCCAGGGATCAAGATCGGGGAAATCGGACCCAAGATGGGGTTCAACGCAGTGAACAACGGCTTTCTGGGATTCGAACATGTCAGGATTCCCAGGACACACATGTTTATGAAGCATGCTAAAGTTTTGGAGGTAAGCTAGCTGATTGGAAGGAACAATTGTAGTGTGGAACTCGATGGCTTCAGTTCTTTTAGTTGGAGACATCGAGTCTTGAAAAAGGTTTATGTCTTGTAAAATGTCAAACAAAATCAGCTTAAACTAAGATATTTAGACATGAAACTAAATAACTTTCAGCAAGGAACCCATGGTCATAGTAATAGAATTCCAATTATTTTTTCTCGCGAATTCACTGGGTTTATTTTGTATGGGTTCATTGTTGAAGAAAAATTATTAGTATAACATAGAAGAAGCACACAAAGTTTTTTTTGTTTTTTTTTTTCCACACGAAAGTTTAAATAGTTTCACCGGTTTTTTTGTATTAAGACATGATCTATAGCAATGTTTTTCAGGGGGTCGCGAAGCCAGTCTCGGGAGGTCGCTGGTAAAAGAAAATAACAAGTGTTAGTTGGTCCTACATTGCAATAAAAATACGTTTTCTGTGAGAAGGCTGGGCCAGTTTATTTTTTAACAATTTGTCAAAACGTGGTTCTGTGTTGGAGATCCTAATAACTAAATAATTTTCTAAATGAAGAAAATTATAAACGTAGTCTCTCAAATCACTACCATTTAGTGTGTTTACGGCCCTAGGGGGTCGCAAGAATTATTTAATTAGCTTGTAAAGGGGTTGGATATTCTAGAAGGTTGAAATACACTGATCTATAGCAATAACGCTGTCTAATAAACATGAATGTCTATATATTACCTTTTCCAGGATGGAACTTACGTGAAGTCCCGCCACAGCAAGCTGACTTACGGCGCCATGGTGTTCGTGAGGGTCGTGATTGTCTACGATATGGTGAAGGACCTTGCCAAAGCTGTCACCATAGCCACTAGATATTCGGCGGTTCGGAGACAGTGCCAGATGAAAGAAGGGTAACTATAATACTTACCTATATATTTGTAGACTTAATAAAATTGAAACCCACTGAAACGAAATGGCCTAAAAATATATTTTTCAATCTATTTGAGGAGGAAGATGTACTTAAATAGAAAAAACAAAAGCATCAGAATCATACGGCGTCTAAAGACTGACGAGATTACCGATCGCTAAGAATAATGTCATAGAAAAGACATCAACGCAAGCATCACACTATTTAAAAAAATATTTTTAATTTAACTTGTACTTTTAACTTGAAAATGAAAATGAAAATATTTTATTCGAAGTAGGTAGCAGTGTACACTTTTCGAACGTCATTCTTTTATCTACCTAATACGAGGTTCCTACCACTCGGAACTCGTATACCCACCGTTTCGGGAAGTGTTTGCGGAGTGAGAAGAAACGGCGGCGGGCCCTAAAGAAACTCCCTCCAACACATTAAAAAAAAAGTCTTATATTCTATTACATCTTAATGCTAGATCAATAAATGAATTATACAATGTCATGTCTCTAAATAAAATATAAAAATAAGAATAAAGAAAGAAAGGATTAAAAAGAGATAAAAGTAAAAATTATTTGTAGCTAATGACTAACAATTCCAAAAACCAATGACAAGAGCAGGCCAGTTCACACGGACAGCACCCGATCATGAGTATAACGCGAGAGTCAGCCATCATCGCTCCCCTCAACAATATTTGAGGGAAGGGAACGACCCGGCTCCCGATGACTATAACTTGATGACAGTAACTTGATGGGAACTGGCTAACGTTGTAAATGGACATCTATAAGGTTTTATAAATTCATCTTTATTTAAACTGTCTCGTTTCTGCTCTGAAACTGAACAACTTTCCCAAGGAACCTACATACAGCCAATTGGAGAAAAAAATGAATTTTCTAACAACTCGATCAGCTGATCGCAAATTGTTCAGTTTCATTAGTAAATGCCCCAGTTGGAATACTTTTAATTTATCTTGTTAGATTTTAAAATAACCATAATTATTATCGATATCGACGTTTTGCCCATTGCGATCCAAAATTTCTCGTAACGAAACGGCGTAGTTACAGAATTTAGAATTCGTAACGATATTTTTATTAATTAACGTAAACGTTTGGATATTAAACATTTTTTTGTTTACATTCCGTTTAACATTATTATGCTGTTAGTCGATATTTTTGTTCTAACCTCTCTCGTACTCTTCAGGGAGCCAGAATGTCAAATCCTGGACTACGTGACTCAGCAGTACAAACTGTTCGTCTCTATAGCCACTTGCCACGCTCTCAGAGTCACCGCCAACATGCTGTGGGACACCTTCCATTCAGTTAATGAAGAGTTAACTGGGGGGAACCTGGAAAGATTACCCGAGGTAGGTCGGAGGTCCCCGAATCATGTAGAAATATAATCTAGAAAATTCGTTTCTCAAAGAATGTAATAATGTAATGTATTAAGTTCAAGCAGAGACAAAGATATTGTAAAAAAAACTGTTAACTTTTGTCATATGTTGAGTGACTTGGTAGCTCAGTGGTAGCTCTCCTGACTACTGATACGAGAGTCGTGCCTTCGATTTATATCCAGAGAAGATATTTCTGCAATGAGTAGGTTTGTTTACTCTGTGTATATGTCGCAGGGATATGATAAAATCAGGGATTTGTTCAAATCCCGGGATTTTGTCATTTTTCTAAACAAATCTAGAAATTCGATCAAATCGCTAGATTTCTCTAGGGAAATGCCAAAATCGTGTTTTTATTCATTTTTATTTTATTTTATTCAGGAATAAACAGTCGTATTAATAAATATTACATGACAAATGTACTATGGTTATAGACCTATAATTCCCTAACTTACATTTAATTAATTTGAACTTACTATCTATCTCCAGGTAAAGAGTATTGACAATATAATATCTTAAAGTAATACAATAAGACAATGACATACAGTAAAAGCATGAAAAAGTAACATATTCATTTGATAAGTACAAAATTAAGAGGCTTGACAAATAGCTTTGTTTGCTAGATTTTTAAACCTAGCTAGTGTTTCACTAATATATCAATATCTACCAGTCTATTATTGTATATTCTGCACGCACATCTTAGGTAGCTATTATGCGCAAAGCAAGTGACACTAGGGTTAACATAGAATAGAGGTAAGGTAGAATAGAGGTTTTTATTGTAACATCCGCGGAATTTGATTATATCCCCTAGGGATTTGATCAAATCCCTGATTTTATCAAATTCCTGCGACATTTACCTACACGATTATGCCATACGACTTAAACTTCCCAGGGCTTCTAATCCCGGTATTGCGGGATCTCGGTATTCCGAGATCCCGCGCTATTTTCCAGTCCCGCATGTTGCGGGAATACGAGCGCGGGATCCCGCGGGATTTGCGGGATTGCGGAGAAGCACGTACTCGACCATTCGCGAGCGCGATCGCTCGAGTACTGACTTATTAAATCTGGAAAATATCCTGCAGCCTGTAAAACTTGCTGTCGATGTACTTTTTCGTCAAGATGCAAATCTCATTTCAGCTGAAGTTACGCTTCTTCTTCTTATCGTGAAGCACATTTAACCGTTCTATCCACAAGGACTAGACGGCGGTTGCCTAGTGTTGCACTTAGCATCACCAGCGCTTTGCTTAAATTTATGTTCAAAAAACTAGCTTCAAAACTAGCTTGGTCTTTGCGTCGACGTATTTCACAACGACGAACTAATTTGACTGCACTTTTGATATATCTTCAATATCCTTCCAGTTACCATCCG
The DNA here is from genome assembly GCA_958295455.1 of Coleophora deauratella. Taxonomy (NCBI): domain Eukaryota; kingdom Metazoa; phylum Arthropoda; class Insecta; order Lepidoptera; family Coleophoridae; genus Coleophora; species Coleophora deauratella. The sequence continues at coordinate 17,391,149 of OY282392.1, read as the reverse complement.
TTGCGTGATGATGAAATGTTTCATCTTCCAGCAAAAAAAAAAAACTTCGAAAAGAAATTAAAGACTTTGTGTTGAAGAGGTTTCGTCATCCGATCTTAATCTTATACGTTACAACAGGAATTAGAGTTAACCATATCGTCAGCATCTAATGTAATTTCTCCGTCACCATCTCGAGCTAATGCACTTGAGTCCATCATAAAAAAAGAAATGACTCTTTATGAATCTGGGGGGTCAATGGGTAAATATCTAAAATTTACATATAAAGCCCTAAAAGGAATCCCACCGATTAATGTGGAAGCTGAAAGGGCTTTTTCTGCTGCTGGCTATATTGGCTCTAAAATACGCAGTAGTTTGGCAGACGACACTCTAGATATGTTATGTTATGTTTTCTTCGCAAACATTTTCAACTGAATGCTGACCAAACGAATTAATTAAAGGTTTAAGTAATAAGTTTTGTTTTAATTGAAAATGTTCTTTGTTTTTTTATTCAATCGCGTTTATTTTCCGTATTTTTGATGTCTATAAAAAGTGCAATTTGATTGATCTTAAAACCTTAATAAAAGTGATGTTGATTATATCGTTTTAAATTGTAATAATTTATATGCGGGATCTCGCAAATACCGGGATCCCGCGGGATTGAAAATATTCAGTCCCGCAGATACCGAGATTGAAGGCAGGCTGCGGGATTGGAAGCGGAATTCCGAATCCCACCCGGCCTCAGCAGTGGGGACGATAATATGTAGTGTCAATACGTAGCTGGGAATTGGTGTTATGATTTGTCTGGATCTCGGATATTTATTTTTGCCCTGTATATTTATTTTTTATAAAAAGAAAATGCTAAACACTGCTATAAACTTTAAGAAAAGTGCTTAAGGACCTTAACTGTGTAGATGGAACTCTTTCAATTGATGAAATATCTCAAACAACTTTTTCCTCAGCTGCACGCGTTAGCCTGCTGCCTCAAAGCCACCAGCACCTCAGATGTGTCAGCCAACGTGGAGAGATGCCGCCTGGCCTGCGGAGGTCACGGCTACATGCAGTCCTCGAGCCTGCCGCTCATATCCGCGCAAGTGACTGCAGCATGCACCTATGAAGGGGAGAATACGGTGCTTTACCTGCAGACCGCTAGGTTAGAGGGAGATATCTAGTGGTCTATACGTAGTGTAATGGAATATAGTACATAATATTCATCATCATCGGTCGGTCATCTCAGTCGAAAAATATCCACTGCTTAACATAGGCCTCTTCCCATGGACTTCCACTTAACACGGTTCTATGCCAAATATACCCAGCAGCTTTCTGCGATTCTGACTAAATCATCACTTCCTCTAATTGTGGCGGTCCCATAACACGTCGTTCCGGCCCAGAAACGCACAAAATATTGAAACAAATTGATAATAGTTAGTTCTTTTCATACCACCAGATCTGCGAATACAGCAAATTACTTGTATAGTTAATTTCGATGATATCAACTTAGTAAAGTCTACAATCTTGAAAACGATGCAATAACTAAAGTGGAATCGTTGATGTTGACGTTGCTGAGGCGATGTCTGGCGGTAGTCACGTGGAGTGGAAGGGTTGCAGATGCAAATAATGACTGACTTTTTGGGTACATGAATCCTCGCCTTCTTAACCCATCTTTTTTTTTTTTTAACGTTGGGAAATCCATCATGGATACCCAGTCACTGCGGGGACAGCAACCGGGTTATGCCGGACTCCTACCGGCTAAAACCCAACGGCGTTCCCGCTTCGCCGTATGGCAGGGGTCTGGAAAACCGGCAGAGCCTTAACCTCCAGTCCCCCAGTGGACAGCAGACCCCCCGGTCTACTGTCTGGAAGCGATGGGGGCCAGGAAACCCGACCCCCTGCGGCGGATAAGATGGTAGGCTCCGCCACGAACCGACGCCGCGCAGAGATGAAATCTCTGGCGGCACCCCCCTGGGGCATCGATAAAATCGACGCCCCCAAGCATCCCTTGATTGGACCCTTCAGCAAGGGTGCAAGGGAGCTCCTCCGTGGTGGCACGAGGCACATCCCTGAGGATGGCCTCAAGCGCCCCCTTCTGTGCTGCGCTTCGTCTGGTCCCTCGCTTCAAGCCTGTCCGGTATGGGTAACCCTATCCGGCATAGCCTTGAAGGTCATTAGGACACGCAAGCCCCCCCACCAACAACAAGGTGGCAGCACGCCGGGGGGGTTCTTAACCCATCTAAAACAACTTCATTTTAGCTGGTATGATTCTGAAATTTCCTCTTTCAACCAGGTTCCTATTGAAAACTTGGCAGCAAGTCGAGCAAGGGTTGGAAGTCACACCAACAGTAGCTTATTTGAGGATCGCTTCGGAGCCAGGATTTGCACAGCCCTGGAGGAATACCATGGAAGGAATTACTAAGGGATTCCAAGTTGTAGCTATGAGGTAATATATTATGTTGTACGTGTGAATGTATGTACTGCAACTGTAGTTGATTTGAACTTAAAAAACGTTCATACTTTGAAACATTCAAGAATGAAGAAACTTTCGTTTTTTTTTCTAGATACATTCATTGACTCTAACTGATTATTAAATGAGGAAACCGTTAATTTTTTTAGCAGCCACGTTTCTTATGCTCTATTTGAAGAAAACAACCTCTGAAACATTTTCTTTTGTATACAATGAACCAATACAAGGTGTAAAAAAATATTAAGTTTAGAACTCGTAAATCGGGGCTTCTACTTTTGTTCTACCTACGACTTTGCTGAAATCCATATAAATGTACATACATAAATCTTGGTATGTTCACAGGAAAATTGCGACGTGCGCGAAGAATCTGAAAAATAGAGTTTCTAATGGGATGTGTTACGAAGATGCTTGGAACATGACGTCGGTGCAACTGGTTGCTGCGGCAGAGGTACTGGTCGCTAGTGATGAAACTGATCAACTTTTGCTTTATAATTTTGCTAAAATCATATATAATTTTTTCGATTTTTTAAAACAAATCAATCAACTAATGAGCTAAGTTTTTATGAAAACCCCAATTTTGTATTTAAATTTTCAGCAACTTTACAGAAACTAATTTATGAGTTTAATCACCACCTTAGAGGTTGCGGGTTATTACAAATAAACCTTATACAGGGTTTACTGTAAAATAGTACGTCCCTTAAAAAGCATACAGTAATACCCCGCTTTACGCGAGGGATACGTTCCGCAAAAATTCGCGTTAAGTGAAATTCGCGTATAAGGGGGTCACGTTTAATCATAACCAAAAGTCATAACAAAATGCAAATCAATACTTTAATTCTAAAACCACATTGTGTAGCGTTACATTATACATTTTTTTTACGGAAAAATGTATCTATTGTCTTCTGGGTTGCGTTTCGTTTACGATCTTGTAAAATATTTTCATAAACCGCGACACTGCTTTTTACTGATTGACACACTGTTAAAACACGGTCATCATCACTGTCTATGCTCTGCAATATGTCCAAACCTGAATAAATCTTTGAAAGAGCATTTTGTATTGCACTTGAAGATAAAACTCTCTCTTCTACTTGTTCCTCCTCACTATTGAAAGGATTATTCTGTAACTCGATTAAATCTTCGTTGCTGAGAGGTTCGTCATCCATCGCTATAAGATTTTCGAGATCTTCTACTGTGACACCTTCCAGTTCAGAGCCTTCAATCATTGTAGCAATGTCTTCAAGCACTTGTCTCTGCATCTGAACACTTCTCCTAGGTGCTTCCACTACATCAGGCCAAAGATTACGCCACACACCATTCATGCAACTTTTTTTAACTTCATTCCAGGCCTGGTCTATGTTGTGTATTGCCTTCATGATGTTGTATGATTTCCACCACTCTCGCATAGACTGTCTTCCTTCGCCGTCAGTTTCATGAATCAGCTGGCTAAATGTGCGGCGATGGTAATAAGCTTTGAAGTTTGCTATTGCTCCCTGGTCCATAGGTTGTAATATTGACGTAGTGTTTGGTGGAAGGAACTTTGCGTACACTTTTAAGTCTCTGGGCGTATCTAAAACGGTTGGATGTCCTGGGGCATTGTCTAAGAGTAGTATAACTCTACGTTCAAGTCCGTTTCTGTCACAGTAGGATTTGACTGAGGGGCAAAAACTGTTAGAATACCAATCTTGAAAAACTTCTCGTGTAACCCACGCCTTTCGGTTGGATCGCCACACAACTGGTAGGCTTGCTTTATTAGTACCTCGCATTGCTCGGGGTGTTTCTGATTGATACACCAGTAAAGGTTTAAGCTTAAAATCACCAGTGGCATTACCACCCAGCAGTAAAGTCAATCTATCTTTCGCGACTTTGAAACCGCTAGCTTGACGTTCTTCTTTAGATATGAAAGTTTTAGAAGGCATTTTTTTCCAGTAAAGCCCGGTCTCATCAACTTTGAAAATGACACAGGCAGGAATTTTTTTTCGTGCTACAAACTCTTGAAACTCGTCTGGAAACTCTGTTGCAGCTTGAGTGTCTGCGCTGGCGGCTTCACCCGTTATGCGGATATTGTGAAGATTTGAACGCCGTTTAAACCGGTGAAACCAGCCCTTACTGGCATTAAAAGTCGGGGTGGAACTCCCTTCACCTTCTTGTGACTTTAGCATCTCAAACAAAGAGTTTGCTTTTGTACATATGAGAGCTTGACTCAGCGGCGTGTTCTTTTTATTTAAATCGTCGATCCAGACTGCTAGCAACTTTTCCATTTTTTCTAGGATAGCGGGCCTCGAACGAGTCAATATTGTTGCACTTATAGGTGTCGAACTTTCACTGGAAAGTTTAATTTTTTCCCGATTTTTAAAAATCGATCGTACAGTCGATTCTGAGAGTCCAAAATCTCTGCCAACTATTGTTGCTTTGCCTCCATTTTCCATTCTTCTTAAGACTTTTAATTTCAATTCCAAAGTTAAGCTTTTGCGCTCCTTTTTCTTCGGCGGCATTTTTAACGTAGCTTTGAATTATTTTCACCAAAGGTTAGAACACGACTGCCAGCTGAGATTAAAATATGTAATGTACTAACGTAAGACGAACGAAACAAAAAAGGGAATCCCCAAAAAGTCCTACTCTGAAGGGATTCCCCATTCTTTTATTTACGAGAATGGTCAGAGAAAGTGGGAATTCCCGCGACCAAAGACAAGTTAGGCAATTACTTACATTACTAAATATGTAGGTATATGTAACCAATCCGCGTAAAGAGAGGCATTATAGCGCGAAATTTGAAATTCGCGTAAAATCGAAACCGCGCATAACGAGGTCGCGTAAAGCGGGGTATTACTGTACTCTATTCTTGAAACAGAACAACACTCCCTGAGTTACCCATAGTCAATGTGACAAAAAACAAACTTCCCATTCTAAGTTGGCTTGTTTGAAAAGCGGCACATTTTTTTCGTGGATCGACTATGGGTTCCTCGGTTCCTCAAAGGGAAATCTCTAGTTTCATAAGCAGACTGAAGCGGCAGATTAAATAAATCGTTTTGTTATTTCACGGAAGCTTTGTATCTTTATTTTGTCCCACAATTTAGGTTCTCACATGGATTGTAGTTGCACTGTTGTTTTCTCAAATTATCTACACTTATTATAGGTATTGACGAAACATTTTTTCTGTGGTATTGACCAACATTTCTTCCCTTCTTACAGGCACACTGCAGAGCGATAATAATTTCCACTTACCACTCGGAAACCTTGAGGATAGCAGCTGAGTGTTCACCAGAACTGTCTGCGGTTCTACATCAGCTAATGGAGCTTTATATTGTCTACTGGGCGCTGCAGAGGCTCAATGATTTGCTACTGGTAATGTCCAGTACCATGATACCGTACAAGTAGGCTTTTGTGCATCCAGTGTTTACAAAGATATCTATACAAGATGTAAAAAAAACATACCGAAAACTTTTCTCCTTTCAAACTCTATATTTTTTACTTTTCTTACAAATACGTCTGCTGATAGGAATAGAATGTATTGTATTGTATGTGAATTAGATTTTTTGAGAATTTAGTGAGTATGAATATGTTGAGGAATGGGTATGGATTCTTTCTATTATCTGGTATTAGAGACTGTAATTTAACGACGGTTTAACGATGTCTAAGGGCCAATAAAAACCTTTATTGTTCAATCACAACATTTCCTCAATTAAGACATAATGATGATGTTGCGTAATCTGTTCCAGTACACGTCAATGTCAGAGCAAGACGTTCACGAGCTCCAGGCCAGGCAGGAGGATCTGCTTCGCCTGATTAGACCAAATGCCGTGGGGTTGGTCGATGCCTTCGACTTCAGAGATAATGTATGTAAGACTTAAGAAGATCCTGTAGGTCATAAAAATGTCGTCGTCTTTGAATTTTTAAGAAAACTGGCTGACTTTAAAAAACATACTAGGATTATGTATATCTGTGTCGGTCCCGTATCATATTACCTTTTTGAAAACTACAACTGTAATCAAATAATGGGTAATAAAAATAAATTTTCAGCATTTTACTAGCCATGTTTAGTTCTTTTCATACGATAAACTGTCTTCCATTATACGAATATACAGGGTGTAACAGAAGTGTGTGACAATACTTCAAGGTTGGCTTTTACCCATCAAACTGAACAACTTTTGTTCTACAACTTTGTTGAAATCGCAAAATTTTTTTTGGACTTTTCATACAAATCGATCAGCTGGCGAACCAAGTTTGTATGAAAAGTCCAAAAAATTTTTTGCGATTGAAGTATTGTCACACACTTCTGTTACACCCTGTATAGGTTCCTTATAAAATTTCTGAAGAACAAAAATAGGGGTTATTTTTATGAAACAACAACTTTCTCCACGAACCCCATAAATCGTTAACAAATTGTTGGATTCCTTATACCAATAACTCAACTGGCCAATTTCATGATGATTTCTTTATTTCATCAGGCTCTTCAGTCAACCCTCGGCGCGTACGACGGGCGCGTGTATGAGCGACTGATGGAGGAAGCATTGAAGAGTCCGCTCAACGCCGAGCCCGTCAACCAGAGCTTCCACCAGTACCTCAAACCCTTCATGCAGGGCAAGCTGTGATGAAACCTTTATCTAGTCAGCATCGACATGACAATAAGCACTTTGTAGCTAGCCAGTAATAATAGGTGCTGGGTGCAAAAACAGTTCAAACTCAAGAGGTTGTTCCTTATATTCTTTAGAATTAGAATTAGGAATATTTTGTTTTATCGCCATGTATAAAAATAGAATACGTTTAATTTGTTGAAATAATACAGAAAAAGAAACAATATTATTTAAAATACGTACTACTGTTCTGTACTACTTACTTATAAACAGTTTATCTTTTGGATTGCGCCAATAAAAAGGCTTTGCGTCAGTATGCTTTTGCAGTGAAAAACATTGCAACCCAGATTTTCTGTCAAAACCTTATTAATAGCGTTAAAAAAGAACAGTTCATAGTACCTACGTATAACTTTGTTGTTATTCTGCAGGATATAATAGGTATTCTTGAAGTACATTTATGGCCAGTTTATGCCAAAGGTTTAGGAATTTGTAAACTGTTTAGTTAGTTGCTATTTTTTTTACGGTCTCTCGTCTAGATGGTCTGTATAAGGTGTCATGCATGACTGTACATGAAATAAATCTTTATTATAATTTAACCAATTACCTTGAAAGTGAGTTTGTTCGTTTGTCTTTTGTTTCTGTCACAACTTGAGAAAGCCACGACCATTATAAAACATTTTAGCTTCACGACAATAATAAAAATGATTTTTACGCACCACCTTGTAAAACAGCGAATTATTACACCTATTTTGTTTTATACGAGGAAAATAAAACATACACGTTATTTGCAAAAACTGTTGTTGTATTGCACATGTTGTGTCGCACTAACAATTGCTAGTTATAATTGCGACTTTATCGCACTAGTGTCGCAGATTCGTTTGTCGCACTAGAGTTGTGACGCTTTTCAGTTTGTCGCACTTGCACGATGATGATTCGCAGCACAGTTCTGTCGAAAAACATTCGTCGCAAATCCGTTTGTCGCACTCAAATAGTGCACTCCGCATAATGAATTAACTGTCTGAATGAATTTACTGTCTGAATGAATTTACTGTCTGAATCTTTTGAAAGTTATCTAAGAAAAGAAACATAGGATGCTATTTATACCAGAAATCTTATTTACATTATACGACGAGGTGGCCGTGGGCAAACATATTTTGTATGTATTTATTTAAAGGCTGAATGTGTAGTGCATAGAAGAAGAGCTAATAAGTGTATTTTTAAGATAAAGTTTTTGAAGGATAAATATTTTATATTTTGAGATACATAACTTTAAACTCAAATTCAATGTTTTTTGTAATGTAAGTAAATGCTTTTATATGTTTTTTTATTGTCATTTTGTTTATATCTACCTAGTACTAAGTTCCTACCACGCGGAACTTGCAACAATGACGAAAAATGTGTTTGTGTAATCATATGGCCAATGTAATAATTGCTTTTCGCAGCTCACGGCTCATCTTTCATGAGATACGCCTGTATGTGCCGTGACTGGCGGCGTTTTGATTTGCTATGTATTGTCTGTCCATTAAGGTTTTTATTTCAACGCAATACACCTAATAGTTTAAAAGATATGTAATTTTCCGTTCATTAAAAAAAATTATCCTATTTTTCCAACTTTGTCTAACACCTATTAATTAGCTTAGCATCTTTTAAAAAAAATAGCTTCGAAGAAGTTGAAGATGCAGTAAATACTCTGTCAGTAAAATTTTACATATACTTACGTATGTATTTTCAAATGAAATGAAATGAAAATATTTTATTCGAAGTACGTAGCGGTGTACACTTTTCGAAGGTAAGGTATTACTTTGTCTACCTAATACCTAATTGTACTGCACCTATACCTACAGCGGATGCAACCTTGCTTCGTCTTGAACATTGCACCGGTTTTAGCAAAACCTAGGCAGCTATTGTTTATACTTCAATTACTCAGTCGTCGCGGGTCTCTAGTTGGTGTTTGTCGTGTGTACTAAAATTGTATGTAAGTGAAGAAAAAAAAAACATTTTTGTCACTGCTTTATACATCACTAGAGGCTAGTCACAGTCCGTCCGGATGCATTGTCGCAGCAGTCAAATTTAATTAGATAGAAAGTATTAATTAACCGCCTCCGTGGCCTAGTTGCTAGTTCGCTCGCTTCACATCAGGAGGTCGCGGGTTCGATTCCCGGCGGGGTCCAACTTTGTACTTTGACTTGGTTTGGCTGGTGGTAGGGCATTTTCTGGCTAGCTACCACCATCTTATCTAAGTCTTGCCGTCAAGCATCCATGTTGACAGCATTGATGTGCTTCGGCATGAAGATAAGATAGCCAGTTCCCCATTGCGTTGGGGAATCTTGGTAAGCCTGCTTCCATCTTTGGCATCATCGTCACTTACCACCAGGTGAGATGATGCCAAGGGCTTACCAATTGTGGTTAAAAAAGGACTTATATTTCAGGTCCTTCTGAAATAACTGAAAAAAAAAATGTGATTTTTAACTCATGAAACTGAAAACCCAGATTTTGCTAATTGATATTGGTATTTTCGAAAAAGTTGTTCAGTTTCATGCCACTGTTTTTTTTCAGGTATTTCAGAAGGGCCTTGAACAGAACGTAACAAAAATAGGTGACCTCGTGAAAGTGAAAAACGTTTCATCTACAACTACCTACATTGGTATAGTAAAATAAAATTCATACAAATTAGTCAGCTATTGTTTGGTCAATTTTATATTGAAAAACGTTTCGGATCTATAAGTATTATTGAATAAAACAAACTGAATACGACGTTTTGGGGAGGCTTATGTCAAGCAGTGGACGTCTTGTGGCTGTAAATGAACACGACTTTTTAAATATAAAATACTGAAAATGTCTTTCTACTTCTTTCTACAATTTTCAGTTAAATGTTTCAAAAAATAATAAGGTACCGGACATGAACTGCGAGCAGTTAGATAATATGTCATAGCTTATCCGATTGCAGAAATAATATTATGTTCAATAAAACGGGTTAGTTTATTTAAAAAATCCGGACAAGTGAGAGTTTGACTCTCGCACTGTGTACAAACAAACAATATTGAGAATTTACCGTCCTATTTTAAGATCACAGATTTCTTATAGAATATCCTATAATCTATAAGCACAGAACTCTTATATTTTTCAAAATTTTTGAATCAGGAGTTTCGGAAAAGGGGTGGTGGGGGAGGGAAATTGACAATCATCGTCAATTTTATTAAATATTTTTTAAACTATTATTTAATTTAAAATTCAAAATAATATACAGGGTGTAACAGAAATGTGTGACAATACTTCAAGGTTGGCTTTTACCCATCAAACTGAACAACTTTTGTTCTACAACTTTGTTCAGTTCGCAAATTTTTTTTTGGACTTTTCATACAAATCGATCAGCTGGCGAACTAAGTTTGTATGAAAAGTCCAAAAAATTTTTTGCGATTTCAACAAAGTTGTAGAACAAAAGTTGTTCAGTTTGATGGGTAAAAGCCAACCTTGAAGTATTGTCACACATTTCTGTTACACCCTGTATATTTGAAATATAAACTTTATTTTCAGATAATAGAGATCTATCCATGTTTTGTTAGTAAAAGCACAAAATACATAGATATAGAAGGTCCACTCAATACGCTCACTAAAATCCTAAGCATATACATGCTTATAGACGTATACGGTCGTTGTAGGCAAGGTCACGAATACTGTGCGATCGTGACCTTGCCTCGAACGACCGTATATTTCTATAAGCATGTATATGCTTACGATTTTGGTGGTTTGTACTTTTAAGGTACGGAACCCTGAAAACCAAGTTTTTATATAACTAGATCTTACCGCACACGGATGTTTTTTGACTAAAACAAGAATGTATTTAATAAAGATTCTTTATTATCTTTTTTGTTTGTCCGGCTTGGCGATTACATTGTTTTTAAGTATTAACTATAAATTATTTATCTACGATAATGGTCAAAATAACCTTATTCTGTTGAGTCTGGGATTTTTACTCGTCTGTCCAAGAGCAGGGTAAGGTCGCACTCTTAATAAAACAACGACCGAATTCAAAATTTGGCAAAATGAGTTTTGATAAAAAACCGACCTAAAAGAGAGACACTCGCGTGTGCGGGGGGACGAATAAAGACGCAAATATATTTTTACGTTATTGCTTAAGAAGTAGAGGTGTTTTTTTTTACTAAGACTGTGAGGCTTGCTCTTTTAGGTTGCTTTTTTTATCAAAACTCATTTTGGCAAAAATTTTGAATTCGGTCATTGTTTTATTACGAATGTTTTCGGGTGTATAGATACATATAAACGTCCGCGTTTAATATTAATGTCTATGTTTCCAGGTAATATTATGTATTTACAACTACACTGTTTAGAATTTGTTCTATGTGTATAGTAGGCTGTTAAACCATAAACTTTAATGGAACTTGTGTCATATACAAAACTAAAATTAAAATTACTTTTAAGTGGTTAGTAAACATATTATACAAAGTAATTTATATATAGAAGAAACAAGGTTTTTTAGCTATAAAATCTAGAAAAGAAAAAAAATATACCTAGAGTGTTAGGATTTTCTTTTTCTTTAGGTCCAGGAATACACCTAGTCACCTACATAGGGGTGCATAAGGTCGTGACAACAAGGTTTAGGTACATAACTGAGAACGAATTTAAATAGTCTGTGTTCTCAAGGTTATAATAAAACACTAAAATATAATAGTATTAATGACTAAAAGAATGTGTTGAAGCAAGTTTCTTTTGGGCTCGACATTTCTTCACGCTTCGCCAACACTTCCCGAAACATTGACTGTACAAGTTACTCAACTTTTTATTAGATAGAAAACACGACGATTTAAAAAAATTTGTAAAGGACTTAGTTAAATACCTAAATAAATAAAAACACTGTTGTTTCTATTAATAAATTTTATGGTTTTAACCACCTCCGTGGCCTAGCGGCTAGTGCGCTCGCTTCACATCAGGAGGTCGCGGGGTCCAACTTTGTAGGACTCGGTTTGGTTGGTGGAAGGGCATTTTCTGAGCCCGCCTGGCTAGCTACCACCATCTTATCTAAGTCTTGCCGCCAAACATCAGTGTTGACAGCATTGATGTGTTCCGGCATGAAGATAAGATAGCCAGTTCCCCATTGCGTTGGGGAATGTTGGTAAGCCCGCTTCCATCTTCAGCATCATCGTCACTTACCACCAGGTGAGATGATGCCAAGGGCTTACCAATTGTGTATAAAAAAAACAAAAAAAAAACAACACCATATATTCTATCTATGTACAGCAAAAGTTGACACATTGACCCGAATAATCGCTTGCATACTCACATTCGTATAATATACTAGCTTCCGCCCGCTACTTCGTCTGCGTGGACTTTAGAATTAGATGCAAATAAACCTACCAAATTTCATCCAAATCCGTCAAGTAGTTTCGCGTGAAAGCGGAACAAACAAACATGCATACTTTCGCATTTATAATATTAGTGAGATGAGATGAGATAGTGAGATAACCTTGTTTGTATAGTCGGATAGTCGCCTAAAATAGAGATAACTTGTCTGATTGCAATGCTGCACTTAGCATCACCCGGGGTCACTCGAGGAGGGCACCAGAGATACCACGGTCCAGCCAGAGATTATAATCTCCCGTGGTACATATTACTTACTCGAACTGAATTCGATGAACAGATAACACCGATTCCAATACTTGCTATAATAGTTATCGGACCATACTTGTTAGCAAGTAGCAAGTAGTAGATTACGCAAAGTCTAGAGAAAGTGTATGAAAACGAATCGGTTTAGTACGCAATGCACCGTGTGATGGAATAATAGTGCAAGCGCGATATAGGTAGTGAAAATTGTTTGTTTATCAAGTGTTTATTTTACAGTGTTCTAAGAGAATAAAAGAACAAATAGTTTAAGTTCAATTTCTACTTTACTGAACTAAAGGACTACCTAGAATTTTTGTTAAAAGTAGTCTCAAGAAGTTTTTTTTTTGCGATTTCAGTGAGGCTTAAGACAAAATGTGTTCTCTTTCGTGTAGCAAAATTTTAAGGTGAGTCTCTCTCTACCCTTCGAACTGAGCACATTTTTTTCTACGACTTTTGGTGAAATCGCATCAAGATTTTGGTCTCACCATACAAATCGATTTGATTGGACAGTTCTCTATGGATAGTCAGATTTTTTTTTTAATTTTTGAGAAGTCATAGGAAATAGAAAAGTCGTTGTTCAGTTTGTAAAAGCCACCTGAAAGTAGTCCTAACACTCCTACATCTCTTTTTAGGGATCCGTAGCCAAATGGCAAAAAACGGAACCCTTATTTATACCTGTGCGGTGCAGGTAGCATAAACTATCGATTTTCACGCCTGATTTAAAATATAGCGTTACTTTAAAATATATGTAAAAAACTATAAATTCAATTTATTTTATGAAACTGAACAACTTTCTCAAAGGAACCGATAGTCAATTCGAATAAAGCAAAGCAAACTTTGTATGGTAAGCCTCAAAACTTTGCAAACTGAGCACAGGTTTCATAGATATTTTTTCATAATTAAAAAAAAAACAACGTGACCTAAAGTCATAATATATACGAAATCCGTACAGGCAGATATTTTATTAAACCTAAAGGTGCGAATAGACGACGCAGGTTAGCCAGTCTACACTCACTAAAACCAGTAAAACCAAAAAGTTAAACATTCAGATTCTGATAAGTGAACTTACAATTTGTGAGCTTACAATCTACATCATAGTGTCACATACATACACACACACACACAAACACAAAAAATTTAATTATTTTGCAACTTTGTTAATCAATTAAGCACTTGTTAAAACATTAAACTATGTCTAGCTCAGAATCACTGACCTCCACAACACAGCGTTATATCCTAGTATAAAGGATAGGGATCAATTATATGTATAACAGGGAAATAATAGGTGGCTTGCTAAATGACTAGATTTAGCAAGCCACAGTATAATTGTAGTCTAGAAATAACAATTCTCATGTTTTCAAAAAAGATTCCGACGAATTGAGAACCTCCTCCTTTTTTTTGAAGTCGGTTAAAAATACAAATTTGAGTTAAATAGTTATTTAGGTACATGTATAATGTATGTGTTATTGTGACGATTTTCACAGTTTATCGACATATAAAACTATTGAAAAGTAAATAGAATACTTACTCTGTGACTAGTCTTCATAAGCAGTATTTCTTTTTACAGAAATAACTTTGTTTAACACGTTTGTGAACAAAGAACAGGTTTCGACGAGGATAAAATAAGTTTTAAAGGTGAAAATAAATTAAAACTGTGGAAGATGCCTGAGAAAACGTTAAAAGTTAACGAAGATTTAGATCGAGAGAGAAAAAGATGCACTTTCGATGTAAAGGAGCTTATACACTTGATCGATGGTGGAGAAAAAATGACCCGGAAGAGGAAAAAAATCGGTGAGTTGCATTTGTATATAAAATTTTCATTCTTCTCCTTCTTGTCCTGTGGCACAATGAACCGTCTTTCTCCAAGTATAGACGGCGGCGGCGCCCGGCGCGGCGGTTGCCTGGAGGTATGCACTTGCGTCACCTACACCTACAGTCGTAAAGATTTACACCAACATGCACGTACTGTGGAAGTGTGCAACGCGACCTTCATTAAATACAATTAGAATTTATCAATAAACAGGAAGCCTCATTGTCATCCATGAATGACCCATCACCCATTTGTGTAAATAAATTAAAACAGCTGAAAAAATATACGGAACTAGTAAAACATTTATTATCATTTTAATTTATTTACGGGTATCACTTATTCTTATAAACTACAGGGGTTCAAAGAACAATTGTACCATGCTGTCAACAAGGTATAGACGGCGGCGGTTGCCTGGTGTTGCACTTAGCAATACCCGCGGTCACGTGTAGGGCATTAACATTTTCACCCACGGACAACGCGACTATCATATCATACACATCTAGAAAATCAGATGTGCAGGTTTCTTTATGATGTTTACCTTCACCGTTAAAGCAGAAAATGTAATGTCGGTTTGAAAATGCACGTAAGTTTCGAAATACTCATTGTTATATATTGGCCAGGATTTTAATTCGAGACCTGGTTAGGAGGTGGGAGTCACTACCCGCGGAGCTACCGACGCTTTTTACAGGATCTGTTTTGCAAATATTATATTTTAACCTGCATTCTAATTTTCTGTGGATTTGCCTTCTACCGCACCTAGGATGAATCCAGCACCAGCACTCCCAAGAGTTATCGCCCATTTTAAGAAAGAACGCAAGTAAATGTTGATAATACAGGATGTTACAAAAAACGATGTTTTAGGAGTAGAACTCATGAAAGTGAACAAACGTTTTAGGATTTTGATGAAATTGCAATGAATATTGTAAAATTTCCAACACAACTTGATCACAATCGAGAAGACATCTCGTATGAGTTTTTTTACGGATGCATTGTTTTTTACGGATTTTAGCAATTCATAAAATTACATTTGTTCAATTTCATGATAAGAACCCCTGCCTAAGTATAAATAGTTTCAGCTTTTATTAGAGTTTATATGGTTCTTTTTTAATTTCCAGAGGATATGGTGTTAAATGTTCCTGAGTTAAGGGATAAGGTCCCTGAAGGGTGCCTTAGTCACAAGGAGAAGTATGAAAGGGCCCTGCAGAAGTCCACTATAGTGTTCGATCTCCTGCAAGACAGTTTGCTGGAGCACTCGGGACTTGAGAACTTCAGGTCGGTAACTTTTTCAATTAGTTCTGTCAAACTACTCCACTCATATGTTATTTGATTGGGAACTTTTAAAATAAATACATTGCGTATGCAGTGAGCTCTGTAAATTACGCGAAGAGTGCACTCAGTTCAAATGCTAAACAGCTGTTTCTATTTCAGCTAGGGTATCTTAAAAAGTTTGAAAAAATTTAAGTGTCAAAAGGTTTCAAGTTGTATATAAGGCCTCTGCCATGGCTTTGCGACGGCAAACGAGATTGAACCATATCCAGCTACAGAGAATCGCATTTTCCCGAAGCGCATCGGCGGCTATGCGGAAGAGTGCGGGCGCCACTCGATTTCTCTTCTCGCTACGGCAAAACGCAATTCCGTGCGGCCAGATATGGTTCAACCATAAAACTTACTATTATACTGACTGTATTCTTTGCAGCCCATCAAACCTGTTCCGCAGCATTAGTGGAGTACTGAACGACGTATCCCCCTTCTGGGTCCACATAGGCATGTTCGTGCCGGCGCTGCTAGGGCACGCGTCACCAGATCAGCAGGCCGAGTGGCTCCCTAAGGCACTCTCTATGCAGATCGTTGGTACTTACGCTCAGGTAAATACTGTTTTTAGAGAATAATTAAATGGTTTGCCGTTATTTAATTTGGTTAGCAACAGAAATCTGCTGTTTAATCATTTGGACAGCAAACAATTATTTGGGTTGCAATAAATAAAAATCTGGCTGCAAAAATTCTTAGTGTGGTTAACAATTTAACTAATATGCAGTCAGTTTGTAATATTATTGCTCTGCTAAATAAAAATTCGCGCTGCAAAATAATTACTTGGTTTGCAAGATTTTGGTCGGCAGCAAAAACAGATCTATATACAGTGTATATGAGAGGTAGGCATATTTAATAAAATGGTTAGCTACTTATTTAATACAAATCGGTAGTTTTCATTAAAGTGGGTTGTTTATAAAGCAAATGGCCACCCCAGCAGTGTTTGAAGTTTTCAATCCACCTATAAGGCCTCTGACATAGCTTTAAGAATGCAATCCAGTGATATTAGCCCGTTAGTACCAGTAGGTGCCTTGTGAAGCTCGGAAACGGTTAAGATAATAAACATTAACAGTCAAAGACATCTAGGTTATAATCGTGTCTGCAGTCATTTAACCAACGTGATCGACGCGACCATGCTGAGCCGAGACCGCACTGAGCCACGACCGCTTCCTATATCACCTTATTACACCCACTCAAAGATATGTAATAAGATAAGATATCGGTGTTTGGGTGCAACTTTTACCGAAAATGTAATTAATAATTGCGCCCATTTTGTGCATAACGAGAAAAGTTTATTTGAGAAACAAAACGTTTCTACTGACAAAATTTGATTAAATGTAGCTTACCTAATGCAGCCAACACAATTAATTGGCTGTCCAATAAAATTTTTAGTAATGCAGTATAACATTAACTGCTGATCGAATGCTGCTGAACTGACATGTTTGCTGGCCATACGTTGCCGACCAACTAGTTATTTTTCCTGACCGAATACATTTTTCTGCTAACCAAAATACTAATATTTTGCTAACCATCTATCGTCTATATGATACCCATGTTTTTACTAGTGGAAGGACCTTATTAATATTATGCAAGGTCCGACTGGTCCGTCTTCTGTAATAATTTAAAATATTTTTTGACAAAGAAAATACAGATTTATGGTCATTTGTTTTACGCCGTTTCAGACTGAGCTGGGACATGGCACGTTTCTCCGAGGTCTAGAAACGACAGCCACGTACGACCCTCAAACTGAAGAGTTCGTGCTGAACACTCCAACACTTACTGCATACAAGTGGTGGCCTGGAGGATGTGAGTATTTTTGTTTTGCAACTACAATTTCACTTTCACTTCGCAAAGTACTGCAAGTAGCGTTCTTTCAGCTTCTGTCTTGTGAAACAGATTAATCTATTACTATAATTATATGAAGATCAAGTACCATATATAATTATAGATTTTTATCTAGAGGGTGTAATAAATATTAGGTGGCTGTTACTAAAGAAAATGAAAAAATTGGACGATTTATTCAAAAAGTACGTCATTCATCATCAATTTTTTAACTCTATATTTTCTACATTTTACTAAGGTTTGATTTACGTTAGTTCTGAGTTTTTAATATTCTAATATTAATTTTCTAAAAACGTTCCAAACAATGAATGGTTATATCTCAGATCATTAGTTATCTTGGTTTATCTTCTTGGTGATTCCAGTGGGACAAACAGCCACCCACGCCGTGGTAATAGCCCAACTCTACACGAAAGGCAAATGCTATGGCGTCCACCCCTTCTTGGTCCAGCTACGAGACATGGACACCCACATGCCAAGACCTGGCATCAAAGTCGGCGAGATCGGACCAAAATTGGCCTACAATACTGTGAACAATGGTTTTGTCGCTTTTGACAACTTCAGGATACCGAGGGAGTATATGCTGATGAGGAATTCTAAGGTTTCGAAGGTGAGTAGAGTGCGATACACAGGTCCTTCTATAGATCACAGTTCCTTCCTATAGATGGTGAAGAATCGATTACAAAGTTAAGCATCAATAGTACATACAAAGGAAGTTTAGCATCCTATAAAGACAGGCTAAGAGACGAAAAGACTGAACTGAAGTGGGTAGAAGTTACACAGAAGTTTTTTATCCTCCTGGGTCCTCCAAGTCCCCTATAGGGGACATTTTCCATGTGCCTCTCCCTGGCGATCTTTTAAATAAAAATTATTGCAATGCATTGGAACTAGATACCTAATACGAGGTAATAATTGTTAAGAATGATATTTGAAAAGATAAATGAAGAGGATTTTTACGGCATGAAAATAATGTTGAACACTTAATTTAAAATTGCATATTTTATTAGGAAATAAAAAAGTGTAAGTAAGCAATTATTATAATGACAACCTTTGTCATACATAAAGGGTAGGTAGTAACGACATTTACTAATACAGTTGTCACAAATACATTCAAACGGGTAATTGTGAGTATTACTTTTATAATATGGTTAGACCCATCACATTAATGATCATTTCATTCTATTCCATACTGCCACAAACTACTACTATTTCATTCAACTTGGTAGGTACAATGGTTCAACAATTATAAACTACTATTTCATTCAACTTGGTACGTACAATGGTTCAACAATTATAAACTGTGGTTAAAAATATTAAAACCAAAAAATACAGAAGTCTTGTTCTTCTTCTTGCCTACATCGTATGGCACAATTTATCCGTGTCACTAGGGATAGACTCAGCATTACCCGCGGTCACGTGTGGGGTATTTAGATTTACTCGTACACCTATACAACACAAAGTGTTCAAAAACAAATTTTCTCGTTCCAGGACGGCACCTACGTGAAGTCGAAGAGCGAAAAGTTGACGTACGGGACCATGGTGTTCGTCAGAGTGACTATAGTCACGGACTCTGCATTCGAGCTGACCAGAGCTGCGACCATAGCCATCCGCTACTCCGCCGTGAGGCGCCAGTCACAGATCAAGTCTGGGTAAAGAAACCTAGCTTTATTCTTTAGATTTTTTGGGGTCGTCGTTAAGAACCCATATTTCCCACTGCAGGGGCACGGGTCTCTTCCTATAACTTGGGAAGGTTTGGCTATACTACACAAGGGGGGCCAAGTCCGGATCTTTGGGGTAATAAGTAAAAATGCGGAAAAATATATAAGTACCTCACTTAAGAGTAATGCTTTACAGCATGATATATCTTATTAATTTTCATCTTATTGAGCTAGAGAAATTAAAGTCGCGACAGCGAAGTATGGAGGTCAATAAAACAAGAATTTTAAGGTATATTGTGTTTGTGGTTATAAGGAACGTTTTCATAAAAGTTAAGGTAGAATATACTTACTTGAGTAAGTATAATACCTTTATCTTGTTTATTGAGATCCAGTAATACCATGTCCTATTTATTGTCACCCCTCTTAAACAGGGATCTTTGAGAAAACCTGAAAATAGATAAAAAGAATCGTAGAGCAAAAGCTGTCCAGTAAAATGAACAGAAGTTCTAGTCAACAAATCAAAATACGGATATATTTTATCAAAAGATACCTAAAAAGTAATCTATTCATTAAAATTCATCCAGCGGTTGAGATGCTTCAAGGGTTTAAGGAATCCCATACACATACATACCCAGATACAAGTGAAAAACATAACCCCGTCTTTGCTGTCGTGCTTACCACGAATTCGGGTAAAAATCTATGAAATTCCCACATTACAGTCAGCCAGAAGCCCAGATCTTGGACTACGTGACGCAGCAGCACAAGCTGTTCGTCCCCATGGTGACCGGCCACGCGTTCCGGGTGGTCGGCATGTGGCTGTGGAACTCCTACCTGTCTGTGAGCCGCGACTTGAACCAGGGGAATCTAGACCAGCTGCCTGAGGTACATCTTCTATATGTATATGTTTGTCATTTTTTCGTGTTACCTTTGATTTCAATTTTAATACTGAGGAATACTACTATCACTCATTATTACTACTATTACTGTCACTCATGAAAGCAATAAAGAATTTTGAATTTTTGAATAACATTTTAATTAGACAAGATACAGTTTAAACAGAGTACAAATATTACATTCTTCGTGGGTTATTTAGGATTTGTTTGCAAAAATTGTTTAGACTTCTGTTTAACCGTCGGCGCAAAAAAGGGGTGTTATAGGTATGTGTGAGTCTATCATAGTAGATTTTAAACAAATGGACCGATTAGAATGGAGTTTTTTTTGTTTAAAAACGTAAATTGAATATCTGTCAAGTCTTTCAGCTAAGAAAGACAGAGTAGAAAATAAAATAAATAAAAGAACAACATCTTATTCCAACGCATTACTTCCAGTTCCACGCTCTTGCCTGTTGCCTCAAAGCAGTTTGCAGCACAGACGCGGCAGCCTGCGTGGAACAGTGTCGCATGTCTTGCGGAGGACATGGGTACATGTTGTCCTCTAACCTGCCGACCATATACGGCGTCACCACTGCAGCCGCTACATATGAAGGCGAATACACTGTCATGCTTCTTCAGACTGCACGGTAAAGAACTACAAGACAAGTGATACAAATAAACACAAAAAAGTAGAATTTGGATACAAGCTAACACTAAGTAAACTCTTATAAACTATCGTTAATACAGGGTGGGCCATAAAGTTTGGTGGATTCGAAAAATTCATTAAAAAAAAAGAAAAAATAGTACACAAACAAATTTTTATTTAAATAAAAGAAAACATTTGGGAAATTTACTTTTTAAAAATAACATCATTAAGATGTGCACCATCGCGCTGCAAACACTCCTCGAATCTAGACCTTAGATTGTTGAAAACTCTCTGGCACATTGCGCGTGGAATGGCGGCCATTTCTTCTTGAATGTTGGTTTTCAACTGAGCAATTGTGGTTGGTTTATTGCGGTAAACTTTACTCTTCATGTATCCCCACAGAAAAAAGTCTGGTGGAGTCAAATCTGGACTTCTAGGGGGCCACGCAATATCACCTCGTCGCGATATGAGTTTTCCTGCAAACATCTCGTTTACGACTGCTATTGATGCATCAGAGGTATGGCATGTCGCGTCATCTTGTTGAAACCATGTCGCACGATTGAAGGCTTCAAATTCTTGCAGTTGCGGAAAGAAAAAATCTCTTAACATGGCTGTGTATCGGTCAGAATTTACAGTAACAGATTGCCCTCGCTGATTCTCAAAGAAATAGGGGCCGATGATTCCGTGTGCTGAAATGGCCGCCCAAACGGTTACCTTCGGTGAATGCAGAGGCTTTTCATGTTTGGCACGTGGGTTTTCTGCAGCCCAGTAACGGCAATTTTGTTTATTCACGTGCCCATTCAAGTGGAAATGGGCTTCGTCGGAAAAAAGAATATTGTTCAAACTCCGAAAGCGCTCTAACATTGTTTCAACAAAAACTCGACGTAAGTTGAGGTCATTTGGCTTTAAATCCTGCACTAGCTGAATTTTGTACGGGTGGAATTTCAAATCTTTCGTTAAAATGCGCCGCATAGATGTTCTGGATACAGCAAGCTCAGATGACCGCTTGCGAGTTGATAGACTAGGATCACGTTGTACGGAGGTTCTGACTTCGTTAATTGTTTCTTCTGTTCTGGTTGACCTTGGGCGTCCCGCAGGTTTCATGTTAAGAGTTGAACCAGTAGCCTCAAATTTTCTGACCCAAGACCTAATTACACTTTCACTGGGACACTGATTTAGGTCGTGCAATCTGAACTCAGAACGAAATAAACGACGAACAACAGTACACGAATCGCCATTTTTGTAATAATTTTTTACGCAGTACGCACGCTGTGCACCCGTGAAGCGCTCCATGGCTACTAAATTTCCGAGAATCAAGCTACTCATCCCCACCTCCCGCTCCCCGCTATCTCATACCGTTTCGACGCAATGGAGTTTTTAAAATCGTATAACTTTCTGGCCCACCCGGTATTACCAGTTAAATTTAATAAGTAACTTAATCTCAACCTACTTTCCCTTATTCACATCAGTCATCAATGTCATCTATATATATATATATATGAGTTATAATCTAATCACAATCAATCACAAAATCTAAGAAACCACAAAATATCAAAGTATAAGAAGTTTAATTATGCTTCTTTCTACTTTCAGTTTTCTAGTCAAAGCATGGAAGCAAGCTTTAGAAGGGAAAGCAATGACACCTACTGTCGCATACCTTGTTGACTTCTATGAAAATCAGATTCCTAAATGGCAGAGCACACCGCAAGGAATCATAAACGGATTCCACGCTGTTGCCGCAGGGTAACGTATTTGGTCCTCCACTATAAATCATTATGAGATATAAATATATTAAAAATATGAACCTCAATTATTAATGAAAGTATTTTGTCTTTTAGAAAAACTAAGGCAGCTTACGATGCTATTCAAAAGCAAATGAAAGCAGGGCATGATTATGAAGACTCTTGGAACTTAGCTTCCGTCCAGTTAGCGAATGCTGGCGAGGTAAGATGAGTAACTAACAAAATGAGTATTTTTTCAGTTGAACTCCAAATATAATAATGATTTGATAAACACGTAACTGTCTGGTAAAAAAATCCTGGCAATGTTTAAAGTACTTATCTAAATTCAAATTTTTTTAGGCACATTGTCGATCAATGCTCTGTGAGGTCTACTGGAATGAAACTCTGAGAATGGCCGCCACTGTTTCTCCAGCGCTCGCCGCGGTCCTGAAGCAAATGGCTGAGTTGTACATGACATATTGGGCGTTGCAGAAATCGGGAGACTTTTTAGTGGTAAAACTTTTAATAATTATTTTGTTGATGATTTAATATGTTAAAAGCAACGATATTAAAGTTTAAAAATATCAAGTTCCTCGTTGTAGGGACTTTGTACTAGGTAGAAAAAAAGACTATTTAGAAAAATATTAAAGCGTCTACTAAATAAAAAAATAATTTTAGTTTGAGTTTGAGAGCCGAATAATAATATAGATAAAAAACTTGATAATGATCAGAACGAAATATATTTTTTGCAGTATTCAACAATAGAAAAAACAGATATTATGACTCTGCAAGAGCGGTACGAACAGTTGTTGGGTGTTATCAGACCGAATGCAGTTGGAATAGTTGATGGATTCGACATCAGAGATGAGGTGAGTACAGTACATACCTTCTCCAGGTGAAAATCCACGAGAAAAATCATCCAAAAGTACAAACAAGGCTGAGGTAGTGTAGCAACAATATAGATAGATTGATAGATTTACTAAAGAGATGAAATTTTTCATCTAAAACATCCACATTATCGATAGTCGACCATCAATCGGCAACATTAGGCCGAGGTCTACGTCTACATCAGAGCAGCAGAAACAAAATACATATTTTGGGTTTAGAATTTTCTTTAAGCTATCAACTGTATCAGCTAGTTACTTTCAGAGAGATATTGTTGATGGTTATGTATAGACAGAGGCACTACACTGTAATCATGGGGATTAAAAAAAATTGTAACTGCAGATCCTGAACTCTACCCTGGGAGCATACGATGGTCGTGTGTACGAACGGCTGATGGAGGAGGCGTTGAAGAGTCCACTGAACCACGAGCCCGTCAACCAGAGCTTCCACCAGTACCTGAAACCATTCATGACGAAATCAAGATTATGATACATCTGTTTTTCTAGTTCATAAAGTCGGCAAATTTATTTATGGTGATTTTTGTACATTTTTTATTATTATGAATGTATGTTGTTTTATTGTTGGTTGAAAATGTATATGAAATACCTGATAATGTCGTTTTCTTTAAATAATCGATATAATCTACCATAATCAG
Source organism: Coleophora deauratella (assembly GCA_958295455.1). Classification (NCBI taxonomy): domain Eukaryota; kingdom Metazoa; phylum Arthropoda; class Insecta; order Lepidoptera; family Coleophoridae; genus Coleophora; species Coleophora deauratella. The sequence goes on along the minus strand of OY282392.1, from coordinate 17,367,131 downwards.
TCAACGTAAATTGATGATAAACTTAATTACCCATTTAAAAATACCACGAAAGTAACTTCAAATAGATAAAATGAAATACTAGCTTCCATCCGTGACTTCGTCGGCGTGGACTTCAGAATTGGGTCCAGAGTGAAAGAAAATGTTAAGGTGGTTTCATCTAGTAACAAAGTTGAAATTTTGAGTTTTTAAACATTCCTTCGGGGACCCTTTAGTTATCCGGGATAAAAGTATCCTATGTGTTTGCCGAGTGCTTTATCTACGTACCAAATTTCATCCAAATCCGTTTAGTAGTTTCGGCGTGGAAGTGGAACATACAAACAAACATCCATTCGCATTTATAATATTAGTGAGATGCATTGAATTACCCTTGGTCAAGGTAAAATAATGTTGATAAAAGATCACAACACTGCACTTACACAAGTGCGAGTGCATTAAATTATAAAAAACAAGTCTTTCAGACGCAACCGATACTTGGTACGAGTGAACGTGTATAGAGTTATATTTTACTGTTTAAACTAAAAACACAAGTGACGGTTAAGCAGGTATGCAGCAAATCAAATAATGAACAATGTAGTTCTGCAACTGTATTGGGTTAATATACAGGGTGTGACAAAAAGAGGTAATGAACCGATAAACAGGAGCGTCTATTCTACTTATTTGCGTTCTAAGACCGCAATCTCAAAAAGATGATCTTCTTATAGAAAGTTGGCAAATCAGCTGATCACTTTTTTAAAAGAATCATTTATTTTTATCATTGATTTTTATTTTTATCATTTAAGGAAAGCCGTAGAACAATAGGCATTCGATATTGTCGATATGAGAAGAGTATGGATGAGTAGACTCCAGTTGACAGGTGTCATACCTTTTTTGTACCCTGTACGTATAAGTAGTTCGATAATAATGACTTAAAGGTCGTAGTGGTCATCATTTGAATATTAAATATTCAACACCCCTAAATGAACCATATAATGCAAACAAAGGTTACTCACTTTGAGTTATGATGGTCAGTTTGATACCCTGCACGTTTCGCACAAACTATTTAAAATTTTAATGTAGGTTCAAAAATCCAACAAAGAAAATTAAAAAACGTTAACTACGAGTTTAGTACGATTTTAAAACAAACAAATTAATAAACACGATGTCATCAAGATATGCCAGTGTAAAAATAAATGACGATTTAGTTAAGGAGAGGTCGAAATGCAACTTTGACGTTTGTGAAGTGACGTATATTTTAGATGGAGGAAAAGAAAATACAGAGAGGAGAAAGAAAATTGGTAAGTGGTATTCTTAGAACTTGTACTAATTTCTTGTAGCTAATATGGCAGCTAGAACGAGAAAAGTTTAAAGAAATGAAATGAATCTTAAGTATTAGGTGAATAAGATTTAAAGCGTTACGTTTATTAATTGCAGAAGACATAGCTTTAAATAGCGGCGCTTCAATAGATGAGATTCCACAAGAATATCTTGGACCGAAGGAGAAATATGAAAATGCTGTCAGGAAATCTTGTCTGTACGCAAAAATCGTGAAAGATATTGTAGTGGAATTGAATGGAATGGAAAGTTTTGGGTATGATAATTAGATTATTTTTAGACTTCTGGCCATTTAAATGAGCATTTTATGAAAACAGTTTGATTAATCCTGATTGAGTCTATTATATTTTATTATTATGATCGGTGATTGATTACTTGAGGAAATGATTAAAAGAGAATACTAACGATTTTTATTTACATTTTATTTTATGTCCCATCTCATTAACATGTAGTACTTCATCAACGATACTCCGAAGAGTAGCAGATGCTTACTTCAAGGAGATTTCACCCTTCCTTCTCCATCTCGGCATGTTTGTACCAACCATCATCGGTCAATGCACTCCAGAACAGCAAGCGCACTGGCTGCCCAGAGCTCTAGACATGAAAGTCATTGGGACCTATGCTCAGGTGAATATGTTTAGAGTTCAATGATTTGAGTTACAATAGGATTGTTGCGAATGTAAACACTTGAATTAAAGAAGCTATTGATTAATGAACTGATAGAAAAACTACTCCAGTGGGTATTTTGATGCAAAATCAAAATAATTTATTTCTTTACAAATGTACAATAAGCACTTTTATAAACGTCATTAAAATTTTGCTGGAGGAGTAATCCAAATGCCATTATCATTTAGATTATGTACAGTCTTATAGTATCCTTTCGAACATATTATATGCAGTGTTTTTAAATATTTCTTAAAATTATATTCTGGTAGTTCACACACGTCATTAGCAATTTTGTTATAAAAGAATTCACACTGTCCCATAAATAATTTATTCATTTTACTACTAACAATACATAGGTCTCAAGAAAACAATATATCAAGATTATTTTGCTTCTCAAATTACGGTTATGCCTAACACTGTTTTCAAATAACATGTATTTACGAACGTACATGATTTCTGATTTTCATAAATAAACTGAGCGGCAAGTGTTAGAATATTTATTTATTTATCGATCATGAAGTGATTCTCGGGATCGTAGTTGGTAAATAGCTCGGACTGCTCTTTTGCGGATGTTGTTTAGATATTATGATGTGAATGGCAAAAAGTTTGTAAATTTTCTAGATTTTTGTAATTCTAGGATTGGTTAGCAGCTAGAGCATTAAGATTCATACATATTCTAATAATTATTATTTGTATAATTTGTACTTATAATTCTATGTATAATTTAATTTGTCTTTGAAGACTGAACTCGGGCATGGAACTTTCATCAGAGGGTTAGAGACGACAGCTACTTATGACCCGGAAACCGAGGAATTTATCCTGCACAGTCCCACACTGACCTCTTATAAGTGGTGGGCAGGAGGACGTAAGTTCATCAACACAGTGTTGCTCTTAAACAGTAGAGTGCGTACCTAATAGTATCTATGTCTAATGTCTCTGAATAATTTTATAGTCTTATGTTATATTTTACTAGATTCTGCGATTAGACAAATGTTGTATATTTTCAGTTGGAAAAACAGTCAACCACTGTATAGTAACAGCGCAACTGTACATCGAAGGCAAATGCTACGGAACCCACAACTTCATAGTACAGATTCGTGACCTTGAGACACATTTGCCATTACCTGGGATAAAAGTTGGAGAAATCGGACCTAAAATGGGTTTCAACACTGCTGACAACGGTTTTCTGGGTTTTGATCATTACCGGATACCGAGAGAAAATATGACGATGAAAAATGCACAGGTTTTAAAGGTGCGTGCAAAAAAATTGAAATCTCGTAATACAGATAAAAGTAATGTATTTGATATTTCATTTTTTGATTTATGTAACATAATTATAAACATGTAAAAGGTACCTAGCTTAGCCTTTCGTACTTGAAAATAATATGGAAATTAATTTGTTTTAACAGGATGGAACTTACGTGCCTGCTAAACACCAGAAATTGTCCTATGGAACCATGGTGTTTGTACGAGTGAACCTGGTCAACGAAGTCGCCTTCAATTTGGCGAAAGCTATCACCATTGCTATCCGATATTCGGCAGTAAGACGGCAGTGTCAGTTAAAATCCGAGTAAGGCTTATGTGATCTTAAATTAAAAATAACGAGTAGCTAACAATTTCAAAATCCTACATACACTTACACTAATCCGAATTCGAAAAATGAGGAGATATGTTTTTTGACCGGTAGGGCTACTATAAGACATATAAAGATTAGCACAAGACCGTGCTAAATGGCACACACAGACAAGAGCACTGCTCTTAAATTTGAAGAAGCGCTACTATGCCTTGGTAGTGTTTAAATGTAGTGATTCCTCCTGTGGTAGTCTGGTTTTTATACAATACTTACCTACTTAAGACCATGATATGAAAACAGCACAACGAGTCAAAAGGGGACTACCATCGACTAAACTGGGCTTAATAAATCATCCGTTGGAAACGGAAGCCGTAACCACTAGCTTTAGTGACCGTTTAAAAATTACAGTGAGCCAGAAGTCCAAGTGCTGGACTACATAACGCAGCAGCACAAGCTGTTCATCTGCATAGCAACATCACACGCACTCCAGGTGGCTGGAACTTGGCTGTGGAGAACCTTCACTGCAGTGTTGGCGGAGATGACGTCTGGGAACACTGATAAACTACCTGAGGTACCAATAATTAAAGTGAACAGTGGGAACACAGATAAATTACCTAAGGTACCAAACATCAAAGTGAACACTAAAATACATGATGATACCACAAAAGTGGTTCATCTATTGTATGTACGACATCTGGTAAGAGTAGCAGTAGAGCAGCATTAGAAGGTGTGTGTACAGGTGACTGACTTCACTGCTGGATAAATTTCTTGATATCCATATTTTTTAAGGATATTCAGATTCAAAGACAGTTAATAAAAGTTTCACATCCAGATTTTTAATATTCAACTGTTACACTAATTTCCAGTTGCACGCCTTATCCAGCTGTTTAAAAGCTGTCAGCACTTCAGACGTTGCACAACTGATCGAGCAGTGTCGCTACGCCTGCGGGGGCCATGGCTATATGCTGTCTTCCAACCTGCCATACATTTACTTCTTCGTGGCTGCCACCAGGACTTATGAAGGGGATTACACTATACTTTTACTGCAAACTGCTAGGTAAACCATATCGAGGGTTCACGGGCGACTTGTATTAAGCGACGTTTTTGGAAACACAGGTAACCTCTACTTTAAAAATTTATTTCTTACAAAATACCTCACAAAAAATAACTTCTGAATAATATTTAAAATACTAACAATATCGGGAATCTATATAATACTAAGAAGTTAAGTTTCAATGATTATTTTTCTAAGAAATATTTTTTTAAATCAGTCTCCTGAACATTTTAAAAAATGTCGCTTAATACAAGTCGCCCGTGAACCCTCGATATTATTTGTCAATCTGTTTCAAAACTAACCTGAATATGTAGATTAACATATCATATTATTCCACGCCACGAATACATATTTCCAAAGTAAACGTGACAGTTTTATTTGTGTTTTAGGTTCTTAGTCAAAGCGTGGGAGCAAGCTGAAGCCGGAAAACCTGTTACCCCAACAGTTTCGTACCTAACGAAGGTTTTTAATGGTAGAAAACTTACCTGGGATGGTACTCCTGAAGGCATTATCTTATCTCTTGAAGGCGTTGCAGCTGGGTATGTGGAAATTTCATAATAAAAGAATAAAATTACAGAAAAACAAAAGCCAATAACAGGAACCAGAGCCAAGGTCAAACAAAGAAGCAACTCAGTTTGGCGATGGTTTTGGGTACAAATCCCACTTGCATTCATATTTCATCTAAGTAGTTTCGAGCCCTTCTAAATAAAACAACTCAGAAATATATTTTTTTGTATTCAGATTGAATTTGTTTTTGATGTGTTTAACAGAAGGATTTCAGCGTGTGTCAAAAGTATTAGGAATCGTGTGATATCAGGAAGAAGTTATGACGAGGCGTGGCAACTGACAACTGTGCAACTTGTAGCTGCTGCTGAGGTAAAACTTCATACGTCTAGACGGATAAAAATGGGAAAACTATTTACGCAACTTAATAGTTTCTGTAGAATTAATTTGGAGAAAGAGAATTTTGGCGCAATAACTATCAGTAGGGAAGTGAAATTTTTTTTTACTGGTCATCTTAATGATGTGTATGATTATGTTGATGGATGGTAAAGAGCAATCTTTATTAATCCGCCTTGTATAGCATTAGAGAAGTCAGTGGATTAATATGGGTTGTCGACAATGATAATAATATTATATATATTCGCAGGCTCACTGTCGCGCAGTGATATGCAGAGTTTACTATGAGGAGACGCAGCGGATAACGGCGACTTCGAGTCCCAATGTCAGGACAGTGATGCAGCAATTAACTTTGCTTTACATAATCTACTGGAGTTTGGAGAGAACAGGAGACCTGTTAAGGGTAATATGGAGAAAGCTTATTTTTGTCATGCACATTTCATAAATCATATAATTAGGATTATTCTCGTTCGGCACATTCAAAGTTTCACTTTCAAAGTCTAATAATGGAATTGACGTACAAAATTCGTACAATCCATGAATGTAAACGAAATGTCCTAATTGCTAAAGCAGTCGCGGTGCCTATCAGAATTTGAATAGCCAATAATGCGTTTTACAACGACGCTCACAAAAACCATCACAATACGTTTTAATTCTAGTTGACTTCGATGATGATCAAAATATACCTAGTTATAGTTATTAAACTCAAAATGACTTTTTCAACTGTCTTACCGATAATTCATTACACTTATTACGATTTCAGTACACATCAATCGCAGATGAAGATATAGTCAAGTTGCAAGAGAAATACGAAGAGCTCCTAGCCCTAATAAGACCGAACGCCGTTGGTTTGGTAGATGCATTTGATATAAGAGACGAGGTAATTATGTTACTAACTAAAAACGATAACACGAGGAGATACGAAAAACAACTGATTGTGTTTAATTCGATTTGTGTGAAATCATATAGTTATTATTTAAATCTATTCTAGACATATCTTCTTTCTTATAGTTAAATGATGTAAAACTTGTTGAAATATTTACATTGTATCTATGAAAAAATATAAATGCAATGCCATTTATAAATTTTATTTAAAAAGTCATATTTGGCGAATCTTATTATTTATGCTCCTGCAATAAACCGTTTAACACTAACTCGAGGTAGATTACGATGAACAAGATAACATTACAGTGGACAAATGAAACATTTTAAGGAACAAAATATACCTATTAACGTAAAGAAATGGAGGTAGTTATTGGTGAATAGCCTAATGATGTTGACTTCATGTCACCAGATCCTGAACTCGACGCTGGGAGCGTACGACGGGTGCGTGTACGAGCGACTAATGCAGGAGGCGCTGAAGAGCCCGCTCAACGCCGAGCCCGTCAACCGCAGCTTCCACCAGCACCTCAAGCCCTTCATGCAGGGCAAGCTGTAGTTTGGTTCCAAAATAAATCAAATCATTGTATCAAGTTGTAAACGCAGTGTTTGAAGACTTCAATAAATTATGCCTTTGTAGTTGGCCAGTAATTTTATATTAGTTTCTTCTTCGGTGCTACTTCAGTATGACGAATAAAGTCATCAACAGGTGATTATTAATTTTATAGACATTATTTGTATTTTTAAAATTTGTAATATCCTCTAAATATGCTTTTCTTATGACCGCTTGGAAATTACCTATATTAAGTATAGGTACAAAACTTCGTTTGCTAACTTTTTTTTGAATTAATTAATATCATAATACAATAATTAAACTATTTGATATATTAATTCCTATTGTTTCACTTTCTTCATTCCCTGCATGCAGAGTTACCAAACGAGTTTAGCTACAACAGAGGTTTTTATGTAATTAATGTTGAAGTCAATGTTACATAAGGGTTCATTACCCAACCTCGTTCGTATCAAAGCGTTTGTGTTATCTGTTAGTGAACTGACTTTACGCACAACAAACATGACATAATATCATAAAAATATTAAAAACAAAGTTGTAGATGCAGTGTTTGAAGACTCTTTAAAACATCAATATATTGTTACTTCTTGCCGTTTTTATGGTAATATACATATTTGTGTAATTTGAATTACAAAGGCCCTTTAGACTTCGATCATGTGTGCATAGTACTGAAAGATTACAATGTGAATTTATTATCTAACTGATAAACAGATTATTTGTGTTAAGAACTGTAATCGGGCTTGTTCTGTGCACGGTGCGAGACGTCGGCAACATGTCAAAAGTGAACGAGGATTTGCAGAAAGAGAGGTTGAAATGTGACTTCAGTGTTGAGGAGCTGACGAATTATTTGGATGGCACGATTGAGGCAACTACGAAAAGAAGAGAAACAGGTTTGGCTTTGGTCTTTATAACTCGGGAATTCTAATTTAGGACCGGGCTATTACGTGTGTATTATAACGTATATATTAATTTATTAAATATTAAAAAGATGATAGTGATTTGATATACCTAAAAAGATTACATTTTAAGGATTTGAGGATACTAGGTACCGCAACGCTTCAGAGATTAATACAATGGGAACAGATATTGCATGATTTCAGAACTATTGATATGCTTTATCGACATATACAAATAAATAAGCAAAGAAAAAGGTTTTGGCAGCAATATTATCGCTTTCATACGGCAATCGGCAACTAACCAACGATTTCACTAGAGTTGTTAATTAAACCTTGTTTAAACCGGTTTATACGTAGACCGGCATTGCGTGAATTAAATACTACAATCTAAACTATTACGTTTGTGATTAAGGATATTATTATCGCATCAAAAACATAAATGTGAAAATGGGAGCCAAGTTCAATATTATGATATGGTGTGGTTGTCAACTTTACTGAGAAAAGAATTGAGATCTAAATGGATGCCAAGTTCTGTAGATAATCCTGAAATTTATTTATAAGAACGTATAACATTCTTAAGTAAATTTAAAACACAATTTCTTGTTTTTTACTGCTACAACAATGTTTGCTATTTAAAAATATGACTTTCTAAATTTAAATAGTAGAATTATTTACACAAAGCAAATAACTTATGATCTGTTTAACCTCAACTTTGACTTGGCTAGTTTTCACATACTAGTCATCTTAAATTTGGTTTATCAACGTATCATCTTTATGTTATACGCAAGTTCTTATTTTTATATTATAAGGTTCTATTCTTCTGAATATTTCATGTGCTGGTAAAAACTAGCCAAGTCAATGATGAGGTTAAACAGATCATAAGTTATTTGCTTTGTGTAAATAATTCTACTATTTAAATTTAGAAAGTCATATTTTTAAATAGCAAACATTGTTGTAGCAGTAAAAAACAAGAAATTGTGTTTTAAATTTACTTAAGAATGTTATACGTTCTTATAAATAAATTTCAGGATTATCTACAGAACTTGGCATCCATTTAGATCTCAATTCTTTTCTCAGTAAAGTTGACAACCACACCATATCATAATATTGAACTTGGCTCCCATTTTCACATTTATGTTTTTGATGCGATATCATTACTTTTTGTGAGTACATTTATTAATATTATTTAAAAGTGATTTACTAATAATAAAAAAACCTGCGCTTACGCTGTCACACCCCGGACACTTCATACCAATTTCGCGCCATTGTTTACTACATAGACATTCATGTTTGTACACATGTAAATGTGTAAAACTTTTAGTGCTTGATCTGATAAGTGTACTTAGTAGGACAATTTCCATGTTCTACCGGCAGCTGTAGGAGCCTATGTATTGTGAGTCAGTTTATATTTAAAGCGGCAATGCCAGTGGATGCAGCTACTTCAAGTAATTTGTTCATTCGCTTCGTAACCGAACTTTTAATGGTATTGATATAGGTAACTTTTTCCTGTGCCGCCTGTCCTACTAGCAAATTCTCCAAAACTGCAGTTTTGTCTAACAAAGTCTTACAAATTGTGTCGAAAATACGTTTCTGGTCTAACATTTAGACCTTTTATCATTTGTTCGAGCTCATTTTCTGATATGAAATCTTTGGCATTTCTGAAATCTTCCATTGCATTTACAGCTTCAACAGGTAAGAAGTCCAACGGGTTCTTTAGACCGTCATCTTCGTGATCATGTTCCTGTCGATTTCTTTCAATTTCTCCTACTTTTCCTGCAATCATTTCGAATGCTCTCTCTGTATTGTCTAATGTCACTGACATAAGTACATTATCCCTTACTTACTAAATCAACACAAGATATCTCTTCTAGTTTGGGCATGGCAGCACCCACCGAATCTTATCATTATCAGTTACAACTTACAACAGTACACCTACTGGCTACTATGTGTAACTGTGCTCTGTTTGAAAGATATAACAGTACTTACTACAGAAGATGTGTTTCACCCCGTAAGGAATCGACCAACCGGTAGGCCGGTATAGAGGGCGGCTTCAGTGAGAAAACTCTTGGTTCAAATCCAACATGGGCAACTTTATATTTATTATATTTTCAGCTTATTGTTAGTAATAATGAAATGCTAACATATATTTTTATTCTGTTTATATTTAATGAATTAAGTTTATATGTAATAGTTTTTATTTAAATATTTAGTAGCTAGTGCTTTTATTACACAGGTTTTTTATACAATTCCAAGAATCTTTTATTTTTGTTTCGTCTTGCTATTTTCCTGTTTTCCATTTACTAAATTGTATAATATTATCTTTATTTCACCATTACCATAACAACCTCGATAGCTCACTTAATATAGAAGTCGCACATGTAACGCGCAGGTGTGAGTTCGAGCCCCGCGATAAGTTACTTTTTGAGCCTTTTTTTATTTTTTTAATACATGTTTTTTTTAATTTTTCCGTTATCAGTACATGAAATACTAGCCGCACACCAAATTTCAAGCTCGTAGCCTTTCTAGAAGTACCTTAGCTTTTTGATGACGGTGAGTGTGTCTTTAAATCATAAAAATATTGTATTGAAAAAACATTTTTTTCTTAGAAATTCAGTGTTTTCTGATTTTTTCCTTTGCATACACACAATTACCTAGCTTGATGCAAAATTTGAACTTTCTAGGTCATCTGGAAGTGGGTAAACTTTTTGATCTATATGTCAGTGAGTCAGTCATAAAAATGACGATTTTCGGACGTTAAAATCTATACCAACCGTTTGAGCTGTGTTTATAAAATTTTGAGTACTCGTTTATCTAGGAAGTCTTAATACATAAACCAAATTTGGTGTGTTTATGTTAAATAGATTTTGAGTTATGAAGGTGACAAAAGTGGCTCCAAATGGTTCGTGTAATATTACACACGGAGCTACTCGCCAGTTCTTTTTTGTCGTGAACTTGGCTGGACACGCTCCGCGTGTCTAGATATATTTTGATTCCCATTTATAATAGTTATCTACTGTCTACTAGGAAACACTATGTAGCTAGAAAGTACGACTAACTACATAGATACAGTAGGTTATCTACGTATTTAATTTTATACAGTTTGAATGCCCTGATAAATAACAAATGGCAAATTGTACATGGAAGTATGTAAATTAGTTTTTGTTCAGTTTCTATAGGTTCCTTGCGGAAAGTTGTTTGATTTTTATATATTTTGTATAGAAGTTTTACAAAGACCGCTGACTAAAATAAAAACTGAAAATCGACTTCAAACCTATAAGTTTACTAAAATTTGGATGAGCCATCAATAATAAAGAGTTGCAATAGAGTTCTTTCAAGTCACTCGGTGATTTTAGGAAAGGTTTCTGTCTTTTAAAATGCTTCGTTTCTTTTTCTCCAGAACGTCAAATTTTAGGCAGAAAGGAGATCAAAGATGAGATTCCAGAGGAATACCTTAGCCATAAGGAGAGGTACGAGAATTCTATTAGAAAAGGTGTTGCAGCGTTCAAATTACTCATGCAAAAGAAAGGCATAGCGACCACCTTGGAGGAGATAAGGTAAGATGACCCTCTTATTGAGTAGTAGTCTGTGTATCGAATAAATGTTTGAACTTGATTATTAAATACTTCCTTCCTATCTTCATTTCGTTCAAAAGTCGTTTAATGTCATATTAATTCGAAGTAGGTATCACTGTACAGTTTTCGACAAATATACGTAGATACATCTCGTAAATCTTCCTTCGCATAGGGATATGTATAAAGACACAGTACAAATGGGAGTGTTCAAGGACAACTCGCCCTTCTCCTTGCACCACGGTATGTTCATACCGGCTCTGATGGGCCAGTGCAATGAAGAGCAGCGGGAGAAATGGCTGAAAAGAGCCGCCAACTGCGAAATTCTTGGCACTTATGCGCAGGTAAGATAATCATCATTATAATAACCATCATCATCAACATCAGCCTGTATTAGTCCACTGTTGGACATAGGCCTCCCCCAACGCACGCCACTTATACCTACGTGTATCTTCGGCCATGCGTCTCCAGCTGTTATCATCAACCCTGCGCAAACTATCGCTTAGAAGTCGTTCCAAAACCAAGGTAGGGTGAGGTAGAATTTAACTCGGAGAAATGAAAGAGACGTAGCTATTTTGAGAAAGAGAAAAAAATATGATTTTGGAACGCTTGCGAGTGATTCCAGAGTGACAGGGTAACAAACGTCATCGAAAATAATTCAGAAAGGTTTCTAGCTTTTTTGGGTAGTATTCTGTCATATTTATGGCTTTAACACCTTCGCAGATACAAGCAATCGTATTTCAAAACAATTCCGAAAATAAAATGTTTGTATGTCTTAGTCTGTTTGACATTGACTACGAACTTCCCGCCGAATAAACTGTCAGGCGAATTTTAACGGTAATCAAACAGCGTTAAAAATCGCACTTGTCAGAGTGAAATTCGCATTCACGAAGGCGTTCCAAAATCCCGACGGAGAACTGTCAGGCGATCATTCGGTTACCCTCGGTTTCACTCGGCTCGGTTTTGGAACGATTTAGGGTAAAATTCGCATCACCCCGAGTGAAATCTTTGGTATTGGAACGCAACCTAGCTACGATACAATTGTCCAAACGTGGTCTTCACCGTAGAACTCCTATGTGGGTCTCATATCTCATAAAATAACGTAAGATCATCATCATTATAATAATTTGCATATAATCTGTAGAAAGAAGAAGAAAATTTATCTTTTATTCTTTGTTTCTATAAAATAGTAGCGTGAATCACTAACTGAAAGACAGCGCATTAACAGAAAAAACTTGATAATTGCATACGGAACAAAATATTAGATTCGTTCTAATTTTAATAACTTATAAAATCGTTTTAACAAAGTATCAAGTGAGGTTCAGTCATAGTCTGAAATTTCGCATGTATGTTTATAAATTTTTGCTGTTACAGACAGAACTTGGCCATGGCACATTCATACGAGGCTTAGAAACCACCGCTACTTACGATCCCGAGACAGAGGAGTTCATTTTACATAGTCCTACCCTCACTTCGTACAAGTGGTGGCCAGGAAATCGTAAGAACTGCCACAGAATACCTAATTAGTACCTTTACTAATTCCATAGAGCCTCAGTTAATTAAGGTGGTTAAAAATAATCGTTTTTATTAAAATTTCAGTGGCAAACACAACAAACTATTGTGTGGTGATGGCCCAGCTATACTCCAAAGGAAAGCACTGCGGCATCCAGCCCTTCCTGGTACAAGTGCGCGATGAGGAAACCCACATGCCTCTACCGGGTATCAAGTTAGGGGAGATTGGGGTCAAACTAGGCTTCAATACTGCTAACAATGGATTCCTAGGCTTTGACAACCATCGCATACCCAGAGATAGGATGTTGATGAAGAACGCTCAGGTTTTGAAGGTAATAAGGATTTGGTTTCAATGGTGTGGTTTCTCTACTTTCCTTTTACGACAATGGAGAAAAATTAACATGAACAAAGGTATGGGATGTGACCCGTGTCCCAGTAATGGGGTCGATGTGATTTGTTAATGCTAAGCAAGTTATGTTTATCTGTGGACATTTAAGTGGACAACTTCATATTATGCGTTTCAACGAATAGTTCCTATGCCGTTATGTTGGCTCCCCTGTCTATCAACGACATCACACGCAAAAAACGCTTGTACAGATTTTGTTAGTGTGTGTCTGTGTTCTATGTAGTGTGTGTCTGAGTTCTATATAGTGTGTGTGGAAAACATTGCTGCCAACATAACGGCATAGGAACTATTCGATGAAACGCTCTATCATTTATGATTTTAATATAAATACGATAGTAGTGACCGTAGCTCTCGTAAGTAATTATTTTCTAGAAGCTTCTAAACCCAACAACCAAGACTTTTAAGCTATAGAAATCAGGTTCTCAAATGATGTTTCTTTCAGGACGGAACCTTCAAAATGTCTACAAACTCAAAACTAGCTTACGGAACGATGGTGTTTGTGAGAGCGATGATCGTTCATGCTGTGTCTATGCACCTGGCCAGGTCTGTGACCATAGCCATTAGGTACTCGGCTGTCAGGAGGCAATCGAAGCTAAAATCAGAGTAAGTAACTTTAAGTACATTCACATTGACTAGGTAAATTTGGTCGCTTAAAAACATAGCGTTGAGACGACCGACGCATCGACAGAGTTTGCGACAAAATGAGGCCTAAAATATAGGTTGCTCTAAAATATCTGCCAAGCTGGAGTTTCTGTACATGATCTGAACAACCTCTCCAAGAAACAAATGTTAATTTGCAAAAATATCTTTAAAACTTCATACAAATCGATAAGATCGGTCAAATTTGTAAAGAGTCATTTTTAACGCGTGTTCCTTGGTAAAAGTTATTCTGTTACATGTGGAGAATCCATAATTACAGTTCTGGCCCTGGCAGATATTTTCTGAATCTCATCTCAGTATCTCATCTCATCTCACTTCTCACTTTATATTTATATTATAAATGCGAAAGTACGGATGTTTGTTTGTTTGTTTATTTGTTTGGTTGTTCCGCTTTCACGCCGAAATAACTGAACGGATTTGGATGAAATTTGGTAGGTAGATAGGCAAAGCATACTTTTATCCCGAAAAACTGAAGGGTTCCCGGAGGAATGCTTAAAAACTCAACATTTACACTTCGTCACTAGATGGCGCCACCTTTTCTTTCTCTCTGGATCAAATTCTAAAGTCAACGCAGACGAAGTTGCGGGCGGAAGCTAGTACCTTATAAAGGACACGTTCTTGCAATGTGTCATTGCAGTACACTCCAGCTAGTGGTTGTAAAAGTTCCCATATCTAAGTAAAGCGGCACTCGGGGTTATGGCCTTGTTACTCTGTATACGGGGACACAATGCCATAAACACGGTAGTTTCAGCATACAAAGTATAGAAAAGCACTAAAGAGACTCCAGCCATGGACTAAGTATGTTGTATATATACAGTTATCAGTCATTATATAAAACTATTATAAATAAAATTTTTCGTAAAAAGCATAGAAAAGTCAGAGCTCTTACAAACCTAGTACAGGGTGTAACAAAATACATGAAATACTCGTAAATTTTTTATTCAGCATACTGAACGGTAATATTAGTTAGGGGCTAGTGGCTTATTCAAAGTTTTTAAGACAAGGCTTAACGAGTGCCATCTAGTGATAGCAAAAGAAGCGAAGCACGAAAATGGTCGAGGTAAAAGCCACTAATTGCCAACTATGGTTTAAACCCTGGTTTAATTAATTATGTTCTGACCGGGTCCGTCGCGTCGTCAGTTAAAAACAGCGGGTCGCAAGCCGCACTGAGCCACGACCACTTTACGAGACGTATCTATTTATTTATTATATTTCAGTGAGCCCGAGGTTCAAATTTTGGATTTCTTAACGCAACAGCACAAGTTGTTCATTGCGCTGGCGACGAGTCATGCCTTCAGGGTCATGGCAGACTGGATATGGACGAAATACGTCAAAGTGGATGCCGATTTGAAGACTGGAAAATTTGACGATTTACCTGAGGTTTGATTTCACTACTATTATATACAGAATTTCTTTAGATCTTGCACCGGCACTTTTAATTCTAAGCGATCTTACACTTCTTATAATCATAATAAATAAACAAAGCCAACTGCATTAAAATGTATCCTATGTCACTCTCGGGATCAAGACGAATCTAAGGCGATTATCACACGGGAGGCGGTTTCCAACCGCGGCGGCAGCCGCCGCGGTTGGAAATGTACTAGAAATGTATGAAAACCGCGCTAGCCCGTGTGCAAGGCTAGCGCGGCTGGCGGGCAACCGCGCTAGCCCGTGTGCAAGGCTAGCGCGGCTGGCGGGCACCCGCGCTAGCCCGTGTGCAAGGCTAGCGCGGCTGGCGGGCACCCGCGCTAGCCCTTGTGCAAGGCTAGCGCGGTTGGCGGGCAACCGCGTACCAGGCGGTAGCCGCCGCGGCTACATACATTTCTAGTACATTTTCCAACCGCGGCGGCTACCGCCGCGGTCAGAAACCGCCTCAGTATGCGATTCGCCTAACGACACCTCTCAAGCTAAAAACCATCAATCGGTTTAGGCTCCAGAGCGTGCAAGGAAATATACATACATACATACATACATACATACATACATACATACACTCGAAAAACATAACCCTCCTTCTGGCGCAGTCAGTTAAAAAAAAAAAAGATTATTTTAAAGAAGAGTGAATTTGTAGATCTCTTTCCGTGATAAACTTTCTGCTTCGCACAACCAAACTGAGGAATGAATTGTCGCCTGCGGTATTTCCGGACCGATACGACATTCAAACATTCAAGAAAAGAGCGTACTCCCATATCAAAGGCCGGCAACGCACTTGTGACTCCTCTGGCGTTGCGGGTGTCTATGGGCGGCGGTAATCGCTTACCATCAGGTGATCCGTCTGCTCGTTTGCCACCACTGCCATAAAAAAAAAGATTTCATTCTTAACTTTACCAATTCTTGGAGTTCGTTTCAAAAACTACGGTACAATACGCTTACCATCAGGTGATCGGTCTGCTCGTTTGCCACCTATCACATTTAAAAAAAACGATGTGCAATGCGTAGACGATCATTCATTTTGATACTAAGAAAGTTAATGTAGCCAGTAATGTTTTAAGACTGATCCTCTTTTGTCATCGTTGTGACTTACAATCCTGAAGTGGTAGAGTGTCCTTTTTATTTGTTCCCTTCTCCAATGCCCATGATCTTCTTAGTCAGGTGATCATCCATATATAGAATCAATGGAAGCCGTTATATAGACATAGACAACATTTATTTTCGACACCACATTAAAAATAAAAGATACAAGTTTTTTCTAAAAATAAAACAATAAGATACCAAAAAATAAAACAAAAATTACAAAAAGAAAAACTAAACTTAAACATAAATAATCGTTGGAGTGCTGTGGTGCCAGAAAAATGGACCCCGACTCAGCATGTGCTGTGACTAGTGCCACAGCGCTGATTTTCAGCGGTGCCCAATCGTATGCGCGTGCGAAGCGGCCAGCAATGACGGAACAGAGGCACATTAAAAGAAAGCAAATAAATAGAAGAAATTTTAAAAGAAATATAAATAATACAATAAATAGAAATATAAATGGTAGGTATATACCTAATTACCTGGTATAATTCCAGCTACACTCCTTAACCTGCTGTATGAAAGCCGTGAGCACACTGGATGCTCAGACCCTGGCTGAGAAGTGCCGACTAGCCTGCGGAGGGCACGGCTACATGCTCTCCTCCAACCTACCCCAGCTTTACGGGTTGACAACTGCTTCTTACACTTACGAAGGAGAATTTACTGTGCTGATGCTGCAAACATCACGGTAAGGTTGACTAATTGATCTGTAATGTTTTTGGTATAACGTTCCTGCGAAATCTACTGTCTCAAAAGCCTGAATACTTGGACGAGCTGCTAGATGAGAGAGCAAGTTGTACATGTTACCAAAATGCAATGGTACGGGTATCCCACATAACAGATGAAATGAGTATCCTTATTCCTGTATTTATCAGACGGGTTTTCTGAAAAAGATGAGAAACGGTTGTGTTTGTATTTGGTAAAATTTACAAAACACAAAATATAATCATTAAGTAATGTCTATGTCAATGACGTCACATTTTGAGTTTGAAAACTTTTAAACGCTTAAGTTAACTATATTTAGTTAATTTTCTTTCGACATAGGGGATGAAGTCACTATAAGCGGCCACCGCAATTCTCACCCTAAAAACTTAATCTCATATAGTTAAAAAAGTCATGCTTCGATTAGGTATTATGTATGTTTGAGCATGTTTTTTTTACAGGTCGTTAGTAAAAGCTTGGGAGCAAATACAGCAAGGCAAATGTGTAAACTCTACTATGTCATACCTTGCTGACAAATCCCCTTTGGGGCCCTGGGACGGATCTGTCGAGTACATCGCCAGAAGCTTCCAGAAATGCGCTGCTGGGTAAATTCAGTTCATATTTTGAAAGAAGCTTTTGTATCTCTGCCTTTAAAATACTTTGTTTTACGCAAAAATACTTCATCTCTACTGTATTCATAATTAAAATAATACTCGTATATTTATAATTTAAGTATGTGTGTATCTGTGTCGTGATTATATTCTTAAACACCCTGCAAATTATTGGATATTTTTGTTGTTGGTATAGGTTCGAAAACGGTGTGTAGGAATAGGTAGATGGACGAAACGGTTTCATCACCAAGGGTAGGTCACCCTTGATGATGAAAGTAGCTTCTACCCTAGAACTTCTAGGTATGACCTACTACTGTGTGTATCTTCTTATTTTTAAGCAAGACATGTGATACTTTTAAAACTCTAATACAGTTATTCAATTCAGTGAGGATTTTATTTTCAGTAAACTGGCCTCTTCTGTAGCTAGTTTACAAAGATATCGCAAATCTGGTCTCTCATCTGAAGACGCTTGGAATATGACTACTGTTCAGCTGATTGCAGCGACTGAGGTAAGGTCATTGATAATAATATCTCATTATTCTCATCAGAACAACTGAAAACTGGTAACAGTTGTGCGAGCTATAAAGACTGACCGTTGCCACTTCAAATTTACTTATTCTATGATATATTGTAATATACCCTATTAATATTAATAACGCGGAGCAGAATTCCTTGTACGGACTACGGAATCCTAATAAGTAACAAAAATATTATGTATATTGATTTTAGTTAGCACCTAATGTGTGAATTAATATTTTATTGCTAGTAAAATAAATAAATGGATATAAACATACAAGCAATAAGTTGTTTAAGGATACATTCGTCCATACTTGTAAACAGTCTCTTTGAAATACTTTTATAGTTTTTGCACCTAAAATTATACTATACTTATGTGCACTACTTGGCTGTATACTTTTAGTTGCACGAGACTATACCTCATTACTCCTCTTATTTATTTTCCCAAGTTACATTTTAAAACAATACTATTGAATTAGTTTACAATTAATTCAAGTTTAGAAGATTCCATTACATTTTAATACATTATATTTCGTTACAATATGTTACTTTATTTCATTTAAATCATAGTTGTAGTAAATTGTAGTCCTATGGCGTATTAAACATAAATATTTCTATAGATATACTTAAAAAAAAGATATATTTATAGATACACATTTTCAATAATGAACTACGAAATAATTTATTTTGTACCCAGTCTCACTGCCGAGCGATAATTCTGAAGAACTTCAAGTCGGAGGTGGATCGCACCACTGCGACCTTGTCTGCGCCTGTCAGAAGAGTGCTGCAACAGCTGGTCGAATTGTACACCGTGTTCTGGGCCTTGGAGAGGGTCGGCGACCTCTTGTTGGTAAGAATTTAAAAATAATCAAAAAATATGTACTGGAACTTACCATTTACCCACTTGGAATGTACCCAAATATATAGGGTGTAACAAAATTAGCATAGGACCCGGTAAATGGAGCTTCTACGCAGCATACTGAACAACTTTTATTCTAAGATTTTGATGACATCGCAAAAAAAATTACCGAAATAAGAAATCGGCCAAACAGCTCATGATTTTGTATGAAGAGTCAAAAATTCTTGTGCGGTTTTAGAAAAGTCATAATACAAAAGTTCAGTATGGTGAGTAAGACCCTATATACGAATACTAGCTATAAAAATCTAAACGAGACTCTAATCAGTTTTTCGTTTACATGTTTAGGGAGGTATGCCAAAGTTAACAGTCGTGGTAAAAAAATTACCCAGTTCAGAATTTCCCATACAAGGATGAGGTCAGCCATCATTTCGCACTTGATAAAAACAAGTTACCAGCTGATCTAAAATCGCGCTTTCTATAACTTTTATAGAGGAAGCGTAGTATAACCGTTAGACATCATTTTTTTAACCTCCCAATTTGGAGTCAACGGTTTCTGTACAGTTTACCTTTGTGGTTTAGCTCACGATCCCATTTCGCGAGTGGTTAGATAAGATTGTTCAGACAAAACATCAAGATAATAAGAGATCGAAGATTAAAGTTATTTTGTAATTTGGCAATAGACTTGTGATGATTTGTACTTACAAAAAATCAGAAAAAACTATCTATGAGACTTACTGACAAAAAGTTGCGTGCGATTAGGGTTTCTGCTCAAGCTTTCTCGAACTCGAGAAAACTCGAGAAATTTGGCCTCATTCGAGACGAGAAAAAAATGACCGGAACTCGAGAATTCTCGAGTTTCGAATTTGTATTGCGCCAAGCGCGCCGCACAGTGTGAGATTTGACCTTGGTTGCGGACACCCTCGTTTTATGTTCGATTTGAGTAGGTTTAGTTATCCTAAACCATAAAAACCAACAAATATTTAAACATTTCAATCAATTTTGGAGATATATATTTTTTTACTTAAGTCATTAATTTTCATGAAAAACTTTTTTATTCATTTTTCCCGAGAAAAAATGAATTTTACCTTTGCATTATTTTTTTAACTATTTACCAGTTTAAATTGCTTTAAGTTTGAAAATTACAAGAGCCTAAGTGCAGAAGAACGAGAGAAAAAAAATAATTTGAATATTTTGAAAAAAAATATATATAAAATTAACCATATTATTGTCGCATTTTTTTAAACAAAAATACATTAAAGTAATGTTCCTATTACTTCGTCACAAAAATCTATATACCTAGCTTGCGCGATGTTGGAGATATAGAGTTTCTATGTTTTTTTTAGATTTCTATGGAAATAGGGTTGACACAACAATAAAAATATTTTGTTGGATCTTATCTTATCTTGTTGATGGGGGCTACCTCAACAGCGACACGTCAACCCAAAGGGATCTTTTGTATCAACCCCTTATAACCCTAGTACCTATCCACAGTGTGTAAAATGACATTTTACTTCTCACTGCCAGTCAATAGGACTTGGTATTTTAAGCATGAAATAAAACTATCACTGTATATTACATCCATATACTATGGAACTCCATAGTTGTTTCTATTCAAATTTGCCCTTTTTATGTTATTCCAGAAACATAACAATAAACATTTCTTAGAAATTATTTTTAAACCTTATAAATGAAATTGAATTCACTCTAAATGGCCCTGAGCTTTACAGCTGATTTTTTTGTGTGGATCGAACTTTTTCTTTATTACAAAAAGAAACATTTATTAAACAGATTTTTACTTTTTTAACATTTTTTTAAATCTGATCTACCCTTTTTTAGTTTCCCATACTAAATCTGAATAGCGAATCAAGAATTTGTACGGGAAACTGAAAAAAAAGAGATTGGCCATTTTATTCTTAGTTAATATGCGTCTCATGTATTACATGCTTTTGGTTAATTTCTGTCAGATATTCCATACCTTTTACCGTTTCTGAGATATTCGTAATGTTCGCTAAAAAAATAATATAGGTCGAGATTTAACAAAAAAAAACCTTGTCTTGGAGCGAGCTGCGTAAATTGAAAGATTTTGTTACATGCACATTACGTACCCAAATTGCAGAATTAGTCTTTTACTTTTTTAGTCGGGTCGGTTAGCCGCTTTGTAAACATCATCATGTACCATAACGCTATTTTTTTAATTTAAATTTTAGTTTCCCGTACTAAATCCGTAAAGTAAATCAAGAATTTGTATGGGAAACTGAAAAAATATTAAGATTCGCCATTTTTTTCATAGTCAACGCGCCTCATGTATTACATGCTTTTAGTTAAGCTTTTCAAAATTTCTGTCAGATTTTCGATATCTTTTACCGTTTCCGAGATAAGCAATGTTTGCAAAAAAATATTCGGAGGTCGAGATTTATCAAAAAATAACAAGGAAAAATGTGTAAGACTTGCAATTTCAGATGTTACTTCGCCATTTTTTAGGGTTCCGTAGTCGACAAGGAACCCTGATATGTAGTTTCGCCATGTCCGTCTGTCTGTCTATCTGTCTGTCCACGGCTTAGCTCAGAGGCTTTTAGTATTAGAGAGCTGTAATTTGGCACGGATATGTATATTGATCACGCCGACAAAGTGGTAAAATAAAATCTTGAAAAACAATTTTTTTCAGGGTACCTCCGCCACACGTGAAGTGGGTTTTTTTCTCGACTATCCCATGGTGTGGGGTGTCGTTGGATGGGTTTGAACAACCATTTTTCGATTCAAGGATCCGTTTTCGAAATATTAAGTGGATTTTTTTGTTAAAGTCATGTCCCCCCCGCCTCTGCCAGCTAAACGGTTGTTTCTAGAAATGTGAAAAAATTCAGGGCAGTAGTATATATAAACGAAGTTAAAAGGAAAACTATCACAGTATTAGTCAATTTTGTAAGACGGGAAGTTTTACCCCTTGAACTCAAAATAGATGTACTTTGTGCCTTGAAGCAGCGTACCTCGAAGTACTACGGAACCCTACACTGCCCGTGGCCCGAAACGCACTTGACCGCTTTTTATTTAATTATAATTTATCATTTTATTTCTGTTACTCAAAAATATTTGCAGTGTCAAATTATTTTATTAAGACTCCAAATATTTTCAGCCTATATTCGCCTAACTGCTAATAGCCACTACTACCATTTACCACTTACTTAGTCCTCACCTCACCCGCGAGGGAAAGGTATGGCTATAGGACCCATACAATATGTGCATAAAGCTGAAGAATTTAAAATATGAATTCCTAAAATAGTTCCTAATAAAAAAAACACTTTAATTAAATAAATAAATTTAATTCTTTGCGGGATTCTGTGGCATATCCATGTTCAGATAACGATCACGAAATCCCGGAAATGGCATTAACTACGCCGATCACTAATTATTACTGCCTTCTTCTACAGTGGCTTTATAGTATGTAGTAATGCTTTAGAAATAGTACTAGTGGATTACGCGGCCAACTGAAACTTGTTTTCCACAAGATTCAAATGCCTACAGGTCATATGATATACAAAGTTTGTTTAAAAATATTGCATGTCGCAAACTGGTAGGCGCTTGTGAGTGGCAACCCTAAGTTAAAATTTTGAAATTCAGTATTTCCGTTATCGTGTGTCTGTCGCATCTGTTTTTTTTATGATAGTAGCTATTCATGTAATTAACATAAACGTTCCGAAAAAAAATGCGACCATGTAGAAAATTACGAGAAAAAAAATTATAATGAAATCATAGAAAAAGTAACTTTTTGCCTAGAACAGCGAAATATTTTAAGTTTTTATGGATTTGAAGGTTTATATGGTATACTCACTATCACACCATGAAATATTTATTGAAAAACCAATAAAAAGAAAGGAGATAATGTGTTTCTATGGTTTCTATGGAATTTTCTCAATTTTCTGAATTTCTCTAAAACTATGACAGATACAGCAATGGGAGTTTTAACAGGAGTTTTGTGTAAATATAAGTTTTCAAAAAAACACATAAAACTAGGGTGTCCGCAACTAAGGCCAAATCTCACACTGTGCGCCGTGCGACTATTTTTCGCCGCGTACAGCGCCCGCGCTTCGTACACACTAGAGATGTGTAGGTCCGGCCGGAACTGGAATTCTCGGTCCCGTATCCTTCGCGGGTGTGGTGGATGTAACTCCGACTGCATCTCGGAACTGGTTCCTCTGGAACTGATTCAGTTTCGATTCGGAGTTGGATGCAAACGAACCCGGAACTGATACCGCGCTGGCACTAGTACAGGAATGGCGGGTGAGTGAGGAGGGGACGGGAGGGGCGAATTATACCGTACTGATCTGCCTTGCTACGAGCTTGAGCATAGGTATACTAGATGGCGCCCGGAGTTCAGTATTTTATCTTTGTACGTTCGGTAGGCACAAGTTTACAAAGCTATCTGGTTTGATAATAAATGAAGTACCTATTATGAAACTATAAAGGATGTAAGCACTATAAGTATGATTCTAAATAAAATGAAAGATTTTATTATTAAACGAATGATGAAATCTAATGTCAAAACTTTCTTTGTTGAGTATATCAAATGGCTGTGATTTTACTACTATCTTGTTAATAAAATAAATTTTGCAAAATTCTTTAAAAATGCTCCTTTTATTCATTTATGAGTTCTGCTGCCGCAACACAATGGTGCAATCAAGTTTGGTCGCCCTACTCAATCCTTTCCTCTAAGGACTCGGACCCATATAGGTCTATATAATCTATATAACTGATACGAGAAAGCAGGTCCGCTGATCGCGTCAATCCATCCACTCCGTTAAGGACTCGGACCTATACAGGTCCGACGGAACTGGTACCTGGAAGCAAATCCGCAGAGCTGGATGTACATCCGGACCCGAATCCTTTAAAAACTCGGACCTACACATCTCTAGTACACACTTCGTAATAGCTTATTGCATAAATGAAATCGTAGAAGAAGCCACACTGCTATTAGCTAAACAGAAATAGCGCGGTTTTGTGTTTGAAGAAAAATAATAAGAAAAGGTAAATTTCTTGATCCATAATAGGTTGTTTTACAATTTTAGAAACAAAACCATGTAAGGTAAATTATATTATAACAAAATAAACCATGCTACAATTAGTTATTCCTTTTTGTAACTCCAAATAAAATTATCTGTGCTAACGTTAACTCTCAATTTAGGTAATTAATTTTCACCCTAGACATACACTACATCACTGTTTTACTGATGCATATTTATAATTTTCACAATAATCAAAGTAGGTATAGTTTTCATACACAGACAAGAGAACACGTTTTTCGTTTAACTCATGACATAGCGGCCTGGCGCCTCTACCTATGCTATGTATGACTGACTGATTAAAATATCAGAATACTAGTTACTAGTAAAGTATTTTAATTTACTTTGTCACATCGTTTTCGTAAAAAAATATGTTTTATTTGTTCCTGGTGTTTGTTCATGGCTTATGGGAATTGATTGATAGAGGTAAAATATTTCTTTAAAATATATCATTTTAATTTTCACGCTACGCCTACGCTAAAATGAATCGTAGTCATTTACATCTATGCCCCCAAAAGTTGTTAAGTCGCGTACATATAGTTATCTGTTCTGTTTCTTACCATTAGTGTAGTGCCAACTTGGCACTGCCAAGTTTTGATTTTAGTTGTTAGAGTATATCTATAGCTCATTCCAATAAAAAAAAAGCAAAAGGTAAACAAACATAGTATGCAGATGACATTGACATGTGTCAGTTCCATAGTAAGTTTGTTTACGTTTTGCTTTTTTTTGATTGGAATGAACCATATCTATTTTATTACGTAAGAAGATTAATTTTTGTTCCTTTCCTTCCCTAAATATAAGGTACTAAATACTACAAAATAATAATTAGGTGCAATAAAAGTTTATCAGATTAAAAATTTTGCTTTTTTAAATTAATTTCAACAAACTTCAACGGTTTATATAAAAAGACTCGAGGCCCGAGAAAACTCGAGAAATTGGCCTCGAGAATTCTCGAAACTCGAGAAATAAAAAAGGTCGAGAAATCAGAAACCCTACGTGCGATGCACTCACGCGATTTTTTCATGTTTTGTCATTTTATGGAAATATGTATTATTTTTAAATTCGATTAATGTCGATAACCATCTCAGCAATTCTTTTAATTTCTGAAAAGAGTTTTTCAGCCAGCCACAGCGCTGAAGTTACAGAATCACACTGCATGCAGCCTCCTGCATAGTTGCCCATAGAGATTTGGATAAGTGAATTTAGGGTCGTATAGGGTATATTTATTTTTGTGACCATATCAAATATTGAGACAACTCTGTTTCTATTGTAATCATTTTTCAGTGTAAACAGTTCACTTTTTTCAGTAACAATTGACGCACTATTATGTTGTCCAGACTGACTTCATGTATGTACATAAAAACAAAAATATTATATATAAAAAACAATAAGTTAATAAAAATTATAAAAATTTAACATCGATACAGGGCGAATAATACTGCAGTAATAATTAATGAAACGCATAGAATGTTTTTCATATTTTTTATGACATTAAAATGGCGATAAGTGTAGTATAATTTTTCAACAGTTTAATTAACATGTAAAATGCAATCGATTTATCATTAACATGGTATTTAAAAAATAGTACCGTTTGCAAACTATAATTAACGGTAAAGTTGATCGCTCTACAAATCAGATTCAGTATTCTTTATTGCTCTCATAAATAATTTAATATTGCAGTAGGAACAGGTCGATGGTTTATTATATTAATTTAAATTTTATGTCTACAAAACAGTCTACACCCACACTTATTAAATTATGTCACTTGCCTCTTTTTGGTACAAATTAATAGCGATTTTAAAGTTAAAGTTTTTTTTTTTTTATGGCAGAGGTGGCAAACGAGCAGACGGATCACCTGATGGTAAGCGATTACCGCCGCCCATAGACACCCGCGATACCAGAGGAGTCACAAGTGCGTTGCCGGCCTTTGATATGGGAGTACGCTTTTCTTGAAGGTTTGAATGTCGTATCGGTCCGGAAGTACCGCAGGCGACAATTCATTCCACAGTTTGGTTGTGCGAAGCAGAAAGTTTCTAGTGAAATGCACAGTTGTGGACTGCCAACCATCTATGTGATGGAAATGAATATGTTGTCGCGTAGAACGATGGCGAAAAGAGGCGGCAGGGATCAATCCGAACAATTCCTCGGAGCACTACCCATTGTACATGCGATAGAGAATGCAGAGCGAGGTTACATCTCTACGCAGCGCCAAGGAGTCAAGCCGATCTGAACTATCCTGGCAGCCGACGAGTCTGGATGCATGTAGCTGAGAATCGTGGTGAATGAAAATATGTGGTCTTATTTTCCTTACAATGGTTAATCTTGAAGATGGAAACGACATCTATATCGTGATTCAAGCCTATCGTGATTCAAGCCTGAACTTAAAAGAAAGGCCGTAGATCATTTACGAACTTAGTCAGAACATGGTCATAACATAACTAAAGAAAATTTAGAGCCTTGTCTTCGACAAAAGTAACTGTAGGCATTTGAGCACAAAATAGACACAGAAGGTCCGCTCAATACAAACCACTAAAATTGTAAGCATATATATGCTTATAGAAATATACGGTCGTTCGAGGCAAGGTCACGATCGCATAGTACGTGATCTTGTCTACAACGACCGTATACGTCTATAAGCATGTATATGCTTAGGAATTTTATGAGCGTATTGAGCGGACCTTCTGTATCTATGTGTTTTGTGATATGAGACAGTCATAGTCTAGTCAATTTCCAAAACCATTTGCGGTAGCAATCATTAAAGGCCTAATGGCCTGGCTACATTTCCCTGGAGCGATGCCCTACAACGGAGTGGTTCTCTACTTTTCATACAAAATAGCTTATTCGCCAACTCTGTATGTTGTGTTTTCAATATTTTAATGTTTTTTTTATGTAGTAGTTTTTTTTTTTATATAAATTAGTCAGTATGAAAATAATTCCTCTTAAACAGATGTCGACTAAAACCACACCTGCATAAAAACTGTGTATCCAGCAGTGATAGATAAAATAAATTATTTTATCTTAAAGTCATAACAAAAATCCTAAACTGAATATAAGCTAGTTGGAATTTGTTAAATTTTGTTAGATTACCTAATAGCTATAGGCATTTAATTGCCAAGATAGCGACAACCAAATAAGCATAATATTATGTATGCAAATATACATGTTGCTAACGAATTTTAGACCTGCTTTATACTTTGACAATGTTGTTAGTAAATACTAGTGAATAGCCGCGACTTTGTAAGTTAAATAATATATATTTTTAAATGTTGTTGAGATATACTTACACTTCCTTTTAATTGTAATCAGTAATCGAATGTAGGCTCCTAAATTACGTGACCTGTTTTCCAAACTACTAAAATTAAAGACAAAATAAATAAATATTTTTTGAAGTCCCCCCTGGACTTCAAAAAATATTTATTTATTTTGTCTAATACCTTAAGTTATAACGCATTCTCTCTTGAGTCTACTATGGAGGTAATCCTACTTATCACTCTAATATTGTATGAATATTATAAAGCGAATGTACGGTTTGAACGTTTGCTGTTCAAATATTTTGCCTGAATACATTTTGATAAAACGAGTAGACGAACTTTTCCCAAGAAACTTTAGAAGAAAATGAAGAGTTCCTGTTAACGATACTATTTGTTCTTGTATTTTTTGGCTAAATTATATTAAATAAGATTAGTTCAGCTGATTGCAACAAGTACAACAGACATCAAAACTTTCAAACATCAAATATCATTTTTAAAACGATTTTAAAATGGATTCACAAGATATAATAAATATTTTAATCCAATTCATTAATATTCCGTTACTTAAGGCTCTCATGCAGAATTATAGGCGTTTGTGAATCACGGCACCGGTACGGGGCCATACATTAAGTGTCCACTCCAGTTTTATTCATTTACTCCTATTAAATAGTTGTTAATGTCGTGCGGATTGTAATTTATTAGATTTACTTGATGAATATCCTAATATCCTTAAATGTATTACTTATTTTTATGGAATAGAATGGGATCCTTTAGAACTGTTTGGTTATTTATAACGTTTTTGTTTAAAATACTCCTTTGTCTCCATTTTTATTTTTTTGTTTAATAAGAAAGTTTTGATTAGTTTAAAAAAGGATAAACCAATGATGATGAAATGAGAAAAAAATACAAATAATTTACATAAAAAAATATTATACGAGTATTATGTCAAAGTCTTTAATTAAATATGTTCGTCGAGAAAAAAATATAATAAATTGAAGTGTCAAACAAAAAAGTTATAAATATTGTATAATGTGAAAAATAAGATAAGTAATAAAATGTTAACTTTAAAATTAATACTTAAATGTCATAAAAAAATGGGTGGATAAATAAGGATGAACCTATGCTGCCTGCAGGCGACAAAGTGCTTGCATAGTACTTATGAATATAACATAGTATACTATTTATTTATGCATATGTTAGTTGTAAAATAGCCTAAAATAATAATGTTAAAAAATACTATATTTGATTCTCTATATACGATCATACATCTCAACTTCATACTTGTGAAACAAAGTGTACTTTTCCTTCGTTTATTATCAAAATAATTATTGTAGCAATCTATTAGTAGACTCGGCTCCATTTGTACATTTAAAACAGTGTATCTATGATCCGTTAAAAAAATAACAATAACAAAAAGCCAACATTT
Source organism: Coleophora deauratella (assembly GCA_958295455.1). Classification (NCBI taxonomy): domain Eukaryota; kingdom Metazoa; phylum Arthropoda; class Insecta; order Lepidoptera; family Coleophoridae; genus Coleophora; species Coleophora deauratella. The sequence continues at coordinate 17,338,204 of OY282392.1, read as the reverse complement.
AAAACCGGTTCTTTATATCGGAATTTCATATTTATCTTCCTCAATCGATCTGTTAACACGGAGGCCAAGTTCAACGCTATGATGGATCATTGTGGCCCATTTTGAGCCATTTTTTGTGGGGCCACGCTGCATGGTGACCTCGTGCGAATTAACTGTACCGAACCGTATGATTTAATAGCTTATGTTATGAAGAAGTTTGGACTTGCACTTTAAACCAAAAGTTTCTGTTATATGATGATTTAAAGTAAGGGGAAGTTCGTAGAAAGGTTTACTACTTGCTAGGCTGAGAGTCATGGGTTAAAGTCCCGATTAGAATAGTAAAGATTTTTGCAAGTGTTTACAGATTCTTTGATATTCCGATACGGTACAGAGAAGTCATGGAGGATGCCTTGAATAGGAATGAACGGTGTGAGCTACACCGATAGGACTCCTTAGGGAAGAGAAGAAGAAATTTATTATTTTCGAGAAAACTAATGTTATAGCTTTTTGGTGTTAATTTTATTTAATTATTTTTAACCTAGTACGAACTTCAGACCCTCACAAAGGATACCACTACAAACATTTTCTATAAACTGTTCAATACATATTTACATTTCAGTCTAGTTCGCCTTTGTGTGGATAGAAATACATTTATTTATTTATTTATTATTATTTGTTAAATTAATAAAAAATACCATTAGTCACTGACAATCACAGAGAATAAGTTTTCATTAAAAAATTACGTTTCAGTACACGGCAATATCGGAGACCGAGATCCAGCAGTTACAGGCGCACTATGAAGAGCTGCTGCAGAAGATCCGTCCTAATGCTGTTGGGCTGGTCGATGCGTTTGACTTCAGAGACGAGGTCAGTGATTCTGAGGCTTCTGTTTTCATATTTAATTTACTGGTTCCTGGTACTGTTTTCCAGCATCTGGTCGACGCCAATTACCTCCACAATAGTCATATTCTATCATCGTCAAACTTGTGACAATGTTTCCTGAGTGTAACGAAACAAGAAAATACGCCGATGACGCATGTAGAGACACAATCATTGAACGCTCACTTGATGAAGAAAAGCCACAGAGAAAAATGCTTCGTGGGTATTTATTGGAGATCATCTTCAATGTGTTAAAAACTCCTTGTCTGGGTGGTATTTTAATTGTTTCGTTTCAGTTAACTGTGACTTCACAGATTGGCACCCCTATACGGATTTTTTTTTGTGTAGCTTCCACTAATGAACTGAAAACTTATCTAAACAAGTTTTGGCCTCGTCTACATGAAAGTTAATTTATCAATCAACGTGATCGATTTGTATGAGAAATCCTATTATACAGAATGATGAAAAAATTTATGGCAATATTTTAACAGTTGCTTCTACTCATCAAACTGAATAACGTTTCCCAAGAAACTAATGGTAAAAAAAAAAAATTTGGACTTCCCATACAAACTTTATCAACCAGCTGACAGATTTGTATGAAGAGTCCAAATTTTTTTTTGCTTTTTGAGTATGAATTCCATGGGGAAAGTTGTTCAGTTTGATGAGTAGAAGCCACTGTTAAAATATCACCAGACATTTTTTTATCACCCTGTATAAGAAAGAAAAAACGGCTCGTCTCGTCTTGGAGAAACTTGTTAAGTTTCATGAGCAGAAGAGACAGTCAACTGAAAATGTCACTCTGAATGAAGACGATATGAGGTTTCTACTTTTCATAATATTTCAGATCCTGAACTCTACGCTGGGCGCGTACGACGGGCGCGTGTACGAGCGACTGATGCAGGAGGCGCTGAAGAGCCCGCTCAACGCCGAGCCCGTCAACCGCAGCTTCCACCAGCACCTCAAGCCCTTCATGCAGGGCAAGCTTTAAACAACTAATATTTTCAAGTCAAAACGATTACATTCTTCTGATTAAAGCTTTGCTTTCCCAAAACTTTTCCACATAACTTTTTTACGTTTTTTTTTTTAAGTTTTGTGAAAGTTAACTAATTAGCTGATCATTTATTTATATGAAAGTATAATCATAAAACGCATTTCTTTATTACTTCAGTTTTTTTTATTTAATCATTTGTCAAATACTACACATTTTTCAATTTATTAATTTAATCAATCTTTACAAAAATACGGTAATTATACATTAAAAAGGTACTATAGTATGAATTGTTAAACCTTAAGAGGTTTGTCTCGACACCGATCACCAGCCCCATTCTTCTTCTTATCGTGTGGCATATTTAACCATCCTACTTATGAACATTAAAATTAACAAAATAATATGAAAGTTTCTAACGATAACTAAAATAAAATGACAGTAAACATAAACAGGTCTTCAGGATTTCTTTGGTCCGAAATAAAGATTTATTTATTTATTATAAGTACTGCGTGAAATTTTATTCGTTGTATTCCCGGTAACAACTTTGCCCAACTTTATTACAAATTCATCAGCTGATCGACTATTTTTGTATGAAGAGGTCAACATTTTTTTGCGAATTGACTATGGGTTCCTTGGGAAAAGTTGTTCAGTTTCATGAGTAGAAACCACAGTTAACGGGAATGCAGCGAATAAAATTTCACTCATGATTATAGTGGGGGGTATGCAGATGTTTGTGACGGGAAGGTTTTGTTGTTGGATAAGAAGATTATAGTAGAAGCTTTTAGTTAGTTAGGTAGCCAATAAATTTTAATACATTTTCCTTCGGATTTCTGAAACCTGTAGAAATAAACTGTAGTTTTTACTCACCAATCTGATCAGTTTCACCCTATATTTTTTAAATCTACAATTTAATCAATTTTATTTTCAATTATATTTTAAATTTAGCCCTAAGCATTGTCTGACCTGATGGTAAGTAATGATAATGTTGAATGTTATTCTAATTGACCAGTTGATTCTCGAACTTCAAATGAGAATGGCAAATATATTTTTCTAATTGTGTATAAAGATTATTTGGGTGAACTTGTGAAGATTTATTAGTAGAATGTATCTATCATATAATATGTTCTATGTAAGCCAAAGTAGACTTGTTTACATGTAGTTAAATGGTTACGGAAACTATTGTACCTAAGTCAAAATGTTTTATATGTTGTAAAAGTGATACGAGTAAGGGAGTTGTATAATGAAATTGTACTTAAATGGAAATACAGAAATATGTTTCAAATCGTTTATTTTTATTTTCAGTCCTTTAAGATTACAATGTTAGAGCTAGTGTTAAGTTACCAGTCGAACGTCACATCACAATAAATAAATAAATATAAATGCAAAAAATGACTATGCAAATACATCAAGACAAGTTCATTTTTGTTTGCACGCGTGTCGTCTTGATGTGGTTGCCTTTTTACAGCGCTAAGAAATTATGTTTATTTAAGCGCTTACGGCGTTGGCATGAGCTGATCCAAAGCCAGAAGTGTTCGCGGCTGAGTTGGCCACCCTGTATCCAGCCTGGATGCCCTGAGTTCTGGCAGATGATGAGGCGTTTCCGAATCCAGAGGTCTGAGCATCAGCGGCGGTCCTGCTTCCGTAGGAGTTGACATTAGATCTGGCTGAGCCAAAACCGGATCCAGTGTTGGCAGAAGAGATAGCGGAACCGTAACCGAAACCGTGGGTGTTGGCAGCAGACTTAGCTGAACCGAAGCCGCTGATGTCAGCATTGGCGTTCGCAGAGCCGAAACCAGCGGTGTTGGCGGCTGACTTGGCAGATCCAAAACCAGCACCTTGTGTGTTTGCCTGGGAGTGAGCTGAGCCGTAGCCGGTGTTAGCAGCAGACTTGGCAGCACCAAAGCCAGCGCCATGGGTGTTGGCTGAAGACAGAGCGGAACCAGCGCCGTTTACGCCAGCGTTGGCGTTGGCAGAGCCGAACCCAGATCCCAGGGTGTTAGCACTAGACTTAGCAACAGATCCGTAGCCAGAGTTGAGGGTCTGAGCTGCAGAATTGGCACCACCAAATCCAGTCTGGGTTTGAGCTTGAGCTTGAGCTACGGGAGCTGGGGCATCGTAGAGGGTACCGAAGCGCCAGCTGATCGTCTTCTGGTTGCCGGCCTTAGCAGCGGAGACAATACCTTGCTCAGCAACAATGGCGTTGGAAGCAGCAGATCCGTAACCAGCTCCGTATCCCTGAGTCTTAGCAGCTACGATAGCTGAGTCGACGGCACCAGTGTTTGCGGTGGATTGGGCAGCTCCGTATCCATGAGTTTTGGCGGAAGCAATGGCTGAGTCAATGGCACCAGTGTTAGCGGCAGACTGGGCTGATCCGTAGCCGTGAGTTTCCGCAGCAGACGAGGCCGCACCAAGGCCGCTCTGAGCCTTTGAAGACGCTGAGCCGATTCCAGCTGCACCTTGAGTCCTGGCGTTAGTGACAGCCGAGCCATAACCACTGTTAGCATTGGAGGCAGCTGAACCGTATCCAGAACTGTAAGTGTTGGCGCTAAGAGATCTAAGACCGAATGTGCCTGTCTGAGTCTGAGCCGAAGACTGAGCGGCTCCAGCGCCGTTGGTCAGAGCAGATGAGATGGCTGAGTCGGAGCCACCATTGACAGCCGCAGAGGATTGTGCGGATACAGGTCCAGCTGGGATATCGTATACAATCTCAGCAGGGGATTGTTCGTATGCGATAACGTTGATAGGTGCGAGGAGAGGGAACTGTGCGCCGTTGTTAGCGTGGGCAGTCGCTTCCACCGATCCGTACTCAGCAGCAGGGGTGTCGTAGCTGTGAGCTACGGCTTCGGCTTGGCTAGGGTAGGTCTCGTAGGGAATTTCTTGGTTGTAGCTAGATGCTTGGGCAGCGCCAAAGCCGCCGTTGCTGGAGGCTGATCCTGAAGCTTGGCTCCTGGCGCCAAAGTTGCTGCTGTACGCAGTCCCGATTGAGAAGCCACGTCCATTACGGTATACTACACCTGTAACAAATGGTTTATTTTAAAATATTATTTACACTAAAAAGTAATGTACGGATTTTCCCATGTTAAGATGAAATCTTAGATCATTTATAAAAATTTCACAGGAAATCGAACGAAAAAAATATTGTAAAGTTGATTGGCTGATTTTGGGCGACTATGATCCTACAGGACAGATGTAAAAGGCTATTCAAATTAGAAAATCAGGGAATATGTATTTTTTTTTTTTTTTTGAAATTGTATTAATATTTTTAGTTTAGATTTTATTTAGAGTTTAACTCACCGTTTAATAGGACTGGGCTCGAATGGCACATGGCAAAGAGTGCTACAGCAACGACGAACTTGGCTGCCATTTTTGGGCTAGTTGTGTTTGACAGGACTCAGATGAGTGGATGCAGTGAGAGAATTTCTCCGCACTTTTATACTAGACTCGCGGTCCACCACTCCGGCGGCGCGCGCGCACGGCTGACCCAAAACTCTTGAACTTCACCCAGAAAGATCGCGGGTTTGATGGATCATAATAAATCTTGATACAAGCTATACGGTCTTTGCTGAGGTCGGTAAACTCTATGTTGCGAATCGATCTATTAAATAGTTAATTAAACTTCGAAATCGGTTAAGTGAATGCAAATAAGTATTTATAAAGATAAACTTATTTTTATGGGATATTTTTAAGAAAACTTTAGTTACTGTGCTAAAGTTACGACGTTCTACAACATACAGAGTATTTGAATTCAACTCAAGCCTAAATTAAGCCTGCAATAGACATAACAATGGATTATGTAAAAGCGTTAAAGTTCAGATTGGCATAAGAAATTCTTTTTCAAAACAAACCTTTGTGAAATTCAGAAAACATAATTCTGAAGTGAGTTACGTACATAATTGCCTAATGTGCACTTATGAGCCAAATATGAACAGTTATACTTTCGTGACGTTTCAGGACTATTTTGTATACGCGCAAACTTAAAATTTTTGAAATATTTTTTATAAGGTACAGTAAGACGCATAGAGCCCACAATAATGCAATAATTGTACTAATAAACTGTACTAATAATTCAATAATTTTAATAAAGGTAAATCAAGTAATTATTTAATACACTCATGCCACAAGCTTGTATTCCACAGTCGGTTTCTATTACAGTTTTAGCTTAATAAAACCATTTTCCAAAAATAGCATTACCCGTTCTTTGAAGCAGTACATTTAATATTTCAAGTGAATATAAGTATTTATCTGAATAAATATTTAAATGTTGATACATTGCTGGGGTCCTTAAAAACCACCCCTGTTGCAAGAATAAGTAATTAGTGTAGGTTCTGTTTTTCTTTGGTTGGATAGTTCATTATAGGTTATGCGTGAACTACGATAAAAATTTGCAGAGAAAAACACATTATATCAATATGAGTGTGTTTATATGACATTGCGAATAAAATGGCAGTAAAGTATACATACACATTGCGAATTAAATTAATTAATTAATTAATTTTGCTTAAAAAAATTGCATTGTACATATTATTATTTACCCTAGCTTAAGTTTTAAGTCTGTGGTTATTTGATACCTAGATATGATAAACTAACTATTGTAGAATCATCAGATAGGTCGATACCGCCGTCTATACCTTGTGGATAGAACGGTTAAAATGTGCCACACGATAAGAAGAAGAAGAGGAAGAAGATAGGCTCTACAACCTATCTACCAAGTCCTGAAACTGAACTTATAGCAGCACAAGTTTGAAAGATTTTCAGGTAATTAGGAGCAGAATTTGAGCCAACCCTTCTGAAAAATCATCATAGTTTAGTTCTAATATCTAGTGATTTGTGTGTGTTAAATACTGCTATGTCGGATTTTCCAAACACATAAATTTCGAGTTCGTAATCTAATTGACTTAGTTATTTATGAAGTTGAGGCTGGCGAGAAGTCGTAATACCTTATAATTTATAGGTCTCATTAAAAAAGTTTTTAAATGGTCTTAAATTGGAGGACCCTATGAGAAACTAGTCCGGTTGCGGCCACGTTTCGGCACATCTTAGGTTTATGGCGGACGATGACGTCATGAGAACGGTAGCCATGGTAATATAATTGGTTGGTGCACAGAACAGAAAAATATGGGAAGGAAATAACTTCGGGTCTTATTTTTACCCGACTGCGCCAGGTTATGTTTTTCGAGTGTATATATGCATGTATGTATATTTCTTTGGCACGCTCTATAGCCTAAACAGTTTGATGGATTTTAGCCTGAGGGTTAATAATTAATATTTTTTTTAAATATCGTTAGACTAGTTATTATAGAAATAAATTATTACTTAGTGAGAACGTAAGTCACACTTATATTAAATAATGATTACTAAAATTTAAAAGATACAGGAACGGACTGCATAGCAATTCAGGTGTTTATTCTATCATCTGTCTCTCTAAAATTAAATGGTATCCATCCGTTTCATACATACACTAGAAAACTGTAACTCTCCTTTAGAAATTCGTTCGTTAGACATGGTGTAAGACGATTATCACACAGGAGGCGGTTACTAGAAATGTATGAAAACTGCGCTAGCCCGTGTGCAAGGCTAGCGCGGTTGGCGGGCAACCGCGTACCAGGCGGTAGCCGCCGCGGTTACATACATTGAAGTACATTTTCCAACCGCGGCGGCTACCGCCGCGGTTGGAAACCGCCTCAGTGTGAGATTCGCCTTAGTGTATCGTGCTACCTACTCCGAATAAATATTTTTGATTCAATTTATAATTTAGTTCAGCCAGGTGAAAACATATGACATGGTGTGAAATTGATTTCGAAAAAGAAAGAGCGAAAAGAAAAAAACAAGTATGCCCCTAGACGATTTGTTTATTGATAACAACATATATTACATAAACATTACATTCTCTAGCCAAACAGTATTATTTTCTAGCCAAACAGTGCCTCATTGCGAGCAAAGGTTCCCCTTTTATTTTACACATTTCGAACCTGGACCTACACCTTCCATTGATCTTCAAATCTGTCTATCTCACCACACTTCCGTCAAGCAAATCAATCAAATATAACCTATATTTAAATTTTCAAAAAACTTCATCAACAATATTTTACTTAATCGTGAACTTGACCTTCTACTTCATCACCTCACCGCCTTTTTTGCCCGTTACGATGAACATCGAAATACTTCGTGTTTATAGATCGAAGGGCAATGACCGATGACTGTACAGAGTATCTATAATAGGTGTTATTATAGTATGATAACTATAGCAAAATTTATCGATGGATACCTATTTGATAACAGGTACGGGCAATCGCAAATAACAGAACTGATGAAGACTTTTTTGCTGAGCTCGTCTTTGGGTCAAGAAGTTTATAGGTGGTTTTTGTGCTTCACAGCATGAGTATTACTGATTAATATTGCGTTTGGCGTTCTAATATTGGACTTTGAAAACTGAAATTTTGTTTAATAAAGCAGTTTAACTTGTAAAGGAGTTTGTTTAAACTATATTTTTATGAAGTTTGTATTGTAGGAATGACAGAACCGATAAGTTAATGGGGTCTTTTTGTGATTTACACCTCCAGGTTCGATCTGTTTTTCAAAAATCTTACATTATTTTCTACCTAAATAAACGTAATTTATTATTAAAGTAAATATAAGCTATAATTACAAACAGGACCTCTTTGACGACGAAGGGACAAAGTAAATAATATAAATAATAAGGCGCACATAGCACATAGCATATAATAACAAAAAATCCTCGCAAAATTTGAAATTTCGTCATTATCAAAAATAACCACATTAGATAACATTAGTACTTAGAAGTACGTAAAAAATGCAAAAATTGTTCTTTGGAGCGGTTACTGTATGATATCCCAAAATATTTTTCCATTATAGAATTAAAATATACAAAAAAATAATCATCTACAAAATGGCTGTGGTCAAAATTTTAATGAGCTGTAGCTCTCGTTGATGTCTAATACAAACAGATTTCGTGGCCGTTTGCAGTAGTCGTTGATGTCTTTTCTAGGCAACAGCAAAAAATCTGATATTTTTGTGTTTCAGCTGAATTAACGTAGATTTAAGTACATATTTTATAAATTAGCTGTTAAAAGAGGAAGCGTTTTATGGCTGGTCTACCCACATAGACTATGCCTATCCTAGTTGTAATGTTCTGAGATAACTATACTACTATATTATGAGCTATAAGATAGAGATGATTTTTTAACGATGGATATGAACAAGTTCAGGCCATTATTTGGATTTTTTACCCTCATTATTTAAAAATATATATAGGGTGACTTTAAATTAGTTCTTGATACGAAAGGGTATGCATGGGCTCATGATAACAAACAACTTTCCCTAAGAAACCCATAGTCAAATCGCAAAAAAATTTTTGGACTCGTCATACTAATTTGGCCGGTCAGTTGCTCGATTTGTATGGAGACTCCAAATTTTTTTTTGCGATTTGACTATGGGTTCCTTAGGGAAAGTTGTTTGTTATCATGAGCACATGCATACCCTTTCGTATCAAGAACTAATTTAAAGTCACCCTGTATACAAGGTGTTAAAAAGGGGTTACTCAGAATCAAGTATAAGTAGAATCCAGGAAAAGTATTGAAAAAATCCGCTCTTCAAATTTTTTTTCAGTTTTTCATACAAGTTCTTAATTCACTATTCAGATTTAGAATGAGAATCTGAAAAAAAAAATTGAAGAGCGGATTTTTTCAATATTTTTCTTGGGTTCTATACTTGAGTCTGAGTAACCCTTTAAAATTTCAAATGCTTTTTTTTAAAACTCTGTATTTACACAAAATGAAAAGTGGGGTAAAAGACAATTTTAATATTGTTTTGTGTGTGTACGCAATCTTTCACTAAGCCGGTCGGATTGTTCCCAATGATCTTTGCTATGGGAATCTAACCCACGACCCTCAGAGCAGTAGTCAGGATCAACAGTGTTTTATTATATGTACAATTTTAAAATTAAAATGTTAAATATAAAAAAACGAATACACTTAATAATAACGTCGTCGTTTAAAATTTTTAACATTTCTAAAACAAAATTAAGTAGCAGTCAGCTACCGGATTGTTTTTGATATGAATGTTATAAAAGGAAACAATATTAATATAAATTACTGCTAAAAACAAAGATGCCTAATCGATTAATAACTTTTATATGCGTGTCAGTGCTTATAACCAGAAGCAAACTTAAATCCGAGTAAAAGCTGATTCTAGAAAATATGGTCGGTTATCGTTGCGGTCGCGCCAACTTAACAAGCTGTAGTTAAGTTGAGGTCTTTGAACCTCAAAATTCCAATAAAAAGTGAGAATTTATCAATCGGATGAACCACGCGTTTGTCCGTTGTTATTATAAATAACACTACGGTTTTGTTATAATACATGTAATATTGTTATAATATCGCCGACCATCCATTACCGTTGCCATCACGGTTTTCATTATTAATATTTTTATCCAATATATTCACAATTGGTTGCCCTTGGCATCATCCACCTGATGGTAAGTGACGATGATGCCGAAGATGGAAGCGGACTTACCAAGATTCTCAAACGCAATGGGGAACTCGCTATCTTAACTTCATGCCGGAATACATCAATTCCGTTAACAGTGATATTTGGCAGCAAAATTTAGATAAGATGGTGGTATCTAGCCAAACGGGCTCGGAAACGGCACTACCACCAAACATATCGCGGAAGATCATTACTTTGGTAAATATTTTCTTTTCTGTTCTATTTTATGTTCTACTCTGTGTTTGTTTACCAGGTAAGATTTTTTTTTTTTTTTACCCCGAGATGGGGAAGGCAAAGGATCAGAGCCATACAGCCTGGTCTGTTGTAAATCTGCTGTTGTATTTAAAGGCCAAAAGCCATTTCTTCCGTATGTCTTCGTCTTTATAGGAAAATTCAATTGAGGCCAAAGCCATTTCTTTACCAGGTAAGATTATGATTTCCCAGTAATCGAATCGGTGACAATATTGCTATTGTTTAGAAGCAGTGTGACCACTTTTTGTATTCATTATCGAGGCAACAAAAAGTTTGGTGACAGCGAAAGTTTAACAACTTTAGAAACTGGGTTTCTTTACTAGCTGTCTCTAAGGTGCCGATGGTAAACATATACAACAGAGTAATTACTACACTGGCATTAGAATAGCTTATTGTGCATTATATCTCCCCTGCGTGTCCCAACAACTGTACGCGCGAGTACCTGTACATTGCAATGAAAAACTCTGTCTGTGTGGCTGAGTTCTGGTCCTCGCAAAATATGTGAAGCGTTCAGGATTGAATCGCTCACTCAAAACACTCACGATATACAAGAGTGAAGTAAATAAGTTTATTAACTGGTTTAGAAATGAGCTCTTAGAATATGCAGAGAAGAAATACATTGCTAAAATAAATTAGTTAAGCATTCAACTGTGACCAAAACATTTTCATAGGCAAGTGTGAATTGCAAATAACTTTTTTTTAATGATTTTCCATATAACACTCCATGTCCCCAATCTATTAATAATCTCCAAACTCCAAAGGATCTCGCATTTTAGCTGGACATCGATTAATGAGGCACCGGATTCGAACCGCCGCGCTGCGTGAGTCTGCTCACCCACTAAACTTACTTGATTTATCTAGCGAACTACTTATTCTGAAAATTGTAGACGTTTACCTGAAGGACCTGGCGGCTGGCCGTGTGACAACTTTTTATAAAATACTATATTCTCTGTCAAGTTGGCAGGCTGTGATTTCCATGGATAACTCGAAACAACAACAAAAAAACAGGAACAGCTCGACAAATAAAATAATATGATGATAGAAATATGTATATTTTTACAACGAGACCATAATTAGAACTCAATTCTGTATAAACAAACAATCAAAATCAAAATGTTTTTTATTTAAGCGGATGCTGTTATTTTAAATCGTCATTAAATAGGATAGACAACATTTATTTGGAATAAAACAAGCACACGAAATATAAAAACAAAAGAGAAACAAGGAACAAAGTCACAATAATTATTACTTTTATTTTATACTAGCTTCCGCCCGCGACTTCGTCTGCGTGGACTTTAGAATTGGATCCAGAGAGAAAGAAAATATTAAGGTGGCGCCATCTAGTGACGAAGTGGCAATTTTGAGTTTTTAACTATTCCTTCGGGAACCCTTAAGTTTTCCGGGATAAAAAGTATCCTATGTGTTAGCCGAGGATTTTATCTACCTACCTACCAAATTTCATCCAAATTCATTAAGTAGTTTCGGCGTGAAAGCGGAACAAACAAACAAACAAATAAACAAACAAACATCCATACTTTCGCATTTATAATATTAGTGAGATTAGTGAGATAGTGAGATTTTATTATTTATTATTATTTTCTCAACCATATCTAACTATCGAAAACGTTTTGTCATACAGACGGCTCCACCTTGGAGGTGTCCTCACAGTATAAGGTCTTCAGAAACCTGATTTATGTATAAGTTTCATACAAAAATAATTGATATTTGCCAGTTACATTGACATTGACTCCTTAATAGTCGAAAGTAGGCGGTGCCAAGTCACAGCTTTTGATTTTATGGTGTCGTGACTTCCGCTAATGCAAAGAAAGTTTATTTTGATAGTTATATAAATAAGTTTTATTGATATTGTTGCTTATCTATATGCCTATAGCAGTATGAGTGATTGCTTACTGGTAATATATTTTATTGCCTGCGATCAGGATGTTAAGTTTATTTAGTAATTATTAAAAATATTATTACTAGTAATTAGTAATTTAGTAAATTTTACTGTAATTAATGTATGTTATTGATGTGATATGGGTGCTATTGCCTGCTAATAAATGATTATTATTATTATTCCCTATAGTGTGTCTGCCTAATGTCTCATCATTAATTAATTACTTGTTGATGAACAAATGAATTTTAGTAAATTAACATACTTGCAAGTAATTTTTAATAATCACTATAAGTAACAAACGAATGGATAAAATTTTATTTATTTATTTATAAGTTTATTACACACATACATATGATATACACACATGATAAATACTTACAATCTGAAATGAAATAAAACGAAATAAAAATATTTTGTTCGAAGTAGATATCAGAACATTTTTCGAAGGATTTTTTGTGTATCTAATACGAGGTTTCTCTACGAGGCTCTATAGGCCCTTTTATAGTAAAAAAAACCGAACACATGTTCCCAAGGATAAGGAATAAAAAAACAATTACTTTTAAATAAGTTCGCTAACTGGCTGACTAATCTGTAAAGGTAGTTTCAAAATTAGCATCGACCATTTTTCGCTTGTCGGCTATTATAATAAAAGTCACCTGTATGTTTAAATTGACATAAAGTTTTTATTTTACAAGTAGGTATTTTGTTTTATTATTATTTATTGGATTCAGACTTTCATGTAGTGGCATTTGTGTTTCTAATCAAATATACAGGCTGTTAAAAACACAATGTCTACAAAAAGAAAATCAGTTTCCCATATAAATTTTTGGTTCACTTTTACTATGAGAAACTGAAAACAATTTTTGTAGATCGGATTTTTTCAATATTTTTCTTGTATTCTATGATCATTATTAGTAAATGTAGTTTAATTCAGGATAATAATTAAAATTATTTATTTTTATTTGTATTCTATAGGTACTTGATTCTAAGTAACCCCTTAAATCTTAAAACTTTTTTAACAGCCCGTCCTTAGGAAATATCTGAAAAAAGAATCAAGGTCTAAACCAAATCTATATCAATTCGCAAAAAATATGTAGGATTTTAAAAAGGTTTTCCTTTCGGCCTTCTTGTATGTACATATTAGGTAAGTCCGCGATTTTGGATTTGAAAAGAATTGGTTAAAAGTTTTTTGTAAGAAATCTAATAAATGGAAGATAATCCTAGCCAAGTTTGCTCTATGGTTCTCTACAATAATTTTCAATGAAGGTGTTATTAGTTAATAAAACACTACTAATACTTTTGCGTCTCGCGTTGATGTCTTTTGTATGCCCGAAACAATTTCAAAAATTACTTAAAAGATCTGAATTGAAATCAGTATCGCATCTAGTTATTTTATTTCCGCGTGAGTTACTTTTATTAAATGTTTGAAATGTTTCTTTAAAAAAATTGATAAAGAGAATAATGGATTAGCAGTCGGATTTTTGAGGTAACTTTCGTATTCTCTGTAATCAACTTCAAAAAAATATATTGGTCTGTTAGTAAATTGTGAAACCAATAATGCAGTATTACCTATACATGTACCTTACGGTGTTGAAATAAATACTCTTAAATTAAATTTGAAGGGAAAAATAGAGAATAATAGCTTTGCTCGAGCGGGCATCAATATACTCGTATCTCGTGTGAAATTGTTAACATTCTTCCTACCCAAAGAAACAGAAAGAAAATATTAAAAAATAAAGATAACATTGAAATAAAATTTAATTTTGCAAAACTTGTGCCAAACAGTATGTATACTTCATTCCAATAAAAAAAAGCAAAAGGTAAACAAACATAGTATGCAGATGACATTGACATGTGTCAGATCCATAGTAAGTTTGTTTACGTTTTGCTTTTTTTTTGATTGGAATGAACCATATGTTTACTGTTTAGTTAATAAAGTGTAAAAAAAATTTGCAAAAGAATCTGACAGCGGTGGGATTCGAACCCACGCCCTTTCGGACTGGTGCCTAAAACCAGCGCCTTAGACCACTCGGCCACGCTGCCTGTGTTCTGACGTTGTGAAATAATAGGTTGTTTCGATACTCTCATAGGTTGCGTCATGATCACGTGGCCGCTTATTACGACGATGTGTTGAAGGGGAGATAATATGAACTGCACTCTGAACCCTATTCGTTAAAGCATAAAGTTAAAATTGAAGTGCTAATTGAACAGTCAATGGATATTGCTCACACACTTTGGCACCAATTGTGCACTCCACCCATAATTTATTTCAAGAGAATAAATAAATTATGCTATTTTTAGCCACTGATTACTTGCGAAACTGGTGTACCTAGGTCTAGAAAAAATATACAGGATATAACAGGACAGGTTTCCGAAAACTTTAAGGGCTTGCTCAGTAGACGAAACTGAACAACCTACCACAAGATTTTTTTTCAGGAAATGAAAAAATATACAATAGGCTTCTCCATACAAAATTATAAACTTGATTGGACAATTTGTATGGAGAAGCTGAATTTTTTTTTCGTTTCCTGAAAAAAATTCTTGTGGAAAGTTGTTTAGTTTCGTCTACTGAGCAAGCCCTTACAGTTTTCGGAAACCTGTCCCTTACACCCTGTATTTGATAAGAACTTATTTTCTGAGCACGGCCTGCCTTTGTATAGTCTTATACTCGTATGCAAATCCGTTAGTCCCACCACAAAATAGACACAGAAGGTCCGCTCAATACAAACCACTAAAATCGTAAGCATATCATATACATGCTTATAGAAATATACGGTCGTTCGAGGCAAGGTCACGATCGCACAGTTTACGTCTATAAGCATGTATATGCTTATAGACGTAAACTACTACGTATATATTAGGATTTTTGTGAGCGTATTGAGCGGACCTTCTGTATCTATGTGTTTTGTGGTCCCACTGTTAACCCACGGGTTTCTTACCGTACGGGAAGTTTAGGTTTAGTTTACCACATGGGCCAAGTGGAGGTTATGAGTGGCCAATTGGCCATAATGGCTTTTGGCCATCCCTAGTGACAGAAGCTTTTAAAGCTTTAACAAGCTGCCTGTACGTTCTCATCTCAGACATGGCTTAAGAACTACCATCTAGTGATAGCAGTTGGAACCATAAGTTTCATGTGTCATGCGAAGCACGGATACGGTCGACTTTAATGCCACTAACAATAAGTGAGGTTTTGAATATAAATTTTAGTTTAACGTTTATTTTATGCTCACTTTGATCACGTAGGTAGTTTTACTCACACTCACACTGGTTTGTTCCCGGTTTAGTTTAGGTCTATACAATATAGACTAGAAAACTAGGTCCCGGTTTAGCTATTATATGTAAAGATACCATTTAGTTCTTGCAAGCGTATAGGTCCTAGATCTTTTCAAAGCCCAACAAGTTACCTCAGCGCTCCGTTAGTGAAATGAGCTTAGGGTCCATATAATTTAACAGTACCATACAATCTAAAGCTGGATTTTTCTCAAGAGAGGAAGATCTTCAAAACGCATTTTTATTTATATTATCTTTGTTGATGGGGGCTGCCTTCGCAGCAACAATTCGTCCCATGAGGATATTTTATTTTCTGTCAAACTCCACAACATTTGCACTGGTGTCCAATTGTCCATTGATGGATCCGTTTCGGGAATGTTCCCAAGAGACAGGGACGGCGCTATACCTAATCTATGCGCTGACCGTCGTTTCGGAATATTCACAGGAATTGCATCGCGGAACCAATGCAATACACATATTACCCTAGCCTGTAGTCCTCCGGTTGTTGGTAACCATTACCGAGGATGCCAAAATTATTTCTAACAGACTTCAAAAAAGGAGGAGGTTCTAAATTCGACTGTGTTGTTTTCTTTTTGTATGTATTATGTGGCGATTACTCCGCCAATTATGAATGGATTTTGATGATTCTTTTTTGTTTGGTAGATAATACTTCAGAGGTGGTCCTATATAAATTTTATCAAAATTGATTCAGCGCTTTAAAAAAAATCTACAAAAACAAAACAAAAAGACAGCGAATTTGTAGTTGTTACGATTGAAGTCGATTGCTTTTACCGTGTTCAGCGTTCTCAATTATTACCTAATTCAAATGTATACTCATGGACAAAAAAAGCAACTCAAAATTTCATGCACGACTTTTGGAAAATTAGCAACTTTAGCAAAATAAAACTAAACCAAAAGTTCAAAAACTGTGTGTTTACTGTTTATGATTTTAGTTTGATGGTTTTCTAGTTTTTTGCTTTTAGTGTTTGCAGTTTTGTAGACTGAGTTATTTTTTCAAAAGTCGAGCAACGAATCTTGAGTCGATTTTTTAGTTCACCAGTGTAGTTTCATATACGCAGCCCAAATTTCTGTTTATGCATCGCATTTCTGGATCTGCTAAAGAACACGTTGGTTGGCGAAGTAGTTTTTACAGGGAACAAAGATTAAAAATGAAACAACGCATTTGTTCATAATGACCTGTATATTTACCTAAACGTAGAGGAGCATTATTTACATGTAAACATCGATTCTTATGTAAACTAATTATAACTCTAGTCAGATGTCTGAATATTCTTATTTGATTGTCAAAGTATAAGTGAAAACAATAAAAATATTTATTTTTGAAACACATTTTAGAATTAAACAGGATGTTAATTTTCGTTCTACACTGGTTATTTTGTAAAAAAAAGAAGATAAGTCTTATATATGAAGGTTAAGAAATAATTTAGGAATTATCTCATAAATATAGGGTTCTCCTAAAATACCTGAAAAAACTTTAACAATGGCTTCTACTCGTGAAACTGAACAACTTTCCCGAAGGACCCTATACTAAATTTGCACAAAAATATTTGGACTTCCCATATAAAATTGGCAGATCAGTTCATCAATTAGTATGAGGAGTTCAATTTTTTTTGCGAAATGAATATAGGTTCCTTGGGGAAAGATATTCAAATTCATGAGTAGAATTTTACACTGTACATTTTTTTCAGGAATTTTATAAGGTATTTCAATATTATAATTAAAAACATTACATTTTTACATTTTATAATAATGAAAATCATGTCATGGCTGTACTTAAAACGAATCAGAAGATTATGAAATTATACCGTTTATTTTCCGCAGTAGTATAGGATAATTTTAACAAAGCGGAAGTATTTTTATATAGAGTTCATTCCAATAAAAAAAGCAAAAGGCAAACAAACTTAGTAGGCAACAAATTCCACAGTAAGTTTGTTTACCTTTTGCTTTTTCTTGATTGGAACAAGGTATAGTTTTGTAACTTGGTCTGTGACCATAGAATAATTTTACACTAAATTACTGGATATGATTTTTTGAGTCTAAAAACCGCACCTTTTGATTTTGTCTTTTCTACAGGATTAATTGCATATATTTAAATGAAAAAGCAAGTTAATGGTAGGTGTCATATCTAAAAATGCAGTTTGTTGTGACATTAAGTCTATAAAATTAATAAATTAAATAAAGTTTCCGATATTGAAAATTTAAATCAACTGGCTACCGAAAAAAAAAATTTATTTATTTAAGTAGTTAAACAGCTACTATCAACTTACACAGGCCAAGTAATTGTTTTTTTATGATATACAGGGTGTAACAAAATTGGTGCAGGACCCGTTAACTGGGGATTCTACTCATCGTACTGAACAACTTTAGTTCTACGACTTTGCACAAATCACAAAAAAAAAATTGGAGATTTCATACAAATTGATCGTCTGTTTTGCCAATTTTGTATGGAGAGACCAAAAATTTTTTTACGATTTGAGCGAAGTCATAGAACAAAAGTTGTTCAATACGATGAGTAGAATCCCCAGTTAACGGGTCCTATACCAATTTTGTTACATCCTGTATACAGTGCGATTCTAAAATATTTTTCTTAGTACTTAGAACTTTTATCGTTGCGACCGCGTCTAAAACTCACCCATATGTATAACAATAAGATGAATAATTATACATTGGCAAAGAAATATTGATAGTAGATTTGAATACACAATTAATATAAGCGGAAAGGTGGATCTTATTGGTAATTAATATTTGTTTCTTCTATTTTTCTATTGTTTATAAATTACCGTTTAGTTAGAACTACAATAATTTACAGTTACAATTTACAACTTACAGTAGCTACCATCGAGCACTGAGCTCACTAAAATAGAATAATTTTATATACGTATATTTTTATAGTAGGTATTCGTTATTTTATATTTAATTTTAATTAGTACACAATGGATCCAATAGGAATGTTTCGGTTTTATTTTATAATGTTCATCAAAATATTCCGGAATCCAAATTTTTAGCATTTTTCTATTCTTCTTTTCGAGTAGATGGTATTTTCTGCATTAGGTATTCATCAAAGTATCAAAACATTTTAAAGGTACATTCTTAGATTCCACAATACTTTGATAGAGTTTTTTGTTATATTGATGAATGTTATTTTTCGTTTAGAATTCTCTAAACTTAGTGTTACCTACTTATACGCAAATCGTAAATAAATATGCAAAACAAATGATGAATTCAATAAATTACAATAAATTACTAAATTGAAAACTCATCGGATATTGTAAAACTTAGTAACGTTGAAATGAAATTAAAATCAATTTTAAAAAATGGCACTAAAATAGGAAAAATAGAAAAATACTAGATGCACAACCACAACGTATAAAATTGAATTAAATCTTAAATATTGATTTATAAAAAAAATCTATAAGAAGCACTCCGAGATTTCTAACTTACCACTTAGGTCAATAAAAATTATGAAATTAGAAGCTAAGAAAAAAAACTCCCAAAATATATAAGAAAAATATATCATGAAACTTAAAATTTATAATATGTATAAGGTACCCATATAAAACAAAATAGCTACAAATATACCTTCGACGGTCTCAACGTACAATCCCATAAGTGGTAGTTAAGTAATTTTCAGTTTATGTTTGCGTGACATCCAGGACACTATACGAGTTGGTTAAAACCCTGTAAATTGAACCTTAAATCTGCACACTACAATTCCTATAACTACAGAATTAAGTTTTAGTTTCCGACGTATAACAACAGTAGTGGTAGTTCAGTAATTATATTTTGAAAAGGTAACTTCACCCCCGCATATGTTTCCCACACGTATAGTTTCATAACTGACAGATATAGTTAGGAACAAATTTAAAAATTCGGCGTAAAATCCAATAAGTACCACTTCAGTTATTTGTTGCTAACACGATTGCGACGTAAATGTGCGTAAATGACGAATAATAGACTAAGGATAACTTTTTTTAAATAAATTGTTTATTTACACTGTAAAATACATAATATTAAACGTATATGGAAAATTTCATCACTTTATGAAAAATATAACAAAAGTTACACACGTTTAAAACTTCAGCCTGCTCTCCTGTAAAATTTGACTTTTGCAGTTAGGGTATTGTACGTAGGGACCGTCGTATGTGCTTATGTAACCTATTAAATGACAAAAAATTTTGAACTTCTAAAATTAAGATAAAAACGTTTTAAAGTGATTCGGTTTTTCATCAGTGTCCTTTACTTATAAAAAATGATGCATTATTTGTATGGAAATTAATAATAAAAAAATACAGGCTGTGACAAATTATTAAAGTTGTAACAGAGACTCCATTTAACGGCTTCTAGGATCCTACGCCTATGTCTTTACGCCCTGTATAATATATCTATTTATTTACGGATTTTCATACATAAATTCAAATAGTCAACCAGTGATTGTTATAAATAAATACATTCATCGTTATTGGACAAAACATGGATATAGATGTGACTATTTGACACTAGAAACACACTCTGGTAAAAATTCTGATTTCAGTAATTTTTCATTTGACTGTACTTATGATTTTTTAAACTTTGTTCGCAAAGTAACCAAACTGGCCAACAAAAAATTCGCTTTCCCATATAAAGTTAGGGAATGCGCGCTCGCAGAGTGTGTGTCCAGCATTTGAGATTGATTAAAATAATATGCTGTTTTCAAATTTAATCTGTGACTTCTATTCTCAATAGCTTACTGATCTTTGTTAACAGATCGAAGTGAAAAATTAAATAACAATTGACTACATTTCAATGTTCCTGACAATTTTTATGAATGTTTTATTATAGAAAAAAGTTAATAATAAACACCCAAATTAATAATAACAAGTTGTTCGTGATTATTATTACTTGTGGAATGACAGACTGCTTGTGTCCGTTAAAGGCTGTATGGGGTATATTTGTTTGAAATATTGTCATTTGATAGTTAAATGTGCTAATATTGTAGTAGAGTCGAAGCCACAGTTAAAATTTGTAGCTACAGCCATTTTTATACTTAATCTAAGAAATATTCTACAGTCTATGCATAGAGAACGAAACTATCGCACTAGGAAATGTACAGTTGAAGAAACAGGATGGCACATTTATTTTTACATTTAAAAAACTTATACAAGTCTCCCACGCATCAACAATTGAGAAATATACGCCAGAATAACACTCAGCCACGTTGGTCTTAACTTGAAATTTAGAGACAAATTGGATACACACAGAATCGCATATTCAGAACATTTTGATATAACATTTCGATTCATTACATCACTCAGTCGCTACTCACACTTGCTATTCAAATAATTTTTGGTCTTACTTTAGATAGTAAATTTGAAAATTTTTACGTTTCCGTTCAAAATTCATCTGACCTCAAACGTCAGTGTTGTTCACAAAATAATTTATATTGGTACCTGGTTTGTACACTCTATAGTACAATCAGTACACGTCTTTATAAATTAACAATTAATTTATTCGTCTTTTCGTTTTGTTACGAGACGATCACAGAACAAATTTTGCCACGTTCAAATTATAAATATGAAAAAAGAAACTATACTATTTCATTGCACGTATGTGTGAAATGGAATGCATCTGTCAAAAACATAAAATTGGAGCGACGACGCTTCAGCGAGACCGGCCGCGAATTTCGTCTCTCGGTCAGTCTCGTGTGGTTCGTCGACTAGTAAACACGTGGCGTAGTTTGTTCCGTTTCGTCTCACGCATAGAACTCGCGGTTATTGTGGCCCTTCCCATAGGAAGCTGCGGCGGGGCTCCTCTTGGGCTCGTCCAGTGCATACGAGCCCTCGTCCTTCTTGCGCATGCGATACACTATAAACATCACTACCAGGATTGCGCATAGCAACCCGACTACTGCACCACCGATGACAGCTGGAATTATAAAGCAGAAAAATGTTTCACTATTTCAGTTGATTAGTATGTCAACCTAAAAATAATTTCAGATTTAGGAAAGTCAAAATAATAAATTGTTCAAAAATGTCATAAATATTTTAAAAAAATGGTGTAAAAATGTAAGTATAGGACGTAACAGGATCTCTGTAGAAGGCATTGGATTCTCCAGACCTTGCGAACTTGTTCTTGAAGAACCCTGTTTTAGAGGAATCCGTCTTAGTAATCACAAATCGTTTAAGCAGAGGCGTCTCAGTTAAATAACAGTGATTTATTCTTTATTACTATGGTGCTTAAGCTCTATATCGATGAGTATGAATTAACAGATTTTTAACAAGCTTTTGAAGGGTAGATTAGTGAGCTACAAATACAGGATATTAAAAAAGGTCGTTTGAAATACAGGAAAAATATTGAAAAAATCCGATCTACAATATTTTTTTAGGTTTCCCATGCAAATTCTTGATTCACTATTCAGATTGTAATTTATTTATTTTTCCTACACTTTCTCGTAAAATTACCACTCCGATAAAAAAATGAGATAGCCCTCTACTCACAAGGGGAAAACACATGTAGGTATGAACGAAAATCTTTACCTTTACCGCCCAAGGGACAAATTAAACTCCCCAGCATTTAGTTGCAAATCATTTTTTGAGTAAAGTGGGGAAAGTGACTGTTATAATAACAATGACTTATAACAAGATCCTAGATTTCACGCGCCTGTTAATCAAAGAAAAAGGCATCTTCATTGTCCATCATCGTCTCCGTTGTGAGAATGTTTTTGTATTCTACTTTATTTCTTTGTCTTTTATTTTCCTAGCACTAACCTACTAACAAAAAATAGTTTAGACAGTAAGCTAGGTATGAATAAAAGTTGAATGCAGGTATACCCACCGGCCAGTATGCCAGGCTGCGCGAAGAAGCTGGTAGCGCGGTCCTCTGGTTTGGCGTTCATGATGAAGACCACGTTGTCGACCGGCCGCGACTCTGAGCCCTCGTGGTCTGGCCCCGGCACCTGGAACGTGAGGAGGGAATACGCTATTAAATATGTCTTATAAATATCATGCTCCATACAAATTGATGGCTGAAATAGCTGAAAGATTTTTACTATGTAAGTGTGAGCGGGACAATCTAGTCTCGACACTATGACAGTGCCATTTCGTTGCAATCAACATTGTTAATAACCCATATCGTCCTAACTGCTAGGCCATACTCCACACGCCAAACGTGATATCTTCGCAGTAAAAAAATGTGGGTTTCGTAAGAGGCGACTAAGGCGATTATCACACGGGAGGAAAATGTACTAGAAATGTATGAAAATCGCGCTAGCCCGTGTGCAAGGCTAGCGCGGTCGGCGGGCAACCGCGTACCAGGCGGTAGCCGCCGCGGCTACATACATTTCTAGTACATTTTCCAACCGCTGTGGCTACCGCCGCGGTTGGAAACCGCCTCCCGTGTGATAATCGCCTAAGGGATCAGGGAACTGGAGGGCGGATGGTAGCGTCCTTCCACGTAGTATACCATACACTGCGATTGCCAACCCATCTGCCAAGCATCGCGAGGCGAATAACCCTTATTTAGGGAAGGCCCGTGTCCAGCAGTAGACGTAATGTAGCCATTGATATTATGGTATAAATAATTGACCACGCTGAATACGTTAAAACAACCGACTTCAATTGCAACAACTCCAATTTTGCTATGTTTTTGTTGATTTTCTCAAAAACCGCTGAATCGATTTCGATAAAATTTTTATGGGACCACTTGTGAAGTATACCCTTTTAAACAAAAAAAGAATTTTGCAAATCGGTTCAGGCGTCTTCTAGTAATCGGTGAACGTACATAAAAAAAAGGATTCCGACGAATTGAGAACCTCCTCCTTTTTTTGAAGTCGGTTAAGAAATGAGCTAACCTCAGTCTCCTCGTCGATGTCAATGTGGTCGGATCGCGCGGGGGCCTCTGACACCCCGCCGGTGGGTACCTCGTCTGGTACCTTAAACACCTCCTTGCCAAGGATACGAGCTGAAACACCATTTAAAAGAACAGTCAGAATTTATCAACTTTACATCCAACGTTGATTGACTCGTGTCATAGGTTCGATTCCCGACCATATGACCAGCAGATTTCTTTGTTCTGTATCTGGGTGTATTATTTATACAATATTTAATAAGTATAGTGTATGTCTCTAGTTTTCACAATAGATATAATATTAGTTTAGGTCCGGATAACCGTCTGTGATTTGTTCCTGGATTTCATTAATATTTTATTTGGAGGGATTCTTTTAATACCACCATCATGAAATTAGTTACAAAATATTTGTCAGTATTTTTTGGTGAACTCTCATTTATTACGCTATATCCAATAGCAAGTACAAAAAAAACTTCAATACAATGAAAATCTTGTAAACACTGCTAAATTACGAAATATGTCAACAACTGACTGTCTAAGGAGTGTAAAGGATCCTTTTATACATATAGTTATCTTCGCAAAACCGACCATGACATTTTATTACGAACAGGATGGAATTTTGTGGTTAAATTGCTAAGAGGATGTTAGTACATATTAGAGGTACAAGGTTTATGAAATTATCTGAAGTGACGTGTATAAGATAATGTTAGGTTTGAAATATTTCAGTAATATTAAATTAGATGATGAATTCAAGTATATTAATGGATGAAAAAATAGCGCAGATACTTAAAACACCGAAAAATACATCGAAAACAAAATGGAGTTAATTAGGGCTAACTGAACATGCGTAAATGATTTTTAATCCAATTACTAAGAAAACAGTATCTAGGTATAATGAATGTCATGAATAAACGCGTAAAACTATACAATACATAATCTTATGGAATGAAAACCGTAGTTTCACGAAAAACCTGTTTCAATCCGTACATCATACTTATATCATATGAAACAAGTAAGTCCCAAAATGTTCAATATTATACATGCATTCTATATTTATGAGACTTTATGGCGGATTGAAACGTTTTTTCATGCCGTACGAAAGTTTCAGGTTTTTCATGAAATTACGCGTGTATTCGTGAAACGTCGCTTTTCCATCGATATGAGTAATGAATTAATGAACGATCTCAAAACGTCTAGCATGTCTAATGAATTTATTGCATGATTACGATGATTCATGCAAAAGAGAATTTACAACGGGAAAAATTAGTCGACTTACCCAATATCCATTGATTAAACGGTTAATACAGAACTTGTATTAACAACAATGAAATGTTATTAATTACACGAGTACCAAAATATACCAAATTATTATTTCAAAGTTAAAATGGTTGAGGAAAATATTGTTATTAACCGAACAACTGTTCGATTTGAAGAGGACTCGATGAGTGAACAAACTGAAGTTAGACAATTAATGCTGTTTTTATTATAAATGTTAAGCCAAGGTTGTGTCACAGTTATTATGACGTTCTATTGTTTTCATCAACGAGACATATCTGCGTGATTTGGTTGGTTAACCTCCAAATTGTGTCAACTGAGATAATTTGCAATAGTTTAAATAATGATATAATCTCTATACCAAGGTACTATAAGTGTTACAAAAAGATGTTTCAGTACTTTGAGATGGACTCATGAAAAAGATCGATTTATATGAGTATTCATAATTTTGTTTGCGATTTATCAAAGATGAATTACGAAAGTTGTTCAGTGTCATGAGCTCACCTTAAAGTTTTGCCACATCCTTTTGGGTTCACAATCTGTAGGTTTCAAAATGATATAGGGCACATAATCGTCTAAACTGTGGATGACAAATAAATAGGTACTATATTTCAGATACCTCATATGTCGTACTTCAATAGTTAGGTCATTTAATTCACCTTTATCTATTTAACCATCGAAAGAAAAATGTAAATAACGCTAATGTAATATTTTCCGCCATCCATTTTTGAAAGTGGAAGTTTACTTCCATGATTAGATAATGAACCGTTTATTAAAATGTAATCTGCTTTGTCATTTCCCACTATTTTGACGACATCGCTGCCCGAAAAAAAAAAGAAAAAATTCAGCAAAAAAAACTGGCATGCTCCAGCATCTACTCACGACTGACTACATCGACGTCTATATCGAACAGCTTGAATGACGGTTGGATGATTTCTGTGGTGACGTTCACGGGGAGGGCGGTGGTGGGGGACGGGGTGTAGTCATCGTCGTCGATCGGGGGCCCCGCGTCGGGGGAGCCGTCACCTGATCCTCGGCCGGCGGGAGACTCGTCGTCCGAGCCCGGGGGGCCCCACCCAGACCCCGAGCTCTCGTCGTTGTCTAGGCCACCGCCCGAGCCTTCATCGTCCACAAATAGATCTTGGTCGGACGCTAGGGTCTGGGGCGAGGCACCTGGATCTGCTGCTGCTGTGTCCTGGAATTTAGGAAAAGGCTTTGGTCTGTTAAATTGAACGTACTTAAAAGGGTTTTGTGATTGGTTGATTGATTGGTTTGTGGGTCACACTTTGCCGTTAATTTAGTAAAACATTTATACTACCAGGTATTGAAACTCAAATCCTAATACAAAATAAAACAAGGGGATCATTTAATTGAAAACCAGAAAGAGACAGGTGGTTACAGATCCGGCAAACAAAAGGATAAGATGAAAGTTTACCCACAAGAGAGCAGAGCAGGTTATTCAATTTTATTGAAATTGAAATTTTCGTATTTAACTTAATCCAAATTTTTTGTTAAAAAAGAATATTGACATTAAGTTAAATGGCCAACGTTACTCAATAATCTAGTCGTGTCGATAAAAAAAGCGAAAGAGGATTATAAATATAATGCAAAGATAGAACAACATAGGTAGTTACAGCGACGTCATAATAAGACATTCGACCTCATTCCAGAAAATTCACCTAGTGACATCAAAATTTCACCACTGACCCAATTTTCGACAATCATCCACAGACGTCCCTTAATGGATCTCTCATTGTATTCAGAGCTCTAATTATACTAAAACAAAACTCTAATCACGACGACAGTCACCGTTACATAGATAAAAAAAAACATAAATCAAACGATTGCGTTTCTTCGTTTCTTGTACGTCACCATGAATGGGATCGGGAAGGGAACATGAATGGGGAAGCAAGATTTGTATAAAAACACTTACCCTGACTTAAAACCGGATAAATACGAGTTACAACACTATTAGCACGTAATTCAGGGGTTTCTTGAAAGAAGAATTTAATATTTTTCAGTGAGGTTTCGCAGTTTTGCCTGACTAGTGCGGCTGGTGTGGACTGGGGGGCGATCGATAGACTTTGCGGGGCTGGAGGGGAGGGGTTACACGGGAGGTTAGTCCGCAAAACCGCCGATAGATGCCGGGAGTCGGCGGGATACGAGGGAATGCGGGTTTGTGCTTGATATGGGGATTTGTGGAAAGGAGGCGGAAAACCTGTTTTTGAGTTTTCACGGCAGAGGGAGCGATGTGTTCCGTTTCAGGTTATTTTGAATAACAGAAATCTATTTATTGGTTATTCAACTCGTTCATAATTTTTTGTTGGGTTCCGAGTGGCAGAAACTTCGTATTAGCTTGTCTCTGGTATTAGGTAAAGGTAGACTAAATGACCTTCGATAAGTGTGCAATGTTACCTACTTCCCCTACTTCTAATAAAAAAAATTGGTATTTTGATTTCATTTGTACAAAAGGTCTCCCTAATTTTGAAAATTCAAGTAAATAATTAGTACCTGTAAAACAACTCTATAGTACATCACTAGCCTTAGTTAAAACCTTCCAGGTGAATTAAAAATAATCCTGTTAGTTACACGTAACCATTAGTATACATCTTCCATGCTGTTTTTAATTTATATTTAAAGAGAAACCTTGTTAGGAGTTGTAAAATTTTCCTCATAACTTTATTAAAATTCAATATTTTCCTCAAACTTTTACGAAATTTGTAATCTGAGAAGCCGTGCATATCAAGCTTTAATATTAATTAATTAATTAATACGTTTTCAGCGAGGCTTTAGAGTTAACATTTTGAAATTTTGGAACGGGTTCAAGTGTTTCCCGGCGTATTATCAGCGTTCTGGTAAAGAGGGGTAAAGCGGGGTAGAGAGGGGTGCGGTGGGGTGGGGAAGGGTAATGAGAAATATTATTTATTATGTCGGAGTAATGCGGGCACTTGACCTTTGTGAGGGCTGGTTATTAGGAAACTACTACTGAGCTCAAAACATTTATTTATTTATTTTTAACACTCACAGAATTAAGCCGATTCCGACTAAAATAGGGCTAATAATAAGACTGGGATTGCAATATGTAATTAGATAATGATGAGGATTTATTTTTAAATTATGACTGCCTTAAAAATCTATTTTAAGTAAACGTAATATCGTAAAAGCTATGTAACAACCGCTTACGTACAAAATGTTAACAAAAACTTTGTCGGTTTACAACTTTGCGATGGCAACCCTATAGAGATTTCAACGCGGGTTTATTACGGTGTTGCCATATACAAGGGGCTCAATGTATATTTTACCGTGTTTTATTGAGGTCAGCCCTTAAATACCTCTGTAAACAAGGATCGTATTAAAATGGACTCTTATTTTTTATGCAAGACGTATAAAATTTATCCTAGTAATTTATTGTTATCGGAAGATTTTCGTGATTTTCTTCTTCGGAATTTTTAGCTTAACTGCTAATTCTTTATAATGGGGGATTGAGAATTTGGTGTTGAAACATTAAGAGATTATTCGTATATGCAAATTGCTACAACAAGGTATCCCAAAGAGACGAGTTATTATTAAATGGAAATCAGTGAATTAGTTTAAGGGTAAACTAAAGTCGAATACATTTCTCCTTTGCTTAAGCTATATGTTTATTTTTGTGAAACCGTTGGAGTAACGTTTTATCATGGCAGACCATTGCTTTTTTATGTTATTATTATTCGGGTCCTGATGGGATTATGGGGGGAATTAAAATTTGTTATCCTATAAAAACACACTTTTCACTCCGCAAAAAATAACATTTCTGTCGGTTGCTTGTGAATATATGAAAGCTCGTCATAGGTGAAAGAAGAATAAAAAACAAACAATTTTTTTTAATGTTATTAAAGAAGATTCGATAAGGATTGCAAAATCTTTTCCTGGACTTCCCGTAGCAAATACGTTTATTTGTCAGAAAATATATTAAGCACACTGTCAAACTAAGTACATAACTTTCTGGACATTGGGGTGTTTACCGCTGAGCCAACTACTATTTTTCTAGTGTAATAAACAGTCAGCTTCAAATTCTACATAAAAAAGAACCCTTCACATATCTTCTTCAATAGTAACCCTGTTCAATTGAGATGTTAGTTCATGACATGAAGGTAGAGATATGAGCAATAAGAATGAATACTAATGAATCCAATTCAAGTTCTCGAATAAAAATTTTAAGAAAACTCAGGGAATAGCGTAAATTTTTAAGGGTTTCTGTTACGAAGTATAATTTGGGATCCTTTGTGGAATAATTTGTAGATGTCTAGACGAACGAAATAAGTAAAAGTTTAAGCAAACAGCGATACGTGCGAGAAAAGAGATGGGAATCGTTTTTTACATTGAAGTTCAATGAACCTGACCCTGACATTTGCTCATCAAATGGAAATTCCATTTAGTAGGACGTCTAGAAAAGAATAATAACCCATTTATTCATAACTGCGAAATTGTGATATAGTAAATTAATATCCAGGGTCAGACCACACACGATCATCAGGTTCCAAACTAACATTCCTCTATTATGTGAATTAAAGACTGAGATACATACACATTTATTAAACATTTAAAAGTCAGACAAAGAACAAATAAATCTGCTAACTATATAAATGTTTACCTTGGGTGTGAATTGAACAGACGACACACGGGTCAGAATTCAAGAGAGTTAACTATTTTTCATAATTTCAGAAAATCATTGAACCAAAGTTGTTCAGTTTCAACAGTAAGATGCTTGGTATAGGTATACATTATGCTAAGTTCTGTAGAAGCTGGCAAAAGGATTGCTAATGGAAGAAGAATACCCAAAAGGCAATCTGCACCACAATAGCTTTACAGCTTCTTTGAAGACGCATTATTTCTCAAATAAAGTCGATCCTCCTTGAAAATGAAATTTGATACAAAATCAATGTTCCATTAACCACTCGGACTTAACAATATCTCACGAGACTATTATATACCTTTACAGGGTTTTCTTGGTTGGGTTAGATGGCCGTTCTGAAAGTGCGCCGACAAAGGCTCTCTCTTTGTCAAAAGAGGGGGTTTCCGAGAGAGCGATAAGGGCAGGGGGTTGCAAAAGGATATGGGGGGGCAAGATGACACTACGGAGGCTTGTTTTGTTTTATATAACAACGGCTGTTAACAATCAACAAACGGGTTTTTGAATCTACTTTTGTTATGTTGCCTCGGGAGGTTTTTGTTGTACTGTTGTTTTCTGTTGGTATAATAAAATACCATTTGATATTTTTTTCTTATTCACTGTGTATTGTATCCTACCTACATATTGTGTACTGCAGAGGCTTTCATTTATGAAACAGATCAAATTTCTGTTAGATCCTGTTTTTATAGCTTGCATAATGTTTTCACATAATGCAAGCAATTTTCATTGAGAAGAGAGTATGTTATCGTATTTACCAATATGAGAGCTTGCGTCGAAAACAATTAACTCTTTTTAAAAAAGATACGTTCCGTTCTCAAGCAATTTTTCTAACAGCCCGTAGTTATTCTTGAACCCGTTCGGAACCCGATTGATATATGTAGTTAGATTTTATAATAGGTAGGAAAGTTTACTAAACCTTTAGCAGAAACTTTATTCTTGTAGGAAACCCATAAAATAGTTAATAAAAGAAACCCATGATTTTCCTCGAAAAAGGTAAGATTAGAAAAGTTTGATTAGTTTTAGTACTTTTTTACTCTGAAGTTGTAATTAAGATGAGGGTGCAGCGTTCCTAATTTAGCTGGTTTATTTTTGATACAGTTATCTTGTTTGTGCTACCCGATAAACAAAAAAAATCATGACAATACCTAACCTTACAAACAAAAATACTTATTGAGCAACAATGTACAAAGCTTCTGAATAAAGAGCTACTATGTTCAAACAAATGTTAATGGTCAACTATTAAGTATGTTTGTATATGTTCGAATTTTCTCGGAAAGTACTGAACAGGTTGGAGTGAAACATTTTTCTAATAATGTTAGTTGTTGTTTTTTTAATAGGAACTGTTGCTGTTAAAATTCACAGAACAAGTAATGTTGGCACTAATTTTACGTATATAATAATACAGGTGGATTTTTAAATGTATTAATAACATTACATTCTAAAAGAAACTTAAAAAATCAAAATTAAACAGAGTGCAACAAAAAGTTGTAGATTCTACACTTGTTCTACAAATTACTGACCCCACAAAGGAAAATCGAACTCACACTTTTGCTCCATATTGTAATCATCTGATCTATCTTTTTTTGTACAGTGTGTATACGAGTGCGTACAGAGTGTACAAGTTCATAGTGGTAGGAACTTTGTACAAGGTAGAAAAAAAAGACTATTTAAAAGTATGTACTTATGTATTTAAAACATTTAATACTTATTTTAACAAGAATAAAAACATTTAGACTTTGACTTTACGATTTCAGCAAAGCTGCTGTATAAAAGTGGTTTAGGTTGATGAGATAACGGATCATACACCTATTTTAATTACTCCTTGTATACATATACGCGTGTGTTATCAACTTCACCTCTAAGAGCAGAAAAATGCAATTTAGCGACCAAACTTTCCAAGAATGGAGCTTGATCAATATTCATGAACATCGAGGTTCGAGCTGCTCGAACCTCGATGTTCCTCGAGAGTGAATTAATGAATTGCCTGTTTTCAATGTTTGCCTGTAGCATCGAGCTACACTGAAATAGTAAAATGTTATTTTCTCTTGAATTTGACAGACTCTGAGGATGTAATGTTTTACTATTTATTAAAAACTAGCTTCCGTCCCCGACCTCGTCTGCGTAGACTTCAGAATTGGGTCTAGATGGAAATAAAATGTTAAGGCAGCGCCACCTAGTGGCGAAGTATAATTTTAAGTTTTTAGCCATTCTTCCGGGAACCCTCGAGTTTTCCGGGGTAAAAAGTACCCTATGTGTTAGCCGAGTGCTTTATCTATCTAAATACTAAATTTCATCCAGCTCCGTTCAGTAGTTTCGGCGTGAAAGTGGAACAAACAAACAAACAAACATCCATAAGCGTCTTTTAAGCGTCTTTTTCTTTATCATTTATTTTGATTCTCTTAAATTCTATATGAAAGTACCACCCACAAAAGCCTTAGGTTAGCTGTAGAGATTATTCTGAACATTCTAAAAGATATCGCTCCGCTAACACTTTTTACAAGTTAAAAACAAGTTAAAAAGTTAAAAAGTCGTTTGTGGGGCAATGTGTACGATTCTATAATAAAATACCAGACAATGTAACAAATCTGCCTGAAAACAAATTCAAAATGTATGTAAAGAAATGTCTGTGCTCAAAAGCTTATTATAAGATAATAGATTATGTGAATGACAAAGACATTTGGAAATGTATTGGTCTTTCTGATAACTGTATTGTTGATAACATATATTGTATTAGTAATTAAGTATTATTTTAAAAAATGTGTTGAAGCGAGTTTCTTTTGGGCTCGACGTTTCTTCTCGCTTCGGAAACACTTCCCGAAACGTTGAGTGTACAAGTTCCGCGTGGTAGGAACTTTGTACTAGGTAGAAAAAAAGACGATTTAAAAGTATATCTACAACATCTACTTAAATAAAAAACTTTTTGACTTTTGATAATAAAAATAAGGAAAGCACCCATTGCTTTCACTGCAAGTGGGTCCAAACAAAATTTATGCGACCAACAACCTCGAAAACCGCTTGAAAAGTTAAACAAAGCCTCTTTGTGAGACCTCTAAATATGCGATGAATTCTGAAGTGAGCGCAAAAGGCAACTGTTTAAAATGTACAAAGTTTAATGGCTATCCGCTTCGTCAAGGGAATATTAAGGGGATAATGGTTGGGACAGTACCGTGTCCCACTTAAGGTGCTTTGAGGTGAGCAGTGCTGACTGTGATGAGTCTACAACTACAAAAACGCTGCTAGAAACTACTAATGTATAGGGCTGCTACGGCGATTGGATTCAAGATTATGTAAGTAGATCTTATGAATATTTTTAAAGATATTGAAACTAATGAAAATTTTAAGCTATAAGATCCAAAATAGTATGTTTATCGCAAATTTATTAAATTCTTCCGGGAACTCGTATGTTTTCAGGGATAAAAAGTATCCTAATTCCTATGTGTTAGCCGAGTGCTTTATCTATCTACCTATTTTTCATCCAAATTCGTTTAGAAGTTTTGGCGTGAAAGTGGAACAAACAAACAAACGAACAACCATACTTTCGCATTTATAATATTAGTGAGATAGAAAAGTTCAGTTTCATGAGTATAACACCCTGTTAAAGTTTCCAGACAGTCTTTTCACATATACAGAATATAAAATTCTGTGTCATCCATTTCCACGTGAAGTCATTTATAAACCGAACGGTTCACCCATGAATGTCCCTTAACCAGCTTTCCGCAGAAATAACAGGACCAGATCAATGAAACCGAGCTTTGGCGCTACACTCGATCGTTTCCGCCCGTCAGCCAAATAATCAGGACCTCCAGTTACAATCCCAATTGGTTTACATTGTAGTATTTAGTTAACCCTCGAGGTGAACTGCAGGTCAAGTAACACTGGTTAGTTTGTTGGGTCAACTGGCACATGACATGCATGTTACTTTGGCTGAAATTCTGAGGTGGAATATCTAAAATAAAGTTTTCACCTATATTAATTACCCGAGTACGGCGAAGCAAAAAGGAGGTCTCGTTCAATATAGATGACGTAAATAAAGAGTTGTCTATGGTGTCTTTTTATCTGTCCGTCGCAGAGAAAATTCTCAGAAAGTTTTCGTAGCGCATAAACTGAGATCAGCAGATAAGGCATTTAATACCTATATTCTGGGTGTGTTATATCTATGTATGTATGTATAAATGTATATGTGTATGTATATCAGTTTCTGGTTCCCATAGCACAGGGAATCCTAGTTTGGGGCCAGATGGCCGTCTGTGGTTTGCCCCGGATATTATTATTATTCTTAAATTATTAATTTCCTATACATTTATATGAAAATTATAATCGCTATCGTTTGTGTATTATGCACATGTGTCATTCAAGTTACAAGGCTTACAATACAGTATGTGACATGTGTATAGGGACATTTTGAAATAATTTAATTGTGGCTTCTTATCATGAATCTCAAAAATTTTCTCGATGGAACTGATACTTAATTCACAAAAACAAGCTTTTTCATACTGATTGATCAGCTAATTCGTGAACTAGTATGGAAGTCCAAAATTATTTTTGATATCTCAGTTATTACAGAAGGAACCTACATTTTTTAAATGAGAAAATCGTCAAGGAAAAAAGAACATATATTTGGCAAATATGAGAGGTTTACAAGTATTTACCTGCGATACTTAATTTAAAAAAAATGTGTATTGTTTGTAGTCGAAATTGATCAAAATCTACCCACAATACAACCTACTCAGTCAGAGTTAGAGCCCTTAGTTCCAAATACACTGAAGTATACAGTATAATAGCAGGATCAAACTTCCAAGACTCGGAGTACAAAATGATTATCGTTGGGACCGAAATCCCTTGAGAACTACCTTGTACCTAACATTTTGTGATGGACTTTTCGAGGAAACTTGTTAAACAACGGACAAAGTGGGGTCTAATTATTAAATTTCCATCGCGCGCCCACACATACTTAATGAAAAAGTATTAGTTTACAACCCATAACGTCCCCACTTCCGGGGTATGGGTCTTTTCCCATATATCGGGAAGGTTAGGCTATACTCCACTCGCGGGGGCCAACTTCGAATCGGTGGAGTTTGGGGGGCTAGTGGCCAACCCCAGTTTCAGAAGTTTTCAAGCCGCCTATAAGGCCTCCGATATGGCTTAACGACTGTGATCTAGTCATAGCAGCCGGCACCAACGGCTTAACGTGCCTTGCGAAGCAGCGAAGCACGGAAACGGTCGATAAAACGTATTGTTTAAGAGTATTTTTTTCATCGGAATAAATCTATATTTTCTTCTCTGGTTATTCGTCCTGTTTATATTTTCTTGTCTGTTCTCTATGATTTTAAGCAAGCTTCTCTTTTGAATTTCTTGATTTCGTTTCATTTTTCAACTAGACCTTTCTATCCTCCTTCAGCACCGCATTTCGAACGCATCCAATCTCTGTCTGTCCCGCTCAGTAAGTGTCCAGTAGAGGAAAGGAGAGGAAAAGGAAGACCAAACGAAACTGCATGGAACAGGTAACGGAGAAGGTGCATGTAACGGTTTTTTTTTATGTGATAGGTAGCAAACGAGCTGACGGATCACCTGATGGTAAGCGATTACCGCCGCCCATAGACACCCGCACCACCAGAGGAGTCACAAGTGCGTTGCCGACCTTTGAAATGGGATGGGGGATGGGGGAATTGGGGAGGGGAGGTTGGGCCTCCGGTACTTTCACTCACTCGGCGAAACACAACGCAAGCGTTGCTTCACGCTGGTTTTCTGTGAGGCCGTGGTATCACTCCGGTCGAGCCGGCCCATTCGTGCCGAAGCATGACTCTCCCAAGGTCAAAACGGCTAAAAGAAAAGGTCGCTATCGTGTCGTATCGGAAGATAAAGTTGCTGGCTAAAGAGATGAGAAGTTGGAAATTGTTTCACCGAATAGACAACCGGAATCACAAGATAGTGATTCCGGTTTTCTTTTCTTTCAAGACACCACAATATTTCTTGTCTGGCGGTTATATTTTTTTCATTATTATAATGAAAAAGACCGGTGATTTATTATGGATTACGGCAAAATAAGCTGCTATGAGTATTTTTATACCATTTTGCAGTTAATGAAAAATATACTTTTCGTTTCATTTTAAATTTTCTCGCAACTTTCTTAAGATAATAAGTACTACGATAATAATAATTTATTTCACCATTCGCTTATATTTTTCGAATAGTCGAATCTCAATAATAGAGGCACGAAAACGTTAAACTTTAGGGTCTGTTTATTCCTCGTACATGTAATGTGGACCTCGTTAGGACTTGACGTTGTTAGGACAATGCATTACGGTTATACGGAGTACTCATTACTAGAGAACGGAATTTAGGCATACATTCAAGGAAAACGCCAATGACTCGCAGGTAAATTACTAAAATATGCAACATGCTGACGTCTAAAAATATTTGTACAATGATAGCAATAGAAATAAAAAAACTTTTTGCTATGTATATGTATAGTTTTTCTGAAATAGGTACCTACAAAAAAATATGTCTATACACTTCACCCAGGAAAAGAATTTTAAAAATGCTGATTTGTGAACTTTTGTCGTTAGTATCTATTTATTATTGCTTAGCTAACATTTTCAGTGTGGCCAATATCAGAAAATTTGAAATAATGGGTGAAAGTTCTTGTTGTTAAATAATGGAAAATTTACAGTATAAGAAAAAAATTGGGACAAGCCGAAAATACGAAATGTACTATTTTTCGCGGTCGTACCCATGTACGGATAACGTGAAATTTGTTGAAATTTGATATCAAAAATATGATAATCGAATGGTGAAATCAAGTAACAGGTTAAGGTTTCTCCCTTGTTTTTTCCCGCCCAATCATACAAATAAAAAAGTTATAACAATATCATTTTCGTGCAAAACATTAAAAAGGGAATAAAACGGAATTAAATTTCCCCATGGGTTGTATGTTCCTTTGGAACTGGGAAAGTCGTTAATCCCATAATGGCACCCTCACACCAATTAGCCCTCATAACGTCCGCGTGACGGCTCCAAAGCGTTCCGCCGCGTTATCAGGACCCATTCTGCACTCCGCTTTATGTTGTACCTTGTTCCTTTATAGTTACTTATGGTGGCAATAAGAAAAAACATTCGCTTTTTATGTTCATAAAGCTATGAATATAGTTTCAGGTTTTAGCGAACAGCCCACATACAAGTAAAAGAGTCACAAAGTTTCTATCGATTTAATAGATAGTTAAAAAAACTGTAGCTTCTGCTAATGAAACTTTGCCCAAGGAATGACAAAAAACGTAATTTTAAAAAATTGGCGTCCCATACCAATTAATCAGCTGATTCGAGAACTTAGTTTGGGAAGTTGTCTTTTTGGTACTTTGGGGATAGTTGTTTAGTTTCATAATTGAAGCCACGGCAAAAAAATAATTTTAGAAGGCCCCATTTATATGCTTATGCACGTACGTAGTTCCCATAGCAAAAGGAAATATTTTTTTGGGCAAGGTGACCGTGTGCGCTTTGACCAGGAGTATTATCATTAGTATACATAATGTCATTAATAACTAAACACCAACTAGATATGCCTAAAGTACAGATAAAAATTTACTAAGTGGATAGTAGATCTCCAAAACGCAGACAAAAATTTACTAAGTGCTTCTAAGTGCCGAGCACTATTGGAAAGGCAGTAGAAACTAACATTTTCACTTGTTTCCGGTGAATGGTCAGTAAATGCGGCGAAAAGCAACTGTCACTTGGAGATAGTTCCGCTTGATCTGGCGCCCAACGTGCGGCCACATAGACGCGACGTTTATTTAGACTTTTGTGCTTTGTGCTTTATTTTAGGCTTTAGTGGTTTTTACTATTTACGATTTAAAATAGTAGAATAAAAGTTGTTCAAGGTCCTGTATCTATTTTGTGACAACCTGTATACAGGGTGTTAAAAAGTGCGTTTGAAATTTTAAGGGGTTTCTGTACTTCATTCTGAGTAACACCTTAAAATTTCGAACGTACTTTTTTAAACACCATGTATAAAAGGTGAAATTTTGAACGGTGATTACTACTCATTAAACTGAACAACATTTACCCAGGAACTCAAACTATCTGTGCGAATCAATAAATTGGGTTTCTCATACAAAATTACGTTGATTAATAAAAGTATTGTTTAGATTTATGGCCACAGGATAAAAACAGTTGTTGAATTCAATGTATGTCGATGCAAAAGTTACGTATATACTATAAGTTGCTTCGTTAAAGAGAACATAATCACTTTCGCAGCTATGACAAGCAATAAGATTTCAAATGACGTCAATGCATAATAAAAATCTTTTTTTGGATTCTCTTCCTCGATCGAGTCACAAACAAGGAGCTAATTTGTTTAGTGCATTAAATAAAACATGAGATAAATTAGGTATTTCGTCATATAAATTTCGTAGAACACGAGATATATTTGGTACTTCGTCATAAATACGTAACTATCTGAAAGAATAAAGAGCACCACGGTTCATTAAACGTACACACACGATGTCTCCGACGGCGCGGCGCATGTCATCCGATCTGTCTGATTTCGCATGCCTCCGGAGATACGAGTATACGTATTTGGCATCTCTCTAGCTTTTTCTCTTATTTTCAGGAATTCTATTAGTTTGTCTGGAATAATGCTACGACAGAGTATTTTCTCGAAAAATAGGTTTGGTCTATTTCTATATGATGTCGTTTCTCGATTTGGATTTCTGTCATTGGCTAGGTACATGTCGACTACATGCACAGCAAGAATAAAAATCGTTTTACTGTGTTGAAAATTCTTTAAATTTTCCACGTATGCTGTGACGAACAAATTGAGCTTTTCTTATAAAATATGTAGGTAACCTAGATAGCGGGTTATTTGCCAAAGTCTTCCGGTTGGTAATTTTGAGTTGCAGCCTTAACGAAAAGTTATAGAATCTCTTTTATGTTGTTGGAAAATTAGATGTCGTAAGCCGTTGGGGCTCTGCGGGTTAAGTCACGGAACCGGGCGGCGTTTGTGCCAAATAGTCCAGCTAACTGCCTACCCAGTGCCCCGGTCCGAAGGAAAATTAGGTCAAGACTGGCTGCTGTCGGCCTTTAGGGTGTATTTCCACTGAAGTGGAGGAAGAGAAAAGAAGAGAGTTGTTTTTATATTTCCACTGAAGTGGAGTGGAGAAGGGTGGAGTGAAGAAGAGTAAAGATGAGCCTGGAAGTCCAGCCAAGTAAGAGTGAGCGAGGTGTTGTTTTAAACCCGCGGCGACCAATTTTTACCGAATCAGAGTCAAAATAATTTATTTGATTGCGTTTGACAGTTTCGATATTGTCTATTAAGTTATGAAAGGTCAACAGAAAATATGGATACAATTTGTTTTTTTCTATTAAGACCTTATATTATTAGAATTATTTACGAAATTAAAACTTGAGCAGATATTTAATTAAGATTCACCTGTTCTATGCTTTAGCAAATGATTCTTACTTTTATAAAATGAAAATGTATTCCATCATATCTTCTTTTAAGGAAAGCGGAAAAGAAAAACATTTTTATTCCAGAAATATTATGAAAACTTTAAGATGTTTTCTTTCTGTTTCAGTTAGGGACGTACCCAGTACGACTAAGGTTTATTTCAATTATTAACTTGTTTTTTCAAAGGCATTTTAGCGCTTCATTTTCAAGAATTTTTTACTAGCGTAGGTTGGATTTAAATACGAATACAAAGTCCTTAAGCTGAACTAGATATAATATACTCTAGATGTAAGCTTATTGTGAGTTAAGCTTGTTTTGGTCATTATGTTCAGGATATTTAAATATGAACATAAGCTTTGAAGAGAGACTAAACGTGTATTAAATGTTCTATTTGTATACTTTTGGTTACTCTTGTACAGACACCAGTATGTCACAAAGGAACCTTATAAAAATTTTACTTTGTTACACAATTCATTATATCGAGGGTTCACGGGCTATTTGTATTAAGCGAAATTTTTAGAATTGTCAGGACATTGATTTAAAAATTTATTTCTTAGAAAAATAATCATCAAAACTAAAATTATTAATATAATATAGGTTTTCGATATTCTTAATATTTTAAATATTATTCAGAAGTTATTTTTTATGAGGTATTTTTTTAGAAAATAATTTTTAAAGTAACCTGTGTTTCCAAATATGTCGCTTAATACAAATAGCCCGTGAACCCTCGATATGTACTTATAAGTATTACCTTTGTGAAACGTTATTATTATTATTTTGAACTGCAACACTAAGCAATCTCTGTCTAAAGGATAGCCAGTTAAGTAATTTTGTCACATAAGAATAAGAAGACATAAAGAAGAGGACTTTGAAGTTCCATAAAGGAGTAAAAAGAGATGGTAAGTACAGTTTTGTTTTACTTTAGACTTTTTTTTGTAAAAGCATATATGGAAAATTGATTTTCCAACTAAGTCACGGGTGCTTCAGAAGTCATACATACTTATATTTAGTACCTATGTCAAACCTGCTATAATACTTTGTTTTAGAATGGTTACTAAGCTAAGACAATTTACTTGCCAGCAGAAAAAAACTTCTCTAAGAACGGGAACTCAAAGGGTAGGGTTAATACTATATTTAGTATTCTAAGAGCGTCTAATCCTGTAAGATGAGGCGCATAAGCGAACACTGCGTTTTGACCGGAATAAGAAACAGCCCATTATAAAGCCCACTTTATTAGCAATTTTAACACAAAAACCTTCAATAGTCGTTTTCCGACCGCAATTTATTATAATAATTCTTTAGATAAAACAAAATTTAAGCTGTGTTCAAATTAATTGCTTGTTCGTACCGCGCCTGACTGACGTTTGCATAGCAGTAACCGTAAATACTTGTCCGGCCGTTTAATTTTTCGCTGTTAAATTTTTTCTGATGTTCCGTGGGGGGAGGGAGGGGGTATAATGATTTATGAAGCAATCTTTTAGTCGTAAATCAAACACGCGCCCCGGCTCTATTCCCTGGCATGAAAACGTAGCTTTCAACCAATCACTGACGCTTTTTTGTAATTTTATTGTATATGACATGTTTTGGAGCTTTTTCTGTATTTTACTCGCAGTTTGTTTCTGTTCAACTAATTGGTTTCATTAATAACCTAACTAATTTAATTAAAAATAAAAATAAACCGACTACTTGAAATGTATCCTGTATTTAATTTCTTAGAAGATAGAGACACCTAGTGCTCCTTAATGCGTCACGCTGTTTAGGCTACAAATGTTAAGAAACGGATATAATATTATATACAGGTTGTAACAATATTGGTGTAGGACCGGTTAACTGAGGATTCTACTCATCGTACTGAATAACTTTGGTTCTAAGAATTTGCGAAAATCGCAATTTTTGGACTCTTCATAAAAAAATGGCAAAAGAGATGATCAATTTGTATGGAGAGTCCGAATTTTTTTTTGCGATTTGAGCAAAGTCGTAGAACAATAGTTGTTCAGTACGATGAGTAGAATCCCCAGTTAACGGGTCCTACATCAATTTTGTTACACCCTGTATAGGTACAGTCTCGTGCAACTTAAAGTATACAGCCAAGTAGAGCAAGTAGTACTAGATGGCACGGCTACCCTGTATAGTTTTAAGTGCACGGGACCGACTTTTTGGTTACGAAAAACCGGCAAGTAGATGAAACTGAACTTGCCCCGACGCCGCTTATGCTCGTTTGCCCTTTCACTACGGCGTAGTAGCGAAATCACTCAAAGTCTACGCGTCATAGCACGCACTAAACGCAGGTTACAAATGTGTTAAAATTGCATCAAAAAATATGTTAAAGCATCATCTAGCTGTAAGTCAACAACAATAATGCTATCTACTTTTCCTACGTTGTTGAACCTAGATGTGTCTGTTCAGTAATAGTGGAGAAGTAAATTTTAAACCCTATTTAAGAGTAGTAGTAAAGAATCCTTATTAAGCTAATTGTTACTGTTATTTTACGAATAAAATACGGCTGGCACGGG
Organism: Coleophora deauratella; assembly: GCA_958295455.1. NCBI lineage: Eukaryota > Metazoa > Arthropoda > Insecta > Lepidoptera > Coleophoridae > Coleophora > Coleophora deauratella. The sequence goes on along the minus strand of OY282392.1, from coordinate 17,296,693 downwards.
CGGGAAGACGCAGTGTTGGATGGTGACCCACCAGGTGAACTGATGCTTTAGTCAGGTTTGCAGGAAGCCGCTAGACGAATGCCGCTCAAAACCATGCAAAGTGAAAGTTTACAAAGTTTTGATTTCCACTATGTATGATTCCTGCAAGCCTGGCCAGTGTCAGTTCTTCTAGCGGGAGGCTACATAAAAGGTTCCACAAACGCATTAACAATATTATTCTTCTTCTTATCGTGTGGCGCAATTAATCGTTTATCCCCAAAATGTAGACGGCGGTACCTGGTGTTGCACTTAGCATCTCCCGCGGTCACGTGTGGGACATTAAGATTTATCCCTACTAGTGTTTCTGCTCGAGCTTTCTCGAACTCGAGAAAGTCGAGAAATTCAGCTTCTTTCGAGACGAGAAAAAAATTACCGGAACTCGAGAATTCTCGAATTTGAATTGCGCCAAGCGCGCCGTGCGACAATTTTTCACCGCGTAACAGCGCCCGCGCTTCGTGCGCACTTCGTAATAAGGTTCGTTTAAGCAAAGCTTATACCATAGATGAAATCATAGAAGACGCCACACTATCAATTTTAGGAACAAAAACATGTAAGGTCAATTATATTATGCAATACAGAGCATTATTCAATTAATTATTCCTTTTAGTAACTTCAAATAAAATTCTCTGTGCTAACGTTAACTGTCAATTCAATTTAGGTAGATAGATAAGTCGTTTATTTATTACTACAAATACAATATAAGGTAATTAATTTTCACCCTAGAAATACACTACACCTCATTTTCACTATAATCAAAGTAGGTATAGTTTTCATATACAGACAAGAGAACACGTTGTTCCTGGTGTTTGTAGTTGCAGATAAGTGCACGTGTGTTCATGGCTTTTGGGGAGATAAAATATTTCTTGAAAAAATATCATTTTAATATTCACGCCTACTCCTACGCTAAAATAAGCCGTAGTAATTTAAATCTATGCCCCCATGGACACAGTTATCTGTTCCTAACGTATTAGTTTAGTGGTAAGTTTTGATTTTAATTGTTTCGTTTAGAGTATATCTATCTATCTATTTTATTATGTAAGAAGGTTTAAAATTTTGTTCCTATTCTTTCCTAAATAAGAGGTACCAAATACTACAAAATAATAATTATGGTGCAATAAAAAATTATCAGATTTAAAATTTTGCTTTTTTAAATTAATTTCAACGAATTTTATTGGTTTATATAAAACGACTCGAGACCCGAGAAAACTCGAAAAATTGGCCTTGAGAATTCTCGAAACTATAATAAAACAGGTCGAGAAATCAGATACCCTAATCCCTACAGACGTCCGTGTATATCTGATTACTAGATATCTATGAACATCTAGTAAGTAGATGTGCAGGTTTCCTCACTATGTTTTTCTTGACCATTACACTGCCCTCATAAGAATAAAGGCCGCAAATTATATGGAGTTTCCGTATACTTTGCGGGTGTTCTTTCTTATGCGCGAAGTACACTAATCTGCAAGAAAATGTACGTATTAAGGAAACTCATTTGTACATTAGCCAGGTTTTGAACCCGATAGCTCTGATTAGGAGGTCTTTGTCATACCGTGGAGCCACGACGCCGTTTATTAGGTATCTAATTTTGTACCTTAAATACCAATTTTATTGAATAGGTTTATAAAAAGGCACTTTCCTGCGTCATCGGTCTTGAAGAGGTTCCCGGGGCTTATTGAAACGAATTTCAGTGACTAAAAGCCTTCAATGTTATCAAGTGATTGCAAGATTGGAAGCTCTTCGTTTAGCTACAGGGGGTGGATTTTCAGGTGTTCCTTTTTTATTGCGTTGGATATCAAAAAGGTTGGTGGCGCACGTCATGAAACCGGCTATGGTTATTTGAAACACCAGAGGTAATATCGATTTTTGCCGTAACTTCAAAAACCTTTTCAATCCTTTCTTGTAGAGTCTCATATCGTAGACCTCAGGGAAAACCTCGCATGGGAGCTTATTCCATAGCTTGAGGGTTCCTACTCATAAATAAGTGAAAATGACAGAAAATATGTACAATATAACTATGTAAGTCAATCAATCAATTTTTTTATTGTTTGCTCCACGAAATATAATACAGGATAAATAGTATGCTAAATAAAAGTAGGTATACATATTTAAACCGTGTTAAAAATAAGGCTTTAAACTTTAAACAAATAATAAAATAATTATGTGTATTGTATTGTGAAGCTTGATGTCAAGTAAATTGAATAATATCGATTTCAACTAATAAAATAATTGGTAACTATTTTGTTATATGTATACTTTTATAGTATCTTCTAGCATTGCAGGTTTGCAGTCAAATGCAATGTTAAGTTTATTAATAGCTGAAACTGTTTTTATGCCATATTTTCTAAATACTAAGATGGAAAAGCAAACATAATCATATCATATTATTATTATCTTATTATATATCTTATTTTTTATTATCTTATTATTTTACTTTTTAAGTTAGCAGTACCTAAAATCCCACGGAATTGTACGTTTTGGTGTAACGATAGGTATTAAAGACAAATTTTAAAAGAAAAGCAAGTCCAGTGTTGCCAGATAAATTCTAGTTCAAGTCGCCAAAAATTTGGCGCTTAGTAGCCTAAAGTCGCCCAGTTATTATAATTTTAAATAGTAGCCTAACTTCGCCCAATGTATGAGCTACCATTAAAGTTATTCGTATAAACTATTATGAAAACCACGATTTTCCTTTTAGAATAGGTATATTTATGCGCTTTATATCCACCCAACGTTGTTTTAGATTATTTACAAAATGATTCCTTTTAGCCAGCAAGTTTTTGCAAGTTATCTGATGCACGAGTTGGCTAATCTAAAAAAAAACAAACGTTTTACTATCAGTTATTAAATGCGATAAATAGCTCATTTACTGAAGAAAGAATTTCTATTACGTATCAGTTCTAAGCATTTTATCTATATTAATATTTAGCTCAGGTTTTTTACGCCTAAGATCACCTTTTTTTTCGAGGTAGCCTAAATGGCGACTGGTCGCCGATCGCAATTTTTGGTCGCCCCGACACCCTTCGAAATATCCTAAAAGGCGAAAAGTCGCCTAATCTGGCACCACTGAGCAAGTCTCATACACCCTAGAGCAGCTTTTGACACTCTTATAGTATTAGATAAGATAAACCTTTGAAGAAAACCCTTCTCACAAATTGATAACGATGATTATGACAGCTTAAAGATTGCTGGAGGTGAAATATCAGACGTCTTTCTTGAAGGGCTTTTAAATAATTCAATTTGATTCAATAAGAGGACGCCCCATTTCGTGAGAAAGGTCTTACATTAAATAATGCCTACAGTTCTATTTTGTTTCCACTTTATAATGAATGGAAAATATGAGATAATGAAAATTATTCTGGAAGCAAATATACTGATATCGCAATCTCTGTGAGAGCCTCGTCAAACAACCCCGGGGTATTGTTTGTTTAGCTACAGAATGTTGCAGTAACAAAAGTTAGATACTAACATGAGTTGAATGTTTTAATGAAATAAAACGTTTCTATAGGCAAACGTAGCAGAAAGACTGTGGTTAACTAAAAGGCTTGTTCAGGCTTTAGCTGCGTTACCTTTAGCTGTAAAAGTATATGTTTGCAAAAAGGAAAACATCTTTAAATTCCTGTAGTAGGTGTTTTTTTCATTCTAAGATATATATAGAATGTAAAACGAACAAGGACTGATCCTGGTTTATTTACATTACTAGCTTCCGTCCGCGACTTCGTCTGGGTGGACTTCAGAATTGGTGGACCCAATTCGGAAAAAGAATCTGTTAAGGTGGCGCCATCTAGTGACGAAGTGGAAATTTTGAGTTCTTAGGGATACAAAGTATCCTATGTGTTAGTACTTTATCTATCTACCTACCAAATTTCATCCAAATCTGTTCAGTAGTTTCGATGTGAAAGCGGAACAAACAAACAAACATCTATACTTTCGTATTTATAATATTAGTGAGATTAGTGAGATGGGATTTACAAAGTTAATTGGTACCAGATTGATACGCACTTTAAAAGAGAAGATTGATGTTTTGTTTTGGCTCGAATATTTTGGCACAAGAAAAAATTCTCCAGTATTAGGTACCTATTTAAGACAGAAAAACAGACACGAAACTCAAGACGAAACCGTCAAAATTTTACACAAGAAAATAAATCTTTACGATTCAAACCCAGGGGAAAGGTACTCAGATCCATCTGCATAATTCAATATTGCTCCAAATTCCGACGCCCCGACAATTTACCTGGAACAAACGAAGAGATGAAGTTAGTAATAAAGATAAGTTCTTCGTGTTAAAATTGTTAAGGTTTATAGCAATGATAAAATTTACGGCACCGTTGCCGTCAGGGTAATCATCAATTTTAATAAGTAGGTAATTCTTATAAAATCAAGTCGAAATATTTTTGAGCGTGGCATTTTCTGAATTTACACAATTAGTGATATTGTTTTCAGTAAGTTCTTGAAAAAGAAGGAAAAACTGTTATTAAGGGGAAGATGGTAGACATCAGAAGTTACCGACTGACTTGGTTTGGTCCTAAACAGAAAAAGACAAATTTCTTGTCAGAAAAAGTGATGGATATGTCAGTAAAAGGATACCAAAAAGCAATGAGGTTAAGTAATATATATCCATACACATTTTGGTAGTTACAGAGGGTGTGGAAAAATATAAAGCCGACCCCAAATAAATAGGTCTACATGAAAAGGTAATGAAGTCGATGTTACTGTTCTGGATGTAAAATCGTAAAATATCTCGGTTAGGAAATTTTAAATTACTGTAGTCATTCTCCTAGGAAGGAAGAAGTGGAAGAAATAAAAATAAACTTATTTATGGTAATTGACGTCATAAGGCTACGCAACTTTAAATGGAGCCTTAAAACTAAGAAGGAATTTTCATTACAAAGCTTAGTACTAGTCCTCGGCTAAGTTTGCTCATAACGTTTCATATAGGTACAGAGTTAACCTAAGAAAACTCATTATCGAGCTGAAGAAAAATATAAATAAAGTAATAAAACGCGATAAGTTTCATAAAACCTTGTTTTGAATATTATGACTTCCAACCACGGCTGCCGGGTTTAGAAAGTTAATCTAATTTCAACGTCAGAACAAAACCTCTTTATTTCTAAGACATGGTGTTGAATAAGTTCGGATATTGAGCGAGATTTCTTAGAGCAAGAAATTCTCATTGTTACCAAGAGACAGGTTGAACGGCGGAGCACGTAGGGTACCTAAATTAATTAAGTGAATAGGTGTGCACAGAGCAGTATAGGTTGAATGCTCCAAAGCAATTTTCCGACCTAACCAGATTCCGGATTCAATTAATCCAGCTGCTATACAAGCGCTCTCTAACCCTAAATAGGGAACAAACGCCTCTGACCTACTGACATGATTCCATCGGATGGAATCTTTTTATTGCCAACTCTACAGCATGCGAATACGATTTTTCTCAAAGACGTAATGTAATAACCGGACCTCCGGAAATTTTACTAAAGTATTTCTATACTAGAAAGTACTGCCATCAATTGATCTCATAAGTATTAATTAAGTATGAAAATCTGTGTTTTGTCAAAGAAGACTTCCGGAATATACAACACTAAAGTGCGTGTTCCTCGGATAGCCGAGGATTAGGCCTTCTTTGCGCGATAGTAGCAGCCTGTTTCATCGAAATTAAAGTTATTGTTTGTTGAGAAATTATTGTATATAGCTCCTACGTCAGAATTCTACCTCAATGGCTCAGTCCTTGCGGGGCTAAGGTCTGCGAGTTCTCTTAATAAAATTCCGGAGCAATCCTCAGGATTTCGATAGAAATCCGGGTGGAAGGACCAATTTAGATTTTACAGCATCTCCACTCAACGTTCATGGGAGTGAAAGTGATGAAATACATTTCTGGAAATACGTTTGTTGCGTTTCGTTCACTCTTTTTAGGACTGTTTGAACTGCTAGCGCCCTATATTACTTTTGGGAAATCTAGCTTTTGATATAAAATAAAATTAGACTGTAAAATTGTCATAAGTACTGGTTTTTAATTAAGGACTTAGATACGCGTTGCAATAGGTCTGATAAGTCGATCAAGGCGAGAAGAGAAGAGAACTTAGAATGAAATACGGCCTTATATCAATTTGAAAGAATGAACATAACAAAAATGAGTGAACAAAATAATTTTGTACAATAAGAATAAGCTTAAAAATAAGATAGAGCGCGCCACTATAGCCGCGCGCTTATGTCACGAACAGGCGATGATGTCACTAACAAAAGCTTTTATAATTGAACTCTTCAATTATGTTGATGTTTATGCCAAAATTATTTCCCTCTTCAATATTTACGCCAATGTTACTTTGACTATTGATGCGCCAAAGAGATGATGATTGCACAAATCTTTTCACAAAACACATCTCACTTATATTATAAATGCAAAAATGTAGATGTTTGTTTATTTGTTTGTTTGTTCCGCTTTCAGGCCGAAACTACTGAACGGATTCGGATGAACAGTAGGTAGATAGATAAAGCACTTGGCTAATACAAAGGATACTTTTATCCCGGAAAACTTAAGGGTTCCCGTAGGAATGCTTAAAAACTCAAAATTTCCACTTCGTCACTACGATAGATATTAGGTTAGGCGCTATCTTAATGAGAAATAATTGTAACTTCGTCCTAATGTATTTTTCTTTTCTCTTCGCTAACTCTTCCCGAAACGTTGACTGTATAAGTTTGACTTTGTACAAGGTAGAGAAAAATTACGATTTAAATGTGTAAAGCATCTACTTTAATAAAATACACATACATATAAAAAAAACGTTTTGAGTTTGAGTTAAATTTGAAAATCAGAGCACACCCAAACTCAAAAGATTTCTCTTGATTTTTTGGTGCATACTATTGCCAAAAAGTTTCTTTCTAGTTTTAGTATTCATTTTTGCGAAAGTCGTAGAATAAATTCAGCTCAAAAATGGTCTTCGAAGTTTTTAACGCTACTTTTTGTTGTTTTCAGAGTTTGTTCCTGTTTTACTTTGTTCTCAACTGTTCGAGCGCCGTTTGACCACTTGAAACTTGGGATATAATTTTTTTTAGATATAGAAGTAAGAAAAACAAGGTTTCAAGAATGTTTCAAAAGAATTTGTTGATCTGATAGGTAGGTACATATTTACTGCATTATTTTTGAACTTGCTAAGTTCTTGCGTATGAAGGTTTGACAATAGGTATGTAGCATAATTATCGTAATATTGGCGTCGATTCGGAGTTTACGATTAAACTTATTTGACAGGGCTAAACTTTATTTAAGCAACCTAACCTTGTCTTTTCGATACAGAGAGAAAAAAGACAAAACACTTAAGTTTAGTTCTGTCAAACAAGTTTAATTGTAAAAACCGAATCGACACAATTATCGAACAAAAAATGTTCGTTTAATGCAAAATATCATAAACCTCCACAAACTCTTAAAAGTATTGTAAGTTTTTAAAAAAATATATTTTCTTAAGTACCCATACTCATAACCTAAAAAAGTGTTCTTACTGCCCCGAGTTCTTTTTCCGGGACATTAGGCCCAATGGCATTGGGATTAGTCCCATTACCCGTAATTGTTCTTAGGGTTCCGTTGAATTATTCTCGATGTTGGACCACAATCGGCTAATGTCAGCACTTGACAGTTATGACGATATTAGTTATGCGTTATTACTGTAATATTTTCTGTCTGAGTGTCGTCTTTTCCAGGCTGGCGTAACTCTGAATATGAAAAGCGTTGTATAAAAATGTATGAACGTAATAAGAACACGGTTTTCTTACAGGGCATAGAGGAACAATAAGAAAGGATAGATAAGTACCTTAGTTGATTTTCATGTTTGGTTATTTCCAAATAAATACACTTTGAGGAAGTGAATATTGTTTAAGTTTAGCATGTACATAGGAAACTGAACTTCCGACGGACTTGACGTGTAGGTATTAACATCCAAAGTCGACACGGATAAAGCCGCGAGCGTTGCACTAGCTTCTCATAAATTAATATGGGAAACTGGTTTGCTACTGTTGTCTTCTATAAGAATTTAATACAGGTAAGTTGTTCATCTAGTACTAACAAACTAAATTATTTATTTATTTAATTTGACATTTCATAACATTCTAGTGACACCCGTATGTATAATTTATGAACTCTCAAGTGTTAACTCAAAGAAACCTTTCTTTTCTATCTTAATTTTCTTATATATAATTAAAATATATTTTTTAAACTATTAAGGTATATTTAATGGCGGGATATAAATGTACTTTATTATTTTGACATCTGTTTTTAACGTATGATTCACAAAAAATGATTTAAAGAACTAAGTTTTATACAATTACTTTAAGGTTCATATAGAATATATCTATATCTTTTTTAAACATAGTATGTTGTATTAGTAACATGGTGGTTCAGATACCAAATAATATTATTAAGATAAGTATCGTAGTAAGCGAGGCGGAGCTTTAACCTTTTCTAGCCAAAATACGTAACCGATATGCTATTGTACCATGTTGTTACGATGTTTGTAAATAGCATTCTCATTATTAGCTTCCTCATTATCTATCAGAACATGTTCCTTCCTTAGTAAGTAACCAAGTGAATACATGATAAAATAGATAAAAGAAATCACACACGCCAAAAATTTCTTCAGATTATAATATCCTTCTGAAATATCTGAAAATATTTTAAGTTTATTTTCCTATTAAGAAACTGAACAGCTTTTCCTAAGAAACTAATTCGCAAAATAAATTTGGACATCCCATATAAAGTAACGAATCAGCTTGTGAACTGCAGATTCAAAATAATACTCGTTTTCAGGCTTAGGTTATGTAATAAGATAAAAAAATAAAAAATATAAAACACTAAAAACACCACCACTTACAATACTATAGTAAGAATTGCCAAATCACGTCATTTTACTCGTAACTTGCTTATTTCTACTTTGAATATGTAAAGAAACTATTTACTATGAGCTGCCAGTCACAAGAAACTGGTAGCCAACCTTCGTCATTGCCACAGCTGATCATTTAGTATGAAAAGCCCAATTTTTTTCATGCGATCAGTTCGCGTATTGGTTCTTTGGTGAAAGTTGATCAGTGTCATGGGTGAAACCACAGTTTTTTAAAGCATTACGGAACTGTCTGTGTTAGATTTTGCACTGCTGATTAAAATATGAGAATTTTAAATGTTCCTTATAATTTATAATGACACACCTATACATACTCGAGTCAGTTGCAATGAAAGGAGGAGATAACCTTTAAAAATGCATTATTAGTAAGCTTGGCAAGGCATCCTTTTAAAAGTTGAAAAACCGACGAGGCTTATCCAAATTTCCCCAGTGGTGGAGAAAAGCCGAATAATAATGGGCCGAGCCTGGGGATTCCAAGGAAATTCGGGCGCACTGTAGGTGCCTCTGTTGATAAATTACACTGTGTTTTTAACATTTTTTCCGTAATAGCCGCCTTTGTGAAGCTGCTGAGAGATGTCAGAGGGTGTAACTTTGCGTGACAGAAAGGTATTTACAAATACATATTTGTTGGAAAATATAAACATTCACTAAAGTAACCCTTGATTTTTATTTTTATTTGAATTTATTTATATGCAACAAAAAGGCAAAAATCCACTTTAAACAAGTTTTCGTTGAACTGTGTTTCCAAAATAGCAGAGATAAAATAAAACTTTGCCAACTTAACTTTTAAAAACTGATTGTGCATTGTACCATTTTTCCTTTTTCCTTCTAAACGACTGAAAGAAAGCGCTTTTAAAACCTTGTTTTGCAAAGTTTGTAAGTTGAAAGTTGTGGCATGTCAGCAAGCGGATGAAAAGTGAAAAGTTTAGTTTTGCAAACTGGTGTAATCCATGGTCCTATGGTGAGCTTATTTGTAACTGTTTTAAATGTAACTATATACCTGGCTTTTAAGAAAGCTAAAAGAGGCTTCGCTAGTTTACTTCAAATTCACAAGTCAACACAAGTTACAAATTCCTTCCGCATCTACTTAGTACATTTTATCTTTCAGTCTTCTAGCTAATACGATTAAAGTTGTAATGAGCAGATAACACAACAACACTACACTGTGAAGGCACTACAGCGACGAGAACACTAAGACCTTAGACACAGATACATACTAGATCCTAGAAAACAGTCTGAAGATATCAACACCAACTACATACTACTAACACTTATTAATGACGTATCGCAAGGGACGCAATACACTAAACAGAATAATCTGATAGACATAAAAGCTGTACATCCACTTAGGAAGAAAAACAGTTCACCGTAGCGATTTCTTTCAGCTCAATCATCCCGACAAAAGGTGGGATTTGAATAAAATAATAGTTCGGGAATCGCTGGACGCAGCTTGAAAGGGAACGAGCATAAAGGGACGAACAAAAGACCCTTTATTAAAGCTACCTCGATATGCCTTAAGGTTCCGGAAGGTCATTTGATCGTAAGGTATTATAGCGGAAGATCAAAAGCTAAAGTGATTTTTGGATCACAGACCATTCCGTTTATATTTGAAATATTATTTATAGAAAGGGGACTGAAATACTGGTAACTTTCAAACACGATTTTTTGGGTTAGGATCAGGAACTTCCTTTTTCGTTTGAGTTGTCCGGATAATTGATCATTATACCTTATCGTGTTGAAATGTATAATATATCATATTATACAGGTTGTAATAAAATATGTAAGCGTAGGACCTAATAACTAGTGATATCCTTATCATATCTTAACCAATTTTATGTGCAGACGCACCAAAAACAACGGAGTTACTTCGATAATTTTAAACTGCAGCTTCTATTCTAGAAATTCTAGAAATGAATCAATTTATAAATAAAAAACTTTGTACTTTCCTTAGAAATCTGCATTTCTAAGGGAAGAAAAGTTTAATTAATTTAAAACCAAGAGAAAATACCTTTACTCCACTCCACGAACACGAAATTGAATACATTTATAAGACAAATAAACGCAAAAATAATTTATAAGTCAAGAGTAAATTGAAGAAGAGATTAGGGATATTATTCTATTTGCAGAAATTTATGGACATCCCCGTCACCTTTACATGACGTGACCCGAATTATGTTTGTCGTATGATCAAAATTACTTCATGTATGTATATGTAACGTAATGATGTTTGTGTGAGGAGTAATGCAAGTGTTCGTTTTATAAGTGGAAGCGATAATGTAAACCATTTAAGTACCCATACATACAAAAATATAGGGTCTAAAATACCTGAAAAAAAAAAACTCGATAGACTCGATGGTTCTCTTCGTATAGTTAAAATTTCAACCGGCTTCTTAATAAGATAGAAGGATGGACAGATAGACGGAAATAATAGCGTAGGCTTAGTTATAGGGCCCCGTTGGCTTAATTTGAATGCGGAACCATATAAAAATATTCATGGCTGCAGTACAGCCTGTATTTCTTCTACATGATACCAAAATTTTCTTTAATTAACCACTTTTGTAGCTCCAGGAGAGAGGCACAGCTGTGTACCTATTGTTTTTTTTGCAAAATTCTTAACCAGTAGTGCCACGTCCTTTCATATCTTAAAAAATTAAAAAATATAGATGAAACTTATCGCTGCAGCTCACAGCTTATAACCTGCTCTGAAGAAGGTCTAATTACGAGGACAAATGACACACCTGTGCCCCAGTAACAAACAGAGGCTGAGGTGGCGTCTGATACAATAAATTCTGAGCCTTTATACTGCCTAATAAAGTGTTTGTTGTTTGACTAACAAGGCGGAGAAACTTTGTAATATCTTTTTTTTAGCAATTTAGGTAGTTAAGAAGTTATATAACACAGATATTGCGGATTTTCTATTCTATTCTTCAGTATACCTTAGGCCAGCTAATGAGTCGAGTATTCGAGTAGGTATTATTATAATAAATTAACAACTTTTCATACAAATCGTTTTGTATGGAGAGCTCAATTGTTTTGTCGTTTATTTAAAAACTAGTAGTTTACAAAAGATGTCAAATTTGACCTAAATAATAACTTGGATATGATAAAATCACCTAATATACTGGAACACAGCAATGCGACATATTATCCAGTCAATTTCGATAGTACGTAGGAGCACATGTATGCGCCACCAATGCAAAGTAAACTGGCACTAAAATCACTCGGTCGATTTCCAGCGACAGACGTCCTCTGGGTTGAGGGAGGCAATATGCCAAAATTTGAATAATATAATAGTTTCGCAATAGCCTGTCCACTGTATTGGCAGGGCCAGCAACGTAGAGCGAGGCCAGAGGCGGATTAAGGATTACAGAGGGGTTTCAAGCAATAAATAATGAATTTATGGATTGGCTGCGGGTTTAGTAATTAATACAATGATTTATGAAATTAAACTTGAATAGAAATAGTTAAATGGGATCCAGATTATTTGACTTATATGGAGCAACAGGGATATGGAAAGATAAGGGAATGGGCCCGTGCTCCCGTAGTGGGGAAGAAGGCAAAGAAAAATTATATTTAGAAAGATCGAATAAATAATAATAATAATAAAGCTTTTTTATTTTCATACTTACACAAAGGAATTTCTATTACATTTCAAATGAATAAGTTTTGTTAGTATTAAGTTAAGTTCTAATTATTAGTTTTGGTTAGTTAACTATCGAGTATAGACCCCTTTTGGGTAAAAGCCTCCTCCAGCGTCATCCAAGCCTCTCTATCTCGGCCAGTGGCCATCCAGTCTCTGCCAGCTATAGTTATGATGTCATCTGACCATCTCTTTTTTGGTCTTTGGTCTCTTTGGAAAGATCGAATATCATTTGAAAAATATCTAAGTAAATGTTAGACTGTCAAGAATCTTTTATCTGCCTGCCCCAAATCAGCATAATATTTTTCGGGTTCATAATCATATATATCTTTTTTGGTTGAGTGTATAGCTTAAACAAGTCGATGGATTTTGAAGTGAAGAGATTTTTCTTTCTTTCTTTGAGTAATCAGATTGGTATTACCCCCTCAGGGGGCTTATCATCCAGGCCTATCATTCAGATGATAGGCAGGTTTTGAATTTGTTATTAAATTCGTAGAATTATATTCTTATTTCTTGTCGATATCAAGTCAATTATTCTCGATGTTGTAGCAAAAAAGACAGATACATTTAGCTGTACCTTGCTAGAATTGATAAAAGTGGCGTTAAAATAGTTGACCTCATCCGATTGATGTAAATATACTTGTTTGTTTTATTGGTTAGACTGTAAGGCATTGCAATTAGTTTTAAATAAACAACCAACCGGACCAACCTCCACCAATTCGGACTTGGCCCCCGTGTGTGGAGTATGGCCTAACCTTCCCCATGTATGGAAAGAGACCCGTGCCCCTGCAGTGGGGACCTAATGGGTTGTTAACATAACAAACAAATAAAATAAAAATAAAATCATAACAAAATAGGTGTATTTATTTATACTTATTCATTTGCGCAAACAAATATGCTCATCACAGAAATGTTTGCCCTGGGTGGGAATTGAACCCACGGACGGTAGTCAGGAGCGCTAACCATTAAGCAATCAAATCTGTCTTGTAGAATAAATACTCAATTTAGGAGAATATAAGTATTTTATTTATTACAAATTAGGAACGAAATACAAAAACTATGTTTCTATGTCGTGTCTTGTCAAGAATTAATAACGTAGTCTCTTTGGTCTTTACCAGCTGTGGTTTAATAAAGCCTTGTATCCCGCTAAAGTTGCTTAGCCGTTTTTATTAAGTAGAAACTCGTAAAGTGCAGATATTACATTAGCGAGGATACAAAGACAACACGATCCCTGAGGAAAATTTCGAAGAATTTATAGACCATAAAGAGAGTTAAAGGATCTCAGAGAATAAGTGACATAATGTGGGACATTAGTACTTCTATCTATAATATCACAATAGCCCACTGCTGGGTCACATTCCTGACACTTCATACAAATGTCACGTTATTATCACCTTCTACAACTGCATAAAAATATTAAGATTTTCCAATGCATTTCATAGTAATATATGTATTCATTGTTGATACTGAATATTTTTGCTCAAAGAACCTACACTGAATTCTTAGCTGATCAGCCAATTTAGTATAGGAAGCCGAAAAGCAAAATATGTTTCCGGGAATGGTATTTAAGTATTTTTACATTTCACATTTTCTATACATGAATCAATGCATTAGCTACATATATATTGGTAAACGAATTTTTTTGCTTGTTATTTAAGTGCATCCAACTAAAGTTTATGTTTTTACAACTATGCTCCAATTCTGTTTCCTTGATACCTCCCTGGAAGGCACCTAAAAAGGCCGACCGTTACAATGACCCTTTTTTCCCTTGATCGAGGCTCACGAGGGCTCCAAATGTCCAGATCAGTGCACGCTATACGCCCTTGAATAAATATTACAGCAAAAGTAGAGCTAAAGGAAAGAAAGCTTACAAGCGGATTGTTTGAATAATTTTGTGGGGCTTACAAATCTCCGCGGGAGAAATAAAGTGACCTAAGATACTTGTTTGTTTGTAAACTGTCGGTTATAGGACAAAATTCTGACTTTTCAGTAAGTTTAAAATATAATTAGGTCGATTGTTACTTATGTGAAAATAGTTATTGAGGGAAACGTAGTTAGAAGTTACAATGATGAAAAAAGAAAGAAATAAGTCACAAAGAAGCACGATGTAGCTAACTAAAACATAGGAATTACTCGTACATATAGCTATTAAATGCACTGAAAAACATCTTGATTATGAACTATTAACTCCACGAGAAACTTAGAATCTTGCTTCATATTATGAAAATGAAAATTTTCATGTTTTAATAGTAAAAATTACTCAAATTTGGCCATCAAAGCACCGAAAACCATTCATCCAAGCTGTCTAGTCTAACTTCTTTAGAGAGATTACAATCTCTTTAGAATTATGGCCGTCATTTGTCGCGAACGTGCGACGCGTGCGACGACGGTCCGATGCAGTTTTACTCTATTTACCTGCAATTTTGTGTCACGGCTCCTGAAATAGTACATTTTAAAGCGGTTTTACCTGCTCTAAATCTTTAGGAAGTACTTTCAATGAATGTAAAGTAGGGTGACGTGTTACAGTTAAACCCAGGGCTATCTTTTGATCCTTGTCTCTTGATTGTTACCTAATCCATGAGTAGGTATATCAAATGATTCCAAGTTGAAATCTAGATGTAAAGAGAAGTGTATGTAGTGTTTACCTTTTACTCTGAACCTTATCCTCACTTTGGATTTTCTATTCCCTTCAACTTTTTTTTAAATGAATCACGTTGCGTCTTTTTACAGTTGTACATCTACATCGTCTGCTTGCTCGAAAATATGTGGTGTCGCATAAAAGTTAGTTGACAGTTTGTTTCCTGTCTTCATTTCCTTTACATAAACCCAATATTACTCCTCTAGTTTTAAATGCTCTGCTTTTTTTGTCTCCAAATTTTTTTAAATGATAATATTGAAGATGATATTTAAGGAAAAATACAACAGGATAAACGTTTGGACTCGCAGTTGAAAAAGAAGAAATTATTTACATATGCTGACTCTACACGGTAGCCAAGTTTTAATCTTATTTCTATGTTTAGGTATTGGTAAATTATAACTTCAAGAGTTCAAGACTGAGCCTAAATTATTCAGCGCGTCAAATACTTGCCACTTTATGCTAGTAACTTCCCACATTATAATTCGAGTGTTGCCACAAGAACGTCTCCCAGTGCTAGCGTTGTGTAAGGAGTTTGGAACACTAAGGCTGGTAAGTCGCTACATCAACATTGTTAAATGTCACCTCAGACTAAAAGTCGCATAAAGTCTAATCTGTGTCCAATTTATTCGAATTTGGAATGGCTATATTTTCTTTTATTAATATTTAAATTTAGACTTTTTTTAAAGATACTGAGCGCTACCTTCAATGTAGGTACAATGTCTATACACTAGCAACTTACTACATATTTTATGTGAGGATTGCCAATATATCGCCCAGTTATAGTTTATTATAGTACAAGTACATACGTAGGTACTCCGCGTAACCCCAGCGCTAGCGTGCCACATCTCATCCAGTGTTGCCACATCTTCCCAGCCAGTGTTGCCACAACATCAAACTTGCGGTGTTGCGAGGAGATCAATCAGCAACTTCGGTAACTACAAACAGTAACTACTAACGTAGGCACTCACCGATTTGCTCACACTAAAACTTATACTAACAAGTTTGCTAATAGTACAGTAATAGAATTGACATAAAGAGGTTTAGATCTGGTAATTTCCCAGGATCAGGTAGGTAATTAAATATATAGAATAGATGGTACATACTACAATAATATATGGGCTTTTGTGTTTTACTTTTAAAGGTTTTTTTTATGTGATAGGTGGCAAACGAACAGACGGATCACCTAATGGTAAGCGATTACCGCCGCCTATAGACACCCGCAACACCAGAGCGGTCACAAGTGCGTTGTCGACCTTTGAAATGGGATGGGGGATGGGGGGAATTGGGGGGGGGAGGTTGGTCTGGACCCTCACGTGCTCAACTCAGGTATGGTAACATATTCATGTGATTTCTAAAAAAACAGTTTCTCTGATGTCAAGGGTTTCTCATGTAATAATTAATATTGTATGTTTCGTTAGTTTTTGCGTAAAATGTATATGCCATTAGAGATAGATTTAACTTTTAATTAGCTTTTTTATTCCTTCTCCGATTAAGTGATAATATACAGGGTGTTAAAAAAGTGCGTTTGAAATTTTAAGGGGTTACTCAGAATAAAGTATAGATTACAGGAAACATTTTCCCATACGTATAATAAATCTGAATAGTGAATCAAGAATTTGTATGGAAAACTGGAAAAAATAAAGATCGGATTTATTTATTTATCGGACATATGTATTGTATTAATGCTTTATTGCACACAAGAAATTTACATAAAATATTGGATTACGTGTACAAAGGCGGCCTTATCGCTAGAAGCGATCTCTTCCAGACAACCCTTGTATGATACATTTTAAACAATTTTTGTGGACAAGCGGGTAGTGTACCTTCACTTTAAGAGATCGCGACTTCTATTCCCGGTGTAGCCCCAGTTTGTTTTGTGCCCGCCCGGCTAGCTACTACCATTTTATCTAAGCCTTGTCGCCAAACATCATGAGTAATAATATATGGGGAGAATAGATGAGATAACCAGCCACTGCGTTGGTCATAGAAAACATGCTGCTATCTTTCGGCGTCATCACCATTTATTATAAGCTATCATGATGCCAATGGCCTACTAATAATTGTGAAAAAAAAAGGTTATTTTATTTTATTCGTGCTTTATGGGACACATCTTTCTTCCTTCTCTTTCAGTAAAAGTGAAATCCATTTATCTGTAATGTTACCGAAGATAATGGGGCCGTAATCCCTTGCCCTTACATTTAAAGGTAATCGTCTTACTAGAAGAAGGAAAATGTCTTGAGAATTTCGAATAGAGGGTAGAAAAAAGAAAACAAAACAATAATTTGATTATCAAAGGTAAGTTTCTGGACCCTTTACCCAGTGAAGGAGTTCAATTTTATTTTCGGTATTACTTAATAACTATACATATACCCCACTCTGCTGGATCTGTTTCCATACCTTGGGAAGGCCATATTCTACTCACTGATGGGGTTAAATCTGAATTGAACTGATTGAAGGTTGTGGGGCTAATTGGGGTAATTGGGATTATTGTATCAAAAAGAGTAAAAAATATATATATTTTAGTTATCTATAAACCATTAACTAGACACATAATTGCTTCTACGGGATAAAACTAACGTAGAGTCATTACTCGGGTCAATTCAAGCAGGTAATACGAGCCGGCAGCCCACGGCATTAATGCGGGCCGCTAATTCGGCCGTTTGTCGTGCGGCCCTCAGATAAGCCACCCCTGACTATCGAGGTCAAAATATAAATTACATCTTAAATGTAACAACTATACTAGTTAGTTGTGACTTGAAGTTGCCCGCGGTTTGGTACGCATGGAATGGAACAAGATATGCTTAAGTATGTAAAGAGAATACATTTGAAAATTGACAATGTTTATACGAACATAAAATACATAAAAGAATATGACATAATTATAGTCCAAAATGGATGTATTGTATGTATTGTAATTGAGGAGTGTCTTTTTAAAAGGGTTTATTTCCATATTTTCTCTTTTTAAATCTGACAATGTCATTCGATTCTCCATGCAATTTTATACATTGAATGGATTTAAAACGAAACAAAGACATAGAAGTTATTGATTATACATTTTACAAATTAATTTATCCAGTTTTTTAAACTAATTTGCTGACTCAAATTAATTTAAAAAACTGGATTCATTTTTGCGTAATGAGTTTTTCACTTTTTCTGAAAAAAAAAAATACTATGTGGAAATAAACCCTTTTGAAAAGACACTCCTCAATTATAGTCTAAAAAAGACCTTACATTTTTCGTCTGGATCTTTTTGTATCTATACCATTCCTACATTCTTTAGTACATCTTAGATGTATTTTGAGTTCAGATTTACTCATTACTCTTTGAAATCCTTGGGGGAGGACTTTATTCAGCAGTGAAAGTATTAGGCTGATTATGATGATTCGATTTGAAGTTTGAGTTCCTTAGATTACTTTAGAACAACAAACAATCGTTTCGTCTTTGCAGTATTACATATGAACTAGAAAACATAAACCATTCGATTAGTGTCTCAAGTTTACGCGTATTTCACTCTTAGTGGTTAACATTAATAGAGATTTACTGGGAACTTGTACACTTAATTTAAATTTAATTAATCTTAATACGGAAGTTTCAAGATTAATTCGAAATGTGAGATATAAAATACAACTATTATGAATAATAAGCTATTCAAAAATTGTTTTTTGACGCATTAGTGTATAGGAAACACATGATAATTTTCTTTTAGTTCTAAAAATTGCAAATTAGTAGTATTTATTCTTTTTTTTTATGGCAGAGGTGGCAACCGAGCAGACGGATCACCTGATGGTAAGCGATTACCGCCGCCCATAGACACCCGCAACACCAGAGGAGTCACAAGTGCGTTGCCGGCTTTTGCATAAAAGCTGTTTCAATTTCTGCACAAAAGCTTTTTACAGTACAAAGGCACTATGAAAGGTCCTGGCATCAGAGCAGTAGGATATCTTTAGTGTGCTGGGTGCGACATTGGAACTATCGAATATTTCCGTTCAATTGTGCTTTATGTAGGTAGATTTTTGAAAGACAAAAAATGCTCTTTTTAGCACAAACTAACCTTACCCTTACCTACCTTAAAGCTAGTTTGTGCGAAAAAATGCTTCCTCGGGGAAAGTTCAGATTAATTCTTCTTGAATTATTCCCAAGCAACTATTGAGTTTATTCACGAAAATTTTATTGCTCTTCCTATACAAACTGATCCGTTAGTAACTTAGTAAGAGCTTTTTTTGGCAAATTAAATATAGGTCCTTTCAAGCTGTTTAGAATGATGCTTATTACTTTTCTACTTAGAAACCAAGATAATAATTTCTTCAGGTATTTTAGAAGGACGCTATATGTTTCGCTCGTAAATTAATATTCATTAATATATAAGAAGAAATTATTTTATATTTTAAGGGGCTACTCAGAATCAAGTATAGAATACAGGACAATATTGTAATATATTAAATAAAATTCAGTGTATAAATACACTTTATTGGATAAAAAACAAAACCCGCAATTTTGGTGACATACATACAGTTTAGTTCAAGCTTGGAAATCCAAATTGTCCCGCGGGAAAGCGAGAAAATCGACGTAAATTCTTTCTAAAGTTTTACTTCGGCCAAAAAACTTATCAACTGCCTACCGACTGTAACTGTCTCATGAAAAAGGTGAACTGGCTGAATGTAACAAAAAGCTGAAATAAATAAAAGAACTTTTTGCTGGTATTCTGAAAGCATGAAGTCACCGATGCGTGTGCACATTTGTGAGTGCCAGCTGCCAGCTCCTGCTTTGATCAATCTGGTTAGATTGATAGGTTTCATTTAGAAGAGCTTTAAATTTATAGATAAAACTTTTTTATTAATCTTAATAATGTCGATACTGTATTTTTAGTTAGGTTAGATTTTTATGAATGATGTCCGGTTAAACCTTTCCTGTTCCTTGTATTTTATTATTTTACTAGCTTCCGCTCGCGACTTCGTCCGCGTGGACTTCAGAATTGAAAGAAAATGTTAAGATAGCGCCATCTAGTGACGAAGTGGAAATTTTGAGGTTTTAAGCATTCCTACCTTAAGTTTTCAAGGATACCCTTAAGTTTTCAAGGATAAAAAGTATCCTATGTGTTAGCCGAGTGCTTCATCTATCTACCTACCAAATTTCATCCAAATCCGTTCAGTAGTTTCGGCGTGAAAGCGGAACAAACAAACAACAAACTGACAAACAAACAAACAAACTGACAAACAAACAAATATCCATACTTTCGTATTTATAATATTAGTGAGATGAGATGAGATATTAGTGAGATGAGATTTATTAGGTTACCAACAGGATATACATCGCACTTTAAAATACAGCCTTGCCGATCTTAAAAAAAGATGGAACGTCTTTTATGTCGGTAACTATGCTAGCTACACTAAAAAGTTTTTATTTGAACTTTGGGCTTCGAAACGCGTAGTAGCAAGTTTCTTTATCTTTCAAAAACACAGCAACTATAGAATCCCTTTGTGCCCTTATTCGGCAAAAGATAGGGGAGGCTTTATCTCAATGTATCAGCCTTATTTATGTGCCGGGGCAAATGATTTTGTACGTGGGAGACTTGGTTAATATCCCCTTAAATATGACCAGGAAAACATTATTTCTAGTACGCAAATGTTTTAATATGACTCTGTTTTTTTTTTTTTTTAATTTACTATTACACAACATTGTTGTAATACAAACTTACTTCAGACACACTCACTGTAATGCTTAGAACATCTTGTATTATACATATAAGGCTTTGATAAATTACATGCCTTTGACCTTATTCGTAAAATAGTTTCTTCGTCTTAAGGTTAAACGTCAGTCACCCTATTTCATACAAATTTACCTGGCTATTAACTACACAAATAACCACTATATTTTCGATTTTATCTGTCCAACGTAAACTTTGCAACCTTTTATTTTCTCCAAATTTATATAATTATATTATTTATTTCTGTAATATCATTAAAAACTGCAGTAAAATATCATAAATTTTACGCATGTAGTGGTGTATAATTCAGCACCACCTTTCTGATATTACACTAACTACAATCTCAACTAGTCTGTTAAGCTTTGTTTAGCCCAGGATTTCGTTTTTAAGCGCCATCTTGCATTTTGCTTGAGCATTACCAAAGTAGCAAATTTATTATAAAGACTTTTTAGTCTGAGTAATTTATGCTGGCAAACTTTTTTTATATTCAGAAAAAAAGACGCTGTCAGTCTCACGTCAGGGACATCTGAAAGACGAAAATATTGTTCACCCAACAAGGTCTAGTTGTGAGTTTCAGCTCGATATTTGTGATATACAGGCTGATATTTTTACTTATACAGGATGTAAAAAGATCACTCCGGGAAATTTAAATTATGGGATCCACTCATGAAACTGAACAACTTTTCCGAATGAACCTTAAGAATGCTGAATACTTAAGACAATTTTTGGACACACCATACAAAATTGGTCGGTTAGCTTACCATATTATATGAAAACTTCATTTTTATGCGAATTTTGTATGGGTTGGTATGTTAAAGTTTCCAGAAGTTACAGCCTGTATAAGGTGCATTCAAAAATTTTTAGACTCACCATGACCCATTTCAAATTTTAACCGCCTCCGCTTGTCCGCTCGCTTCACATCAGTAGGTCGCGGGTTCGATACCCGGCGGGGTGTAACTTTCTGGATTCGGTTTGGTTGGTGGTAGGGCATTTTCTGAGCCCGCCTGGTATATGCCACCATCTTATTTAAGTCTTGCCGCCAAACATCAACGTTAACAGCATTGATGTGTTCCGGCATGAAGGTAAGATAACCAGTTCCCCACTGCGTTGGGGAATCTTGGTAAGCCCGCTTTCGTATTCGGCATCATCGTCACTTACCATCAGGTGAGATGATGCCAAGGGCTTACCAATTGAGGGTAAAAAAAAAGATGATAGCTAACCAGGCAGGCTCCGAGAATGCTCTACCACCGACCAAACGGAGTCTTACATATTATAGTTAGACTCTGCCGGGAATCGAACCCGCAACCTCCTGATGTGAAGCGAGCGACTAGACAACGGAGGCGGTTTTCCGGGAGTATTATTATTATCTCGTTTGACAATAAAAAGCGGCCAAGTGCGAGTCGGACTCGCTCATGAAGGGTTCCGTAGCAGCAAGTAACATAATATAAAAGTTTTTGTAGTTAGTTGTAACTTGAATGAAAGGTAAATTGCGGTTTACGATTTATGACGTATTAAAAAAAAACTACTTACTAGATATCGTTCAAACCAATTTTCGGTGGAAGTTTGCATGGTAATGTACATCATATATTTTTTTTAGTTTTATCATTCTCTTATTTTAGAAGTTACGGGGGGGGGACACACATTTTACAACTTTGGAAGTGTCTCTCGCGCAAACTATTCAGTTTAGAAGAAAATGATATTAGAAACCTCAATATCATTTTTGAAGACCTATCCATAGATACCCCACACGTTTGGGTTTGATGAAAAAAAATTTTTTGAGTTTCAGTTCTAAGTATGGGGAGCCCCCAAAATTTATTGTTTTTTTTTCTATTTTTGTGTAAAAATCTTAATGCGGTTCACAAAATACATCTACTTACCAAGTTTCAATAGTATAGTTCTTATAGTTTCGGAAAAAAAGTGGCTGTGACATACGGACAGACAGACAGACAGACAGACAGACAGACAGACATGACGAATCCATAAGGGTTCCGTTTTTTGCCATTTGGCTACGGAACCCTAATAAGTAGTTACCAGCAACCACGTGATACAACCCGAACCTTAGATATGTAGATTTTCATACACGGAAAGTAAAATCCCGACAAAAAGTTTCACATATCAAGTAAAATGTCTTACACGTCAATATTTATAGACTCGACTGTAAAAAGTAATGAATTCACGCCATGTAGCACAAAGTTTCAGGTTATAGAATAATTTATTTCTCACAAAAGGATAAACAGTTATTCACTTACACAATATTTTTTGTCACTTATATATAATATATTCCTAAACATAGTCGTCTATGTACAAAAACCTCGTTTTATTCAAACTCACTTGTCAAACATGGTTATGGTAATTTTTTCCAAAGTATTTTGGCGCTTTCAATGTGGAGACATTGAAAGCGCCAAAATACTTTGGAAAAAATTATCAGGCATTCCAGGTTTCGAACGCGGTTTTCTTATCTCTTCAATTAAAGGCTAAAAAACAGTATCACTCCCTATCAGAGCATGAAGTATAGGCAGCATTGTTGCTTTTTATGTTCTTGAAATTGTGTCAAAATCGCAGCATGTTAAGGTTTTATTTTAAATTACTTACCTATACGAAAACTTTATTTTTAGATACATTTTGTAAATACGAAACTCCTGATTTAATTCTATTACAAGACCAAAAAAGGAACAATGTTGTCCTTATTCTATGCTCTAACAGGGTGTAACACCGTTCCAGCCTCTAATGGAGGAGGAAAGAAAACCGCGTTCGAAACCTGGACTGTTTGTTCTCCAGCAACTCTCGGTTTCAAAACGCTGGCTTGTGGAGACATTGCAAGCGCCAAAAAAGCTTTCGAAAAATTTATCATAGCCATGTACTTATGACAAGACAGTTTGAATAAAATTATATTTTTGTATTGTACATAGATTTCTCTGTTTGTGGTATAAAATTATTTTAAATTGATTTATTTTAAATATGTTTAAGATCCAGCTAGTGCACCAGCTTAACCGATTGCAGGCGAGAATTATTCTCTAAAAGAGACCGACAAATATATAATATTCCATCAATGGACAAAAGTTTTCAACAACATCTTCTGAGAGCACTATACCAGGGTGTCCACGTATGGGATCAGACATTAGTGCCCATTCAAAATCTCTCACGTCCGGCTTAGTGAAGGTGGGAAATAACCACAAATAATCAGTAGATACCGACATGGACTACTGCTGTGGCTGCTACCGCTTGTTTAGAGCTAATTTGGTGCAAATGCAGTTCAAATCACATTGTGGCTTTAGATGTAACTGTTAAAAAAAACAAATGAAATGCCCCGAATTATGCCTTTGCAGTTCACATTTTCAAATGTCAGAAGAATGAGCACTCAGCTAGAACAAAGGTATACTCGTTATTCATTAGTCATGGGTTTCTGGCCTAATAAAATATAAGCTTCCCTATTCCCAACTAGTTGTTGTGCAAGTGAGGTACTTACACATCTGGATTCTGGACGAAGCAATCGCCCGCCCTTTAGGATACGGTGCTAAATATTTTAAGAGGGAACAGGAAATGGACAGTAATATTTTTTTAAAACAAAAATAGTTAAGATTAGATAAGATAAATATACTTTATTGCACACCAAAAGAGTACAAATAACAACGAAAACATAAATATTTAAACATTGATATGCAAAGGCGGTCTTATCGCTATCAAAAATAGCAGGTTCGATTTTTGTTAATTTTAATTTTTTTGTCTGACATGGTACAAAATCAATCCAAAACTGAAGGCTGCGTCCTCGGTTCATCCGAAAACTACACCAAATTTAAGATTATTGCCCAATATAATAGATAACTGAAGCGCGGCAGATTAAAACGCTCACGCATGCCTTGCGCCGTGCAACGTTCAAAATTTATTTCTGAAGCTTTTTATTTAGTAATTGCCGTTAGTGTCTCAGTTTTTTTATTTTTGATTAGTTTGGTTTTCTACAAACAATTTTTGTTTATGCCATTAGTGCACATTTTTTAAACTATAGCATCTTGTTGGTTTTTTATTTATTTTTATTTTATTAGTTTTTTTCACAATATGAGTAATAGATTGAACAAAAGTAATACAAAAAATGAAAGCTCCATTCTCGGTTTATTCGAAAACGATACCAAGTTCAAGATAATAGGTCAAATAGACCTGCCAGGGGGTGTGGGGTGGCTACCGGGCTAAATCAGCGTCTATTTATGTACCATATACGTGTGCCAAGTGGTTTTCTTTAATCATAAAATTTGACCTCGGATACATATAAGCTTACACTATTCAGGTGCCAACAGTGAAGGAAGAATTTTTAAATTAAAAGAATTATTTGTGCTATGTTAGGTACCTTGTATTTTTGTATTTTATCCTGTACAGAGAAAATAAATTAATTATGAATTATTTATTAATATTCATATCCGCCATTAAAAAAATTACCTTGTGTATCCAGAATTCAAATAAAATTAAATGTATTTCAGAACAGAAGTTACAAATGGCACATTTAAAACACATTTTTTATCATCAGTACAACAAAAAAAACCGGCCAAGTGCGAGTCGGACTCGCGTACCGAGGGTTCCGTATAAATTCATAATCACACATGTCTTGAACTCTATATTTTTTATATTTGCGTTGATTGAATGAAAGGTAATTTTCGGTTTACGATTTATGACGTATTAAAAAAAACTACTTACTAAAGCTCGTTCAAACCAATTTTCGGTGGAAGTTTGCATGATAATGTACATCATATAATTTTTCTACTTTTATCATTCTCTTATTTTAGAAGTTAAAGGGGGGGGGACACACATTTTACCACTTTGGAAGTGTCTCTCGTGCAAACTATTCGGTTTGGAAAAAAATGATATGAGAAACCTTAATATCATTTTTGAAGACCTATCCATACCATACACGTACATGTTTGATGAAAAAAAATTTTTGAGTTTCAGTTCTAAGTATGGGCAACCCCCAAAATTTAGTGATATATTTTTTTCTATTTTTGTGTGAAAATCTTAATGCGGTTCACAGAATACATCTACTTACCAAGTTTCAACAGTATAGTTCTTATAGTTTCGGAGAAAGTGGCTGTGACATACGGACGGACAGACAGACAGACATGACGAATCCATATGGGTTCCGCTTTTTGCCATTTGGCTACGGAACCCTAAAAAACTAGATGCTTTATCCTATACTATTAAACGAGTTAAGTGTCCCGACGATTTTGAAAACGGCTTGAAACCTTTTGATGAAAATCTAGGATTAGGGGTTAAAAATCACCATAAATCCAGATCTATGAGAGAATTATCTTCGAAAAGATTCATTTAAGGGAGAATTCATTTAATGATCGAAATTACATATAAGGAGAACGCATATGATGCTTAAATTTAACCATCGCTTATAGGTACATTGGTAGACTAGCGGTTTTGGTACGAGCCGCTTACGTTTTGCTGCTTTTAGGTCCGGATTCGAATACCACCCATGAGACTTTATAGTTCTTTGTTTTTTAATTTTTTTATTTTGTGTGAACTTATGTAAATATTATGAAAATAAATATAAAGACTTAAGAGTGATAAAAAAAAAATAATAATAATAATAATATCCGGGACAAATCACACACGGTCATCTGGCCCCAAACTAGGATTCCCTGTATCTTGGGAACCAGAGACTGATATACATACACATATAATTTAAATACATACATATATAGATATAATACACCCAGACTCAGAGCAAACAATTCTGCTCATCACAGAAAAGTTTGCCCTGTGTGGGGATCGAACCCACGACTCTCGGATCAGAGGTCAGGATCGCTAACCACTTAGCCACCGAGTCAGTCATAATATATTTTAACCTCTTTGTATTTTAGAGACAAATAGCGCCATCTTTGGCCATATAAGTTAATAATATACCTGGTGATTGTGCCGCTCTGTCCCGTGTTTGAAAATAGGAAATTTTCCAAGGTTTTCTCTAAACTCAACCAGATGGCGCTGATAACATTTGCAATAAGAAAATCTCTAAAAAGTCGCCAAAACTGATTGATATTACTGACTTATAAATGATGAACAACTTTCTAATATTACGTATCATTGAATATTTTTCTAATTTTTTTTATCAAAAAAAAGGATGATTTGCATGTATTTTTTTCAATAGAATCAAATTATAAAAAAATATTATAGATATTTTCAGAACAAATATTGCTTGTCCTTTCGTCCCTTAGAAGGCCACTACCGACTAAAACAACACCCTGCAAAATGTTTAATAGAAAATATATCTTATATGTACTACTAAACAAGTTATCTTCGTTATATAATGGCTCGGTTCTAGCAAGACCGATCATGCGGGGAGATCTGTTCACGACTTCGCCCTGGCATATGGTTTGACACAACTGGTTACTATGCCCACGCGAATCCCAGATGTGGAGAACCATGAACCTTCACTGTTGGACCTTCTGCTGACTTCTCATCCGGACAGCTACCAAGTATCCGTTGACGTCTCACTCGGCTCTTCGGATCACTGCCTTATCCGGAGTACGGTGCCACTCACGTGCCCGCCGTGACCGCGAGTCGCCTGTCGCCGTCGTGTGTGGCATTACAAGTCAGCAGATTGGGATGGGATGCGGTCTTTCTTTGCGTCCTACCCTTGGGGGCAGGTTTGCTTCACGCCGGATGATCCCAACTTCGCTGCCGATTCTGTCGCTGATGTGGTGCTGCAGGGTATGGAGCTTTTTATCCCATCCTCAATGGTCCCCATTGGCGGCAAATCCCAGCCATGGTTTGGTCGGTCCTGCAAAAAGGCTTCTCGCCGAAAGCAGGAATGTTACCAAGACTGGGCAAATGCGGCGAAGGTACGGGATGAAAAGACCAGCGTATTAAAAAAGGAGTTTAACTTTGCCTCCAGGTCCTTCAAAAGAGACATTGCCAGGGCAAAGTCAGCGCACATAGGCAGAATTGGCGAGAGACTAGAGCGTCTTCCTTCGGGAACTCGTGCGTTCTAGTCTCTGGCCAAAGCTGTCCAGGGGAATTTCTGCACGCCATCATTTCCACCACAGCACATGGGAAATGATTCATTGGCCCACGACGCAAAGGAGAAAGCCGATCTTCTAGGCAAACTCTTTGCGTCCAACTCAACGTTGGATGACGGGGGAAACGAGCCGCCGACCATACCGCGGTGCACGAGCTGTATGCCGGATATCCGGTTCCACCAACGCTCAGTGCGTAAAGCACTTTTTTCCCTCGACATTCATAAGTCGAGTGGGCCCGACGGAATCCCTCCTATCGTGTTGAAGGTGTGTGCTCCAGAGTTGGCTCCAGTTTTAACGTAGTCCCGAAGTCATGGAAGACAGCTTTGGTGCACCCGATCCCTAAAAAAGGTGACCGCTCGAATCCGTCCAACTACCGGCCGATAGCCATAACCTCCTTATTCTCAAAGATAATGGAGTCCATTATCAACAGCCAGCTCCTTCGGTACCTAGAGGACCGCCAGCTGCTTAGTGACCGACAGTACGGTTTGCGTAAGGGCCGGTCCGCTGGTGATCTTCTTGTCTACCTGACACATCGTTGGGCACAGGTGATCGAGACTAAGGGAGAAGCTTTGGCCGTTAATTTGGACATAGCGAAGGCCTTCGATCGGGTCTGGCACAAAGCACTTCTTGCGAAGCTTCCTTCTTATGGGCTTCCCGAGAAATTATGCAAATGGGTCACTAGTTTTCTTGCAGACAGAAGCATAAAGGTCGTAGTCGACGGTGCATGCTCAGATTCTATGTCTGTGAATGCTGGTGTCCCTCAAGGCTGTGTGCTTTCGCCTACACTGTTCCTTCTGCATATCAATGATATGCTGCAAATCAGCAGCACTCATTGTTATGCGGATGACAGCACAGGTGATGCCTTCT
This sequence comes from Coleophora deauratella, assembly GCA_958295455.1. Classification (NCBI taxonomy): domain Eukaryota; kingdom Metazoa; phylum Arthropoda; class Insecta; order Lepidoptera; family Coleophoridae; genus Coleophora; species Coleophora deauratella. Next base: position 17,267,919 of record OY282392.1, on the reverse strand, counting down.
ATACCGGCCGTGCCAACATTTCCCGGGAAAACGTCATCGAGAGCCGAAACAAACTTGTGTCGGAAATTGAGGCCTCTTTAAAGAAAGTCTCAGAATGGGGTCGACTTAATTTGGTCCAATTTAACCCCACTAAGACACAAGTTTGCGCGTTCACTGCCAAGAAAATGCCATTTGTCGTATCACCTCGTTTTGAGGACACTCCCCTAAATGCCTCAGCTAGTATCGGAATTCTTGGTGTCGACATATCGAGTGAAGTCCAGTTCCGTGGCCATCTAGAGGATAAGGCTAAATTAGCCTCGAAGAAGCTTGGTGTGCTCAATAGATCTAGACGGTATTTCACTGCGGCGCATCGCCTGCAACTTTATAAGGCGCAGGTTCGGCCTCATATGGAATACTGTTCTTATCTCTGGGCAGGGGCACCCCAGTACCAGCTTCTCCCTCTGCACCGCATTCAACGAAGAGCAACTCGAATCGTCGACTGCCAGGATATTTCAGATCGGCTTGACTCCCTGGCGCTGCGTAGAGATGTAGCCTCGCTCTGCATTCTCTATCGCATGTACAATGGGGAGTGCTCCGAGGAATTGTTCGGATTGATCCCTGCCGCCTCTTTCCGCCATCGTTCTACGCGACAACATATTCATCCCCATCACATAGATGGTTGGCAGTCCACAACTGTGCGTTTCACTAGAAACTTTCTGCCTCGCACAACCAAACTGTGGAATGAATTGTCGCCTGCGGTATTTCCGGACCGATACGACATTCAAACCTTCAAGAAAAGAGCGTACTCCCAAATCAAAGGCCGGCAACGCACTTCTGACTCCTCTGGTGTTGCGGGTGTCTATGGGCGGCGGTAATCGCTTACCATCAGGTGATCCGTCTGCTCGTTTGCCACCTCTGCCATAAAAAAAAAAAAAAAAAAATTGGTTTATAAAAACTCCGATTGAACGAGCGACGCTCGATCTCCCAGCTAGTTCAATATAATAAGAAAATTATCAGTATCATTATTTATATTAGAATGAATTATTTTAAAATTATTATACCCATTTAAATTCAGTCACTGGGACGATATTGGGTTGTTAAATAAGTAACTATGATGGTTATCATCCCAGCGAATGTGTTATTGTCAATCAATCTGATGAGAGAGTGAGTGACTGAATTTAAATGTATATTGGAGTAATTTATTATTCTTTAAATGATTATACTGATAATTATGTTATTTTAATTAACAAAACATCAACTTTTCTTAATCAATTTTATCAATTGAAAAACTTTCATCTGTATGGATAAAATAAATTTGAAAAAATTAATAAAAAAATGAATCTATTTTTCTCGACAATGAAAACTAATTTCATGCTGCCACTACACGGAAGTAATAAGGGGGCCATTCCCTATGACCTATACATAAAAGTTATGGTAATCTGTGATTCCTAAGTTTGATACTCTCCTTAGGTTGCGGAGGCACTACCGTGATTCCAAATAGCGTAAGACTTGGCTTGTAAAGGCTTGCAAGGCCGTGCCTCCACAAATTTTCGACATCACTTCGTATCTCCTTGCATGATACGTATCTCCTTGCAGGCTATTGCTAGGCAACGTTGTTATTCAATAAATGTTATGTGACTGAACAGATATTTTATGTTTTTAATATTGGCGACGAGGCCAATTCAATGGATTTAAAGAAATTAAAACGTACAAGAAGCTCAGTACAGTTTATTAACGCGCACAGAAAATGTGCTCGACACTCAAGACCACAGAATACTGTCTACTCAAGACCCAAGTAAGTATATAGCCCCGCTTGGAGTCACTCGACAAAACAATAAAGGAATTTCACGAAATACAGAACAACATAGAACTAGAAACCGAAGATGAACATCTTGAGGAAGAAACCTTCTACAGATTCGAGTTTGAGGAGTTGTGTATAGCACTGAAAACTACATTACGAAAACTAAGTATTGCTTCACCACTCAAGGGGAGACCTCAGTCCGCTTGAGGCAGACAGAAACTCCAAGAGGGACTCCCTACCTACTGATGTTTGGAAAAGAGTTCAGAACCAAGCTACATGCCATGCTAGTCCCATACCTAGACCGGAGCCACGTAGTCAGAGGACAAGGAGGCATTTCTCTCCTGGAGACAAGGTGGCCAGGAGTTACTCCTCTCTTGCCCAGAAGTTTGAATTCGGCACAATAACCCGACGTCTGGGTGGAGTACATTATGAAGTCAGAACCGATGGGGGACTCCTGTGGATCCGTCACCTCGACCAGCTGCTGCTGTGTCCTGATTCGCGGGGGAGACGTGATACATATATCCTTGCAGGCCAATGCTATGAATGATTGCTATGCGACATTGTTATTCAATAAATGATTTTTTTCTTTTAAAAAATCTTTTCTTTTATCGCTCTTGGGTCTTGTTATTTACCTATTTACTTATGTTCATACTAAATAAAAAAATTAAAAGACAAAAACAATAAAGTCTCGTAGGATACGAACCCGACCTAAAAGCAATAACGTAAAAAGTTCGTACAAAATTTGCCGCCTGCACCTCTGGGTTATGGACTACTTATAGAGGTTAGTCAAAAATAAGCATGATATACGTAAAAAAATTATGTATGTGTGCGTAATTTGAGCCCTTATTCATACGAGATAAACGCAAAACTATAATTGTAAGGGGACAAATATATCGAAATCCTTATTTAATTAACATTATTATGGTTTATTAGCGTACATTGATCTTGTAACTGCTCGCTGTTTTACGTAATAGTTTAGGGTTATTTATACTATTTTTAAATCGAAAAACCAAGTTATAGTCAGATTAACGCCATCTATCGGATTTTTTCGACCAGGGAGCACTAACGTTTAACCTTAAGGCTAAGCTGGTTATTACAAAATGACCAGCAGATAGCACTAGCGCTAACATACATGGACATTGATATAAAAACTTTTTACAGAAGATACAAAACATTAGTCTCCATAGTCCTATAGTTTTTTCGTGGATTTTTGACTTTCTGTTTAAATACCTGGTTGATAACAAAAAAAAAGATAAAAGCCCATATTATTTGATATTCAGCCAATACTTTGTTACTGAGTTCTTCGCTATAAAAGAAAAGAGATCAATATATCTTTTATATAAAAGGCTAACGTTGAATTTTTCTACTATCAGATGGCCATTCGCATATTTTAAGCAAAAATCCCTGTGATTTTTGTTTGGAAATTATTTTAATTAATGTAAAGTCTATGACAGATACCGTGGCGTTGGAGGACTCAGTCTTGAATTAGCACATCAAAAAGGCCTTTTCGAGATTTCGGGCAGCCATTTGCATTTCAAAAAGGGGGCTCTTAGTAGGCTTATATTTTGACAATCGACGTTTGAAAATTTATAATATCATTTTCTATAAACCAGAAATTTATGTTTTAGAAATTGGAAAGTTTGTTATACGCTTCGTAATATTTTTCTCAAAGTATATTAATGTTTACGTTATCAGACCTACATAAAATTGTAAACTATTTCAACAATACACATCAACGTTACTTTATGTCAGGTTCAAAAGCTCTACGTTTGTATTTCGCGCGTTTTTTTGTGAAGCTCTATAGCCAAAACGTGTTATAATCTCTTTGCATTGCATGGTTATAAAATAAATACAAAAAAAATATGCTAGAGAACTTTAGGCATGATACTACTTATCGTATTCTACGATATCATTGACGAGAATGATGAATTTTCCTACTTAAATTGCTAGCCGATTAACGTTAAAAAATTCCATACATATTTTTTTCCTACCCATATTTTTTGTGTCCCCATTCAGGCGCCGTATCACAACAGTTGTAAATATATCGTTGTTTTATTTCAAAGATTTTATTCAAAGAAGTTTGTCTAAACATTTTCAACAAAAATATTTTAATAATTTTTGTTTCATTGGAAGACCATCCCTAAAAACGGAAGTGCTCTGAGGAAAAAGAAAAAGTAGATTTTTCTGTTATTTTTCTTACAAATTGTTATTTGGTTTGTAAAGTTTGACAAAGGAATTCCTGGCGCAAACTGTAGGAATGCCAATTATTTCCGCGTTTCTCTGAATCCGGTCATTGTAATCCGTTGTTACCGTTTTTTGTTATTTGATTCTCATTTTGTGGCACCACTGTGCACTGGTGTCCTTAATAAAAGGGCGGATTGGGTGCTGCACTGTGTCAGGTTTTGAGGTTTTGTGTTTACGAGATGTATTGTAGTAATTCGTATAAAGGGTTTGTCAAATTGTATTTTTTTTTTACATTTCGAAACTCTGCATCCGCTGCATCCATATTTATATACATAACTGGGTAGATAACAGCTAGTAATTTGATTTTTTTTTGTTTGGTTCTTTCCTGCTTTTGCAAGGAAAAGGCAAAGGCTTCTCTGGCCATACAGCCTATTCTTACGTAGTTTGCTCTTCTCTAAATATTTTTCTATTTCATTTAAGTTCTCATTTATCAATTTCTGTCGTCTTTAACTTTTTCTCTATTCTTCAACAAAATGATAGCACTTTTGATGAAGATTTCATGGACTTCTTGAGAGCACTCGAAACACAGTCTACACACTTTTATTTCATTATCCTACATATTAGACACTTAAATGGCACTTTATTGAACAATACACTATCAATATTATGCATTAAAAACTACGATATCTATTTTTTCGAATAATAAAACAAAAATGACAAACTCTTGCCGCGAGTTCCCGCCAAAAAGTCCGCTAGTAATTTGAGTTACTTTTTATCAAATGTCAAAATGTAGATTTTTTAATAAAAATGATTGAAATGAGGACTTTTTGGCGGGAACTCGCGGCAAGAGTTTGTCATTTTTGTTTTATTATCCGAAAAAATAGATATCGTGGTTTTTAATGCATAATATTGATAGTGTATTGTTCAATAAAGTGCCATTTAAGTGTCTAATATGTAGGATAATGAAATAAAAGTGTGTAGACTGTGTTTCGAGTGCTCTCAAGAAGACCATGAAATCTTCATCAAAAGTGCTATCATTTTGTTGAAGAATAGAGAAAAAGTTAAAAACGACAGAAATTGATAAATGAGAACTCAAATGAAATAGAAAAATATTTAGAGAAGAGCAAACTACGTAAGAATAGGCTGTATGGCCAGAGAAGCCTTTGCCTTTTCCTTGCAAAAGCAGGAAAGAACCAAACAAAAAAAAAAAAATGATTGAAATGATAAAGACTTTTTAATGAATAAAGACTTTTTAGTCTGAGTTTGAAGTAGTAAACTATAACTTCATCATTTACTATAGTCGTAGTCTTTTGCATACTCATAACGTCATACCTGATGATAAGTATATGCTTATTAAATTTACTTTACATTTTAAGCACAATAATTGCACGGATTTTCGATAACGTCCATTATGAATTTGTGTGTTCACTTTTTTGAGATAAGTACGTACATGGTGTTGTAGAACTTTGCAGTTATTTTGTTTCGGTTTGATCGGATTTAAATCGAGTAAGTATACAAAAACAAATATAATCTAATCAAAAATCCACTTTACGCTCTGGACCGTAAATAAAAAATAGCAACCGAAAATTTTCATGCAATAAAAGATGAAATATCCTTTACATTACATTTAGAGTGATGAATAAGAATTCAATTTCGATAACAAAGAAAAATAGCTCCCGGAGAAAATATGCGAGAGAGGTCTCGGAAACGTTCCTACTTTAAATAAACACACCGCCCTTATTTTCTGAAGACTTAGGCCTAACTCGGCCCGAAAAGTTTTAATAAGACGCGCGTGACATGCATAGACAATACGTCTACAACGGGAATTTTCGCGAGTTACATCAAATAAAACGTTTTAATTATAGAATACCTTTTTAAACCGTGCAAGGAGCATGCATTTTTGGTAATAAAATAGTCGATCTCGATGGAACGAGATTACGTGAGATGCTGGGAAGACTGGAAGGATAGACAGTAGACTACCACCGATATATGCTCGGATAGTCAGGCAGCCCTTATGGCACTGAAATCACATGAGATTGATTCAAAACATACCCTTGAGTGCGCCAATGCACTTAATCAGCTAGGAAGACACAACAAAGTCACCTTATGTTGGGTGCCTGGACACAGTGGCATCAAGGGGAACGAAATAGCAGATGAGCTAGCTAGGAACGGAGCGGAGGCACCAACTATTGGCCCCGAACCAATAGTGGGAGTGCCTCGTTGCACCGGAAGAAGAATGCTGCAGGAAAGGGCTAAGGAACAGAGTAGAACACTCTAAAAGGCTAAAAGCATTCGAAAGCGCTCATATCTGGTTTTTCGCGGGAATACACGTCTAGAGCACTACGACTTCTTAGGCCTGGACTTAGGATTCTAGTCAGAACTCTTACTGGCCACTGCAAGCTTAACAAACATCTCTATTAAATGAAGCTTGCAGATACGGACGAGCGCCGATTCTGCCTCGAGGAAGAGGAAACTCCTCTTCATATACTCTGCGAGTGCGAGGCACTGGTCCAAGTCAGAAGCCGATCTCTAGGTGGATCGATGGTAACTCCAGAGGTCATTAGGGAACTTGATCCCAAGTGCATCCTACAGTTCATTAGAACTATTGGCCTTGAGGATATAATATAACAGGGGCAGTGATCACAATAGATCTACCCAGGTCGCAGTGATCCAATAGGGCCCTCCTTTGGTCCTATACCCCTTCTTTACCCCCAAATAATAGTAATAATAAGACTACTGCCGATTACGCCGGATATGGGATGCCTTATACGATTCAGAGTGCCACATAGTGAATAATATAGGTTATGCCTGCTATACGCGATGGTCATTTGATAGATAAAGATAAAACATAAAAAGATAGACAAAAAGCTTTATTTGTACAACTGCAAACACACACACGAAAAAAATACAATAAAAAAAAACTGAACAACAAATACAAATAAAAAAATTAAATGATGCATGCATGACACAACTAAAGTAAACAACTAGCAAAGAAGCGTGTGCTGCAGCGGTGCAGATAGGCCATAGCTCAGCAGAAAATCGCTGATGGGCTCGTATGGCTGGAAATATGGCTTGGTAATCGCAGCAACGCATCTACCCAATAGCGACGTTAAGTTCTACTTGATGACCCAACAACCCAATTTTCGGGAAATTATTTTACAGACAGTTAAAATTTTAAAGACCACATTAGATTTTTTATCACATTTATTATGTAAGAGCAAATAATACTTACTATTACTTCGTCAAGAAGCGAAAACGTTTATGCGTAAAATAACTCTTTACAACTTAATCTTACTTTTTATTTTAAGGAAAAGAAATTCAGGATTATTTTCACTTCGCAGTATTAAATCGGCGTATACACCTATCCAATCCCACTGCAGGAAGGCACAATGGTTCGGAAGAAACAATTCTCAGGCGAACAAGGCCTGTTTTTCCTCCGCATTGTTCAATGGCACAGGAACAAAACAGAAAATATGAGTTTATTGTCTTTTTTCTCAGCCTCCTTTTGATTTCTGTGAGGGATACGGATAAAAGATGTTTTTATTGTTGCGTGAAAATTATTTTGGTTATCACAAAAAGAATTCAGGTTAGTAATTTCGAATAGTCCGCAAAATAACAGGTGCGCAGAGGGAAAGGTTTTTCACACGAATCTGAATAGTGGACCCCTTGGGTACTTTATTTTTCGCCAGTTAGAGATCCGTGTGCGATTTAAATTCATTGTTCGTAGGTTGTGAAATTTCAAAACTTCTTTGTAGAATCTCTGTAGGTATATAGGTTTTGCTGTGGCTTCTTCTTATGAAATTCAACAATTTTAACCAAGGAAATTATACTAAAATCGTGATAAAATTTTGATTTTCTCATAGTCGACTAATCAGCAAATTTTCAGTAGAATCCAGGTATTTTAGAAGGACCCTAAGTGTTTGTAAAATAACTCTTGTGTAATATCTTATTTTATAAGTATATTCTGGGGGTTCCAAATTAGAGAGTAATAGTACAATGTTAAGAGTTTAACAACAGGCAAACGCCCCGTATGTACCTTGGGGATGGACGGTAAATTGTGCCACACGATAAGAAGAAGATTCAGGAGTGTCAAACTTTGGAATTTAATTTCTCTGAATGTATGAGACGCAATGTTAAATAACGCAGCATGTAAGCTCGGTCACGATCATACATTTTTATATATCAATTTTAATAATCCGAATTTCGCTAGCCTGTTCCAAAGTTTATTTTAATAAAGTCTAATTCTGTCCCGTTCATGACAGATTGTGAATTTCGCAGTGTCATATTTTGACATTCATATAACGAATCGCTTGAAATGATTTACAATAACAAAGTTTTCTGTATGACGTGACGGCGCGGGCGGGCGGCGGATGCGTGGGCAGGCCGGCACTTGGTCGGTTTTTGGAAGCATAAACACATTCAAAACTGACATGTAGTTACATTTTCTGGTTATTATATTATTGTGACGTTTTTAGAGCATAGTTCATACTATAGTTCATTCCAATCAAAAAAAGCAAAAGGTAAACAAACTTACTATGGAACTGACACATGTCAACGTCAGATGCATACTATGTTTGTTTACCTTTTGCTTTTTTTTGATTGGAATGAACTTTACGTGCGATACTTATATATGGCTTGAATAGGGAATGTTGAATACCCTGCTATGCTCTACGTACCTGCTCGAAATTACCTACTGAGTTACCTTTATTTAAAAAAAAACTGATGATGTTTTGTAAAAATAAACCACTGAAGTATAAAAGTCCGAACTACGGTAAATCTTGAGATTTACCAACTGTTAATGGTAAAAGTCCAACCTTAGGTAAGATACCTACATTATGAATTCCATTTACTAGTTCATGTTGGTAAATCCTGAGATTTACTAGTGAAACCTTCGATTTACCAATAAACGGGCTTTTACTGTAATATACATATATATACACACATTATTTCTCTTTTGCAGCAACTAATATGTGGTGATTGTAATAGCTTTCTTCCGTAAAAAAGGAAAATGCCACTTACTTACGAATTTTTCCCTGAAAACACTCGATACGCTGCCGCCTTGGAAGTTTAAGTATAGATCTATGTTCAATAGTGTACCTTTTCCGACTGCTAAGGTTGCCTATAATGGACGATATATGTTACATAATCATAAATACCAAGTTCATGATGTGTTTATATTAGTTATCCGGTGGAGTGTGGAGTTAGAGGTGAGAACAGCATGTCCTATAATCAGGACTCCAATTAATCTGGCGTCGGAACAGTGAAACAAGTTAACAGTTAACTACTGCCGGCCGCGTGCTAACGACCACTTAAACTTTGAACACCGCGCCGGTGACGCGACTTTAACGGTTCAGCTCGATTGATAAAAGCGTAGGGCATAGTTTTAGTGGATGCCGCTTGGGTTGTAAGTGTTATTTTTGGCTAGATTTCGGGGGTATAATTGATGGGAAAGAAATCTTATTTTAAGTGCAGTAAGTTCTTGTTTTATTATTGAGTTGAAAACTAAATTTATTAAGATAACATACTTCTTCTTATCGTGTGGCACATTTAACCGTCCTATCCACAAGGTATAGACGGCAGTTGCCTGGTGTTGCACTTAGCATCACTCGCGGTTACGTGTAGGGCATTTTAAACATACTAATAACAATGAATATTGTTATTCCTCAATGGCTTTGTTTGGTGGATTGCTCCTAACGTATCGCCAAGATCGCGTCCTATAAACTCCAATAGTCCAATAGTCTTTTCACCCAACTTCACAGCATCAGTACCCACAGGAGGCACGAATACAAACACATCGCTAAGATGTTTACTCACGGCCCGCATTTAATCGTTCCAAGCAAACTCCATCAAAGCCTTCCTGGTACAAACACCTTGTATACGGGTGTTTCAACCATGTTCCAGAATGTTTTGGAATGTTCCAGGCATGTGTTTAGCTATTTGTTCACTAGATTTGTTCTACGAACTGAGACTGTTTGTTATATTGGACACAGGGTGAGAGATTAGCACACGTTCCAAGCTGAAAACTACATGGAACTGAAATAGACAATTTCCACGAAATCTTTCGCTGAATTTAGTTAAAAGCGACAAGAAACTTGTAGAAAGTAAGAAAGTGATAAAAATTGTCTACTCCAGTCAAAAATTAAATATTCTCCTGTCACTTCGATATCACACACACTTCAATATTTTGAGTGCAGAAAAACAACAATGCGTACAATTTATACATAATGTAAACTGTTCACCCTGTATAACATCTGACTAAAACTGTGGGTAAGATATATATCAATTTACAGTCAAAAATAAAACTTTCCTAACTCCTCAAATATATTTGGATTTCTACAATATTATACGGCGCGATTTTCGCGCGGAGACTATGATAGTATAAATATACAGTAAATATGATAATACTAGGCCTAGGTTAACCCCTGCCTAAAAATATTGTGTGTATCTTTATTCAAAGCTATCTCATAGATAAGGCATAAAATATGTAACTCGAGTATAAGGTGAGGGCGTGGCTATGAATAGCAATACCTACTCATTGGGGTGTTTCGATTGCCTTGAAATGAGGGTAATCTTTTTCAGGTGTATGTAGAATGTTCAAGTATTTATGTCCCACTGGAAAGCCTAGATACCTTGATGGATTAGCAGTTAATTGATTTAAATTAGTATGGCAATTTTTTTTTCTTTAAATGTAAAGGCTTCTTGAGGAAAGTCGTTCGTTTCTTGAGTAGCAACTACCATTTGGAGCTAGTAATTGAATAAAAAGTAATTTGTGTATATTTCTTACGGCATCCTCTGTTCCACCGGAAAGTCTTCTAGTAAAAAATATTCTACAAATAAACCATACAAAAACAGAAAGAGAGGATCACTAGTGATCAAAAAATCATTAACTTCCAACGTACAATACCTATATGATTGCATCTCTAAAAGAAAAGAGACTAGAAAATCCAGCACTACGAATAATGGAAACTTGTTTGTAACTCTATGTTTATGCGATGAAAAATATCACATATCCTAAAACTTGTTTCATGTATCACTATCTCATTTCCCATTTGTTTACCAACAAAAGACCCTAACACGTTAATAATAAACTTGGGCGCAACTCTTTTGGCAAAAGTTCTCCATCAGAGGTCGAACAGCAAAACTGGGGCACGGCTGGTGCTGGCGGTAAACATCAAAGGGAAGGGATGCCTTTAACTGCCTCGGTTTGTAATAATGTTTTTCCATGTTATTCAATTGAATGTTTCTACTGATTTATTGGATTTAGAGATGTGTAATTACAGTTAAACTTACAGAAAATACAGGTACCTATGTATTACATGAAGAATGAATAAGCTTTAACCTTTTGTATATTATTTTCTCATTAATGTATGTCTTTGTCTTTTCTGTGTACAGTAAAGTGAAAATAAATAAATAAGAAACAAAAATAAAACTAACAAAATAAATTTTACAATCCCGACAATAAAAGTAGAATAACTTAAAAAATACTAAACCGGTTCATACCGCGATAAAAACTACTTTCAAGTGCAGAAAATTGCATTAAAATCGGTCTTTCCATTTGAAACCTACCAAGACCTCACACAGGCAAACACGCCAATAACGGGATTCCGGATTATGGATATAGGAACGTCTTAGAAAGGTAAAAGACTCAGATTTGGCAGCGATACTGAACCCATACTTGCAAGGAAAGAAGGAGTGGGTGTGAAAAATGGCTATCGCTTCGTATCGGTCCGAAAGGTGAGACGCCGCCGTTGGTGATATTACGGCAACTAAGTGAAAATGAAACTATATCTGTTCTTGCCCGCTTTCGGATGAATCTTGTGTAAAGATACAATGCTTCAGAAAATAAAGAAAGACAAAGAAAACGTCTCTTTTTTTGTTCAATGTAGAGGTTTTACTCATGCATGACACTGAACAACTGAAACCATAAACAGTTTTATTAGGTACAACTGATGAAGAGATTTTACCGAACCTAAATACGATACAAAAATAAAAACATTACTTGAAAATGAGAAGGGCAGCGGTTTTCAAAAACTTCGCAATGTAAGAAAATAGCATGGACTACCTAAGAAAGTAATAACTTACCGAGTTTTTAAAAATAATTTATTTCTAAAATGTTATGCGTGCTGGTATATTAAAATTAGATAACTTAACACAGAAATTTAATGAAAATTCCACTAAAAAAAAACGAAATTTGAATTATTGTTTTGTATGATCGCTGAAGTTCGGTGAACGTAAGTCTTAGCCTTTGTCGGAGGGTTCAGCTTAAACCTTTAAATATATACTTTAAGCCTTCTCAATTCTTCTGACATTTACAGTAGCTCCAAAATTCATTCCGAATCTCAAAGCGATTTAAGATACATTTCTTAGGCATTCGGCGTGTATAGGTGAGAATATATCAACAAAAGGATCGGGGAATGAAAGCCGGGGTATAAATCTTTTCGTGTTAAATATTAACCGACTCAGATACGAGCTTTTCAGTATATTACGAAGTGATTGGATTTTCTGTACCTTTACCTACTTATTTTAATATGCTAACTTATTTTCGCCCACTGCCCCTGAATGAGAAGCCAGATGTATTAAATTTTTTATTTCACATTTGCTAAGCCACATGGTAAGTAATTATGAATATAAAAAGATGGTAGCGGGCTTGCCAAGATTTCCCGAGGGTGTTGGTTTTTAAATAGTAGATATTAATTTATCAGAATGATATAAATAAAAAATAACTTTTCATACTGTTTCTCACACAAAGCTGATTCGCGAATTTAGTATGTGAAGTCCGTTTTTTACGAAGTATATATAGGTTCTTTTACTTTCATGAATGGAAGCTATAATTTTTTTCAACTTTTTAATAAGAACGAAGGAAGGATGTGTAATTTTCTTTTCCGCTTTTACTGCATTGTTTTAATCTTATTTCATTCTAAGAATTGAATCAAATCAAGCTTGCAGTATTTATCTACGATAGTATGCATACAGTTATTCGCAGCTCGTCTAGACGTGGGGGAGACAGTTTACCCGGGGTTGCAGGGGGTCCTAATGACCCCCACTAGAGGGAGGGTAAATACGCGTTGAAGCGAAATGTTGGCTTTTGTAAAAGGCATTGAGCGAATGCGATTTTTATCGTCCTTTAATTCCGTTTTAACATTGTGTTCGTACGTTCGTGTTTATTGCAAGTTCAAAATGATTCTGTGTGGTTAGTTTTAAAATGGAATTAGCTAGTTCCTATACCTTTACGAAAAAGAAATCATAGTCTTCTTCTTATCTTATGGCACAATTAATCGTCTAATCCAAGGTATATCCAAGGTATAGCGGTTGTCTGGTGTTGTCTTAGCATCACCCGCGGTCACGTGTGGGGCATAATGATTTACACCTAAGGACGTGTGCAACGTGAACTTCGTTCACATCTATTATAGTAATCAGATGTGAAGGTCTCCTTCACGATATTTTTCTTTACCGTTAAAGTAATCGGTATGAAAATGAATGTAAGTCTCCAAAAACTTAGGGGTTAAATAGCTAGGATTTGAACCTGAGACTTCTGGTCAGTAAGTCCATGACACTACCTCCACGGTAGTGTCACCGACGTAAGCAAGTAAAACATTGGATTCTAGTCTTAATGGTGGAGGAGAGTAAAAAGTGAACAATTACCGTGTTGTCCCCAAAGGTTTACATACATGACAAACAAAAGAGCAGTTCTTCAAATCTGATGCTCTATTAATCTTCGAAGTCACTCCCATAAACATCTTACAAACTCCATTACGCGTAAACAACTTGCAAAAGTAATAGACGACGACGTTCTATCCTGATATTCAGATATAAGGTCTGCGAAATAAAGCCCAACAATACATTACACGGGATCAAGTTGAGGCTGATAAAAATATTCCAGTCAAGCCTAAGGCTGAATGGAATATGGTGGAAAGTCGACAACAGATAATAGAGAAATATTTTTGAACAAAGTCATTTTAAAATATATAGAAAGTTTATTTCACATGATAGTGCATAATTATTAGTTTAAGAAAGAGTCACAGAAAATACGAGTAGCAATATAAAAAACTATACATATCTCTCCCTGTAAATTAGTCTGTAAGAGGCGAGTAACTTGACAAGCAGTAAACTGTTTTTAGTCAACGTAACTAAGAACTACGATACCAGATTTGGGTATAAAAAAATCGCATTCTAATCGGTCCACCTATTTTAGAGTTACAATTCCACAGACACACATTAAACTTATATAATACCGCTCTTTTTCTTTGAGGTTAAAAGTTGTATAACTTGAAAACTACTGAAATATTCTCATCAAATATAATAGCTGAGAACTATGGTTCAAAAAACGCATTTATTCACTTTTAGACTTCAAATTTGTTATTACCTCTCTTTTGCCACTGGAGATGAAAATCTGAAAGGCTAATCAAATAAGTTACTACGTCAGACATAATGATGAATCTTGTCTGCCTTTAATCTCATCCAGAGACAAAAAAAGACAGATCTATGTTAGTTTATCTCTCTCTTCAGTTTTCTGACCCGAAATCTATTATTTGGCGATGCATGAGTAAATAAATTAGTTTTGTTTTCTCTTTAGGTATATATTGTCTGTGTTTCATTGTTTAATAACAAAATTAAATGTTACAGAAGAGCGAGCCTCCTTTGTAAAGATTTATTCTAAACCTAAAAGGAGGATTCAACCTCTATTTATATCGAAGACTTTAGTACCAGATATACAACAGTGGTCAGCAGTTTTTTATTCAATAAAATGGTCCATTCAATAAAAAGTTGGTCTCCAGGACAACAGCTTACATTTTCCTATTATATTGGAGCGTGTCATTATACAGGGGAAGTTAAACTGCGGGGCGTGACCAATCGAATGGAGCCTCCTTGGGGACGAGTGACAAATTATTATTTTCATTGGGCATATAAAAAGAATTTTTCAAGAAATTTAACAGATATGACCAATAATTCTTTTGTTATTGTAATAAGGGCGTAGTTTTGCAGAGGCACATTTATGTAAATTATTATAGGCGATTCTGTTTGTATTATAAGAGTTTTTAAACGAACTTTATCTTAGTACGCAGTATCTTTATACGCAGTATCGAAAAATATCGTAAAGTTAAAATAGCCTTAAAATTTTAATGTAGAGTCGTCTCATTACAATATTTTGAAACTTTGATGTCATTTTCAAATATACAGAATGTTTAAAAAAGTGCGTTTGAAATTTTAAGGGGTTACTCAGAATCGAGTACACGCAGAACCCAGGATAAATATTGAAAAAATCCGCTCTTCAATTTTTTTTTCAGATTCTCATACTAAATCTGAATAGTGAATCAAGAATTTGTATGAAAACCTGAAAAAAAAAATTAAAAAATTCAATATTTTTCCTGGATTCTATACTTGATTCTGAGTAACCCCTAAAAATTTCAAACGCACTTTTTTAACCCTGCATATATTAAAAAATACAGGCACCCTGTATATATTAAAAAATATAATTATATTCACCGAAAAAAAGTTCGCTTTTGCTCATGAAACTAAGCTACTTTTTTTCTATGACATTGCTGAAATTGAAAACAATTTCTTGGCTTCTTTTTACAAATTCGATCGTCGTTTAGCCAACAATTTTCAAGTTTCAATATTTTTAAACAAAAGTTCCCAAAAATGCCCTTCAGTATGATACTGAATTACATTAATTCGACTTCATAAAATAAATACCTGCCTGTACATAAAGAATTCGTCGGAGACATCAAACACAAATTTCTATTTCGCGTTAGTGCGCCCTGGTTGAAAAAATCCGTTAGATGGCGTTAATTTGACTATAATTTGGTTTCTCGATTTAAAAATAGTCTGTTATTAATGATGTTACAGACATAAATTACACAATTAGTTGCAACTTTTACGTTGGACAGATAAAATCAAAAATATTGTGTGTATTTGTATAGTTTTGACCGAGGTAAATTTGTATGAAATATGGTGAGTGGTGACTGACGTTTACCCTTAATAATAAAATAATAAAGCTTTAAAAACATTATATACAATATACCAACATCAAATGAGACTAAAATTATGAAATAAAAACGTAGCGGCCCCATTTTAACGGCATTTGGTTTGCAAATACAATTTAAGGGGATTACGCTTACCTGCGGCGAGCGATATGCTTTATGGTCTTATGGTACTTAAGGCTTAGGCATCACGTTGGTGCTTGTATGAATACATTATTTGGGCACGTCGTTAAACAGTTACAAATACCATTTGATGTTTCAAAACAAGGCGGAGAGGGCTTGGCGGAGTAAATAAACCTCCGTTTATCACGTTTTATAAGTCTTTCTGCCTCGCACAACCAAACCGTGGAATGAATTGTCACCTGCGGTATTTCCGGACCGATACGACATTCAAACTTTCAAGAAAAGAGCGTACTCTCAAATCAAAGGCCGGCAACGCACTTGTGACTCCTCTGGTGTTGCGGGTGTCTATGGGCGGCGGTAATCGCTTACCATCAGGTGATCAGTCTGCTCGTATGCCACCTCTGCCATAAAAAAAAAAACATAACCACTTAAGTATGATAAAGCTCTGAAAAACTGTAGGGTTACCAATAAAATAATTTTCGAAGTTCGTAATTTTATCGAAAGAAAGAATTAAAATGTCTTTCTGAATGGGCAAAGCAGCAGAAATTCCTTGAGCTAGCAGAAATACCGGTAAAGATGCATATTTATAGCATATAGGTACCGAGATCATGTACAAGGAGATTGTGCCCAAATATGTAACGTAGTTATTGGGAGCTCCTAATTTGTACACCGAGAGTCGCGGGTTCCATTTCCAGCATGATCAAACAGTGTTTGGTTTAATGAGCATTTGATTGTTAACTCTATGTAGGGTGTTTAATATTGTATCTAGGAATTTAGGTATGTAGTTAAACCTATACGTATGGTATTTGTTACGTAACCAATCTCTAGTTCGCATAGTACGGAGAATCCTTGCTTGGGCTAGATTACCTTATGTGATTCTGTTGAAAAAGGAATCCTAGTGTAGGAGCTAAGATCACTGAATTGTGTATTCTGTGTTTCATGACAATAACTCGTCGTCTTAACTCCTTAATCCTGGGAATTTAAGTCCAGGACCTTTAGAAGGCCTTCGTGGGGCCGAAGCCAACACGTAGAGGCCCGGGTATAGTTAATATAAAACCGTGAAATAACTTCATGTTGACTGACTCGGTGGTTTAGTGGTTAGCGATCCTGACTACTGGATCCGAGAGTCGTGGGTTCGATCCCCACCCAGGACAAACATTTCTGTGATGAGCAGAATTGTTTGCTCTGTGTCTGGGTGTACTATATCTATATATATGTATTTAAATGTATATGTGTATGTATATCAGCCTCCTGTTCCCATAGTATAGGGAATCCTAGTTTGGGGCCAGATGACCGTGTGTGATTTGTCCTGGATATTATTATTATTATTAATTTAATAATTATTTGTCCGGAATATTATTATTATACCTACCAACGCTTCAGACATACAGGTATAATGATGTTGTTATTTTCCCCTTGTATTGTACATACCTGAAAATAATAAAAAAGAAAATTAGTTCACAATACCAACCGTCGTATACAATACAAGAATGAAATACTGCAAACAAAACTTTCTGCAAAGAGAACGAACTACAGTACGTCCAATTAGAAACTGCGTCATAAAAAATTTATATCGTAAAAGTATTTTATTTCGCTCCTTGTATAGAATATAACGTTGTCGTATCTTATGAAACTGGTTTCTTTAAAAGCTTTTCATTTTATTTTCAGTTGAACTAGTGTTGAGTTTTTCTTTGTTCCTTAATTGTTTTCTTTTTTCAATTACCAAGTTAATTAAGTCAGAGTTAATTTAGAAATTCATGTAAATACGCGAACTACACTCGGCTTCAAAAAAATCGCACGTCCGTAAAAATAGGCTTCAAGCACTGTTAATCCTTAAGACAAGCAGTTATTCGTAGCAATATTGGTATCATTTGAGAGCCCTATAAAAACTCTTTAAAAAAATATCCATTTCATTTGATTAAAGAAAAAGCTTGACACTTTAAGTCACTGTGAATGACAATGGAACTGATTCTCCTCTTCAAATTTTGTTTGTATTGTTTTGTTTTTTGGGTATAAAAGGGTCGATACAGCTTATCGGGGGATAAATTTGCTACCAACAGTCGAAGAAGACACAGAAGAATATCTTTCATCAGAAAAACGTCCTTGAAGATGGACACTACTGCTGCTGAAGCCGCCCAAGTTATCGCACTACTGCAATCAGGACTACGTCAGTGTGATGTTGCTCGGCAATTGCACTTGAGTCGCTTTTCTGTTCGAAGAGTGTACCAGCGGTTCCTGCAGACCGGTGGCTTTGTCCGAAGGCGTGGGTCTGGTAGAAATCGCTGCACTTCTGCGAGAGATGACCGATTCGTCGTATCGAAGTCTTTGAGAAATCGGTTCTCTAATGCTGTTGAGTTGCAACAGCAGCTTCAAGCAGTTCGTAGAAGGGCCGTGAGTGTCTCTACAGTTAGAAGAAGACTAAAGGAGAGAAATATAGTGGCTAGAAGACCTGCCACGGGTCCAAAATTAACCGCAGCGCATCGGCGATCACGCCTGCAATTTGCTCGCGCCCACGTCAATTGGACCCTGGACCAATGGAGAGCTGTTCTCTTCTCAGACGAAACGAAAGTGTGCCTTTTCTGCAACGATAGACGCAAAAGAGTATACAGAAGACAATGGGAACGTTTCGCCCAAGCCTGCATCCAAGAGACGGTAGAATACGGGGGCGGTTCCTGCATGTTCTGGGGCGGCATATCTGCCGACGGCAAAACTGAACTTTCTTGCGTCTCTCGGACCGGCGGTGCTCGCGGGCAAGGGTCGATGACTGCTCACCGGTACATCACAGAGATCCTGGAAGAACATGTGGTCCCCTATGCTGGATTTATTGGTGACGGGTTCACATTAATGCACGATAACGCTCGCGCGCACACTGCTGGAATTGTGCAGGGCTACCTTCAAGAGGTTGGGATCCCTGTCATGCAGTGGCCAGCGAGAAGTCCAGATCTGAACCCGATAGAGCACCTCTGGGACCAGCTGAAACGCAAGGTTAGATCCCGTGATCCCGCTCCCGCGACTCTTCAGGAGCTCCAAGACGCCGTTATTGAGGAATGGGACAGAATCCCTCAAGAAGAGGTCCTAAAGTTGGTGCGATCCATGAGGGAGCGCATGGAAGACGTCATTAGGGCTAGGGGGGTAACACTAGGTTTTAGGTTAGTTTTAAGCAACGTTGTTTTGAAAAATTAATCAGATTTCATTTGGGTTTTTTAAGGATTTTTATTGTTTTGTAAATTTTTCTCAGTTCCAATAAAAAACATTGAATGAATTATTGTTTTTGCATTCTCTGTTTCCTTACCTTTCAAATGATACCGAACATTACCAATATTTCATAATACAAATACGATTGAAAGATGTTTAAAATAGATTTCTTAAAAGGTGCGATTTTTTTGAAGCCGAGTGTAGAACGGATTAATCGCAAGCTAAGATCTCTTTGGGTCGCTTAGCCAGAATTAAATTATTATTAGAATTAAATTTAAACAATGGAATGTATCCACACAACGAGACCTTTTTGACTGACTCGGTAGCTCAGTGGTTAGCGATCCTGACTACTGATCCGAGAGTCGTGGGTTCGATCCCCACCCAGGGCAAATATTTCTGTGATGAGCAGATTTATTTGCTCTGTGTCTGGGTGTATTATATGTATTTAAACGTATATGTGTATGTATCTCTGGTTCCCATAGTAAAGGGAATCCAAGTTTGGGGCCAGATGACCGTGTGTGATTTGACCCGGATATTATTATTATTATTTTTTGAAAACTTTCCCCTTGACCATACAGTCTTAAAAAATTTCCCCTCTAGTGAAAACTATATTGGTCACAACCAAGTGAAGCATTTTGGAATCCTCTAAACCGGACCGGTCACATATAGACAAGACAGTGGTGTGAAAAAGAAGAGTAGGACCAGGATTCGTTAACCGGGGCTTTCTACTCGTCATACTGAATAACTTTTGTTGAATTTATAGGACGAGTCCAAAATTGTTTTTGAACAAACAAAAGTTGAGTAGAATCTTCAGTTCACGGGTTCAGCTATTTTGTTACAGTCTGCACGGTGGCACGGTGGGTACGTTTCTAAGATGGAATCATAGTTAATTTCGTAAAAAACTTTTAATTTATTTTATCCAGTTTTTTTAAAACCATTTTTATGTTATATCTTCTTTAGTCGATTCATTATTTTGTAACAAAAGACCCGATAAAATGTAACAATCTCAAGTTTCATTGTGTAGATATTTCGATGTGATATTGTTTCAAATGCGGGCGGGTCCAATATTCTTGAATTGGCTCCACTCTGCACTCTGATATGAACGGACTTACTTTGTTCCGTTGCGCTCCGTGGCTATTGTTTGCTTAGGAGCACCGGAATGATAAGATTTTTATTTTTCATAAATCGAATAAATCGTAAACATCGTTGTATGGTGTTTGATATTTTGCCGAATCCATAGAATGAGGGATATTACGCTATTATGAATAATACCTTTATATTTTCACAGTATTGTTTAGTTAGTTTAGTCCATAGTTCTGGTAATACATATGGTAACACATAATGTTAGTGTTATGGTTATGGTTGTCATATTATTTTACCATGCTACTATAATATATTCACAACTAACATACTAACATTATTAAAACATAAATATTGTATTTAGTACCACAAGGATAAGCAAATTTGGAGTATGAGATACAACCTATATAGGTTAGCGCATTATAAATGAACGCGTATTTAAAAAAAATTACATTAGTTAATGTCAGTGTCAAAAAATAATATACACCGTGAAATTTAATTCGCTGTACTCTCTGTAACTGTGGATTCTACTAATGAAACTGAACAAATTTGCCCAAGGAACCCATAGTCATACCTCTTTATACAAAAATGGTCGATCAGCTGATGAATTTGTATGAAGAGACCAATTTTTTTTTTGCGAATTGACTATAGGTTCCTTGGGCAAAGTTGTTCAGTTTCATGAGTAGAAGCCACAGTTAGCGGGAGTACAACAAATTAAATTTCACGGTGTATATAGGGTGACTTTAAATTAGTTCTTGATACCAAAGGGTGTTAATGTGCTCATGATAACAAAAAAATCTATAAGGAACCCATAGTCAAATCGCAAAAAAAAACTGGACTCTTCATACTAATTTGGCTGGTCAGTTTTGTGATCTGACTGTGAGTTCCTTAGGAAAATTTATTTGTTATTACGAGTATGAGCACATGCATAGCCTTTTATATCAAAAAGCAATTTTAAAAGTCATCCTATATATTATGGAACAACATCTTGGAACATTTTAGAGTAAACCTCCTAGCAGCGTAATATGCAAGTCAACCTCTTTCAATTCAAGTTTCGTTCATTCTTTTATTGCTTCTTAAAAGATGCAACAATATCTGCACTTTGAGTCTGCTAACAAAATTGCATTAAATTGCAGTATTGTTTTTAAGGAAAGCTTGTTTAAACTATAACATTATTTTAACCGAGCTTATTATAATACAAGAAATTAAGATTATCGCAGAAATAGGTACTACATTTTTATTGTTGAAATTATGATAGAATAAAGTGAAACTGAACAACATTTGTCACGGCATCTTTGCTCTAAACACAAAAACACAAATATAGATTTTAGTAATAAATAGTATTAACGTATTAAACTAATAACCTCCCCCTTTTGTTACACCCTTTATGTTATAACAATAATCACAAGGAGTACATAAACATTATCGGTAATGGTAGTATTAGTACCACCAGTTTAGACGTACGCGAGTAAACTGTTTGTGAGCAAATCGCTCCATTACAGAGTATATAGGCGGAGGCCCGAAACACGAATGTGTCAGAACTTGGTCTTGCCCCACCTATATCGAAATACATACTTATAGGATATATAGATATTAGACATACACAGCTTGTGACAAAAAATCGTAAAAAAATACTTTTCTCTAAATAGATAAGGTGATCTTAACCTATGTCTTAAGTAGGTGACAGTAAGGTGATTAACCTACTTCACATGGAAAGTCTTTTTCGAGATTACATCCAAGTCATAGAGTAAAAGTTAGAAAGTAAAAGGGTAAAAGTATTTCTTTTTTTAATTGCAACCATTAGCCAACTTATTTCCTTACCGACTGACCCTAAAATAAGTGACGTCATACATAGTATGGTTTAAAATTATGTCCGTACAAATAGCAAGCGCTAAACACGAAATTGGATTAGTGTGAGGAAACCGCGAAATGAGAGCAGGTAGTAGAGTGTAGTGGATAAAACTAGGCCGAGGTTTCAGTGATTCCACTCCAATTTGAAGCACAGAAATAGAGCGAAATAAATATGACGAGAATGTGAGATAGAATTTAAAATGTATTTCATATTCATTTTAAATAAATAAAGCATTTATCTATCTGTAAACATAAAGTTAATGGCAAAGGATGTACTTATATTATTTTTCATTAAATTACAGAATGTTTATATTGAACTAACTTCTAATAGTAATTATTCGATAGACTGACGCAAGTTTTGTAATCTATTTATCAAAATCTGTCGAAGTTTCGTTTAAATACATATGAAATCTAGAAGTGGTCGTGGCTCATGACTGTTCGTTTGCACGGTCATGTTCATTACGCAGGTCATAACATGGATGTGTTTTTAACTGTTAGTGCATTTATTTCGACCATTTCCGAAGTACAGAAAGGCTGGTCCAATTTAAGTAAGCCATTTTGCGCGCGGCTTTCTAAGCCATCGGCTCAATCGATTGAACAGTCGGCTTGCCGTCTAATCGGCTTGAAGGCTTGTGGCTTGACGACCAGACCGAGCTATTTCAACTATTCTAAGCATTCGCCTCCGCAAGATATTGTGGAAATTCTCGTCGCCAACTAATGAATTTTACTGGTATTAATTTAGTTATAATCAGATTATTTTATAAATTTCCTTACGTGACTGAATAGAAACAAAACAAAATGATGATTAAAAACACAAATATTTTTTTTTATTATAAAACAGAGAATTTGAGTTTTTTTGACATTTATTGTTTTTAGGCACAATAATTTCGTCAATGTCGATGTAGTGGGAAAATCACGATGACAAAAGAATTGTGATCAGTGAAAGAAAGTTGTTCACTATTAATCTGAACAATCTGAAAGTACTTATGAGTATTATATAGCGAAGTGACAGCTGTCAAACAAATATACATAAATACAAGAAAAAAACGATAATGGCTTTATTAAATATTGCAGATACTTTTACTTATTTACTTTCGATATAATCCATAAAATTTGTTCCTTTTTTATGTGATAGGTGGCAAACGAGCAGACGGATCATCAGATGGTAAGCGATTACCGCTGCCTAGTTTGTAGCGCGTAGCATAGCTTCGTAGCAAAATCTCTGCAGAAACTTGGATGCGGGCAGCATTCATAAAATTGTTTTTTTTAGCAATTTTACACTTTAAGAAGTGAAAGTATAAAACAAAAGTAGTATAATAAATATGGCGACATTTCCCAACTGTTATTCACCCAAGCGAAAATGATAGATGTTTATATTTTACGTGAGTCAATTTCATTTCTATCTTGCAGAGCTGGCCGGGTTTTAATTATAAATTGTATAGGAAGTTTCAATTAAATGCTACAGGCTGTATACATGCTATAGGCTGTACATGCTACAATGCCAGAATTGGACAGTAAATTACTATCCAATTCTGGCCGTACATGCTACAATGCCAGAAATGGGCAGTAGATTACTATCCAATTCTGGCCGTACATGCTACAATGCCAGAATTGGACAGTAGATTACTATCCAATTCTGGCCGTACATGCTACAATGCCAGAATTGGACAGTAGATTACTATCCAATTCTGGCCATACATGCTACAATGCCAGAATTGGACAGTAGATTACTATCCAATTCTGGCCGTACATGCTACAATGCCAGAATTGGACAGAAGATTACTATCCAATGCTGGCCGTACATGCTACAATGCCAGAATTGGACAGTAGATTTACTTTCCAATTCTGGCATTGTAGCATGTACGGCCTGTAGCATTGAATTGAAACTTGCCATATTATTTTATCGCTTGCTGATATATGTATGCTGCACTTAAGATATCTCCCAGTGTTCAAACTAGGCTTCCTACGCGTGGATTTGAACAACTTTCCCCAAGGAACATAATCATTTTTCGAAAATTTATGAACGCTTCATACAAAATTGGTCAATCAGTTGATTAATTTGTACAAATTGTATGAAACGTTCAAAAACATTTTTGCGAAATGACTACGTGTGTCCCTTGGAGAAAATTCTTTTAATTCCTGGGCGCCCAGTTTGAGCACTGACAGTTTTTTTTTTTTTTTAGAGAATTTAAAATATCTGGTTCTTAGTTTTGGGTCAGATAGCTGTGTTTAATTCGTCCCGGAATTATTATAAGAAATGTGATATAAAAAATGATTATCAAAAAACAAATGAAAAAAAAAACACAATTTTGTCAAGGCTGACGTGCGGTGACTGATGACAAAAGGACAAATACGTAGCTATAATAAAAGACAGCAGGTAGCGGAGGAACTTAAAGCTTTAATATTAAGAGTAATAAAAATTTATGGTTCCGGTACGCACACAATAAAATTCTTTACTGGGTTACGTATTCAGGCAAATAAAACAAGGAGTGTCTCCAGAACGTTATTGCAAGCCCACTTCATAAAACAGGATGATGTCAAAAGTAAAGTCATAAATGTTTGTTTACTGTTCCTATATCAGCCTGTATAAAATTTTACTGTAATTTTGGATACTCTCCACTATAGTGCGAAATTTTTTAAAGGTTTTTCTATTTATACTACATTTAAAATTATGTGTTCATTATTCATGTCGTATCTGAAATAGGTTTTTAATATAACAAAGTTGAAATTAAGGAAAATTATTATTATAACAACTACCTTGGATGTACATCTGTATAAGTATAGCGTTTACGTGAAGTCTCAATATTTTCAACTATTTTATATTCCATGAATTTCAAAAAAATTCTTTCACATCTAACGAAATCTATCAGAGACAGGCATTATTTATTATGTAGCCTCCAAGCAACATCATGTCCTAAACACACATACAAGACTAGGTTGTCAATAACAAACGTCGCTTACGATCAATTCATCGGGGCATGGCATACGTTACGTCACCAAAGGCCACTAAATCTGCAGTGGACCGTCCAATCCAGAGACCTAACTCACTGTGTGGAGCCTCCTGCAAACGGTTGGGCCCTCAGCTTCTGTAAGCATGTGGTCCACTTAGCTGTGCCATCCTAAGGAAAATACAGAGGTTGCCTGGCCTACTTGGGGTTACATTTATTAGAATTACCTGTGCATTTATAGATTTATAGCTACGGAAGTGTGTAACTTCGCCTTTATATTTATATGTATACATCTATTGTAGTTAGATCAGCAATGTTTACTTAAGAAGTTTTTCTTTACAGCAGTTGGTTTGTGTTGAATAAAATATTGGTACATTGGACGACTTTGGATGGAACCTGGATCTATTTTGATCCGGAGGGTTGAGTGCTACTAACGAGGGCTGAGGGCTGATTGGAGCCAACGATTTACGGTTTTTAAAAGGTTACTTAGGTCTATGCGAAGAATTTAGTTTTACCTATTTTATTATAAGTGCCTCGTGAGACGCGAGTTGCATTCTTTTTAAAATTTTATTGACATGCTACATGCCAACGGCAAGTTATATAGGGGCCTTATTGACTAGGAGCCTCTGATTAGGCCAGTCCTGCCACTCTGAAGTTACGTCACCGGTGTACCAACAAATCATCGTCGGCCATTTTGTTAAGTGCCGCCATTTCGCGTCGGCCGCCATGATGGAATGCTAACGTTTGTGCAATTGAGAGCCGTGTGTTTTGGAGATATGATGTTTGGGGTTTTGATATAAAGCTTTCTGTTGTCACTGTTAACCTTTTTATTGTTAGAGATTTGTTACCAATTGCAGATTGAGTGACAAAATCTGAAAGCGATGGTACTTTTAATATTTTTGGACCATTAGGTATACTCGGATCTCACATAGAGTACATATTATGTTTTATTGTATTTTACAGGTTTTCGTGCAATTATAAGAGCAAGGATATGCATTATACGCCGCCGGGCATTACATGGCGTGCCATAGTTTGGAAAGCCACCCATTATTATCAGGTGCCGGTTTATTTGACAAATCTTATATGCAATGATATAATATTGTATTATTAGGATACTGATGCCAAATAAAAATATATGTTTCATACAAATCGCGCAGCCTGTTCAGTCAACTTTGTAAAAAACTCAAACTTGTGGTGTTACGAAATGTTCCATAAATTTGTATTCTTATATTTACCACTGAAATGAATATGCCTTATACAGGGTGTAAGGGACAGGTTTCCGAAAACTTTAAGGGCTTGCTCAGTAGATGAAACTGAACAACTTTCCACAATATTTTTTTCAGGAAACGAAAAAAAATCGGCTTCTTCATACAAACTGTCCAATCAAATTTATAATTTTGTATGGTTTCCTGAAAAAAATTCTTGTGTAAAGTTGTTCAGTTTCGTCTACTGAGCAAGCCCTTAAAATTTTCGGAAACCTGTCTCTTACACCCTGTATAATGTAAATTAAGTTGTAAAATACTGTTTTAACTTAATTTTATTTCGTTTTCCAAAAGGTTTTTCGATAAGGATACTTTTCCGCGAAGAGAACGTTTTTTCCAAGGATAACATTTCTATTGTAATTTTCTCGTAACAAATTACCTTACAAGAACCATGTTCCAAGAATAAATACTTGGTCTGGAAAATAAAAAATAAGAACACGTGAAGAAAACCTACACGAGAACTAACTCAGGCAATTGCTACAAAAACAACAAGGTACTCTGAAATAAAAAGCAATGTTCTGTGTTTTAAGTAGGTACCTACCCGTATCTATGAGTATACTTATGCCTCAGAATAAGTATAGGATTTATGTAAGGGCGGTTTTACTGTCTTGCGGATTTGTGCACGCACGCGGGCCATGCCCGCATGCGTGCCGCCCGCAACCTATCGTTTCATTACATGTTTTAGGGCCCTTTTATTGCCATGCGTGGCACACGCACGCGGGTCGCTTTGGGGACGCCTCCGCATGACAATAAAAGCGCCCTAAGCTCTGGATAAATAGCACTCACAGCTTGCTAGCAGTGGTGTGCTATTCTGGCGGTACAAGACATACATTCAATCTTTGCTCTCAAGGATCGGTCAGGCATCGGTAACGTTTCTGGATATGGCGTTGAAGGCGGTAACTGTCAGAGTCATAGAGTGCTTTTGCTGCCTTGTACAATTCAAAATTAACACTGTCACAAGTTTTAAAGATCTTATAGTGAATTATTTTCTTTTTGGTTAGTTCATCGTGAGGTTTCTTCACCAGGTAATTTATGTAATTTATTTATTCAACTCAATTACAACGGCCTTCACCAATTACAGTAATTATATCAAATCTTTAAATATACTACGGTATGCGTTTTAAACTACCTGTTAACAAATGATACTCAATTCAGAATCGTTCACATTGAACCCCCTGAAGAAAAAAACACTTAAAAAGAATGAGAAAGAATTAAATAAATATACAATACTTTTTCGTGTGTTGACGTGACAGGTCACCGGTTAAATGTACGAGTAACAAGTTTAAAAGCGGCCAGATGTCGCCCGGAATTCCGGCGCTACTGCAGTTGACGCGGAGACCACGGCAAGTCGCATCCGACATAGGCAGGGCTACTATCAGTGACATAAAAATAAAATCTTTCACGGTTCTTGTACTAAAATTGTGTTACTATAGTAATAGTCTCAAATCCCAAGACTCAGAAGAATAACAACCGAACTTCGTTGCAATTTCGTGGATTAAACGTGGCCGGTTACAGGTTAAATGTAACGAAACGGTTTAAAGCCGGCAGTTGTCGTCTGGAATTCCAGTGCGGCTTCCTTTGACGCTCGGACTACGCCATGTCGCATCCGGCAGTCAGGGCTACTTCTTGAAGATGTGAAAAATATGGAAAAATTGGTTACAAAGAGTTTTTTTAACTAAAAAAACTAAGTCGTAATGATCTGATGGTCAGATAAGAAGTGTTTCTAATTGAGACTGGCGAGAGATCAGAAAAATGGTTGGTAGAAAAATAAACCTAAACCAAGCCGTGGACTATTGCAGGTTGTACAGTTACACCAGTGGCACGCTTAGCCGTTTTGACGTATTTCCGCTTATTAGTTTCGTGTAAATTAAAAATAACTACGTTTGAAGGAGCAAATTGCTGTTCTTTATTGTCAATAATTTTAGTCCTTACATTTCACGTCACTATTGTAATGTGTCAAAACGGCCATCATACCGTCCCGCAGGTGTAGATAGGATTCAATTACAAGAAAAGAGAGAAAGTATATATTTTTGGGAAAATGGAGAAGATGACGTTTTCAAAATTGTTACGTATAGTGATGTTGTTTGTCGACAAATATTATGACGCTAAATAAAAATAATTTTAAAAATGTAAGGTAGTTAAAAGAAATTAAATGAAACAAACAAAAGCAATGCTATTTTTCTATACTGCAAATAAATACTTTTCTGCATTTCGTCTATTAAAAATGTCAGTAGTCCTTCAAACGTTAAACTGTATGTCGCAGTTAAAATACGAGAATACTTATGAATTATTATTACTATTTAAATTACTGCGTGTTTAAAACTTTCAGTATGTGAAAGTCAGTTTACTCCGTCGTGCAAAGAAACCAAATTATAGTTATTAATTAACAGTTCTAAAGAGATCCCAAGAGATGTGAGTAAATATATAACGGATAGAGGGCAAACTGTCTGCCCGCCAGACTCCATTTAGTCAGACATCAAACTTATTCTATTCAACAATTAGCAATAAGGTTTTATCACAATTTTCGAGGTTCTAAATTTACCATTGCCAACCCTAAACGATTCGAGTGTTGAATCTGTTAGCTGTTTGCTTTTGTTGATTTTCTTACTACTTTTATTTTGTTCACTGAGATACACCACTTTTCTTGCTATGATTCAGTTTTCTTTGTAAAGAATATATTTTTACTGCGTTTTAAAAGTTATCAACTAAAAAGGTTATAGTTTGTTATGGACAGAAAGGAGATCCTCAAGATGTTGTAGTTTTTCTTTTGTAGTTTTTGGTAATAATAATAATATTATACTTTACTCAATTTAGAACACGATCCATTATATTTGTTAGTAACAGAGAAACTAAAAACCTATGTTAGTGGAGATACACGATGATTTTAAGTAACGGAAAAGTAATCCATAATGTTCAATATAATAATAATAATAATAATAGTTTATTTTCAAAAATGGATTAAGAACAATTAATTAGTAATCATAATTACAAAATGTGGCTTATTCTAAGTTCTTCAGAAATGCATGCAACACGTACCCATACTAAGTATAGTAATATACTTGTGTCATGGGCACGAGATACGATCTCCCTCCGTGACATAGCCGTAATTTAGATGATATTGTTCTAGTAGAATAAGTTATACTTAACATTATTACAAAAACTACAAAGTTTATTATTACAAAATATCTGTTAGTTGAATCTCTGTCTGTGTGTGTGTGTGTGTGTGTGTGTGTGTGTGTGTGTGTGTGTGTGTGTGTGTGTGTGTGTGTGTGTGTGATCACTTCTAGATTGCTACCATGTATCGGTTATGAATTATGATCTATCCTTACCATTTCTCTCTCATTTCATCACCACAATTATTCGTGTAAGCCTAAGTGATGTTGCACTACACGTAAACACTTGTATTTGTACTTTGGTATCATGTTAACAATATGCATTCCTAAATAAATAAAAAACTTTCTCTGAAATATCTGGCTAATCTAATATCGCGAAAATGTTTGAAAAGAACCGAAAAGCATTTATAGGATGTTCTAAAGCTGGAGCTTTGACTCATTAACGTTAATAACTTTCTTCAAAAAACTTCCTGCTTTTTCAAGTACTTATTTCAATCTAATCTTTAAGTATCTGAATTGACTCCTTACTTTCATCACTTAGAATATCTTGTCTTAATGAGAGTTTTCAAACGATTCTTTCATTTAAGTTTAAGCCGTTAAAGCTACACTATAAACCATTAATGAAATCGTTCATAAAAGCACGCGACAAACACCTCAAATAGGGCCATTCCGAACTAAAGTTCCGCGAACAGCACTAGCTAAGTAAAATAAAATGCACTAAACTAAATCCCGGATCAAGAACTCCCTTCTACGGAGTTAAGTGAGGATGCGTCTAAACTTGATACTTGCTTGGTGCTCGTAGATAGATTCACAGGGAATACTAAACAGGCGGGAAGTTTTAGAATCATGCTTACTGAAGTAGGTGCGTCAAATTTGCGTTCTGTAATAAGATGCATCGATGGCTTTGCGGTAGCGACTCTGGCCAATGTTCCATTAAGTTTTTCAAAGAACTTAAGTCACTATATTTGCATACTGATTGTTAAAACGGTGAAGGAAAACTGCCCTCATAAGAAAAACGGCGGCTAAGTATATGGAGTTTTCGTATACTTACTTAGCGGTCTTCTTTCTTATGGGGGCACAAAAGGTCCTGAGCAAAGCTGCATATCTTTATCCTGCATATCTGTAACCGGCTCCGTAGCGTAGTGGCTTGCCGCTCGCTTCACATCAGGTGGTCGCGGGTTCGATTCCCGGCGGCGGCGGTGGGGTCCAACTTTGTGGACTCGGTTTGGTTGGTGGCAGGGCATTTTCTGAGTCCGCCTGGCTAGCTACCACGATCTTGGCGTCTTGCCGCCAAACATCAATGTTAATAGCATTGATGTGTTCCGGCATGAAGATAAGATAGCCAGTTTCCCATTGCGTTAGGGAATCTTGGTAAGCCCGCTTCCATCTTCGGCAACATCATCACTTACTATCAGGTGAGATGATGCCAAGGGCTTACCAATTGAGGAGATATATATATATATATATCGAATTACTAGATATGTATGAAGGAGGATCATCATTTTCATCATTTATATGGTGTCAAAAGGAAAAACCACAGTAGCACTTCTACAAACTCCTTATTTGTAAGTCTCTAAGTCTTTTTGTTGCCGTCTTAACACAGACCTTGTCAAAATATTATAACTAAGTACATTAAATTCAAGTACAGTCAAAGATTTAATTAAACTACCCTTTATTCCGACAGATTGCAGCAAAACTTTAAGTCGTTGGTATTATGCTAAATATTAGACTACTATTGTGTTAGGGAATTAATTTCGCCGCGAACAGTACGATGCTGTGGTTTCATTTTAGTTTTAGTTCAAAAGGTAACCTACGCTGTTGTATAATTGAGTTCGTGTATTTGGTTTAACTGTTGTTTGAAACTGCTTTTGAATATAATTACTATGTTTCAGAAACAGTACCTACGAGTATGTGGGAAAGATATAATATATGATCATCTGAATCTGACGGTAAATAGAATAATACATAATATAGGTAATACTTGAAGGGTAAATAGAAATAATACACAATATAGGTAACTGCATACCTACACTGAAAACATAACCCTTCTTATTGGATAATTGGGTAAATTTTATTGACCACAGATACGAAAAATTCGATACCCTTTGGTTAAAATTAAAACAAACCAAATAATTGAAGTGCATCACGAGACTGCACCCGCTATTGCACTCTTTCCACTTTCCGCTTCAATTTCCGAACGAACTGTGACGTCATGAATATGCGATGATTCCATTCTGGACAATGCAAAGAAAATATTACAGTGTCTGTCACATGGTGGATAGTGTGTGAGATAACCTTTGATATGAATAAAACGGTAAAGTTAGCTAGAGGATTTGGTATCTGACTGACATGATAGTCCATGATACTCCCGGAGATGACTGCATTAAAAACCCAAAATCTCTAAATAGCTCCATCACTGAAATTCCAGAAAAACTTACTCGCTTTTTATTATATAGGTATGTACAGTACTGGACAATGACGTCATCAACTTTCCTAAAGGAACACATATTGAATTATCAAAAAAAAAACATCTTTCCGTGCGCAGGTTGAAAACTACTACATATAAATAATACACATGCAGGCATAAATATGAATTCAAGTACACATATTCATTTTTATCTTTCTCTAATATTTTATCAATTTAAAAAGCAAATTTGCTGACGTCATCAAATCTTCATCCTTCAAAGAAAGATTTCTCAAAATTGCGTGTTTGATTTCCGATACCCAAATACTTTAATCGAGCTGTATTAAACCTTACCCCGACATTCGACCGCAGAGAAATATAACATTTATTTGTTTTCGTAGAGTGAATCAATGTTGACGCGGTGGTGGGCAAAAATATTCCAAATGTTTTTCATTGAGCCAATTTAGATTAGGATGGGAAAAAAAGGATTAGTGTAATATGTGAATATTTATGTTTCAGTGAAATTTATGTAGCGACATGACATGCAAATAGGGGACTGTGTTTTTATTCGATAAAATCCTTAAAAGTTAATAGGAAAGCTAAAAACAAAAACGCTTTTGTCATTTGTTCGTTGCCGCAACATGGATTCTCAATATTTTGAAACATAGAAACGATGAGAATATACAGATAAGACGGTGGGATTGTCATGAGGTTTGTTTGTTTGTTTGTTTGTAAACTCTTTATTGATAAAATAAAATATATACAAAACTTTAACAGGAGTAATATACAATGGCGGACTTATCCCTTACGGGATCTCTTCCAGTCAACATTGATGAGGTAATGCGATTATCACGCAGTCATCGAGGATTTTACACTCTGTATGTACCTAATCTAAGTACACTATTCGACCGCATCCATAGTGTATACTACAATAAACACTGTCGTACAATATATAGTACTCCCGGCTTCTCTAATAGGCGACGCGACTTCGCGTCGTCTCGAATTTGGCAGGCTGCGGGTAAGATCCGGTATCAGTTGCTTAGGGCTTGTACACAAAACTGCGATGCGACTCGCTCAAAAATTAAATATACATACGTAATTGTTATTAACATTAACACGATTACGTATGTACATTTAATTTTTGAGCTCCAATGTTTATGTGTTTACGACGAAACCGCAATAATCACCCAAATTTTTCCTTTTAAAAATTTTATTTTTGTTTTATATGGGCTGTATACATATACATATAAGGTGCCTTGGCTGACCGGGGACATCTTATATTAAATAAAAGTTGTGAAAAAAAAGTTAAATTGATCTGACGTAAAGGCTTCATACCCTATACAGTCTAACTGAGATAAAGAATTATCTCGAGTACATCTAACTGTTAAAATATACGGCTATTTTATTTTTACATTTCCTACATAAAGCATTCGTAAGACTGGGTGGGGGTCAGAAAAATTAAATGTGGTCAATTAACGTCATATTTTTATGTAGTAGGTCTTTATAATGCGACATCGATCGTATGAGGCGAGGTGGCTTTTAGACCTTCCGAGACATGCCTGTTCACATGACTGAACGTCCAACTGGTTCGATTACCTATGTGTTAAATAATACGAGAGACAAAATGTGTTACAGATATATGATACGATTGTTAGAAAGATCGACTGTTATATGCATTACTAGATGGGCAGAGAAGTCTGTCTACGATCTTTTGGCAGATGTATGACAGGGCGGCGCTTTAGTCGCAAATCTGACATTTCTTTCATACAAATAGTGTCATTTTTAGGGCTCCGTAGCCAAATGGCAAAAAACGGAACCCTTATGGATTCGTCATGTTTGTCTGTCTGTCCGTCCGTATGTCACAGCCACTTTTTTCTGAAACTCTATGAACTATACTGTTGAAACTTGGTAAGTAGATGTATTCTGTGACCGCATTAAGATTTTCACACAAAAATAGAAAAAAAAACAATACATTTTGGGGGTTCCCCATACTTGGAACTGAAACTCAAAAATTTTTTTTCATCAAACCTATACGTGTGGGGTATCTATGGATAGGTCTTCAAAAATGATATTGAGGTTTCTAATATCATTTTTTTTCTAAACCGAATAGTTTGCGCGAGAGACACTTCCAAAGTGGTAAAATGTGTCCCCCCCCCCTCCCTGTAACTTCTAAAATAAGAGAATGATAAACCTAGAAAAAATATATGATGTACGTTACCATGCAAACTTCCACCGGAAATTGATTTGAACGAGATATAGTAAGTAGTTTTTTTTAATACGTCATAAATCGTAAAACGCAAATTACCTTTCATTCAATCAACTCAAATATAAAAAATATAGAGTTCAAGACATGTGTGATTATGAATTTATACGGAACCCTCGGTGCGCGAGTCCGACTTGCACTTGACCGGTTTTTCAAGATGGCGGCGTTAGTTCCGGCCTTTCACCACCTGCTAAAAGCGTAGACAGACTGTTATACTAATACGGTGAGTGTTGTGTTTGTCTATGCTGTATCGTGAGAATTGATTGCGGTTGTTAATGGCAGATTATTCGACGCTGTTACGGTAATGGGCGCATTGATTCAGATTAGCCGTTCGCTGGTTTGATTGATTATGAGCTTTGGTTAGTAGTGATACGTAATAAATAGGCTGTTTGTAGCTACAGTAAGTGATAGTTTTATGAAAATCCTTAATGCAAACGTAGAATCAGTAATTACGATATAAAAAGTTAGACTTTATATTTTCCGTTAAGCGGCACAGAGTAGACGATACTGAAAAAACTAAACAACTTTCCCTAAGGAACCTACTATGCAGTGGGAGAAAAAAATCTGTATTCATACAAAGTTTTCAAATTCTTTAGTCAACTATTAAAAATTAATATGGAAATTCAAAAATATTTCTACTTCCATTGTAAAGGTTTGTAACGTAGTTACGTTCATAAGTTTATTTATTAACAATATTCTCGATAGATTACATTATTAATACAACATTTGTTCATTTAATTACTTAATTTGCGCGACGAACTCATTACCTTTTTTTTTGTATCCCGTGGTTATAGTTGTTCAGTCACTACGTCACACATAACGGCGACGACGCGCCGACGTTACCTTATATGGTCATTGCGCGATCCAGCAATTGAAGAAAATGCGTTTCAGGTTATTTGGGGAAAGTTTTTCAGTTTCATAAGAAGCGTCCACCTTGACGGTTGTCCTGCTGATCCTCTAATTAAGGTTATAAGGCATATGCAACCTAATGTGTTAATTATCATCGATGATCCTTTTGCCGCAAGCTACTACTAGTAATCTTGTAGTTGCCCTAATTACTAGGTGAACGAGAGATAATGAGACTATAAAAACAGTATAATATACAATACATTACTACTACATAAAGTCTAGTCAATTCCTGTCCCGCTCTAAGTGACCTCACTCCCCCCCCGCCCCCCTGCGGGCAAGATCCGGCGACGATGGTTTTGCAAGCTACACAATACACATTTTAATCTACTATTGGTAAGCCCTTGGCATTATCTCACTTGGTGGTAAGTGATCATGATGCCGAAAATGGAAGCCGGCTAACCAGACCCATCAGTCATCTTCAGTTTCCCATTGGGAACTGGCTATCTTTTCTCCATCCGGACCACATTAATGCTATATTAAAATTGATTTTTGGCGGCAAGATGGTGGTAGCTAGCTAGGCGCGTTCCCTACACCAACTAAACCGAGACCTACAAAGTTGGAACTGGTCGGGAATCAAACCCGCGACCTCCTGATATTGAAGCAAGCAGACTAACCACTAGACCACGGAGGCGGGTGACAGGTCGAATTTGCTGGGCACAAAAGTCATATTTTATGTAGTAGTTAGTGTACCTTAGGGTGGGCCGAAAATCAAATTTTTTTGATTTACCTATTCATTTTAATAGCAAAAAGGTGCTAGGTAGGGTAGAATGATGTGTGTAAAATATTATTGGTCGCTGTTATCATTAAGAGCCTCCGGATTCACTTTGAAAAATCTGAAAAAATAATTTTTAGAACCGATTTTAAGAGACCATAATATTTATTAATTGAATTCAAATATTTTATTATTTTTTGCACTGTTTGGGAGCAAATATGGCATATTTTCAAAACATAATAAAAACCTTTTTCCTTTCAATAAGTTTAGACGTCAGGTGAGGGGTCAGGGGGTGCAGATTGCACTTTGCGTGACCATTTTACACTTCAGTAATTACGCTATGGCTAATTACATTACAAGAGAGATTGTTGAAGTGCACCTGAAACAAAATCAAAATCAAAAATCTTTTTTATTGAAGTAGATGCTTTACACATACTTTTAAATCGTCATATTTTCTACCTAGTACAAAGTTCCTACCACTCGGAACTTGTACACTCAACGTTTCGGGAAGTGTTAGCTACGCTACGATCGATGTATGTCCTGTTTTGCGCAAAATGGGATATTAAAGAAAAAATATTGCATCTCTTTGAAGTATGACCAGTAGTCAAGGTGACAGTTAAAATTAAACAAAAATTTAAAATAAAAAACTAAAAAAAATGTTGAAAGATAAAAATGAAAATATTTTGACAAAAGCATCAAATTGCATTATTATACTCTACAAATGTTACAGATATATCATGTAAAATGCATAAAACTTCATATGTCTCTTTCCAAACTACCACGAAAAATCACGAAGAGTTTCAGCGTAGTAACATAGCTTTGTTAGACATTTCTGCTTGTAATTGTATGGATTTGGCAAACAGTACCTAAAGCTCATAAAAAGCTTAAAATACAACGCAGCCTTTTAATCGATTAACTTGCTTCAAAAAACCTATGATTGAAAATGTCGATGTCTGTGGTACAAAGCAAGCCATAAAATATTCATATTGGATGCTCTTAAAGCAAGAATTTATGCTAAAATATCAAAAAACACGCAACAATTATTCTACAATGGTTAAGTTTGATGATTTCTCATACGTACATTTCAATAAGCCCGATGGTGACAATGAATTCATTGTCACAGTGCTGTCCTAAAGGAAAATAGCTACTCAAATGACTGCTGCCAGCGTGAAATATTCCATGCTCGCCAAAACTCGTGATAGGTATGGTGAATCAGACAGAGCAAGGGCTCATTAGGGCAGCAAGAAGCTGCACTGATTTTTAAGCAATTTTTGAGCTTTGGGGCAGCTACATTTTGCCAAATTCATACAATTGCAAGCAGAAATATCTAACAAAGCTTAGCTTCCTACGCTGAAACTCTTTATGATTGTTTGTGGTATTTCGGAATGAGATTTATGTAAATTTATTCATTTTACGTGATATATCTGAATTCTTGTGACACTTTCAAAATATTGTGACATTGTGTTGTTATACTTCACAGTATAACAACTGTCACAATATTTTGAAAGTTATTTTTTGTATTTTTTTTTTAATTTAACTGTCACATTGCCTACTCTACTCATAAATTTTAATAGAAATGCAATATTTTTTCTTTAATATCCCATTTTGCGCAAAACAGGACATATATCGTCACGTTTCGGGTGCACTTCAACGATTTCTCTTGTAATGTAATTAGCCATAGCGTAATTACTGAAGTGTAAAATGGTCACGTGACGTCTAAAGTTACTGAAAAGAAGAAGTGCGTTTTGTTTTGTTTTGAAAATATGCCGTATTTCCTCCCAAATAGTGCAAAAAATAATAAAATATTTGAATTCAGTTAATAAATATGGTCTCATGAAATCGATTCTAAAAATATTTTTTTCAGATTTTTCAAAGTGAATCCGTAGACTCTTAATGATAACAGCGGCCAATAATATTTTACACACGTCATTTCTACCCTACCTAGCACCTATTTGTCGCTATTAAAATAATGAAATAAAAAAAAGTTGATTTTCGGCCCACCTTAATACCTACTAACCTTATTGAAACTGCCAATGCATTCAGGTGATTCGTTTTACATCCGAGTTGGAAACTTTTTGAATGCAAAACCAACTTGTCCGACGGCAGGACCGGATCGCGCCGGACCGGACTGCAGTTCGTTAGCGAACCCGGATTCCGATTCAACTTCGGCAGTTGATGCTTTATTTGAAAAGTTGAGATCGTGTAGATGACTCGATATCATGGAGAGAATTTTATGCAAGGATATGATAGAATTTTATGCGAAGGTTGTGCTTCTTTTTTTTTAAAGGAACTCTTTACATATGTGTAGATTCTTTTCAAGTGTGGATGGGTTTTTTAAGCGTCGTTTAAATAAATAAGCGTTTGATAAGTCGTTACAGTTATATTGTAGTAAGTTTAAATGTGCTAATAGCAACAATGAAATTATTCTGGTTCTGCTTCTGTATTTTCAAATGGCGATGGACTGAAAAAAATCATAGATAAATAAGTTACAATCTTGCTTGATTGAAAAAATATGACTGAATCATTCAAGGAAATATCAAAAACAATAATTGACGGTTTCTTGTCACAATAAAGCTGAAATGATTGAACGTTTATCAAATTGAAAGTGCTGAATTTAATAAGTTTACATTATTCATGTCGAGGCATAGACAGTTCTATCATCAACTTATTTGGATCCATCAATTTGCTTTATTATTACTACACATTACACTTAGTTCATTCAATAAAATATTATAAAATAATGATTAGAATTGATTAAGCCGACAATTACTTATTGAAATGTACTATGTATGCTTGTTTCGTTTCACAATCAAGAAGGCTTGATTCCCGGAATCACAAAGCTTTGTGCACTCGTATATAAACAAGTAACTTAATATTAAAAATTTTTTGATGTATATTAACAATTATATTTTTCAGTGAAACAAGTAATTTAGTTCCTTTTTAATCATAGATCTTTTTGGTCCTTCTCCATTTTACCATGGTGGGATTATAGAAACTGCCAACCTTTTTTTGTAAATAATAAGAACGCCATCAAAAGATCGTGAAACATAACAAACTTTTAAAGAAAACTAACATTCAAATAGTAAACAATTACATAGAGGTTAACTACATGAGGAAGAGATCGACGCCCTACATTGCTGACTTTTTAATAAAAACCTACATTTGCTTCTCATCGACGTATAAAAGAGATCCGAGGAAAGCCTTACATAAGCTTTAATTAGAAATACCTACGCTACGCTGCAACGGCGGTCTCCTTTGGAACTGCGATTAATTGCAATCCAAACGGCAGGTGGCTGCCGCCTCTTAGAGAAATGCAGGTGATTGGTACGAGTATGTCTTCAAGTTCATTAGGTTTTAGCATGCTGCCTAGATTTAGCAGTGAGTAGCAAGCTATAGATAGTTAATATAGGTGGGTATTTTTAGTACATTTTATGATACTTTTCCGTGCCGTGTCGGTTAGTACACTCGCTTAAAATCATGTCCTCTTGTTCCTCGCTACCTCCTGAGGGAGCGAGTTCAATTCCTAATGGGGTCCAACTTTACAGCACTCGGTATGCATTTTGGGAGCACACCTGGCTATCTACGACAATGTTGTCTAAGTCTTACTGTCAAACATCAATGTTTACAGAATTGATGGATTCCGCCATGTATAAGATAACCAGTTTCCCATTACTTTGAGGAATCTTGTTAAGAACGTTTTCATCGTTTGGCGTTTGGCATCATCACTTATCAACATGTGAGATGATGCCAGTGTCTTACCAGTGGTGAATAAAACGATCATTACATTTTCTCACTTTACCACTCTCGTTTGTCACTTTACATCTAGTGAAAATGGTAAGGAACAGTCGCATCTACCCTTCTGTTTTCTTGAAAGTTACATTGTCTTACCTGTTACAAAGAAATAATTTACTTTAGTTAAAATGTATATAAGTAATGAGCAAATACATTTATTGATAAATTATGACACTTGCTAAATCTGTATCTGTGTACCTTCCGCCGGACATATTAAAAAGCGGTCAAGTGCGTGTCGGGCCACGCACAGACAGACAGACAAACATGGCGAAACTATAACCTAAAACTATATCCTTGTTGACTACGGAACCTTAAAAAAAATCGATTGGTATAGTGTAAGTGTAATTTTATGTTCATCTCAGTGAACGACAACCCAAGATAGAGTGCTCTAGCGCATCAAAACGAAAACAAAATAAATGGCAAAGAAAAAATAGAAGTTAAATTGTATAATTAACATTGAGCAAAAACTTATATTTTTTTATAATATGCAGGGTGTTGTAAAAAAAGTGATAA
This sequence comes from Coleophora deauratella, assembly GCA_958295455.1. Taxonomy (NCBI): domain Eukaryota; kingdom Metazoa; phylum Arthropoda; class Insecta; order Lepidoptera; family Coleophoridae; genus Coleophora; species Coleophora deauratella. The sequence goes on along the minus strand of OY282392.1, from coordinate 17,227,809 downwards.
TTGACGCTGCATCTTCTGTAAAATATTCACCAGACAATTCTCAAAAAAGGTTCTTTGACGAGCCCATGATTTATTTTTCACCGTGTATATTCACTGCTGAAATAGTGTTCAGTTTGATAAAACTACATCAAATATATAAATAATTTCATTATAATGCACGATAAATATAATATTGAATAAGATATAGACAAGAGAGTTTGACGTCACAATATTTCGTATAGAGGTGGTGCTGCAGTTTGCTTGAAATATTTCCAAAATTTCAGTGAATGAGAAATGTTCCCGCCGTCGACAACAACACTATACCATGGTACTTTAGTGTCTCTCGCGCAGTCAGTGAAATGTTAAATCTTGGCAGCGTGGTTCTAATGTCGTCGGTGCATGTGGCCACTAAATAAGCAGTAAGCTTTTGAGCTAGGCTAAAGTTAAGTAGATTTATTTTCATTCATCATCAGCCGAAAGATATCCACTGCTGAAAGAAGGCCTCCCCCAAGGATTTCTACACCGAACGGTCCCGCGTTGCACGCATTCAACGGTTTCACGCAATCTACATCAGGTCATTATTTATCTTACCAGGGATGTAGATAAAATTTTGACTATTCTACATTGCCCGACCCTAAGCCTAGTCTTCTAGGTTACTGTATTTACGTTCGAATAAACGTTTTAATCACTGTTTTGTCCAATTTAACCTATTAAGGTTTTATTTCACTAAGATGTTGACTTTCCCAACTACTTGAAGGCTATTTTTACGCAATAAGAATTATTTCAAGTGTAAGAAACTGCTGTCGACACAGCACTACTTGGGCGAGCCAGTGCTTCTCGCGCATTCGGTGAGAAGTTAAATCTTGGCGCGGTGTGTGTTGTAGTTGTCGGTTACCGCACTTTGCAGTATGGCCACTAAATAAGCGATTGCGAAAATGCAGCTGCAGCGCACTAGAGAAATGAGGTACCAGACAGTCTCTGAACATGAAAACAATGTTCATTAGAAACCTCAGGGTTAGAAATAGTACACCATGGTAAATTACAGAAACATCTCGCCTACGTAAATTGAAATACTTTAATGATATATTATGATAATTTATGTTTAAAGTATTAAAACTGTGACTGTGAATATCGAAGAATATGATTTTTATATTTTAGGTCTCATTTCTGTTCATTGTATCATTAATGGAAGTATCTTTACTAATGAGTGATGATAAGCCGGACTTTAAACCTTGTTTTTACATCAAATCAGAAATGTAAATGAGAATCTCACTTATTTTCTGGCTCCACTCAAATATTTACGCGTTCCAGCTGTAAGTTACTGCTCACCATTTATATCTGTCGCAAGTTGGCACCGTACTGCCGCCGCTTAGGGATTAAATTCGCTTGCAGTGTCGCGAGGATGCAAAATACTGGCTTGTTTGCTAATGTCTGCAGTGAATTAGCTCTGCACTTGCTTGGCAATTGTGGACACTAGCGTGATTTTGTGATATAAGGGTTGGTGACTGATAGTAATTTAAAACGAATACATGTGTGGCTAACTGAGAAGCAAAGATAAGCGATGGATGGTGAAAATTTATGATCATGACAGAATGTTCTATATTTCTAGAACAGACTGTTCAAATTCCCGCTGACGAAGTCACGTCACATAGTAAGAAGACAGAACGGTGATAGTAAAACGAGTCTAACCAAGCTTGAATCCTGACGGGAATAGCCCTCCTCATGTGCTGTGGACCAACTTGGAGTGGTCTAAACTAATAACTATGCTTCGGAGGTGGGGTTCCTCTGAGAATGTACCCTATACTCCTTTATGACTATAAACTCGCTAAGATTGAATAACTATCACCAAAATAAAATTTTCAAGAACTTTTTTTTCTCCATACAAACCCGATCTGAAACTGAATATCTTTCCTCAAGGTATCTTATACCTATACTCCTTGGTAAAAAATGTGCAGCTGATTTGATATGTTCTTATTTAAAAAGGAGGGCAGGCGCTGATGGTGACAGGTCTTCAGAAAAGCTACATCAACGTCATTTTATCTAATATTTTCGAAATACAGAAAATTAAAGCACTTCAAATAAACAAAACATAACAGCTGACACTTTTATTTTATTCATCTTATTAGCTCGTCATCAATAAAAGGCAACCTCAAGATATTTGACCTTAGGTTAGGGAAACTTATTGAGTTTTATGTGTATCAGTTACCATTTACTGCTTGTCGGCAAATATAAAGTCAACCTATTATGAATAAGGTCGCTTTTCGGGCTTAAAAAGGTAACTTTCATAAAAATGGCAACGCATTTAGTTTTCTAGCGACATTCGATTGGGTAGCGAACGCAGACTTATAAGGTGTGTCAACTTCTCATTCCACGGAAACAGCCCATGAGCCCTTCAAGTTGGTAACCTCTTTTGAATTTGTAAGAAATAAGTGAAACACGCCAAGTGTCCTATTTCACACGATTTTCCGAGTTTCACGACTGCCGAGTGTCGAGAAGAGAGAAGTACTACGAGTAAGTACTAGATAAAAAACCGGCCAAGTAGAAGTAAGACGCGCGCATGAATGGTTCCGTAACATCGTACAAGAGAATCCGAAAACACGTCTCTTGTATGGGGACCCCCTTTAATTTTTTAATTTTATTTTATTTATTAATTTTTAGCGACTATAGCAATACAAACTCTGTGAGCGTCTCAAGCATCTCAAGCGTCTACCTGTTGCCATTATTAAGATCGAGCAAAAAAACGCCAAAAAAACACGTTTTGAGTAGGGGAGCCCTCTTTTATTTTTAATTTATTTTTATAATAAGTTGTTATAGCGGCAACAGAAATACACAATCAGTAAAAATTTCAACAGTCTACCTATTATGGTTCATGAGATACACCCCGCTGACAGACAGACGCACCGATACGGACGGACGGACGGACGGACAGCGGAGGCGTAGTAAGGGTCCCGTTGACCTTTGGGTAGTGGGTACGGAACCCTAAAAAAGGTGAACACTTATCGAAAGACTGCAAGTGTTTTCGTCGAGCGAGCGAGGTACATCTTGTACAAGTACATCTTGTACAATTCTCAGTTCTATTCTATAAAAAAAAGCGGCCAAGTGCGAGTCGGACTCGCCCATGAAGGGTTCCGTAGCAGCAAGTAACATAATATAAAAGTTCTTGTAGTTCGTTGTAGGTAAATTGCGGTTTACGATTTATGACGTATTAAAAAAAAAACTACTTACTAGATCTCGTTCAAACCAATTTTCGGTGTTAGTTTGTATGGCAATGTACATCATATATTTTTTAAGTTTTATCATTCTCTTATTTTAGAAGTTACGTTGGGGAGGACACATATTACCACTTTGGAAGTGTCTCTCGCGCAAACTATTCAGTTTAGAAAAAAATGATATTAGAAACCTCAATATCATTTTTGAAGACCTATCCATAGATACCCCACACGTATGGGTTTGATGAAAAAAAAAAACTGAGTTTCAGTTCTAAGTATGGGGAACCCCCAAAATTTATTGTTTTTTTTTTATATTTTTGTGTGAAAATCTTAATGCGGTTCACAGAATACATCTACTTACCAAGTTTCAACAGTATAATTCTTATAGTTTCGGAAAAAAGTGGCTGTGACATACGGACGGACAGACAGACAGACAGACATGACGAATCCATAAGGGTTCCGTTTTTTGCCATTTGGCTACGGAACCCTAATATCTCAGAATAAAAAAGTATATTTTATATCATATACAAACTTAACTAGTTATGTCATTGCTTGAAAACGGTACAACAAAATAAATAAAGCATCAGTACCCCTATTTTGATTCGATTCCTCTTCGTTCCCTTATTTCTAACCAGAGATTAGAAATAATGGAACATTAATTTCTAATCCCTGGTTAGAAATAATGGAACGAAGATTATTTCTAACGTAAAATTATTTTCTGTTTTTTTTTTATCTTACAAATTCCGCCATTTTGTCAAACTACTGAAACACTCATTCAAACTCCAGTCCCGGAACGAAATTAGTTTTCTTATAAATAAGAAGAAGACTTATTTCATACAGCGAAAGAAAAAAGTGGCTATGCCTCAAATCCAGAGATTAATTTTAAAGAGCAAAAAAATCCCGTGATTTATTAAATAAAAAAGTAATTTACTTTTACACAATTTAAACCACTGTATGCGCGACCGACGTTGCCAAATTTACATCAACGACGTCGGATGTCCGAAGTTGCAAAATTCCAATGCGCACACGCGCGATCTTTGTTTTATTTATCTTATCAATCTCTGAGGTTTTTATTATTATTTATTTGTGATTTTGTTAGCCACACGGGATTGTCAATTAGAAATCCCGGGAAGATCTATATTAATATCAACATTTCGATGCAAGTACGTAAATAACTCTACCTAATTTCGACCTCTGTTAATGAACGTAGGCTCTTTCGGGAGAATTATCATACTCATAATAGTTGTGTTTCAGGAACGGCATCTCTTTTCACCGTTTAATATTTGCTAGTATTTTCAGCTGACAACAATATTATTTTCATGAATTATACCTGCTTCACATATCGCTTGCACAGTCGAAAACTGCCATTATCGCAGTATTTGAATACTAATGTGTTTTAAATTCATTAATAATTGCTTATATTTAACAGTCATGATGTGTGGCAATTGCATTAAGTTTTATTGTTTTAAAATCATGGGAGACAAAATATTTACTAAGCACTTATCGCGTTTTTTCAAGTTCCGTTGGGAACCAAGGGTTTTTTACATATAAGCAACCCAGCACCGACATATATTATACATACATACCTAATCCAATTACAGGCACAAAATTATTTTAAAATCAGCCGATTAGCGTCATAGCCTACGTATTCAGGATTCTAGGACCCTTTAAATTAAGTTAGTCTAAAAGTGTACACATGCAGGTTACATGCTACCTACCTATTTACAACTCAGTAGCAACTTGGAGTAACTTCGCACCACTCGAGTGCATCGACTGACGTTGTACATCGAGAGGTTTCAAACTAATAAGGTTTGGTGTTGCCAGCAAATTGAATGATCTTGTTACGGAATTTCTGAGATATAAGTTTCTTTTCAGTTTAACAAATATTTGTAATGGTTAAGTAAGAAGGTTTGCATTTTTTGGGGTGAATGTATGTCTGTTTGTTTGGATGATTGTGTACATAGTCTTAACGGTTTAGTGGGTGTTGGACTCGGAGGAATAAAAAATAATGTTTGAATATTTTTAATGTTTATTTATATTGGTAAGGTTATAACTTATAAGTACATTATTTTAGACTGTATTGCACGTTTACAGTTTGTATGTATCAAAATAACGAAACATATTAAAATGTTTCGTGATTTGCGAGTAACACACTAAAGAATAACGTCGTCCTGTCAGTGAGTTAATTTTAAATATTTTTTATTAAATTTAATTTAATTTAATACAACAATGTGAGTAGAACCGGTTACATTTTCAATGCATTTTAGGGCACAATTTTAACACACACTTGTGTGTTTAATTTTTCTCGGCTCACTTGAAATTATGACAGGCTAGTAGCCGGAAGTCCAAGTTAGTTAAAATTTTAAATCTACTCTATCATCTTAGTGGAAGCAATTAGCGCGTGGTCGCTGCCAGTGTCGAGAGGAGCTCCAAGAGGGGCCAAGAGGCTCCGCAGGACCGGAGTTGGATAAATAGCGTATTATTGTTTTTCTAATTTAATTTACTAATAAAAAAGCTTATTTTAGCTGAAATGAAAATGAGCATCTTGAGATAAATTATCCTCAAAAAATACTTCTTTATTGCGATACCTATGTAAATGTATTTTAGGTACATGTTTTTCTTTTCAAAAAGTTATTTCTATGGTTGTTTTCGATGCTGGAGAAACAAAGACAGATATACTTCATTCCAATCAAAAAAAAGCAAAACGTAAACAAACTTACTATGAAACTGACACATGTCAATGTCATCTGCATACTATGTTTGTTTACCTTTTGCTTTTTTTTGATTGGAATGAACCATAGATATTTTGTTTATTCAACAAAATGATGATCATCTTTTTTTAACCGATTGGCTCTTTTTCAAACCAGTACTCAACAACAAGGGTAAAGCAGCAGTTATCGTCATCATCATCAGCCTATATTATCGCACAAAATTTTTTGGATTTTTCATCCTAAGTTGGTCGATAAGCTGATCGTTTTTTTTGCGAATTGCCTATGTGTTTCTTGGTTGTTCAGATTCTTGGAACCACAATGAGATCACAGTATAGTCCTAGCAGATATTTTAAGAGCACCTTATTATGTTAAACAAATTTGGATTAACATTTTCCTGCACTTTTATTTAAACGTGTAATGTTCCTCTTCGACTTTGACCTTGTTCTCATATTATGGCTGAGTGAATCCGTCGCTGTCCCCAAAAGCCCCAGCCCTGGCCCCAAGAGACACGAGTCCAAGTTTTAATGGGCACTCAGACAACAGTGCGTTAAGAGCCCTGACAACTTGCCCAGTTTAAATTAATTTTATTAATTAGAAAAATGAACAACCCTCAACTCAGTTTTAAAGCCAGATCAGAGTAACAAAATTTGGGGAAAAGTTCTTATTTCATCATGCCTAGTAAGGATCGAAAGCCTTTGAAAGCTCATTTCATAAATAATAAAATTTCTGATTAAAAACAAACTACCCAGTTTATTCATCACAACCTACAAACTTTTATTTGCGGTTCAAACCCACAATATTCAATCGCTTGCAAATATTACTGACGGCAAAAATAACTTAGTATTTCTACCCTTTTCCATTTGGCATAATTGGTGCTGTCATCTGCATTATCCGGATGTTTTCTTCTCGGTCCGCTTAATTTGATGCTGCATTAATGTGGTACCTTTTAAGCGGAGTTATTACTTTCCATTAAGTCAATTTGAAAAGGTGCTGTACACAAAATGTCTTTGTGCCACGCTGACTGGTTGAATAATCAACATTTGAAAATTATTTTGGCGCAAATTAGCTTATTACAAAATGTCAAGACCAAGATGCTTTTGACTATTGATTGGTGGCCGATATTTCAACTGTTTCCATACTTCGTAGTGGTGCTGCTTGCAGTCACTAAACCTTACTGTACTCACAGAGTTAGAAGCCTATCAACTGCGACTTGAAAATTTCTGATAACGTTTTGCAACTAACTCTATAAATACGATATAACCAATCCAGTGTCTTGACCTTTGTGGCACAGATTAAACAATAGTCACACTCGTGGTCGGAGTCGCGGCTAATTTTCCCTAAATATGGGAAGTGACCTGTGTTCAAGCAGTGGTACGCTTTGGGTTGTAAACGAATGAACCATGGCAGTGTTGTTGATTGTAGTTGTATTATTTTCTACAGAACTCATAACAAAGGTGTTTGCGAATTGATAAGAAATAGCGAGCACCCTGAGTAGATTCTTTAGTTTATCTGTGGCAGTATTATAAAAAAAATACGTATCATTTCAGAGTCAATATCTAGTATAAACTCTGTGGTATTATCAAAAAGTACGTATAAAATCGAGATGATACACGTTAACTGACCACAGACACGGTTATAACCTGGATGAGTTTGACAGTTAGTGGCATTTATCTCGACTGTTTCTGTACTTCGTTAAGCTGGTGATTCTGGTTACTATCACTTGATGGTGGTCGTTAGGCCAAGTTCCAGGCCTTATACGCGGCTTGAACATTTATGACACTGGGGTTGGCCACTAGCCCTACAACTTCCACTTATTTGATCCCTGCCTGTGGAGTATGACCTAAACATCCCGAGTTATGGGAAAATACCCTTGCTCCAGCTATACTGTGACATATCCAATGCCAATTCTGTAACAATCTGTGTCCATAGGTAGAGTCATATGCAAATACGTATTTGGAACGGATACTGATGCTGCCAAATGTTTTGGCATCTGCTTTTCCATTAACCTATTGACCTATTTAAATATACGTACGTATGTATACTGTGCTACTGTACCTAGATGGTACTAGTGTCATATACGTGAGAACCGTTACCTGCACAGCCAAAAGGTTATAATTTTGTAGGTTATGTAAGTATGTTCGTCGTTCTCTCATATTTCCGGATGAAATGAAATGAAATGAAAGCAAGTTTATTGTCGCAAAAAATAACTTAAACATAATATTACAAATGAACTTATCAGTAACAATAAAAATTAAAGATACGTTATTTTAATAATTTGGCGACAAATGGACCAGGTTCAGCTGGTGCTGGCAATTTGAGAAAAAAAATTTGCATAGCGCTGGTTTTCAACCAGGCCCAAAGAAGAGAAAAGAAATACATAAGCAACATTGATAGCCTAACAGAAAAAAATACAAGTTAAACAATAAAAAAAATTAAAGGTTATGTGTTCACAAGTGTATAACAATAATTAATATAATAATAATATAAAACAAAAGACAGTCAGGAAATTTCAAACTCAAGTGTGTACGCTACGGTACTCACTGATACCACGCAAGGTTGCATTGGATTGTGTGCTAGGTCGCAGTTGTGTATTATTATTGTGTTGTTTAAGTTGGTTGGTTCTGTTCTGTTCTGTTCTGTACTGAAGGGTTTCAAGGATACGTTTACTATTTTTAAAATTACCGTGGAACTCTTGAATTTGTGTTTCAATGAGTATTTTTTTGTAAAAAAAATTAAAAGTGTTTTTTTTTTTTTTATGGCAGAGGTGGCAAACGAGCAGACGGATCACCTGATGGTAAGCGATTACCGCCGCCCATAGACACCCGCAACACCAGAGGAGTCACAAGTGCGTTGCCGGCCTTTGATTTGGGAGTACGCTCTTTTCTTGAAGGTTTGAGGAGGAGGTATGTTATTCCATATTTTTGTAGATGTGTATTTAAAGCTTCCCTTGAAACCCTCATTTCTGTGTGTAGGAACACAAAGTTGGTCGCGTTGCGTCGATCGCGTATCTCGTGTATAGGTATCTTTGCACCACGATAGTTTATCATAGAGATAGTTAGGTAGCTTTAACGTAATTATCCTGAAAATTAATCCCGCATAGTGTCCCCGGATCTACTTGTCATATTTTTTGTTATTCGAATTGCTTAGATATCGTAGGAAAAAAATCCCAGATTAAAATATTAATTGAGTGTATTGATTTCAAATCAAAGTTGGGGCAATTAAAAACATTTTTTATATAAAATAAGATCTCTAATTAATCTTGTTAAATTGAATACGAATTTAAGGAAAATTGTGAAATTCTTCTTTAATAAAACAACAATCAAGCCGAGTAACAGAAAAGCGAATAAAGATTTAAACTTTCGGGCCGTTCACAGCTAAAGAATTTTAGGCTGGTTATACGAGGTACTGAATTTTTATTTCTATATCTAGAAATAGCAGAAGAGAAATAACGTACTCACAACACGGATCACATAACAAGTACAGGTCCCTCCAAAATACCTGAAAATAGTTTAACTGTGACTTATTCTTACGAAACTGAACAAACTTCCTCAATACTGAATTCGTATAGATATAAGGGGCAAAATAATTAAACTGAAGATTCCACAAAGCAAAATGTTTGTCTCCATGTGTTTTATTAACATTATACGACTAAGGTAAAAGATTATTCAAGCTAGCCAGATGTACTTAGAAAATGGCCAGCCACCAACTAAATAAGCGATTAAACCTGCGACCCTTTGATGCGAAGCGAGTAGACCGGCTACTGCGCCACGGAGACGGTCCCTCATTTCACATCGATCGGTGGAAGGCCTTAGAATGAAGTAATTTGCACGTGCCAAGAACTTTAAATGGGAAAACTTGCCGCGACGTGCGTTCAATACCTACGATTGATATTTTGGAGGAGCGCGAGCGCAGTCGAGAGCCGAAGTTTTGTTTACGAACTCACTCAATATAAGGTGGAGATGAGTTTGAACGATTGGCACGTCAACAGTGAAAGAGTGAATAATTTCTCGCCCTCGCCAAGTTTTTCTCCAAGGGTTTGGAAGGTAAGCGTTTTCTGAAGTGTTTTAGGGTGCTATCGCTGAAATCATTCATCTGAGAAGGTAATAGAAGGTAAGCGTTTTCTGAAGTGTTTAGGGTACTGTCACTGAAATCATTCATCTGGGAAGGTAAATCTTTCAATGTTTGAACTTAGATAATCCACATTATTCACTTTGATTCACGCTAACCAGAAAGGAGAAAATTACTTGTGTATTCATGCTTATTCATGTTATAGTAATACCATACAATTAAGATTTGTTCCTTTATAAAAGGCAATTATAGGTCAATAAATTTCGTAGTTGTGACTGGCCATATTTTCGGAAGCTCCAAATCCAAGTTAACGGAGCTCCGCTCTTTATACGGACACATCAGCACCTAACCTAACCTAACCTAACCGAATCTAGAATTATTTTCGAAGCTCTTCAATGACACGGCCGGTCATTTTATTATCTGGCCAATTCCTATGATCAGGCCACACAAGAGACACGTTAAGCATACAAATGCAAAACAACAATAGCGAGATATAACGCCATCAATCGCCAGCGAGCCTCAAACTTCACCATCAGTTTATCTACGTATAGTAGGAGGCGTAGCTGAATTACCTCATCACATTTGTACGTATAATACATTGAAAATCAGTCTAGATTCACACAAAAGGGGCCTAATCCATTACCTTGTAATGAGCTATTTTTAGGTATCAGCCAAAGAGTAAAGTAACTAAACTAAAAGGTACTAAAAAGTTAGCACAAGACCAACAGCCGCAAATCAAACAACACTTGTAACTCGGGACAGACAATCGCGGAGTAAAGTATTAAGAAACTAAACTCCGCAGCACTTAACCTGACTCCGATAATTACGCGAACTTGGCCCATTCACCGCGGTGCGAAAGTCATGGGTCAATTTTGGTGACGCTATCCTTCGAAATCGTTAAAAAAATATATCGATAAAGATGAGCAACATAATAATGTCAATCATAGTTTTGAAAAGTATTTTGGAAATGTTTTAAAATATTTTTATCGTTCGTTAACAATCCATATAATTACTACTGCTCGGGCACAGGTCTGTTCCTATATCTAGGGAAGATTAGGTCCTATTCCGCACTCAGGGCCCAAGTCCGAATCGGTGGAAGTTAGGGACTAGTGGCCAACCTCAGTGTCAGAAATTGTCGACCACTTGTATAAGTAACTAATAACTAATAACTCAAATCGATTGATTTTTAATCTATCTCAAATTTGATTATGAATGCTCTATTAATGGTTAGTCATAAATCTTGAAAAAAAAAATCATGGGAAATTAAAATAGTCTTTTACCGCTCGCTTAGATTATCGAGCGGTGAAATTTTGTCAATCGCTACCTAAAAGGAATTTGCTGAATTCCACTAATTCGGAACTCGAGAAGTTCGCCAATTCAGTCTTTAATATGAGAAGTTATTGGAAATACAGTATTTTGGGAATTGTGGAATTGTTCTAGTTAAGTAAAAATACTTCAGATAGGACAATAGGTGGTAAATCCAACGTAAAGTAAAATACATTTTGTGTACTCTTTACTTTTTCATACATACGTTGATTTCTTCACGGATACGTCGAATTTGCAAAGCTCACAGACGCAAAAAGGACAAAAATAAACCAATCAGTTTTTAAATTCATCCCAAATAATCGCGTAGGATTACTTTTTGTGTCGAGTTTTTAGCCGATCGAAAACTCGATAATTTCACATACCGTCAGGCCTCACTGAAACATTTTTAATTCCCAGTGTACTGCAAGCTCAGCAGTCTACAGACAGTATCGAGTTTCCAAATTAAACCCCGGAGCGGTTTCAAACCAATTCGACCGAGGAACTTTTTTGAGTTAGTACATTAGGGTTCAAAAGTGCACCCCAATTTTGTACCAATATTCAAATCATAAAGCACTGCTACCATCTTTATGTCGAATATGTCCCCTTATTTCTTGACACTGGTCCTTTGTTTTTTATTGTTTGTAAATTGCAATAAAATGAGGTCGGAATTACTCTTTTTTATGAGAAAAAAAAACAAAACGTACAAGCAATACATTTATTTGATCTTTACTGGTGATACCTAATGCATTTTTGAATCTGACTGTACATCACTCAAAAGCCCATAACGTTTGTAAAGCCACATATTGCTGGCAACTTCCTCGTGTTCTCGTATAGCACTGAACGAAATTAAAAAGTTTACGCAGAATGTTTGGTGTCGGAATCTGGGTGGAACTGTGAAATTTTGGTCAAAGTACAAACTAAATTATGTGACTGCACAACATAATCACAGCAAGGCAACTCTTAAATGCCTTTCAAAATTGCCCACCGGAATTTAAGGTCACCTTTTCTTTTATTGTGTATATGTAACTATACGATGAAATCGTTGAAAATTTCAGCTCCAAAGTATCTCAGAAATTTCAAAGAAATGAATAATGATTATATTTTCTATAAATCCATAAATCCTTAATTTAGGGAAATTAAGTCCAGTGCCTTTGGAAGACGTGCGTATTATAATAAGCCTACAATTTCTCACTGGGGAGTAAAGGCCTCTCTCTATTTGTCTACATGTTCCGGAGCCGCCTTTTTCAATCGGTCTTTAAACCAATCCAACTCATTCCACCGTCTCCATCTTGATATTGTGCGACCTCTATACGATCTTTCGATACGGCACCCAACCGCAATTCGTGCCTATTTTTTAAGGGCATGTGTCAGACATGCTCATCTTAACATTACCAAACCATAGCATACAAAACCAAGGAGCAGGCATTAATTACTACTGAAAAATTTGCTATTACCTAATATGCACATATGTATTTTGAATTCCCAGTCTTTATCCGCCGATTATGTCTATGATCATTCCCTTTTATTTGTAACCCAGCTCTCGGTTATGCAACCAAAACTCAAGCTCTATAAGTACACATGTGTCTCACGGTTTGAGGTCGTGATTGTAATTTGCACCGACAAAGCAGAATCCAAATTGGATCTGCGTTCCTTTCCGCTGAACATCGATGTTACGTTTCAGCGCCTGCAATGACGGCAATTGGCGTTTCACCTATCTGATGTCAATTTTACTCTAATCAGTGTATTGTACGTTAGAGTGAGATGAGAGATGAGAAGTATATTTATATGAACGTGGTACGGGGCCACAATTTGAATGGGAATACGTTTAAATATTGCACGAGTAAACGAAAAATTCCATTTGCGTTGTTATATTATGTATGAATATGTAACTTGATTTGATTTGATCTTTGTTAGAAAAATACGCATTAATTCTTGTATTTTTGTAACTAACTCAATAGTCTGTAAACGAATTTGAGTAAGGAACCAGTCGCAGACCCTTCCTATTAGATTATATTATTTTATTTTATAATTTTGGCAGTGTGATCATCTTAGGTCAGAACCCATATTTACGTTATGAATGTAATAACTCAGGCACTTTTAGATCTCTTAATAGAACTTCAAAGCATTTCTGAAATAAAAAGTCGATTTTGTGCTCTCATTTCCCTTTATTAATAATTCTCCACCGATCACCATCTTGAGGATGGATGTCGGCGAATAGGGCCCTTTTCATTCCTTTAATACACGAACATCTTTCTTTTATTTGAGTTAAAAAAATGAAAAGGGGTGGCAGGCTCCGCAATGCCTTCGCCGACCACGGTCGATGCCAACCACACTTAATGCATCGCCCCCCCTAAGGGTAGGTGATAAAAGTGGCGTCAACCATGTTGACAGAACTCATTGTAGAGTAGAGGATAAATCCTCAAAGCCGCAATGGCCCAAACTCCCAACTATGTTGGAGAGGCAAAATGGTTTTCATACGATTTCTGAATGCTCATGAAACACCTAGAGGGTAAAGCCTTGACGGCAGTACCATAAGGACACGAAAACACTCCGGGTAACCCAAGACTCGATGATATAGTATTAGGTTTGGGCCCCGAGAGATGCTCCGCACACGTCCCAGTGAACATGGCATCATCCATCGCATATTGAAATAAAATATAAGTATGAGAGGTTGAGATTGGTTGGTTGGTTAAACCAAAACAGCTTTAAAGATTCATTAAAATAGGCCAAAGCCTTCAGCACCAGCACTGCATAGACATGTGCCATTCACTCAGCAGGTAACAAAACGTAATCATTGTCGCAACACTGCCTCGACAGGCCTACAGGCAAGCCACGTCACCGACCCGCAAAGCAGGTAAGGCAAACGTAAGCATTGTCGCAGGTTGGCCACGTCCCAGACTCGCAAAGCAAGTAAGGTAAACGTAAGCGCTGCCAACAGGCTAGCCATGTCGCAGGCAAGCCACGTCTTGAACCCGCATGGCTTCAAAACACTGTCTTGCAATATTCGGTATTCCATGTAACACAAGTGTCACACGGTTGGGATGAGCAAGGCAGCGAGGTGGATGCACAAACTCAATCCCGTGCCTTCTTAGTAGTTTATCGACACTGGTTGTGCAAACTCGAGGCCAGGACTTTGCCCCGTACGCTACACCACCGTCGTCGTCGAGCTGCTCAGCACCTTTCCACCTTCCACATAGTCACGCATAATAGGCAGGTCCACATCCCGCCACATACACGCACCCCTCGACTTTGGTGGATAGCCGATGTCGCCCGAGGCTCTCCAAAGTAACACTGAAGTCACTCCGTGAGCGTGCCTCCAACAGTCAGCACCACTCAAGATGAGGACTTTTATCTATCGTTGTGCACGCCTGACTGTTGACGTAACATCCCAAAGACCAGACGCACACACACCGCAAAGGATGAGCGTTTGTCCGAGTACTTCAGCACATCGCGCTTACCAACCCAACGGTCGGCGGGTGTCATAGTGGTCCGACGACAGCTGGTCATATACCGCCATCCATCATACACTATAACGATTTGTGATTTCAAAGCAGTTCAGCTTGTAGTGAATGATGGCACACATTACTGCGTCCCGCCATATCATGCAACAGTTCTTGAAAGACGAAATGATGTCAAGAGAATGTAAACTTACACCTCTGATACACCACTCGTCCACCCGGGTCAGTTAGCATGCTAGGCGTACTAACAGCCAACTCCATCAACACCGCTAAGCATCACCGCTCGTCAATCACTAATGCGAGTAGGTTATACCTCCACTATGTGGACGTTCACCAACCATATGTTACAGAAATACGATGACTAATGAGATGAACGAGGCACCGCATAACATCGATGGACATGCGTATTACCACCCCAAGTCTCAAAACTCAACGAATCTGTGTTGACGAGGAGGGTTCAACAAGCCACCGGTGAAAGCCGCATGCTTCTTCAGCCACCGTCACCGCACTCTTATAACATAACAATGAAATCTCAAGAATTGGGGTTTCGGTTAAGATCATGCAATCATTACAATCGCAGATCGCTATGAAGTGCAATGACACAGGCGTTCGCTATGCCTAGGTCGAATGTCATAATGCCCACATATTACCAACCCCAAGCCTCAGAACACCAATGGATCCATATTGGCGAGGAGGGTTCAATGAGCCCTGGCAAACACCATCAGCATAACTAATAACACTGAGCACCGCACTCCACCCAAAGAGACCATATGAAGTTGTATGTAACCATCCGCCACATTGCCCTAAGACAATTGGATGTCACAACAACATCATCTACAGAGACCGAGTCATACCATGGACACTCTAAAGAATGCCATAGTATAGTTACCACCGGAGTGGTAACGATATATCGCCCCAGACATAAAATAATACAATAGTTGGCTTGTTACGGCCGATCATTTAAGACTCTTTAACTCCAGGAAAACTCCATAGTAGTCTCAAGCGTTTCACAATACACTGATGACCACCACCCAAGTCATCTCTCTTATCGACACACACTTGTGTTCGATATCTTGTCTCAGACTCTTTAACTTCAGAATCAATCCATAGCAGCCCCAAGCTGTTCACAATCATTAAGACCTTATTTTTAGGATCTCTCCATTGATATATCATTGATTTAATGCGAGTTTCACATATAGTTTGTTATTCAATGGACTCTCACAGAGCCCATACATGGAGTATTTGCCACGGTAAAAATCCCTATACTTTCACGTGATGATGTCCCGAGGGCTTAATAACCATCAATACAGTCCGACATATGCGCGCCTATGCCAGACTTACTTCATAGGTGACCCACCATCAAAGTCACCTTACTTAGGTATACCTTCATATGAGACCGGTCTCTCGCTCCGTGAGCCCTCTTACTAGTACGAGCGACTACTTTTACAAACCCGCTAATATGGTGCCAAAACTGACCCCCACCGATTTCGTTCAAACTTTATATATCTGTGTCGGACCGACCCCTAAGCATCTCTATCCAGGTTATATTTGATTATCCCTTCTTGTTGCCGAATAATTTTAATACATGAACTACGCTGCCAAAAGTTAATACACGAACAGAACCTGGGACTTAGTCGTTTTCAGCTTAATACACGAACTAACTCAAATCTTTCAAATGTTTAAGATAACGACTTTATTGCTTATTTAACATTGATTTAGACTTGTTTTGATGGAATTTTGTGATTTTAATCGGATTTTCATGGTTTTTACCGAAAAATTTGAACTTCATCAAATCTTATTATTTTAACGGAAAATGACTCCGTATTACTTTAAAACATTATTTCATATAGAAATAAGCCTCTTTACCATTATTAGAGGCTTAGGCAGGTACAATCCACCCCCAAATTTTATGAGGGTTAGCCTCAATAACTACTTAACCCGAATAAAATTTTGTTTCTTTTACTCAATCTAAATAAACTTTTCTGTATTCAATCCTTTTCCTCCTGAACTAAATCACTGCTGGGAGGATATCGTGATAACACATCTGCTACAACATTTTCTTTACCGGATATATGCTCCAACTCATAATCAAATTGTTCTAAAAACAATATCCAACGTGTTACTCTACTGTTATAACATTTCCATGATTTAACAAACAATAGGGCTTTATGATCTGTTCTTATTATAATTTTACTGCCCCGTAGATAAGTTTCAAATTTACGCAAACAACTTATAACAGCGTAAAACTCTTGTTCAGTAACAGTCCAATTTAACTCTGCCCCTTTTAGGGATTTGCTATGATAACCCAGTATCTTAATTTCATTGTTATCATCATATTGATATAATACTCCAGCTAAACCTACGCCGGAGCAATCTGTTTGCAAATAATATGGCTTGCTAAAATCTGGATGGTGTAAGGTTATTGTATTGATAAATGCTTCCTTGACTGAATCAAATGCTTTCTGTTCGATCTCTCCCCATCTCCATCGTTTTCCCTTTTTTAATAATTCACAAAGCGGTATAATGCGTCTATTATAATCAGGTATAAATCTCCTGTAAAAATTACATAGACCCAGAAATGCTCTCAATTGTTTTACCTTTTTCGGCACTGGAAACTCTCTGATTGATTTGATTTTATCAGGGTCTGTTTTGATTCCATCAGTAGAAATAATGAATCCTAACATTTTAATCTCTTTACAGGCAAATTCGCATTTTTGCAAATTACACGTCATTCCAGCTTTATACAGTTTATTTAGCACAATATCAATATGATTTAAATGGTCCTCAAACGTACCTGTAGTTATTATAGCTAAATCATCTAAGTAATTGACGCAAAACTGTCGTACATCTGGTCCAAGTATTTTATCCATTGCACGACTAAAACTTCCTACTGAAGTCTTTAGTCCTTGGGGTAATACATTATAAACATATGATTTTCCGTTAAATGTAAACCCCGTATACTTTTTTCCTTCTTCATTAATTGGAATTTGGAAATATGCATTATTTAAATCAATTGTCGTAATGAAATTAGCGCCATGAAAGGAATTTAACACATCTAACTGTATAGGTGGTTTCTCAGTCTCTGCCACCATGTGTTTATTTATTCCTCTGGCGTCTAACAACACTCTAATCGTTCCGTCTTTCTTTAATGTAAATGTCAATGGGCTGCTATAAGGAGTAGCTGCTCTTGAAATAATTCCCAATTGCTCTAACTCACCCAGCTTCTCTTCTACCTTCGCCCTATAAGCGTAAGGAATTGGATATGAATAGGAAACAATTGGGTTCTCATCTAACATCTCTATTTTGTGCTCATAGCAATTAGCACGCCCTAATTTTGTGGTAAAAACTTCTGAATATTTTCGTAATGTTTTAATCAATTTCTCTTTCTTTTCCGCATCCATTTCAATCCCAATCTTAACCTTATCAGCAAAATCATCATCACTTTCAATTGCAATTTGATTGCACTCCCCACTTCCAATTTGATTACAGAACTTTATAAAATATTCTTTACCATTCTTTTTAATAAAAATACCCATGGCTCTTTTATCCAAATCAATTTTAACTTCGTTTTCTCTGAGCCAATCATAACCCAATATTATTGGGCGAATCAATCTCGGTACTATCAAAAATCCAGTTTCTATTTCTACGTCATTTATCTTTACCGATAACATAACCATTTGTTGTATCTTGGCACTTTTCTGTCCCATAGCACCTCTTATTTTCAATGCCCGAACAGGCATGACTGGTAGGTTTTGCTGCTCCGATTTTATTAACAAATACAACTCTTCGGAGATGCAAGTAATATCGCTACCTGTATCAAGTAGCGCTTCCACTCCTACTCCATTTACATTAATCCTAATTTCAGACCTAATATTCCCTAACACTTCCCTTTCATTAGTTTCGTCAAATACAGTTAGTGTCTTATAATTATAAATCCTATCAAAATTACAATCAGATCTCGAATCAAGTAGTTCTATTACATATTTACAAAAATCATTATCTACATATCCAAATCCGGTTTTGTCGTACTGGCCTTTTGCTTGAATTGGTCCTTTGAGTCCTCTGTCATTCTTCCCTAGCGTTTGCCCCGGCTCCCATCCATACTTCTTCATAATTCTTACTGCAAAATCCCCTTCCAATTTAGCTGAGTCGGGGATTACATCCTCAGCCCTTATTGGTTTAAAGTACCTTGCGGGGAGTGGTCCTTATCAGCCGATCCTTCAACTTGTACGACGTTGGCGTCCACCCCCTTTTGGTTATTTTCTTCCGGTTTCTTCCAAGTTTTGTATCTGTTTTGAATTTCCTTTTGCCTAGCTTCAAATGGCTTTGATTGATTCTGATTTGGATTTCTAAACCCCGATGCTCCTTTCTTTTGCGGCTCACTAAAATTTGTACTCGCACTTTCTTCCGTCTTATTACAATCATCTAAAGTCTTCAGAAAATCTGTTGCCTCTTGAATGGTTTTTCCTTTCGAAACCATCCACATTTGCATTACACTGCTTGGATAGTGATTCATTATATCGGCAACTAATTGCTTTTCTGGCAATGGATGTGTTAACATCCTAGTTTGCGCTATTAACTGGAAGAAATGGCTAAGCATTGTTGGATGCGTCTTCTTATTCCACTTATTATGAGCTATCAATCTTCTTATTTTTGATTGCTCATTTTCTCCCCAATAAGTTTCTAAGAAATCCCTCTTAAAATCTTCAAAATTACTCCACTTCCCTTCATACACTCTAAACCAATCTTTTGCCTCACCCTGTAAGCATTCTTTTACTATTTCTAACTCTTGTCCTCGACATGGAACCTTCTTCATGTAACTTTTTACTTCTTCAATAAACGTTACTGGATGTCCTTCTTGCTTGTTTGTAAATTTTGGTTTTTCTACATTCATATTGATAACATTGTAGATGACTTGGCTTTGATTTTTAGTAGGCGATGCCTCTACTTCATTTACTGATAATTCTCTTTCTACAGAAGCTGTACTGCTCTGGTGGTCCTTCACTTTCGGTATATCATTATCAGTTGATTCATTTGCTTTCTTTAATTGATTCTCCAACTTTGTGAACTTGGTCTCCAAACTCTGTGTAGTTCTTCGAATCATCCTGTACAATAAAGTGAATTCTTTGTTCCTTTTTGATTGCGGCTGTTCATCAACTTGTTCCTCAATCACTTTCCTTTTTGCGCTCTACGCTCAACTTCAATTCTAGAATCCTTTCCAACGGAGTTGGACGAAGGCCTAATTGACTGATGCAGAATTTCTCTAAAGTGCTGCACCGTTGGCGGCTGTTGAAATTCTGTAATTTCACCTCGGTGATGTTTATCCTTGTCTTTGCCCATTTTTATTTTTTTTTTATTTTCTCACTCTTAAAACTGATTTCCACAACTTTAAACACTGTTAAAATACACAATAAAATTAACTGGTCTCTGTCCTAAAAACTTAAAAAGCGACACTAAACAACTAAAAGAAAACTGGTCTCTATTCACTAATTTACTTATGTGGTCCCTTTCCACTATTAATTTCACATTAAATTATATTGTTTGTTCTTTATATTTCACATAGCACAAATTGAATTTTTGTGGTCCCTTTCCACCTTTGATTTCACATTTATTTAAATCTCTTGCACTTTACACGTTACAACTTCAATTCTGTAAAGGAAATAGAGCCAAATGTTAATCTTTAGAAACGCCACCCCCAAACTCTTACACTATTGAGCGGGTGTGAGGTTTCATGCCTTGCAGTTCAATTATCGATCTTTCCATTTCACGAGCAACAAATTGTAGGCATAAGCCTACTATATAAGGCCGAAAACCAGATATTTGTATCCTGGTCACGGCACCAAATTGTAACTAACTCAATAGTCTGTAAACGAATTTGAGTAAGGAACCAGTCGCAGACCCTTCCTATTAGATTATATTATTTTATTTTATAATTTTGGCAGTGTGATCATCTTAGGTCAGAACCCATATTTACGTTATGAATGTAATAACTCAGGCACTTTTAGATCTCTTAATAGAACTTCAAAGCATTTCTGAAATAAAAAGTCGATTTTGTGCTCTCATTTCCCTTTATTAATAATTCTCCACCGATCACCATCTTGAGGATGGATGTCGGCGAATAGGGCCCTTTTCATTCCTTTAATACACGAACATCTTTCTTTTATTTGAGTTAAAAAAATGAAAAGGGGTGGCAGGCTCCGCAATGCCTTCGCCGACCACGGTCGATGCCAACCACACTTAATGCATCGCCCCCCCTAAGGGTAGGTGATAAAAGTGGCGTCAACCATGTTGACAGAACTCATTGTAGAGTAGAGGATAAATCCTCAAAGCCGCAATGGCCCAAACTCCCAACTATGTTGGAGAGGCAAAATGGTTTTCATACGATTTCTGAATGCTCATGAAACACCTAGAGGGTAAAGCCTTGACGGCAGTACCATAAGGACACGAAAACACTCCGGGTAACCCAAGACTCGATGATATAGTATTAGGTTTGGGCCCCGAGAGATGCTCCGCACACGTCCCAGTGAACATGGCATCATCCATCGCATATTGAAATAAAATATAAGTATGAGAGGTTGAGATTGGTTGGTTGGTTAAACCAAAACAGCTTTAAAGATTCATTAAAATAGGCCAAAGCCTTCAGCACCAGCACTGCATAGACATGTGCCATTCACTCAGCAGGTAACAAAACGTAATCATTGTCGCAACACTGCCTCGACAGGCCTACAGGCAAGCCACGTCACCGACCCGCAAAGCAGGTAAGGCAAACGTAAGCATTGTCGCAGGTTGGCCACGTCCCAGACTCGCAAAGCAAGTAAGGTAAACGTAAGCGCTGCCAACAGGCTAGCCATGTCGCAGGCAAGCCACGTCTTGAACCCGCATGGCTTCAAAACACTGTCTTGCAATATTCGGTATTCCATGTAACACAAGTGTCACACGGTTGGGATGAGCAAGGCAGCGAGGTGGATGCACAAACTCAATCCCGTGCCTTCTTAGTAGTTTATCGACACTGGTTGTGCAAACTCGAGGCCAGGACTTTGCCCCGTACGCTACACCACCGTCGTCGTCGAGCTGCTCAGCACCTTTCCACCTTCCACATAGTCACGCATAATAGGCAGGTCCACATCCCGCCACATACACGCACCCCTCGACTTTGGTGGATAGCCGATGTCGCCCGAGGCTCTCCAAAGTAACACTGAAGTCACTCCGTGAGCGTGCCTCCAACAGTCAGCACCACTCAAGATGAGGACTTTTATCTATCGTTGTGCACGCCTGACTGTTGACGTAACATCCCAAAGACCAGACGCACACACACCGCAAAGGATGAGCGTTTGTCCGAGTACTTCAGCACATCGCGCTTACCAACCCAACGGTCGGCGGGTGTCATAGTGGTCCGACGACAGCTGGTCATATACCGCCATCCATCATACACTATAACGATTTGTGATTTCAAAGCAGTTCAGCTTGTAGTGAATGATGGCACACATTACTGCGTCCCGCCATATCATGCAACAGTTCTTGAAAGACGAAATGATGTCAAGAGAATGTAAACTTACACCTCTGATACACCACTCGTCCACCCGGGTCAGTTAGCATGCTAGGCGTACTAACAGCCAACTCCATCAACACCGCTAAGCATCACCGCTCGTCAATCACTAATGCGAGTAGGTTATACCTCCACTATGTGGACGTTCACCAACCATATGTTACAGAAATACGATGACTAATGAGATGAACGAGGCACCGCATAACATCGATGGACATGCGTATTACCACCCCAAGTCTCAAAACTCAACGAATCTGTGTTGACGAGGAGGGTTCAACAAGCCACCGGTGAAAGCCGCATGCTTCTTCAGCCACCGTCACCGCACTCTTATAACATAACAATGAAATCTCAAGAATTGGGGTTTCGGTTAAGATCATGCAATCATTACAATCGCAGATCGCTATGAAGTGCAATGACACAGGCGTTCGCTATGCCTAGGTCGAATGTCATAATGCCCACATATTACCAACCCCAAGCCTCAGAACACCAATGGATCCATATTGGCGAGGAGGGTTCAATGAGCCCTGGCAAACACCATCAGCATAACTAATAACACTGAGCACCGCACTCCACCCAAAGAGACCATATGAAGTTGTATGTAACCATCCGCCACATTGCCCTAAGACAATTGGATGTCACAACAACATCATCTACAGAGACCGAGTCATACCATGGACACTCTAAAGAATGCCATAGTATAGTTACCACCGGAGTGGTAACGATATATCGCCCCAGACATAAAATAATACAATAGTTGGCTTGTTACGGCCGATCATTTAAGACTCTTTAACTCCAGGAAAACTCCATAGTAGTCTCAAGCGTTTCACAATACACTGATGACCACCACCCAAGTCATCTCTCTTATCGACACACACTTGTGTTCGATATCTTGTCTCAGACTCTTTAACTTCAGAATCAATCCATAGCAGCCCCAAGCTGTTCACAATCATTAAGACCTTATTTTTAGGATCTCTCCATTGATATATCATTGATTTAATGCGATCCCCGCTCCGGGGCTTTCCTGATGCAAAGGTTGTCCATTGCTATTCAGCGCGGAAACGCTGCAAGCATAATGGGCACCTTTGCATCGGGAGCGTCCAGGGGTGGGCTATTCGATTAACGAAGCCTTTTGGTGGATTACATTGACATGTGAAAATTTTATTTTATTTTAAATTTTGTAAATTATTAATTGTAATTATAATAAATTATTTATTATTTTAATGCGAGTTTCACATATAGTTTGTTATTCAATGGACTCTCACAGAGCCCATACATGGAGTATTTGCCACGGTAAAAATCCCTATACTTTCACGTGATGATGTCCCGAGGGCTTAATAACCATCAATACAGTCCGACATATGCGCGCCTATGCCAGACTTACTTCATAGGTGACCCACCATCAAAGTCACCTTACTTAGGTATACCTTCATATGAGACCGGTCTCTCGCTCCGTGAGCCCTCTTACTAGTACGAGCGACTACTTTTGCAAACCCGCTAATATGGTGCCAAAACTAACCCCCACCGATTTCGTTCAAACTTTATATATCTGTGTCGGACCGACCCCTAAGCATCTCTATCCAGGTTATATTTGATTATCCCTTCTTGTTGCCGAATAATTTTAATACATGAACTACGCTGCCAAAAGTTAATACACGAACAGAACCTGGGACTTAGTCGTTTTCAGCTTAATACACGAACTAACTCAAATCTTTCAAATGTTTAAGATAACGACTTTATTGCTTATTTAACATTGATTTAGACTTGTTTTGATGGAATTTTGTGATTTTAATCGGATTTTCATGGTTTTTACCGAAAAATTTGAACTTCATCAAATCTTATTATTTTAACGGAAAATGACTCCGTATTACTTTAAAACATTATTTCATATAGAAATAAGCCTCTTTACCATTATTAGAGGCTTAGGCAGGTACATTTTGTATGATAGCGTCCCCACTGCTGGGTCACTGGGAAGTTTAGATCATACTATACACATGGCAGCCAAGTCCGGATTGGTGGTGCTACTGGCTTACTGAGATGAAACTTAAGTCTATATTTTGTTCTCACTCAACTTCTCGTGAATTCATATTTCAGAAGAATTTTCTTAGAATTCTAATTAATTTATATCTGTATCCTCTAGAACAAAGAATATGTGTGTAGAAAATCATGTATGTATGTGTTATGTAGGTATTATATTATGGTACAAAGCTATTGTATTAAATTCATTTCATTTATACTAACATAGAGATGAAAGTTCACCCGAGACTGTTGACAACTCGCCGTAAAACCAACGCGCACGTACAATTCATTAGACAAGTTAACTCATTGCTATCGCGTGTTTGGATAGCACTGACCAAACAGTTAACTTTAAAAGTTAACCTACAGTTGCTTCCAGCATTGCTCGTGAACTATAACTACAATACAACCAATAGGTTCAAATACATATTTTTTACACAAACTGAATTCTTGAAACTAAATCTTATTTACTTGAAACTAAATCTCTGATAAGGGGATACGATTACCAATACCTTTAGCAAATTTATTTTGAAACAAAAATAGAGAGGTATTAAAGCATAGCTATAAATCATAAAGTATAAGCATTAGGCACAGTTTGCATTAGACTATACAAGGTGTTAAAAAAGTGCGTTTTAAATTTCAAGGAGTTACTCAGAATCAAGTAAAGAATACAGGAAAAATATATGTACGTACAGCCACAAAGATATCTGAACCTCTCCGTAATACACTATGTATCACGAATAGCTTTAGTAGGGGTTCAGATATCTCTGTGGGCAAGTGTACATAACTAGTACTATTATCTAATCTGTGACATAACTACTGAATAACGTATCAGTCAAACCTTGGTTTTGCTTTCTACTATCTCTTGACAAAATAACAGTAATAATTGACCACGCTGAATACGTTAAAAACAACCGACTTCTATCGCAACAACTCCAATTTTGCTATGTTTTTGTTGATTTTCGCAAAAACCTCTGAATCTATTTCGATTAAATTTATATGGGACCACCTGTGAAGTATACTCTTTTAAACAAAAAAAGAATTTTCGAAATCGGTTCAGACGCCTTCGAGTAATCGGTGAACATACATAAAAAAAAATATTCCGACGAATTGAGAAACTCCTCCTTTTTTTGAAGTCGGTTGAAAATAACATTAGCAAATATTACACCATAGCAGGCAATAGCAGCTGTTATTAAAAAAGCAAAACTGCACTGCAAGACGTAAAGAAACTATTATATCAAACAGTAGCTAGCAAGCTGTTCGCAGCAGACAAGTAGAAATAAACTCAACTTAGCGCGGACAGTTGAAATGCGAAATGTTGGAAATGATTTGCGACTCGACGCGAGTGGTCATTAAGCGAGTTTATTTCGCTCGGCTTAAATAAAGTGAGCGAAGCGATGAGCGCGCTCGAGCGCAGCGAGTGTTTTGAGGTTTTCAGGAAATGCTGGCTACCGTGATGCGGTGCAGTACTCAAATGAATAATTGTTGTTTCGTACAAAACCGGTTTTAGGTATTAAAATTACTTAAAAGAATATTAAAACATTTACAACATGATTTGAGGAGTATTTTCAAAATTTAAAATTAAAAAAGTATTTATTCGGGGCCTGGTTAAGCTTTCCAATCTGAAGTTGCTGCCTTTTGGATTGACGGCTCGCCATTTTTTTTAAACAACTTCACTTCGATCTATGTCCGCCGTGGCAAGCGCACGCGTCTCGCGCCTGTGCTAATATTTTTTTCACCGATCACCGGATGGTGTGATCAAAACTCCTTTTCAACCAAAAGAAACCAGAAGACCCAAAAGACCTATGGAATCAAGGCTCTAAGAAGACCAGCCGGCTGGAACCACGACGCGAAGCCTTAACAGCGCCAGAGCAGTGGAGCGGCAGGTAAGACCAGAGCCCCCTTTTTTTGCTACAATTCTGTACATATTTTTTGGTCATTCGAGCCAAATAGCGTTTTTACTTCTCAGGTTGTGTTGTAAATTGTGTTTATTTTGTGAAAAATATTAGATCAAGTGTTTCAATTTTGCTACGTCATCTTTGCTTCGCAAAATGGCGGAAGATCTTTGTGAACTAGACATTTACGATCGCGATATCATCCTCAATGATATTCGTAAAACATTGCAATTCGCATCGACGGATGAAGAACAATTTCGTTCACGAACTCGCGATTTAACTGGTATTCAAAGAAAGTTTTTGAAAGTTCAGACGAAAATCGAAAAGGTTCTCTTAAAAGAAAAAAAGTTTAATCGTGAAGAACAATTAAAAATTCGTGATGATTTCAATGACACGTACTATGCTGTTATTCGCCAATTAAATAAGTTGAAAAAAGAGGAAGAGGAATCTCGACGCCTCAGTCGCGTTTCGTTAAATAATTCCTTTGCTGTGCATAACGCAAGTTCTGTCGTAAACAAATTACCCACTTTGCCTTTGCCATCCTTTAACGGCGAAGCCACGGATTGGCCGTCATATTATGATTTGTTCCGATCATTAGTACACAGCAATGATGCCTACACGGATACCGAAAAGTTTAGGTACTTATTGCTTACGCTAAAAAACGAGCCATACAATTTAATCAAGTCACTTCCCATCACGGATAATAATTATTCAGTTGCATTAGATATTCTAGTGACTCGCTATGAAAACAAACGCGCTATAGCCACTAAGTACTTAGATAAAATATTAGACATTGATAGTTGTTCGGATCGTTCAAGTCAAAGCTTACGAACCTTATTAAATATTTACCAAGAAAATATAAAAGCTCTCGAAATGATGCAATTCCCTATTAAACAATGGAGTTTTATGTTGCTTAATATTTTACTTCGTAAAATAACCCCCTCCATGAGAAAACGATTTGAATTGAATTTGTCTAAACCATCCGACATTCCTAGTGTTGATACATTAATTTCCTTTCTCGAAAGGGAACTATCTGCATGTGAAATTTCCAATAACGCAATTATTGCGCAGAAGAAACATAATTTCGAACAAAATGTAGGTAGTAACATGTCTCGTAGTGCCATGATGCCGTCGTCATCCGCCGCCATTCCTTCGTTCGCGCCTTCCGCGCATCGCGCGTTTACTTCGGGCGGGAACGGAACTCGTCGCGCTCTCGCGGCTCATGTCGAACCGAGCGCACGGTCGCTAAGTTTAAAAAATGCGAACGCGTCTACCTCCAGTTACGCTAGTGAAAATAATAAAAAATGTTTGCGTTGCGGTGCACATCATACATTGAATAAGTGTTCAGTGTTTTTAAATATGTCTCCCCGAGATAGGTATAACTTAATACAAAATAAAAATATTTGTTACAACTGTTTAAATGAAGGTCATGAAGTTAAGCAGTGTAAATCTAATTTCGTATGTCGTACGTGCCATAAAAGGCATCACAGTTTAATTCATTTCGAAACCCAGTGTATGCAAGTTTGTTTAGAAGATGAGTCGACTGACAATAGTTTTGTCTCCCTCTCTCCTACGGAGAAGGTTGAAAATATTCCCAACGAAAATGACGTCTTGTTAACAGCTGATACTCAGCTTGCAATGACGTCGATGTCACGCGTTCCCGAGTTGTCCGCGGGTAACGTAACCGGTTCGCATACCGTACTTTTGTCTACCGCGCTCGTTGATGTCTACGTAGGTACCGATAAGCGATCTACGGTTCGATGCGTGATTGATACAGGTAGCCAGGCGTCTTTTATAACGGAAGCTTGTGTACAGAGGTTAGGGTTGTCACGTCGTCATATAAACGTACCCGTTTATGGCATCGGGGATAATGAACCAGTTAAACCAAAGGGTATAGTTTCGTGTTGTATAGCTCCTGTCAATCAGAAACAACCTGCCATTTCGGTCAATGCCCTCATCCTTCCGAGATTAATTTCTCAAATGCCTAGCATGCCTTTACCATATAAAGGTTGGTCTCATATCAAGGGGCTGACGTTAGCTGATGCAGACTTCCATATTCCTCGTCCAGTCGAGATGTTATTAGGAGCGGATATTCTATCCCACATTCTATTGAATGACGTCATCACTGGACCTCCGGGATCGCCCATTGCTATAAAAAGTATATTCGGATACCTATTATTAGGAAAATTATCATTCGAAAATAATATATCTCCCATTCAAGCGTGTTTATGCTCATTTAACAATGACAGGGACCTCCAGCGCTTCTGGGAACTAGAATCTGTTCCGGAAATAAGAAAATTGACTTCTGATGAGTTGTTATGTGAGTCGATTTACGATCGTTTACATACTCGTAATGAATCTGGCCGTTATGTAGTACCCCTCCCCTTCAAACCCGACGCGCCACCCCTCGGCGAGTCTCGTAGTAGTGCCTTGGCTCAGTTTCGAAGGTTAGAGTTCCGTCTTGAACAAAACCCTACATTAAAAGCAGACTATCATGCGTGTCTACAAGAATATATAGATCTTAATCACATGGAGCCTGTTAATGATCAAAATAATTCTAACAAAATATACTACATACCTCATCATTGTGTAGTTAGAGAATCAAGTGAAACCACAAAAACTCGTGTTGTTTTCAATGCTGGAAATAAGTCTTCTAATGGTGTTTCTCTCAACGATGTGTTACTCCCAGGTCCTAAATTACATCAGGACATAGTAGATGTGTTGCTAAAATTCCGTATCAACAGCATTGTACTTACAGCGGACATCAAACAAATGTACCGTAATATTTTAGTACAGGAGTCGGATCGTGATTTTCAGCGCATACTTTGGCGCAAATCTCCTACTGAACCCTTGCTTGATTATCGTCTAAAAACAGTAACTTTCGGAGTAAATTCTTCTCCTTATCTCGCCCTGCGAACTATCCAACAGCTGGCTCACGATGAAGCCTCACGCTTCAAACTCGCTTCTGAGGTCCTCCTTAAGCAATGTTTCGTAGACGACATCATTTGTGGAGCTGATGATGAACCTAAAGCACTTGTTCTTCAACAAGAGTTGATAGAAATTTGTCAATCAGCTGGTTTCGAATTACGTAAGTGGCACAGTAATTCACCTGCCATTCTCGCAGCTGTACAGCCGCCAGATACTCATGGTGAGCGGCTTGATAACCTGGCTTTTTCAAAATTAGAAAATGATAAAAATATTAAAGTGTTAGGTCTACAATGGAATGCACATTGTGATAATTTCTCATTTAGTGTCCAGTCTACGACTGACAAATGCACAAAACGTGCCATTCTTTCCGAGATAGCCAAGATTTATGACCCCTTAGGATGGTTATCCCCAGTAACGCTTTATGCGAAATATTTGATTCAATTATTGTGGATATCCGGAGTCGATTGGGATGACGTACCCCCTATCGATATAATAAATACATGGAAAAACTTTACTCAAGAGCTACCATTGTTATCAGAAATTAGTATCCCGCGACATGTATTTCCTAACTCATACTCCCTACAACTGCATGGTTTCTCAGATGCTTCTGAAAGAGGATACGCTGCATGCGTATACCTTCGTCACATCGACCAAGATAAAAATGTAAAAATATATTTACTACTAGCTAAAACTCGAGTATCTCCTATCGCTCGTTTATCCATACCCCGCCTTGAACTATTAGGTGCCGAGTTGTTGTCCAAGCTTATATCTATAATTTTAAAAAATTATAGCGAATATATAAAGCTTGAAAATGTGTTCGCATGGACCGATTCATCTATTGTTCTAGCTTGGCTTCGTTCCTCGCCACATGAATGGAAAACGTATGTAGCTAACCGTACGAGTGAAATATTATCACGCGTGCCTTCAAATAGATGGCGCCACGTGCCCTCCGCTGACAATCCCGCAGACTCCGCTTCCCGCGGCATGTCTCCCGCGTCATTCGTTAAAAACAAACTCTGGTTTGACGGTCCACACTGGCTTTTAAAGGACCAGTCACACTGGCCTATTCCCAAACAACTCCCCACCACGAATGAGGAAAAACGTAAATTACTTGTAATTTCTAATCCCACATTGGTCGATCCTGAAAATTTAGAAATTTTCTCCCGATTTTCTTCATTGGGAAAACTCGTTCGAGTTACTGCACTAATATTTAGATTTTACCATAAGTGTAAAAATAATAAAAATTCTTATCCAAAATACATCACAGTACCCGAATATAACTTCTGCCTAAAACGGCTCATTCAGATTGTACAACATTCTGTTTTTCAAAATGATATTGAATGTATATCGAAGGGAAAACCCACATCAAATCAATTAAAACGCCTTAACCCTTTTCTGGATAAGGAAAAGTTTTTACGTGTAGGAGGTAGGATTCATAAATCTCTTCTACCATATGAAACAAAACATCAATTGATTCTACCAAAAAGGCACCCCTTGACTAATCTAATTATCGACGATGTCCACCAAACAAATTTACATGCAGGGCCGCAGTGTACACGGTACTTAATTTTACAAAAATATTGGATCATATCGGCTCGAGATATTATAAGGCAGCGTGCACATCACTGCATCCGCTGTGTTCGTATACGTCCTGTTCATCCGCAACCTATTATGGGAAATTTGCCTTCTTCTAGGTTGATACAACCAGAACGACCATTTATAAAAACCTCGGTCGATTTTGCTGGACCCTTTTATGTTCGTGCAAATAAAGTGCGTAATGCTAAAATTGTGAAATGTTATGTAGCTGTGTTTGTTTGTATGAGCGTAAGGGCAGTTCATTTAGAAATCGTGTCTGAACTTAGTACTGAAGGCTTCCTGGCAGCATTACGTCGGTTTACTTCTCGCAGAGGTCTCTGCACCGACCTATTCTCCGATTGTGGGCGTAATTTTGTAGGTTGTAATAATTATTTGAGAGAATTGTATCAATACTTGGCAAATGATAGTGTCCAAAATGAGTTAAATAACAAAGTCCTCCAGCAGGGAATAACTTGGCATTTTCAACCCCCTTATGCTAGTCATTTCGGTGGATTATTTGAAGCAGGAGTCAAAAGTTTCAAAACCCACTTGCATAAAGTGTTGGGTACACACACACAAACATACGATGAAATGCATACTCTTATTTGCCAAATCGAGGCCGTCCTTAATTCCCGGCCACTTTGCGCAATAAGTACAGATACAAACGACCCATTGCCCTTAACTCCATCTCACTTTCTCATCGGTGGACCCTTAACTGCCATACCAGATGTCACACTTACGGATACAAATCCGAATCGTTTATCCAAATGGCGCAGAATTCAACAATGTGTTCAGTATTTTTGGAAACGTTGGAGTCGTGAGTACCTCCATGAAATACAACAACGTAATAAATGGTTTAATAACCAGGGTTGCCCTATCCGTGAAGGCATGATTGTCGTTGTCCGCGACGACAACCTCCCACCATTACAATGGAAACTTGCTCGTGTGCATGCGCTACACCCCGGTTCCGATAATATAGTTCGTGTTGTTACTATAAAAATAGGTAATCACTTTACAAAGCGACCTGTCGTAAAGATATGTCCACTTCCTCTTGAAGAATAAAGTTTATACCGATGAGTTAAAGTTTATTTTTAAGTACCTATCTTTATTAAATTTTCGTTTATCGTTTGTATTTTCAATTTCAAATAATAATAATGGATTTATATTTTGTTAAAAGTATTTAATCCTTTTAAGGTGAGCGGTATGTTTCGTACAAAACCGGTTTTAGGTATTAAAATTACTTAAAAGAATATTAAAACATTTACAACATGATTTGAGGAGTATTTTCTAAATTTAAAATTAAAAAAGTATTTATTCGGGGCCTGGTTAAGCTTTCCAATCTGAAGTTGCTGCCTTTTGGATTGACGGCTCGCCATTTTTTTTAAACAACTTCACTTCGATCTATGTCCGCCGTGGCAAGCGCACGCGTCTCGCGCCTGTGCTAATATTTTTTTCACCGATCACCGGATGGTGTGATCAAAACTCCTTTTCAACCAAAAGAAACCAGAAGACCCAAAAGACCTATGGAATCAAGGCTCTAAGAAGACCAGCCGGCTGGAACCACGACGCGAAGCCTTAACAGCGCCAGAGCAGTGGAGCGGCAGGTAAGACCAGAGCCCCCTTTTTTTGCTACAATTCTGTACAATTGTTGTTAAATTGTTGCCTCGCAAAGCGTTTAACAATCCCAGGCCCGTTTAGCATAAAATATATGTTATTTTTTAAAGATATATAGATAAACAGTTTGATTCTACTACAAACCTCTACGGAACTATTGGTTCATTTTCCCGATCGGTCTACTTGCAAAGAGTCGTTGAGTAATTGTTAATACAAAATTTTGTTTTCCTTAAAGACATCAAAGTTCAATTTCAGTGGGTATATTCGCTCTAACCATGTATTAATTTTGATCTTACTGGCAATATATTAGCGTTGTATGAAGACAAACAGTTTACCCTCAATGCGAAGTGTGTATCAAATGTTATTAGCAAACATACTTAATCAAACAAACCGTAATTTAATTTGCATATTACTTAAGAGCAAATTTGGATAGGGATATTATTTAGAGAACGATGGTCTTCTATTTATTTTAGGATGAATTAAAATAAATAACTTTTATTGCGCCCAGTAGTGTCATACCAGCATACTAGGGCCCCAGATTATTTCCTGAAAAATGGTCTATCATTTTTATTTTAATATTGTATTTTTTATTTATTTTTAATGTTCTACTTCGCACGTGCATACGACTGGGCACCGATGAAAATCGGCGTTGTTGTACCGGTTACAGCAAAACCGGAGTCAGAGTCCATTTTTCTGTACTTTTTTAAATGATTAATTCACTATTTTCTATGTGTCCTAAGTTTAAAAAAAACGTGTTTAGTAAGCATAACTATTTTATACTTTTATAGTGGTGCCGAAAATAAACGCAGTCTACTTCTATTACCATCACGTAATAGGGCATCAGTTACACGATTTTCGTGAAATAACGCATTTGTTAATGAAGTACACTGAAAAAAATAATTGTTAATATACATCAAAAAAATGTTTAATATTATCAAGACACTTGTTTATATACGAGACGAGCGCACAAAGCTTTGTGATTCCGGGAATCAAGCCTTCTTGATTGAGAAACGAAACAAGCATACATAGTACATTCCAATAAGTAATTGTCGGCTTAATCAATTCTAATCATTATTTTATAATATTTTATTGAATGAACTAAGTGTAATGTGTAGTAATAATAAAGCAACTTGATGGATCTAAATAAGTTGATGATAGAACTAACTATGCCTCGACATGAATAAAGTAAACTTATTAAATTCAGCACTTTCAATTTGATAAACGTTCAATCATTTCAG
Source organism: Coleophora deauratella (assembly GCA_958295455.1). Classification (NCBI taxonomy): domain Eukaryota; kingdom Metazoa; phylum Arthropoda; class Insecta; order Lepidoptera; family Coleophoridae; genus Coleophora; species Coleophora deauratella. Next base: position 17,194,270 of record OY282392.1, on the reverse strand, counting down.
CTTTATTGTGGCAAGAAACCGTATATTATTGTTTTTGATATTTCCTTGAATGATTCAGTTATATTTTTTTCAATCAAGCAAGATTGTAACTTATTTAGCCATGATTTTTTCAGTGTAGTCAGTGCACGCGTCGCCGTGACAAATATATATTTTTTCACTTCTCCAGCACGAAAAGGGTGCCTTTGGTCCCTAAAAACTCAAAGCAAAAACGGTTTTGCTGACTTTTGCGTGCGTGAGAAACGTGACAAAAAGCGATTCGAATTTCGAACACCATCTTTTGCGCGGCGCTTAAAAAAATATGGGCAATAGTTCCTTAAGAAACTCATTTTGGTCTAGCGATTTAACTCATAGGCACAAAATGTTGTCTGTTATTTAATGATATTTAAGTTTATAAATTTTGTTATTGCACTTTTAAAGACGAGTAATATTTAAAATAAATATGTACTAGTAAACATGAATATCGCTTACTTAAAAATATCATGTTTGGTTTTCATCTTAGGTTTTCATAAAAATGACAATTAGCGCAATTTCCGAACGCAACCTCTAAATTAAAAACATTATAATAAAAAACTATATTGTCTCCAGATATAATTTAATCAACTACGTTTTAATTTTTCTCGCTGGTCGAGGTGAAAAGTTGTATGTTTAATACGAGAGCAAGTTATTTTTATATCTCGTGCCTTTAAGTCACTCACTGTGCTCAGAAGTCTATATTAGAATCACTCGCTACGCTCGTGATTCAATCCTAGACTACTTCGCTAGTTCGTGATTTAAAGTCAGCACTCGTAGCAAAAAATAACTTTGGTCACTTGTTGAACAAATAACTATTTTCAGACTTATTATCTAATTAGGTTTAATAAACAGCCGATTATATTGTACTAGCTTCCGCCCGCGACTTCGTCCGCGTGGACTTCAGAATTGTGTCCAGAAAGAAAGAAAATGTTAAGATAGCACCATCTAGTGAAGAATTGGAAATTTTAAGTTTTTAAGCATTCCTACGGGAACCCTTAAGTTTTCTGGGATAAAAAGTATCCTATGTGTTAGCCGAATGCTTTATCTATCTATCTACCAAATTTCATCCAAATCTGTTCAGTAGTTTCGGCGTGAAAGCGGAACAAACAAACAAACTGACAAACAAACAAACATCCATACTTTCGCATTTATAATATATATATATTAGTGATTAGTGATTAGTGAATTAGTGATAGTGATTAGTGATTAGTGATTAGTGATTAGTGATAGTGATTAGTGATTAGTGATTAGTGATTAGTGATTAGTGATTAGTGATTAGTGAGATTAGTGAGATTAGTGAGATGAGATGAGATTTGTGCGTTGTAATTTAAGCGTTATATGCGCCTACTGCTGCGCGTAGCATTTGTATGCTACGGCGTAGTAGCGACTACAACTATACAGGCTGTTAAAAAATGCGTTTGAAATTATAAGAGGTTACTTATATAAGTCAAGTATAGAATACATGAAAAAGATTGAATAAATCCTATCTACAATTATGTTTTTTTAGTTTGCCATACTAAATCTGAAAAGTGAATCAAGAATTTGTATGGGAAACTGAAAATAAAGTGCAGATCGGATATTTCCCTGTATTCTGTACTTGATTCTGAGTAACCCCTTAAATGCTCAAATTTCTAACACCCTGTTATTAAAGCATGTGTCCCAGCATTAGAGACGATATGGGCTGTTTTTGTTTTCTGAATTGTTGAGCCCTTGGTAGTATGGCATATTGTCAACGAATCCTTATAGAATACTAGCTTCCGCCCGCGAATTCATCCGCGTGAACTTCAGAATTGTGTCCAGAAAGAAAGAAAATGTTAAGATAGAGCCATCTAGTGACGAAGTAGAAATTTTGGGTATTTTTACATTCCTACGGGAACCCTTAAGTTTTCCGGGATAAAAAGTATCCTATGTGTTAGCCGAGTGCTTCATATATCTACCCACCAAATTTCATCCAGATCCGTTTAGTAGTTTTGGCGTGAAAGCGGAAAAACAAACAAACAAATAAACTGACAAACAAACAAACATCCATACTTTCGCATTTATAGAATAGAATATAGAATTATAGAATAGAATAGAATAGAATAGAATATCTCCTTTCCATTGACGTTCGAAAAGTATACATTGCCACTTACTCCGAATAAAATATTTTCATTTCATTTCATTCCATTCCATAGTCTATCTACATACAATATCAAGAATAAAATGAATTTTCTTAAGTGAGGTACTAAAAATGGCATTTTAAAAGTCTATTAGTATCTCGATAGCAAGCTGTTTCCAGCTTTAACATCTCATCTCGCCCCTGAGACCAGTTCTTTGTCTTCAGACTGTACTTACGTTAGCTCCACACATTTCCATGGCTAACTTAAAATCTTACCTGTAACAAAAATAAATATACAATTTAATAATTAGACAAGACTTGGACTTAATTACGTTCTACGTAACGTGTAATTTTGACTGTATTTTTTACACTGCAGGTACTTATTTAAAAATGCAGTACTTACTTAATTTTTTAATCTTAAACTCTTATTTTACAACTAAAGTGAATATAAATTATTCCATTTAAAAAAATCAAGTTATAAAATCAATACGCTCTGTAGTTAATTATTTCTCTTATACTTATTTTTAAAAGAAACAATAAAATTACTAAATCAGAACTTAAGTGCGTCTTCTCATAACAAGCAAGTCGTGATAAGATCTCTAATGAACCACATTGAGCATATAAATTAACAGACAAAGAAGTTAATTATCACCAACGTAACTTGTGATATGATTTGCATTTAAGCACAAAACACATAGATACAGAAGGTCCGCTCAATCCTAAGCGTATACATGCTTATAGACGTATACGGTCGTTGTAGGCACGATCACGTACTGTGCGGTCGTGACCTTGCCTCGAACGACCGTATATTTCTATAAGCATGTATATGCTTACGATTTTAGTGGTTTGTATTGAGCGGTCCTTCTGTGACTATTTTGTGATTTAAGCTAAATCTCATCCTCCTCGCTTGATATAAATTTAATCTGAATATTTGGCGGTAGTGATGATGTAAGAAGCGGCGCTACAGAGCCTTGATGACGTCACTGCGACCGACACAAATGTGAATTACTTTAGTGCGAATATAGGTTATAGCGAAATAGTTATTATTATTATTTCGTCTTATCTGCAGGACCGGTTGGTGTGGAAATCCTTGGGGGAGGCTTTCGGCTGATGATGATTATTTTATCTGATATACCATGTTTTTTCCTTTTATAAGATGTTACAAAATAACAATTAAATGTATCAGGTAGCTGTGTATCGACGAGAATTTAAAACAGTTATGAAATAAAATTGAATTATTATAATCAGAGATCGGAGTAGGCAGATTGATTTTTGGTACTTGCATCGTGATTTTATAACATGGACAATCCTTTTTTCCTAAAAGTTCCGGTATTTCCGGATTGAGTTGAGTATTATTAAAGTAAATTTGGTTCAATCAATTGTTTCTGAAGGAAGCAATTTATTTATGTTTAGAATAACAGAAAGAATATTCGTTTTTGTTCGCTTAAAATTGTTAAACTCCCGGAATCCGAGCAACATGTCCATATTCACATATACGCTTGCGGTCAGTGACCCTAAATAAATCTACCTACTCCGATCCCTGATTATAATACAATATTCGTGTATTAAAGTCATTTATTTTCAAAAGACATGATCACTGATATAAAAGATGGAGTTGAACACCGGATACTTCATCTGCTAATAGTAACTATTCAAAGTAAAAGGTAAAAAATGAATATAATAAGTTTCCTTTATTAACGATTTTTCTTCTTCAATAGGTTACACATGTATTATATAATGTATGTTTTAAGATCAGTTATAATATAGGTGAAGAACAATTCTTCGTTACAAACTGGAACAGTTATAATAATAATAACAGGTATAAAATATTCATGTACTTAATCCACCACTATTTCTGGGTTGTTCCAAATTTAGGTCGCGTCGCCGGCGCCGTCGTTGCTAGCTGATACGATTTGATCGCAGACTCATATATGAACTTGGTGAATTTGCATAAACTTAGAACTTAAGCTGCGTTTACTCGAAAGATTATTAAGTAAAGTCGACTTGAGTAAATACACGAATACTCGTTTTATGACTTTTAGGTTTGAAGTATGTTTTATCTACAGTTGTCAAGCCATTGGCATTATCTTACTTGATCTTCTTCTTATCGTTTGGCACATTTAACCGTTCTACACACAAGGTGTAGACGGCGGGCGGTTGCCTAGTGTTGCACTTAGCATCACCCGCGGTCACGTGTAGGGCATTTAGATTTACACCTACGGACGTGTGCAACGCGACCATCATACACACATCTAGAAATCAGATGTGCAGGTTTCCTCACGATGTTTTCCTTCACCGTTAAAGCAGTCGGTATGAAAATGCACGTGAATTTCGAAAAACTCATTGGTGCACTGGCCAGGATTTGAACCCACGACCTCTGGTTAGGAGGTGGAAGTCAATACCGCTTAGCCATCGACGCTTCTTATTTGATGGTAAGTGATAATGATGCCGAATGGAAGCGGACTTACCAAAATTCTCTAATACCTACTCTGGGGAATTAGCTATTACCTCAATGCTAGAACGCATTACCAGGTGGGCTCGGAAGACGCTCTCCTACAAACCAAAACGAGTCCTGTAAAGTTCAAACCCGCTGGGAATCGAAACCGCGACCTCTGTCTAAAGAGACTCTTACTTATAATAAGTATACAGGATGTAACAAAATTGGTGTAGGACCCGTTAACTGGGGATTCTACTCATCGCACTGAACAACTTTTGTTCTATGACTTTGATCAAATCACAAAAAATTTTTGGACTCTATACAAAAATGGCCATTTGACGAAATGATCAATTTGTACGAAAATTCCAAAATTTTTTTTGTGATTTGAGTAGAATCCCCAGTTAACGGGTCTTACACGAATTTTGATACACCCTGTATATTATCTTATAGGTTCTTATTTTGTTAAATAGAGAAAGAAGCTGACTGATAGTTATTACTTAATTAAAATAAAGTAATTACTGAAGTTACTTTTTATTAAATGTAAAAAAAATAACATTTTGTTCTAAGAATTCCAAGAAGTGAGGTCGTATTTAGCGTCATTAATGGACTATTTATTGATTAATTAAAAATTGAGGACAGAATGAAAAATAGCACTAATTATTAAGTATATTTAACATAATATATTCCACATGTCGCCTAGTGTTAGTGAGTGCAAAGTGTACTGAACATTAATCATTTAGGGCGCAGCTTTCAGCACTAACATGTCACGTGACGTCACTATTTCGGATTGTGCACATCTATCAGACACGCTTCACAGTAATGGCACTTGGGTCGGTTTATTTGCAGTTTATGAACGGGCATTACGAAATAGCTCTGCTCTGAATGATTCTTACAAATATTTAAAGGGTTCATGGCTGTAATTTGATAAATACCTACCCATAACTTAGCTTTTACAGTAAATTAATGATGTCATGACCACGCTGAATACGTTAAAAACAACCGACTTCAATCGCAACAACTCCAATTTTGCTATGTTTTTGTTGATTTTCTCAAAAACCGCTGCATAGATTTCGATAAAATTTATACGGAACCACCTGTAAAGTATATCCTTTTAAACAAAAAAATAATTTTCCAAATCGGTTCAGGCGTCTTCGAGTAATCGGTGAACATACATAAAAAAAAGATTCCGACGAATTGAGAACCTCCTCCTTTTTTGAAGTCGGTTAATAAGGCAAACGGGATGTCAGCTTCACACATATTTATACAGGGTTATTTTTGGACCCCCCACCAAAACTTCACAGTGGCTCCTACTCATGAAACTGAACACTTTTCCCATGGAACGAATGAAAATTTGCAAAAAAATTTTGGACAATGAAAGGACTAATTTGATCACGTGATCGCCCTACTTTTTATGGAGATGCCCAATTTTTTTTTTGCGAACTAAAAAAATAAAAATAACCCTATATTGAGTGAATCTTTCATTTTATTTCTAATTTCGATAAAATTATTTTTGACAATATACTGCTTTATAATTACCACAAACAAACAATGTTAAACAACAATTACGTTTTTAATATTTATTATGAAATATGTTTCTTATTTTTTTAAAGCTGAAACGCTGAACAAAGCAGTTACAAGTAGGTTAGTTAATAGAAAGCAAGAAATCAAAATGTAATAGAATTGACATGTTTCTGGAGTTCTTGTAGACTCTCTTAAAGTAATTGATAAAATCGGTGCACAATCGGCAAAGGTACTATACCATACCATACAACAACAAAAAACTGCCGAATTGAAAATCTTCTCCTTTTTGAAATATTCGACTTATCCATATCATCCCATTAAATTGATTTAAGGAGGCGTGGTCCTCAATGAGACACAAATTACAGGGAAAAGTCTGTGTGTAAGACTAGAATCTACCTATAAATAATCGCGTTTCGATTTCCACCTTTCTAAAAGCATTTTTTTTTATTTAATTCTATTTTTCACTTTTTGTAGTGTATAGTAATAAAATAATTTCTACTGTTGTGAGCTAAAATCAAGTATACTGAATATTCATGGCGGCCGATAGAACGTTGGAACGAAGTATAAACTCGTTGTCGACGTAACCTTGTTAACGCGCCGCATCCGCGATACGTCGTAATTTTTGGTCGCTACAATTTTCCAGTCACATGACAAAAAGTGGCATACATTTCATATCTTTTAACTGTCATTACCTGTAAACACTATCTCTTTCTATCTCTCTCTTGTCGTGAACCACAATTAACTAACCGTGCTATCCAAAAGGTATAGAGGTATATAGATATAGGCGCGGTATATTTAAACACTGATATATATGCCTGGAATGCATGGAATTTTTTTTACCTACAGCAAGCAATAAAACCCTTATTAGGGTGCACGGAATCGGGGCAGTAATAAATACTCGTAAATATCCGGGACAAATCACACACGATCATCTACCCCAAACCAAGTAAAGATTCCATGTTTATATACATAGCTAACAAAGAAATGTTTGTTCTAGATGAAAATCGAATTCGGATCAGTCAGGAGCGCTAACCACTGAGCCACTGTGTCAGTCAAAAATAGTAAAATTAACAAATAATTTGGGATTCTAGGTTATTAAATACTTTTTTCTAGAATAATAGCAAAAACCCGACACACGTAGAAAGAGAGATTTTTTAATAATCTTTCACCTAATTTTTGTTATGACAACACTTCCTTATCCTTACCTACCCCAAAACTGGGTAAGAGAGTAAAGTTGTCAAGCAAAAAGAACAGATTATTACACAATTCTTATTTTGAATCTTCCTGTTTATCGCGGATTACTGATTGTATCCAGTCTCATGAGAAGAACCTACAACATTAAGAGTAACTATGTGTAACTTTACTGTATCTGCCTACAACTACAGTGTCTCATTCGTTGCGGATGTCGGAACACGTAATTGGGATTTGGGACTGTTGCAAACGGAATTCCCCGGCTAGCACGCTGACATGGGATTGGCAGACAAATTTGAACAACGTTGGTATGTACAATATTTGCAAAAAAAAGAAATACTGCAACTATGGAGTTTTCTTCTTCTACCAAACGTTATCCCGTCTAAAAAAACAAATCAAAATAAAAAATAGAGCAAGGTTCTGCTTTTCGATTTAAGCCACTCCACTTTGCACGATCTTGAACAACCTCCTTACTGAAATCAAACTGCAACTATAGGTAGAATAAGAACTGAAAATGAGTGTTGGTACAGTTCGTACTTTAATGAAAACTTTCCCTTTGTTCTGCTTGAATTTCATATTATAAATGTTTCCTCGGAATCCAGTCTGCGAATTTCGACTTTAACTGTTCTGGAACATCTTTGAATGCTACCAAAATAAGAAAATATTAATGTAACTTCCTGTGTTCCCGAAAGTTCTGTGTTCTCATTTTAAGGTTAAAAGTGTTCTCATTTTAAGGTTAAAAGTGATTCCTGGAATGTTTTTATTACAGTAAATAATGACTAGCAGAGGTTGCTATTTCTATGATTTTTAAGTTAAAACTCTGCTGGGTGCCATCAAAATAATTAATTAAGGAAAACAATGTTGTAAATATTTTCTATGAAAATTCTAGTCTCTTTCCTTGAATTTGAGTGAAATGTTTACTAGGAAAAAACATTTTCAGTAAAGGACACCAGCTGCGCTGTTATTCCAACCGTGCCGTATGCTACCAAAATACCTTAAAAAACTTTCCGTTTTGCAGTTTATCTATACAAACTTGCCTTTTTCGAGGAAAAATTTACCGAGAATCGAACAATTTCGGTACATTTTACAGCTACACTACAAACGAGCTACATTTTTTATTCCTATAAAATAACTAGCGTTTGAATTGAACTCCGAAAGGCGATTTATCGAATATAAATTACATAACGTGTTCAAATAGTTGCGTTCAGCAAAATTGGCATTTTGTTTCAATGCTCAGTGTAAAATTGTGGCATTAATTATTAACAGATTTGTCCGTACGCTCGCTCTGTTGTACAGAGCCTTTTAAATCATGAAATCAAAAATCTTAAAAGAAAAATAAGCATTCTCGTTTTATTGTTATCGCATAAGGGGCATCACACACTAGGGCGATACTGTGCTATAAAAACCGCCACACTCATGGATGGAGTGGAGTGACCGTGAACTTATAAGTCTCATGCTAGAACATCCGTCTACGTGTGGCGGATTTTATAGCACAGTATTGCGCTAGTGTTTGACGCCCTATACTATCTCTTAGCATATCACACACAAGTACTCGTAATTTAGTTAAAAGAGATTTTACATCATTAACATGTCACAAATTCTTTATCGCTCAAGTACTACTCAAACAAAATTCGAGTAGCGTATCAAGTGAGGCTACCGAGTCACGTTGCCATATAAAGGTGCCATTTCGGCCATTAAAGTTGACTAACATTGAATACAATGCACCCCCTGTATCAGGCAGTCCTCACACGTGCCACGGGGAAGCTAATTGGCCTACGCCTGAACCATGAAATGCTTCCAGTCTGCTCCAAAGATTCGTTCCAATGATCTCAAAAAATCTATAAGAAAATATTTCATGAATTTGTTTCGAAGGACCTCACGTACTAGTTATGGTTGAATTGTGGCTTTGTTTGACATTTGTATATTATGTAAGTTACGTAAGTGTAAGAAATGTAAAAAAAAACTGTGTCACGAAGATACACTTACGAATTTACAATATTTTTGAGAAAGAAAATTGAGTTCAACACCTCTTTGATTTTTAGGGTTCCGTAGCCAAATGGCAAAAAACGGAACCCTTATGGATTCGTCATGTCTGTCTGTCTGTCTGTCTGTCTGTCTGTCCGTATGTCACAGCCACTTTTTTTCCGAAACTATAAGAACTATACTGTTGAAACTTGGTAAGTAGATGTATTTTGTGAACCGCATTAAGATTTTCACACAAAAATAGAAAAAAAACAATAAATTTTGGGGGCTCCCCATACTTAGAACTGAAACTCAAAAAATTTTTTTTCATCAAACCCATACGTGTGGGGTATCTATGGATAGGTCTTCAAAAATGATATTGAGGTTTCTAATATCATTTTCTTCTAAACTGAATAGTTTGCGCGAGAGACACTTCCAAAGTTGTAAAATGTGTGTCCCCTCCCCCCCGTAACTTCTAAAATAAGAGAATGATAAAACTAAAAAAAATATATGATGTACATTACCATGCAAACTTCCACCGAAAATTGGTTTGAATTATATCTAGTAAGTAATTTTTTTTAATACGTCATAAATCGTAAACCGCAATTTACCTTTCATTCAAGTTACAACGAACTACAAAAACTTTTATATTATGTTACTTGCTGCTACGGAACCCTTCATGGGCGAGTCCGACTCGCACTTGGCCGCTTTTTTTTATATGTGATAGGTGACAAACGAGCAGATGGATCACCTGAAGAAAATAAGTAAATAACCAATCCGAGAGTCCCTGAAAAGAGAGTCCTCCGTTTCCCGGAGTCAAAAATATATAAAATATTACTTAATAACATAACGAATTAAAAAAAAAAACATTAAAATCCGACTGCATTAAATCTATCTTTGTAAGGAAATCGACGAGTAATTAATAATTATAGACATACGCCCTTCGCTAGGGCTGTCAAGTAAATCGGTAGACTCGGACTGTCAAGTAAAAGCTAAATTTCGCATCGAGCGCAGTGGAAAATGCGATGGCAATGCTACCGCCGTGATTTCAGGAGCGGTGTGGCATCCGTGTGTGGCATACTTAACTCGCATAAGGTAAGTAGGTACACTGTACTTTGATACTAGTAGCCCAATTATAGATACATAGGTATAATGCCAAAGAAAACGATCACAAAGATCGCACCTTTGTATGAGATTTCCAATATCCACAATACTCCTTACCCGAAAAATGTTTTATTAAGTAGATTCTTTACACGTAAAAAAAATTTTTTTTTCTAGTTATCCCAGAGTCAATGTCACTGATAAAGTTTTCGGGTGTATTTTCAACAGTTACATTATTTTTAATCAAACTGTTTTACATAAGAGATGTAACAACTAAGTGTGAATATAATAAACAAATACACATCATGTTAGCATTTATGCATTTATTTACATATGCGTATGTAAATTTCCCCAGCGACCGAAATCGACGGACCGCCATGTACATTCGCATCAAATGTGTTAATACCATTGCAGAGTTATTAAAAAAAGCGTATTTCCATGATACCGCTTTGTCCTGTTAAAAAAGTCGTAATACGGGATTTTAGATACCAATGCTTGATCCACTTCGAATTTATATTTGTTAGATTATACCTCTATAAACATTGCGTCTCTTTTCGATTATTACAGCGAAAAATAAATTAAAGAAGATGTTTCTTTAACTTTTTTAATAATATGTTACTTAAGCGATTTAAACTTTAAATGAGCATTCTGTTTTCGTAAACTTTGTTACATGATTACTTTCTACGTGGCTCATGACATGCCTTTCCTCTAGATTTCTCGTATTTTCAGATAAAAGTTATACTTAGGTTAGAATAATTTGTTTTCAAGACCTACATCCCATATTAATCTTAAGCTTAATAATAAACGAAATTTTTCAAAAACTATACTTTTTATTACTGGATAACTTTTTATTTAGTGACAAGAGACTCATGAAACTGAGCAACTTTCCTACAGGAACCTATACAATCAGAGATTTTTTCGATTCCCATCCTTATTGTCAATAAAGTCAATTTGTTCCATATAAAATGGAAGATCAAAACATGATTTGCTCCATAGACTTTTTTTGTGAGATTTTTCGAATTGTATAGATTATATAGTTCAGTTTCATGATCATGAGTATCGTGTACAATTTGTTGCTTGTTGAATAATTAAAAAGATTGTTTGTGAACACACAACTGAACAATTTTAAACGACTTTAAAACAAGAGGACGGCTATCGTCTCGTATGTTTTCATTTCCATTATTCAAAACCACTTTTGCTTTCATTCCTAAGTAGGTATCTCTCATGTCTCGAACAAGTTACAACTGCTTCTTTTCGTCGAGTTACAGCAATAAGGCATTTCGGATCTGGGGCAACGGATGGGAATAATGTTCCAAGTTGTCTGCGCGGCCATTGCTATGAAATATTACTGCCTGCGCAACTCTTTGTAACGGTGTACTTACTTTGCTTAACGCTTTACTTATTGTACAATGAGCATTCCCCTTAATGGCTAGGCTTCGCTAAGAACTTGCACTCTTTTTTAATCATGAACCACAATTTTAGTCGTCCTTTTTCCTAAAGATAGACGGCAGTTACACTCTCAAAATCAAACTATTGAGTAGGCTTTTAAAGTTTCAGTTTTTTAAGCATATTTCAGCAAGTTATGAAACAGTTGTATGCCTGACCAAATTAACTAAACAAAATAGTTTTATTTATTTATTTAAGTAGATGCTTTAAACTTTAAAATATATGCTTTATATGCTTTTACTCCTCTGGTGTTGCGGGTGTCTATGGGCGGCGGTAATCGCTTACCAGCAGGTGATCCGTCTGTTCGTTTGCCAGCTATGCCATAAAAAAAATTAAATCGTCTTTTTTCTACCTAGTAGTAGCGAATAGTTTCAACTGATATTTCTAGGGGATCTCCAAGTCGAGAGTGATTAGGTTTTACCTGGTATTGCGTTTTCCACCTTCGACTCCATCATCATTAACATCTCGTGAGATTGGAGTCCAATGCTTCCCAAAATTTAATTTAAAAAACACAAGAAACTTGTATGTATGCCATAAAAATAAGTAGATAACACTGATTTAAAAACATCATTATTTCTAATATTAAAAACATCATCTTTACAAAATCGATAATTTTAATTTAATAAGTGATATTCTTCGAACTTTTTGGAAATGGTCTTATTTTCATTTCCATTCTAGTCTGATTTGATCCCACTCAAAATAATACGTACAATACCGAGATACTCTGTGAGTGTAACTGACACTGCTCGTTACCCTGATCATTTCAAAAAGGAAATTATTCTCTATCTGAATCTCTTGTTACACTATAGCTAGACAGTGTAACCACCTCTCACGTAATCGGTTCAACTGCTCCATTTCACCGAACAGGGTTCTTCGTACGATTGGAATTGGCGGTGTGCGGGTTCTACACCGAAATCGGAGTTGGATTCGATGGATCGATCGGAAATGTTCTGCCGCCCATTAGATGAATAATCTTTCAGAATCTCGTCGCCTTTACAAACTAGATAATAGTTCAGGAGAATAAGATTTTATAAACAAACATAAACTTTTTGAATAATAACTTGAGTATACACTCTCTTTAAAGTTTAAAGTGATTCTGCCAATATAGATGACTATTTATGTCACTTTTCTAACACTTCTCGAAACGTAAGTGTAAAAGTTACGCGTGGTAGGAACATCGTACGTACACTAGGGAGAATAAAAATGACGATTTAAAGAACGTAAAGTATCTATAATATTTAAATAAAAATAAAAAATATGTTTTTGCTTTTGATATCAAGTGAAAAAAGATAAGCAAATATTTAAGATATACTTGAGGATATCTCAATGACAACATGGAGAAATATCAATATCAAGTAACGTTCATTGCATCGGCCGACCATATTCATTTCGACCGTTTCCAGGAACCTTAAGCCATTGGTGCTTGTTACCATCGCTACCTTAGATTGCACTCGATAAGCCGAGGGCGTATTACACGGGAAGAATCTTCCCGCAGTATGGAGACATTGATATAGGTCATAATAGGTTCTATTCCCCTCTTAACTGATAATAATATATTGGGAAGATACCTATGCCCAGCAGCAGACACGTTTTTTTTGTTAGTTTCCCATACTAAATCTGAATAGTGAATCAAGAATTTGTTGGGAAACTGTAAAAAAATTGTAGATCGGATTTTCTCAATATTTTTCCTGTATTCTATACTTGATTCTGAGTAATCCCTTAAAATTTCAAACACAGTTTTTGAAACAACCTGTATAATATAATATATCAGTTTTATTGTAACCGCCTATGCACAATACGGCTTGATGGATTTGGTATGGTAGTGGTAGGTATCCCCAGATCGACACATGATACATTTATACAGTCGGGTCTTGTTTATGGTTAATGTTATTGTACCTATATTTCTGTCAGACTCAAACGCATTAGCAAAGTCCAAATAGTGCGAACTTGGAGCACTCAATAAGTTGAAGTTCTTTGACGTTTTTATGGTACTAAGTTACGAGTAGATGGCTGGCAGAAAAACAGACTCTTTTCGGCGCTTTTGGGGGACGGCTAAGTGATTTTATTATTTACTCATTGATTTATTAGATAAACTCTGAATATTATGCGTAAATAAACAGGTACCTACTAATAAATCTGAAAGAGTGTGTTTCAATTTTAAGATGTGAAAATTCTCCACAGTATTTTAAATATAAAGGGAAAGTTTTATCGTATAATAGGCTTCTGTAAATTTAGCTAAGGTTCTCAATTGAACTGTGATGTATGTTACGGAATCTCTTCGAAGATTTTGAACTGATTTTAATGATTCTTCTTTTCGTGTTTGTTTTTGTTTCGTAAAGTCAGTTGTTTATAACATTTTTAGCGCTGTTAATTATTGTTTCACTTTAATACGTCTGCGTCTGTTGTGTTATGAAGCAAAAATGCTTTTTTTACATTTTGAACAATAAATAGATATATGTATGTAAAATAAAATTGTTAGCAAAAGAGGGATAGTGATTTATTAACCTACACCGTAATACGATGCCTATCGCTGCCTGCAGCGCCTGGTCAATATTACATTACTAAATAATTATGATAGCAAAGCAGTAACAGCTGACTAATATTGTACGTAAAATTAGTTAGGAAACTCAGCACTTATAATGGTAATGATGGTATAATTTTATCATTTAAATGCACAAATGAAATTTTGTAATAAAATAAGGAAATACAAAATGTTATAACAATGAAATCAGGAAATATCTAATCTACAGGATGGTACAAAATAGATTAAGACCCGTTAACTGGGACTTCTACTGATTCTACTGTTTTACGGCTTGCTAAAATAGAAAAAGTTACACAATCTAAATATCGTACACAAATTGCAAAATAATTAACCGTTACACGGTTTAAGTGATTTTCGAAGTAAAAAAAAAACTCTGTTTGAAATCCGGGCAGGCTTATGGACGGTAAGGTTCAAGGTCAGCAATATGTCTGGTGCCACCATTAAAAGGAGCTCCTATCAGCAGCTTTTATCAAAAAGATTGGTGAGATCGATCCTCAATCCCATCCCTACTCTAGGCACCAATTTACTGGGCACCAATCTAGTGAACCACTCCTGATACGGCCCGTATCTGTATGTACTAATTGCTTTCCCATTGACGGAGTCCTAACAATAGTAAACATGGCCTGAATGTTTGATGAAACCGTCATTAATTACTTCGGTTTGGGATCCATATATTCACGACCTTAACTTCACTTAAGAAAACTTCGTTTACACTAACTAAAAGTTAAAAAATAATAATTGACCACGCTGAATACGTTAAAAACAACCGACTTCAATCGCAACAACTCCAATTTTGATATGTTTTTGTTGATTTTCTCAAAAACCGTTGAATCGATTTATATAAAATTTATATGGGACCACCTGTGAAGTATAACCTTTTAAACAAAAAAAGAATTTTCCAAATCGGTTCAGGCGTCTTCGAGTAATCGGTGAACATACACAAAAAAAAGATTCCGACGAATTGAGAACCTCCTCCTTTTTTTTGAAGTCGGTTAAAAATGATGTACAATTTTCATATTTTTACACAAAGTACTCAATGCAGGTACGTTTTTTTACGTCCAATAAGAAATATATTTCATTAATACTGGCGTAGAAAAAATAATTTACGAAAATTAATTATAAGTATGTATAGTCGATCTTTTGGGGATCCCTAAGAGCTTCAAGGAAGAACTAAAAGCGACTAACGTCAGACCCTGAATAATGGTTGCTTCATAGCGGGAGATGTTTAGACAAACTCCGATGCTGCGCCAACGTCATTTATTAGCTGTGGCCGTGACCAGCTGACAGGATGTCGATAGGGAGACACGGGTCTTGCCCACTTGGTGTGGGCCACTTGATACAATACAAAGATGAACCTAGGAAAAGAAGTCACTTCAATTTAATGCAATGTAATGTCAACACCTTTACACTTTCCAAAGAACGTATTTCCAATTTCCAAGTTTCTTCTTCAATTGTTTAGGGTGTGCGTTGTCAGTCAATCAGATAAGTAAGTTAAAAAGAGAAAGTAGTTAATCGCGCATCAGAAAAATACTAGTTGCAAATCAAATTAACTAAATGAAATAGTTTTTTTGCTGTGATTCAGTATTATTAGATGGGCGATTATTATATTTCCCGTTAAAACTCCTTACTGCTCCTATATGTATAATCATCTTGTTTTAGAACCCAATGACGTATAATAATCCAGTATAAGGGCTTGATTAAAGATACAAAATAAATCAATATTGATAAAGAACCCCATCGTATATTAAATTACCTCCATAAAAGTGAATTTATCGGCAATAAATGCAGGACACAAAAGATAAGCCTCTTTGACGGCTAAGCTTTTGTAATCTCCAGCGACAGTTTTTCGAGCAGATATGCCATCCCAAGCGAGATCGCATATAAAGCTTAGAAAAGAGTACATTTTACTGACGAAACTAAACAACAGTCTTTATCAGGGAACTTATGTATAAGACGCCTTATAATCGCAATAATTTTTCGGATGAACAAATTTCATTTCAATGAAACATTGAATGAATGAACATTGAACATTCGGATGACAATTCAATTTCCAACCAAACTCAACATATTAATTATGTCTTTATATGAATGTGTAACAAAAAAGAAGAAGGAAAAACTTGTTCGAAAGCAACAATTTACCTAATGAAGTTGAAGTCAAGCGTTACTGCACTATTACGCCTAAATAATTTAATGAAAATGAAAATGAAAATATTTTATTCGAAGTAGGTAGCAGCGTACACTTTTCGAACGTCATTCTTTTATCTACTTAATACGAGGTTCCTACCACTCGTATACCCACCGTTTCGGGAAGTGTTTGCGGAGTGAGAAGAAACGGCGGGCCCTAAAGAAACTCCCTCCAACATATTTTTATAAAAAACGTCTTATATTCTATTACATCTTAATAATAGATCAATAAACGAATTATACAATGTCATGTCTGTAAATAAAATATGAAAAAATAAGAATAAAGATAGAGAGGATTCAAAAGAGATAAAAGAAAAAAATATTTGTAGTTAATGACTAACAATTCCAAAAACCAATGACAAGAGCAGGCCAGTTCACATGGACAGCACCCGATCACGAGTATAACGCGAGAGTCAGCCATGTGGAAAGCTGTGTGGAACGTTATCAATAAAGAAACGGGAAAAACAAAGCCGCGTAAGGAAGACTACATTCTTCAAACAAATCGCGGCTTAATATCAAAAATATCGGATGTAACAGAAGAATTTGAAACTTTTTTACTGATATTCCCATCAAAAGAACGGAAAGCCTTGACTCGTCGCCGGTACTCGCCCACCGTTTACTGACTGAAAATGTAGATCAGTGTAAAGAATGTTTTCAATTTAGAAAAATTTTCCCTTATACAGTTGTAAAAACCTTTAAGTCACTTAAACTTAAAAACACTGAAGATTTATGGGGCATGTCTGTTAATTTGGTAAAGTCGGTTATTGATACTATAGCCCCTTATCTTGCTTCTCTTTTTAATATATGCACAGATAGTGGTGTATTCCCGGATCTTATGAAATTTAGTAAAGTTGTTCCCTTATTCAAATCCGGAGAAAAAACTAACCCTAGTAATGTAATTGGTAGAGTAAAATGAGGGTTTCACGAGAATGATCGTAGAACAATCAAATCGGTTCATGAAATCCTACAACCTTACACAAGAAACCCTGAAATTTGAAGTGCATTACACCAGCTGTCCAAGGGGATGGTAATAAATGTAGTGTCAGTGTCACCCACTAATGCATACCCCGCCTTCGGGGAGCTCGTCCTTGTGATGGATAGTAGCGCCGGTTGAAGCTTATGAGGCTACGAAGATGGATTCTGCAGTATCCGGAAATTTTCCTGACACAAAAGTTTAGACTTACGAGTAAGTTG
Organism: Coleophora deauratella; assembly: GCA_958295455.1. Classification (NCBI taxonomy): domain Eukaryota; kingdom Metazoa; phylum Arthropoda; class Insecta; order Lepidoptera; family Coleophoridae; genus Coleophora; species Coleophora deauratella. The sequence continues at coordinate 17,176,582 of OY282392.1, read as the reverse complement.
TAATAGAACATGCAAAGAGCGACTGATTTATTTGCGCACCGTACTTTTCCGTACTTCAATAAAATATAGCGCTATTTCGACATTTGAGTCATTTTTGTTACTTTATTTTTACGTTAAAGTTTTCATTATATTCACGTAAAGATTTTGTGTAAACCGTTTTTACGATAGTGCAAAAAAAAACGTTTCAATTAAACGCGTTTCCCGTATTTGAAACTTTTACGTTTTTTATTATTCGTTAGTGTATTATTTATATATCGCAAATTTATAAAATACATACAGATTATATTAAATAAGTTGTCTTGTATAAACCTTATCAATAGAGAGCTTATCGTACAACAAATGTTAAATTGTTTTTTTTTATACCTATTGTATAAAAAAAAACAACCTGCTACCTATTACGCTTCAAAAGATATAAGGCTACAATATAATACATACAATGTACAAATATAACGCTATACAAGTAGGATGGACAGACAATAGGGTATCATTGGCACCTTTCGGTGCGAAGCCTCAGCAGAAGCTTCTTCACTATCTATTTCAGCGAATTCCTTTTCTTGAGTTGAAAAACTCCCTTTTAGATGAAAGCAATATTTTCTGAAAGCACTGTTGTAAGACACATGGCTAAGATCCGTTCTAGGCGACCAAGGTTGCTGGATAGTTTCATTCGCCGAAGTGACTTTTCTTTGACATCGCAAACTTTTATTGCTTTTTTTAAATTGGTTAACCCTTGGCATCATCTCTGTTAATAAAATGATGATGATACCGAAGATGGAAGGGGACTTACCAAGAATCCTCAACGTAATGGGAAACTGGCTATCTTTTCTATATGTCGGAAAACATCAATGCTGTTAACATGGTGGTAGCTAGCCAAGCGGTCTCAGAAAATGCCTTAAACTACAAAATTGGACCCCGCCAGGGATCGAATCCGCGATATCCTGATGTGGAGCGAGTGGTATAGCGACTACCTACGCCACGTTTACTGTGTACACTAGCGGAGCGTCGTCGGTAAAACTTGGATGCAAAGAGCCATAGAAATCTAAATATATAATATAATGCAAACAGCATGTTTCGTAACCGTTGAACATTCAGCTCATAACACTCTGTTTCACTCACTTAATACATAAATCGATATTCAATAATAAGATATTCCACATAGTGGTCTCCCAAACCCTTCAAGAAACGTGAATATTCCAATTAATAATTGTAGATGATTATAATAATAATAATATTTGGGACAAATCACACACGGTCATCTGGCCCCAAACTAGGATTCCCTGTATCTTGAGAATCAGAGACTGATATACATACACATATACTTTTTAAATACATACATATATAGATATAATACACCCAGACTCAGAGCAAACAATTCTGCTCATCACAGAAAAGTTTGCCCTGTGAGGGAATCGAACCCACGACTCTTGGATCAGAGGTCAGGATCGCTAACCACTTAGTCACCAAGTCAGTCACATCTGCGCGGGTGGAGCCGCGGACAAAAGCTAGTCTCAAAATAATACTGTTTTAATATTCGGTAATAATTCGGCAAGCTAACCGACTAACCGAATTTTCGGCCGAATATGAACATTTAAAAAATCGCCAAATATCCCGAATACGAATATTCGGCCGAACATCTCAAGATACTTAGATTAAACTCCACTAGCCCCACAACCTCCACCAATCCGGACTTGGCCCCCGTGTGTGGAGTATGGCCTTACCTTCCCGCCCGATGTATGGGAAGAGACCCGTGCCCCTGCAGTGGGGCTGGGGACGTAATGGGTTGTTAACATGTACATTGTACAGATATGTAACTAAAGCTTCATCTGATTCCCGGAAAGGAAATCTAGTATTTCGTGTACGTAATTAATTACCAATTCTGTACCTATAGGTAGCCACCTATAATACCTCCATTAATGTTCCGTGTTCTATCAGATTATTACGTAATGAACTGATTCGCTAACAGATGTATGGGTATGGAGCTTTGTGTTAATTATTAGTAAGTAACATGTATTACCATTATAGATCTAAAGAGGTGTAGTTATAATATTTACTCACGATCCTAATCCCAAAAGAGATGATTTTTTTTGGAATCTCCGTAATAATAAAACATGCTTTTAAGGTGATAAAATTCAGTGACAGTAAATTGGGGTCGAATACAGGAAACAACACTTAATACTTGTCACTGTTAAAAAAGGCCTCTCCGAGGATTTTAGATCGACCCATCCACTGCAAACGATGACTGCAGCTTCGTACAGACAGCCACAAAGATATCTGAACCTCTCCGTAATACACCATGTATCACGAATAGCTTCAGTAGGGGTTCAGATATCTCTATGGGCTAGTGTACGTCAGGTAGAATATCTACGACATATTAAGTAGAACCTCTCCTTACGTCTGGTCGGCCGATGATGGGATGGAAAAGGGGGCAGAACGTGAAATTTCTGAACTCTGTATTTTAAATTAATTCTGTAGAACGCCGATAAGTAATTTATTTTGCGGCGACACTCGTGGCTTTGGAGCTCATTATAAGCTCCTCTATTTTGTTTTATTTTACACCCGCTTTTTTTACACATTTCAGCAAATTTATAGAAAAAATAAAACATAAACATCGTGAGGAAACCTGCATGTCTGATAACTAGATGTCTATGATGATCGCCTTGCACATGTCCGTAGGCGGAAATCGAAATGCCTAACATGTAACCTCGGGTGATGCTAAGTTCAACACGAGGCAACTGCCGTCTATCCCTTGTGATAGCACGGTTCATTGTGCCACACGATAAGAAGAAAAAGATAGAACAAATAGTTATTTTAGTTCATGAGTAAAAACCCCAGTTGACGATTTAACGGGACCTACAGATCGCCTTAACAATTGCTACACATTTTTTGCACCCTATGTAACCCCGTAATCAGAAATGTTCATATGCGACTTAAATGAGACATGTAAAGGCATATTTGCGTTAATTACTATCTATTCAAGAGCCCTCTCGATTTGAACAAGCTGTGACGCGTGTAAGGATATTACGGGATTCGAGGAGGGGGGGACTTTGAAAATTAATTTAGTATCGAGCTATTTTCGTAAAGGCATCGTAGTCTGGCAAAACAATTTAATATCCAATACCTGTCTGATATTGAAAATTTAATTTAGGTATGAAAGTAAACCCTAATTGAAATTGGTTATTTTTTCTCAAAACACGATGATACCTATACAGGTTGTAAAAAATCACTGCCAGAAACTTTACAGGATATTCTACTGGTGAAACAGAACAACTTTTTCTAAATATGCTGAATACGCAAAATTGGAAGTTTTGTATGGAGTCCAAAGTTCTTTTTTCTTCAGTATGGGCTCCTTGGGAAAATTTATTCGCTCTCATAAGTGAAACCCACAGTTTAAATTTTCTTTCAGTGTCTCTTTCAGCCTGTATAATAATAATTAAATTGCAATCGTGATATAATATTTAAGAGCGAACAGGACAACCAAAACTAGTTATTTATCTTGCTATAAAAACACCGGCCAAGTACGAGTTGGACTCGCGCATAAATTTTCCATTAAAGGGTTCCGTATAAATTCATATTTACACATGTCTTGAACTCCGTATCAAATACTCAGGCCTGCAATCCCTTGAAGCTGTGAAAAAATCAAACTTCTATGCCAACTATCTATGTGATGTAACTAAAAATTTTTGAATTTCGGACTTTTCCCTTTACTTGTGTGTAAGACATTGCTTCCTGATTCTAGGTATACGGGAAGTACCCTATAGGTTTTGATTCCCATGCGAGTGTCCAAATATGCGGCATAAACGGCCGTATTTCTTGATTGCGTTGGCATAAAAGTTAGATTTTTTCACAGCTTCAAGGGATTGCAGGCCTGAGTATTTGATATAAATTTCAACCTGATACATCTAGGGTTGTGACAGACAGACAGACAGACAGACGGACGGACAACGAAGAGATCCTGTAAGGGTTCTTTTTTTCCTTTTGAGGTACGGAACCCTAAAAAAAGAAAACGCAGTATTCCTGACAAAAAAGGCGTTATTTTATAAGTATTCGAATCGCCTCATATTATGTACTACTTATGACATACCACTTGATAGATAAACAGTCATTTTATTGTTAAACAATATTGTGTTCAGTAACATATCCAAAAGTAAATGTGTCAAAACATTACCCTCGGCTTGAGTAGTTGGGTAAAAAGGATTTTCGGATACAGAATTCCAGTTCAAAGGCTTAAAGGGCTCTTCATAATACGCTGAACATAAGATATATCATTTAGAACATCAAAAGAAAAGGTTGTCATCAAATATCCTCTTAACGACATCAAAGGCAGAATAAATCAATTTCACATATCTCAGAATCCTTTTATCTGATAAACCCATTCTGAATCCGAAATTTCAATAGGTGTATAATTCATATATTGACACCTGGACCCCATTTTACTACTACCGTACAATATGGATATTCCCTGTCCCTCTCTCTAAAAGCAACAAAACCAGGTAAGTTCTGGTAACGATTGCTTAGGTCTAAGCCTTAGACCAAGCCACACAACACACACACATTTACATTTGTACGAAAAATATAATTTGATGTCCTAGTAGGTAAAAATAATACGTCAGTTTGTTGGAGTGTCCGGAGTGTGTCGAAAACATCATGAGATGGGCCCTGGTGCAATATCGACCTGCGTAAATGCATGGGTTCATTGTGCTCAGTTGCTACAACAGTTGCGCCTATTATATTATCATAAACTAACTGACTTGTGTAGATATACTCTATCAGAGCTTTTTGTGAAAACCGAGCGAAAAGTGCTGAGATTGTAAACCGTGACGGCAGCGATCGTAAAAAAGTATAAAAGACCTGATAATTATGACCTGAAAACTTCTAATAACAAAATGTGCTAGTAAAAAGATATAATAATATTATATTCGTTTGTGGCATAGGTATTACGGCAAAATGAAATTAATCTATTTGTTAGATGTGTTCCGCGAAAACTTTGCGGGTTGTAGAAAATTCCAGATAATGTTTCCTGGAAAACACCTAGGCTGATTTTAATGGAAGAATACTACAGAACAAACTAATTTCGAATTCACAATTTAAAAAAGTCACAGAACAAAAGTTTTTTCAGTACCTATGTCGTAAAGCAGTTCCTTGCGGGTCCTACGTTTATTTTGTTACATTCTACAAACACATTTACGGCTCATTTAACTATTTTGTGGCCCTATACATATAAACTGAAAGTAAAAGTATAACTTTTTTTACTGTAACTGTAGACAAATAAGTAAAGTCCTTGACGCTGCTTATTTTGTAGATATTTTAGACTGAACAACGGATTATAGGACAAAGCTACTTATCTAAATGCTATCACTTTTGCTTAAGATCACGTTGCTGCTCAAGATAGCCCATCTGACGGCGTTTAAGACAAAGAGGCTGTCGTTACGGCTATCTGCGCCGGTAATGTGCGTAATGACCCTTTTAATAAAAATGAGCTACCGTGGTTCTTACGCTCAATTGCCTTGCACCTGGATCTTGTATTGAAATTGTACAGAAACCGATTCAACGTCTATATTCACAATAATATAATTTAATTTGGTTATATTAGTCTGAGCTCAAACCGTGGTTTGTTTTCTAAACATGAAATGGAACAACTTTTGCGATAAAACGTATTCAATTCGCAAAAAAGGATTCACCATACAAAGTTCGCCGCTGAGATGACCGATGTTAGTATGGAAAGTTAAAAACTAGAAAATAATTATATTGTTTTGCGTTGAGACAAAATGACAAGTACTAAAAGCTAGTAGTACAAGCTTGCCCTGTTAAATGAAATAATTATTAATAAGCAGATTTGAAACAGATAATGAAAAAATACCACTTGTTTTCGTAGCTTGTGATGTTGCTCTCAAAGAGAACTACCCCATATCTTGCTGGGTTTGTCGTAAGAGGCTACTAAGAGATGGGCAGGACTGTTCTTCCGCGTACTGTCCCATCATGTTTCTTTTTCTTTTTTTGTACAAACGTGCTTTCTTTGCTTATTCTCCTTTCGATTGATCAAAAGGTTGACAGGAAGAGATCTCTTTATGGGATAAGTCCGCCTTTGTACATGTTTTGTTACTTATGCTTATGTATTTTTGTCATATTCGTGCAATAAAGAGTTTACAAACAAACAAACAAACATGTAAGCCACCTGCCAAGCGATTACGACAAAACTCTCATTTCATGGAGGCCCATCTCTAGCAGTGAACATCTTGTGGCTGTTGATAATGAGGATATCTTACGATAATCTATCGTTATTTTTAACCGACTTCTATCGTTATTTTTAACGACCGAAAAAAAAGGAGGAGGTTCTCAATTCGTCGGAATCTTTTTTTTTATGTATGTTCACCGATTACTCGAAGACGCCTGAACCGATTTGGAAAATTCTTTTTTTGTTTAAAAGGGTATACTTCACATGTGGTTCTATAAATTCTTCGCATATAAATTTTATCGAAATCGATTCAGCGGGTTTTGAGAAAATCAACAAAAACATATCAAAATTGGAGTTGTTGCGATTGAAGTCGGTTGTTTTTAACGTATTCAGCGTGGTCAATTATGTATCAACATATGTAAACCTTCCTTAATAATGGAATATCGGTTCCAATGTAACTGTCTGTAGCCAAAAGGAATTTGGAGCCATTTTGATTTACAAGGTGCACCTTTGAATCAAATAACTTTTATTATCTTGCTTGATCCTCGATTGACATAAGATAAATATTTTATGTAGCCAGTATTTTGTTATTCATTTAAATTGCTTGTTATTTTTATTGTGCTTTGTAATAATTCATTCGTACTGATTTATCAGTAACTAACAACTAAGTACTTATAAAAATCATAATAGAATTTGTTTAGATAAGTAGTAGTTTTGCGATAAAATTTACTAATATATATATTTTTGATCCATGTCATAAATATCATAAATCAAGTGAATCTATTTCCAGATTAGTGAACATAGAATAATATGACCACGCTGAATACGTTAAAAACAACCGACTTCAATCGCAACAACTCCAATTTTGCTATGGTTTTGTTAATTTTCTCAAAAACTGCTGAATCGATTTTGATAAAATTTATATGAGACCACCTGTAAAGTATAACCTTTCAAACAAAAAAAGAATTTTCGAAATCGGTTCAGGCGTCTTCGAGTAATCGGTGAACATACATAAAAAAAAAATAAAAAAAAAGATTCCGACGAATTGAGAACCTCCTCCTTTTTTTGAAGTCGGTTGAAAATAGTTAAATAGAAGGTCTTGTCTCTATCAATATTTTAAATTTTCATTTGTTGGTCTGTTAGGTAATCATACTTTTTATTTTTAACAAGTGCGCATATTATGTCAAGTTCACAAGCATGGATGTTATTATTATGACTCCAATTTTTTTCAACCCCTTAAGGCTTTAAGACTACTTAATTTGAGCAGGTCAATGCGTGATAAAATAATATCGACCGTAACGCTACTCATTTTAAGTATTGCATTTTCTTGGATGTAATGGATTCAAATATATATATATATATATAACAAGATTGAAATTATTAAGTTGCTCATTTTTATTGTATGTGCTGGTTTAACACAAACGAATGTTTTGTTTCTGATAAACACAGTTAAAGCTAACACTTTACAATGGTTTACAATAGATTTCTTTTTCATCAAATTCACCACATTTTTATGAGTCAGTTCAGGTCAGTTTTTCGTATATTGTTTCAAGTTTACTATATATTTTTTCCATAGTAATAGCTTCGCACAGTCTATCAATAAATTGAATTGGATATTGCGATTTCACCTTTCTAAGGACTTAAACGTTAGGTATTAAACACACAGAAACAAAACTAACAAATATTTTCCCTGGTTCGAAATCAAACTCACAGCCCATCCAGCCCATGTTTAAAGCGCTTATTACTACGCCACCTAGCTAGCCATATTTTTAATAACATTAACACATTTGAGGCTAAACCCCGACGACAGTACTTGTATTGAAGATAACGATGGGTTTTATGGACCTCTGGTAAATCTGATATCTAAATTATGGCAATAAAGATATAGTTTAATTATAAATAGTTGTTTACTAAATTTTTTAACTCATTCGATTTATTTATTCGATGATAAATATGGTGTGTGTGCTATTAGTTTGGCTTTTTGTATTTGTTTGCACTTTGGCATCACCTGCCCCCAACAGTGATGTGGAAGGACTATCTGTATATCTTACTCTGAGTACAATAGCGTTTGTTACACTGTGTTATACAAAAAAATCATTTAATACATATAAGAAGACTAGAGGAATGCTTGCGACTTCATCCTTATGATTTTCGCATATCAAAAGATTCAAAAGCCTTAAGAACCACCTAGAAATAAATCCATACAAACTTTAACCCCGATTTTATTCACATCGTGATCGATATTTGAAAAATCCTTTACACTGTAGTGTATACTTACTTTATCCTCTACACTCTCTAAAGAAAGCGTATCCTCAAATTTTCAAGTTTCTATCTATATCAGCTGTGCTTTGTCTCTCAGCTGGTATATTTCAAGGCATTATTTTAAAGGTGTAGATATCTCATTAATATAGACAGTTGGCTACGTACGAAATAGAATGTGTACAAGTCCCTAATTTCTCTAGTTTAGTCTAAGAAAGTTGTATCTGTCTATGAATAAGAAGGACTTAATATCTGAATTCATATAACTGACACAAAAAATAAGGTACTTTTCAGGTCTTATTTATGTATCTTTATCATCCTATGGTGCAATTAACCTTGCTATCTCACGGAATGGACCGCATTTACGATGAACCTTTACTTAAAAACAACAAAGAAAGAGGATAAAACTAGAAGAAAAGAATTGCAAAGGAGATTATTTAATAATATTGTTTTAACTTATACAGCCAGAAACAATAATATCCTGTGGCTACCACGCAGAAAGGCATCATGTGACTACCAGTGATGGCTATATTCTGGAAATGCACCGGATCCCCTTCAAGAGATACGAATACGCTGGTGACCCTGGCAGACCCGTGGTCTTCATCATGCACGGTTTGATGGGCGCTTCCAGCAACTTCATCCAACTTGGTCCAGATTATAGTATCGGTGAGTTTATCATTTTCTCTATCTCAGTTTGTTAAAGAATCATGGTAAAAATAGAATTAAACTAAACAATGATCTACCTAATTCAACTAAATTATATACACAATTTGTTAAAGTACCCTATGTATTAACTACTTTGCGGATCAAGGCGAATCTATCGATACCTGCAAACCAAATTTTTTAAATGATGCACCGCTTGCAAAAAATCTTAGTGGGACAAAAAAAAAAACTTCGCACTTTAAAAATTATCAAACCGTTTAGGCTTTTAGCACAGCAGACACATTCGTACATTAACGTACTTTGGTTAGAACAAAAGTCACAGAGGATGACCGGGTAACATTTATAAGGCAATTTACCAATCAAACTATTATTCATTTACCTCACAAAGGCATTGTCCTTTAAAAAGGACACAAGTTTATTGTCAAGATCAAAGGTAATCTTTAACACCTTATCAACACAGAAAAATCTATAACTACCTCTTGCTATCTTTCGATTATGAATACACTGCGCTATGTGCAGAATAAGATATAAACAAAGTCGACTGAAACTCTATAAACTGAATCTTCTACTTATGAAAAAAAGAAGATTTCCCAAAGGAACCCATAAACGATTGCGAAAAATTCTGAGTTTTCTATCAAGTTGACCTGTTGAATGACAAATATATATATTTTTTGCAAATGAACTGGGATTCTTGAGAAAAGTTTGCAATTTCATTATAAGAAGCTCTAATTTAAATAGTTTTAGTCTGATACTTACCCTGTTCTGTTGAATATTTCAGCATACAACCTAGCAGATTCAGGATTTGACGTATGGATGGGTAACGCCAGGGGAAACAGAAACTCTCGGTTCCACATTAACTTGGATGCCGATGATCGTAATCACAGAAAGGAATTCTTCGACTTCTCCTGGGAAGAAATTGGCATGATCGACATTCCAACTATGGTAGACTACGTCCTGGAACACACTGAGAAGGAGAAACTACACTATTTGGGACATTCTCAAGGAGGAACCGTTTTCCTGGTGCTAAATTCAATGAGACCTGAATATAATGAGAAATTCATTTCAGTCAATTTAATGGCAGGTGTTGGCTACATGGAGTATTTTCCACACAAAGTTTTGAGACCACTAGCTCGTTTCACTAATCCAATTTACGTATGTTCTTAAACCTTAAATCTCATGTCACTAAAAGATGTACATTTTAGGGTCACGATTTAACTCCAAGGACACTGTTTTTTACAGAACCTTCTTGTACAAATTGGTTTGGTTGAATTCTTGCCACCAATTTCTTTCAACAGAACAAGAGATGGCTTCTACAAGGGATCTAGTAGTTTTGAGGACAAAGATCTAAAGGATCTTTACGATAGCTTAGGATTAACAGAAATTATGGTAAGAAGATTTGAAAATCATGGTCAATACTACAAGAAAACTAAGAAAGATAGAAACTATCAAGAAAGGTTTGAACTCAATCGATTTAGTTACTACAGAGCATTTTTGTGTACTTGAATTAAAACAAAAATCATAAAATAGATTATAATATGATGTGTCTGCTTTTAAAAAAGCCGCATTATACTGCCTGCTCAGCGTGAAAACAGTTTCTACATCTATGTATACATGTATGTATAACAGTTGATTTAAATAACAAATGCATAATCATCTAGAGACGCTTTGTGGTACCACTGAAAAAAGTATTTATTACTGTTATACTGTATACTACAGCTGAATTTTGAACTTCTCTCATCACTCGTATGCTTTTATAATTTATGATTCATGAAACAAAAACTCCTTTTCAGGAACCCTACATTCTACAAGACATTTTAGGTGGCTTGTCAAACTTCGGTGGGGCAGCCTCAAAACAGATAGCACATTATGGCCAAAATATAAGAGATAAGATATTTAGAAGGTGGGACTTTGGTACTGAAATTAACAATGAAGTTTACAAAGATAAAGTGCCACCTCCATTCAATTTAAGTTTGATAACAGCCAAAGTTATCATGCATTATACACTTAATGATAATTTACTAGATGAAAGAGATGTGCTGAATATGGTGAAAGATATGCCAAATACAGTAGCTAGGAAGGTAGCTAGAGAAACGTTTACTCACTTTGATTTTGTATCAGCACCTGATGTCAAAGAACTGGTAACGGAGTATATCATTAAAGATATTATGGAAGTCGAAGGAATACTTCCGTAAGTAGCTTTGATTCTATTATGTCATCAAGTATTCATACTTTAGAGGTGATCTATTTTGTAATGAAAATTGTGTTGTTGGATATACGGCTGGTGCACGCGACTTCATACGCGTAGAAGTTGAGGTTTTTACAAAAGTTCATAAGTTCTGCCTTATTATTCTTTTACGTCACGAAATTTGTGTTGAAATAGCAAACAGAACGCTCCCTACAAACTGACCAAAGAGCAGATCGATTAGTGCAAACTCATAGAACGAAAGTTGTCGAGTATGATAAATAGAACCCTAGTTAAGTGCCCTACACTTGTTTCTTTGTAAACTGTTTTAAATATGTCAGAGTTTGCATAACCAGAGACAATCTCTGGCGTAACTCGAGAATTGAAATTATAAATATGTATATGTTTTCAGACCAGAAGAAGAAGACATTGATGAGATCAACGAGATTCCGTTGCCTGGATCATCAAATACTATAGGTTTTTATTTTAACATTTACTTTATGACTTCTCTCATCTGTTTTATTACTCGTTAATATGATGTCATTTATTATTACAATTAGTTTTAAGTTTATTATTGAAACTGAGACTGTGATAAACAAACAATTATACTTTTTGATCAATTATAATTTTCATTTTTATTCATGGTATCTTGTCTTGTTCGAGGCTTGTTATCTGTTTACCAAGTAGAAACATTAAATTTTTAAAAATAAGTGTAGGACCTATTTTGTTACGTTTAGGACAGATACCTATATGCTACCGGCCAACCCCAATTTTAGGATAAACGAGTTTTTCCTAAACCAGTAGTTACAGTATTCCTAGTATTGACATAGGTCAATAGTTATATTAGAATTAGCAGAATTGTTTGCCCTGAGTCTGGGTGTATAATATATATATGTATGTACTTAAATGTATATGTGTATGTATATCAGTCTCTGGTTCCCAAGATACAGGGAATCCTAGTTTGGGGCCAGATGACCGTGTGTGATTTGTCCCGGATATTATTATTATTATGTAGTCTACTTCCTTTATCTCGGGCAATTAAGTCCCGGACTTTTGGAAGTCGTGCGTATTATTATATAGATCAGTATCAACTATTCGCACTATTGAATTATTATACTTATTTAACGTTATCTTTGCAAAAGGGATTATAAAGTATCTGATGAATTATGAAATAACGGTTAATACCTTCTTACTGAAATATAATCTCCCAGATTAAAGTTTATTTGTATATATAGGGTGTAACAGAAAGGTGTGATAATACTTCAAGGTGGGCTTTTACCCATCAAACTGAACAACTTTTGTTCTACAACTTTGTTGAAATCGCAAAGAAATTATCGGACTTTTCATACAAACTTGGTTTGCCAGCTGATCGATTTGTATGAAAAGTCCAAAAAAAAATTTGAAGAGCGGATTTTTTCAATATTTTTCCTAGATTCTATACTTGATTCTGAGTAACTCCTTAAAATTTCAAACGCACTTTTTTTAATATCCTGTATATATATATTTTTTATGTGATCGGTGGCAAACGAGCAGACGGATCACCTGATGGTAAGCGATTACCGCCGCCCATAGACACCCGCAACACCAGAGGAGTCACAAGTGCGTTGCCGACCTTTGAAATCGGATGGGAGATGGGGGAAATTGGGGGGGGGGGGGGGGTAACTTGTAAATTGTAAATTGGGGTATTTATTATTTAACGCGATTTCGTTAATCCTTTTTTTAATAGATTTTAAAATAGTAAAATTTGACTTGTTATTAGCAAAAAACACTTTTTTTGTTGGTTTAGTACTATTACTACTAGTATAGATAACCACAATTTTTCGTAAAAATACAGTCAATTTTCTTTTTACTTAAAACATATACATGTTTATGTCCAAATGAAAAGTACTCGTGAATTCCGAAAAGACAATTTTCGCACTCCGAAATAAACTTAAAAATATTTTTAAGAGGTTGCGTTCACATGCAAGAAGAGCAGTTAATCTTGAAAAGGAAAAGAAAAAACCTATTCTCAAGAAAGGATTCGTTCAAGCGTTCAGCGGAAAACTTCACGGAAATTTAAAAGTTAGATGCTTATTTTTAACTTCATATTTAAAGTAATATGATTTTCTGTTTAACATTTCAGTACACAGCAGATTTCTGTCTGGCCGCAAATTATATGAGTAAGATAAGATTATCTCATTTGGCTCTGCTACATTACCTCTCTGAAAGTCTAATAAAAGATGTGGCGACTCTTATGAGGAGCTTATGCTCCTGTTCAAACTCAAAGGTTAGCAAAATTCTATTTACACTCATTCCTAATAAACCACATGATTTTAGCAATCCGAAAGGCGAGAGCAAGTTATTGGCCTCCGACGAAAACCATTCGCATATACGATAGGTACAAATAACGCACGCAACTAAATCTTTGAAAACTATTGTATTGTATAAAGTTCGTGATTGTATAAAATGTATACAAAGTGTATACTTCGAATAAGTATAAGTTTAATCAGGTAGAAAGTTTCACTAGAACTTCAGCTAGCCGTATTAAGTTGCAAGCTTAATAAATCATGTTTAAACCTTATCCGAGACAGCTTTGAAATTAAAAAATAGAATGAACAAGAAAAATAAGGAACAAAATAAGTTAATAAGTAATACAGTGAAGTGAAACGTTCACAAGAACTCAAGAAGCGACAATCAAATAAAGCCAGGACGTGCCTTCAGTCCGCCAATCAAGTTGCATTTATACAGGGTGATCTAAAGAAAAGGAGGTTTCAGTTCACATTGCAGCAAGGAAGACGATTGAGGCTAAAATATAATAAGATGTCAAACAATTTGTTTATTTATAAATCTTTTAAATGAATGAAAATATCCTATCACAAACCAAACTGAGTTTTATATATTAGTTAGGACTCGCCAGGAATCGCACCAGCAACAATGCTAAGCGAGTGGCCTAATCACTACGCCACACACAGATGGAAATTATTAGTAGCAATTGATATTTACATCCAGAAACAATGCGCCGATTTATGAACATCTACTAGTTATCTCAAATATCTAACAGCCTGTATATTCCTAAATTACACCCAGACAAATTAAGGTTGTTACCTAGTTGTTAGTTGTTAGTTAAGGTTGTCAATTGTAGGAATAACAACAACAACGCTTGCGTATAACGTTACTGCTCTTTGTTCTGCATACAGTGTCTAAGAAATGAAAGCGTTATACAGGTGACATTGAAATCGCGGACCAAACTGTAGTTTCTGCTCATTAAACTGAACAACTTTCTCTAAGGAACCAATTCAATAGGAACCAAAAAAAAATTGGACTCTTCATCATCGACGAGCTGAGTAGCAACTTTGTATGGAAAGTCCGATTTTTTTTATCGTAGTTCCGATAATATTGGTTCCTTTGAAAAAGTTGATCAGTTTCATGAGCAGAAACTGCAGTTAAAATTTGGTCCGCGTTTTCAATTTCACCTGTATAAGTTAAAATTTGGTCCGCGTTTTCAATTTCACCTGTATAATTCCCGATGCAAATGAGCGGTGTTACACCTATTAAGTTTAAACCTATGGGAGTATGTGTGTCTGATTGTAGCGCCGTCGTACCTCTTGAACGAGTAGACCAATTTGAATGGGTTTATTTTATGTTGAGAATCTGGGTTTCACAGTGGTAGTTTTTAGCTATGTTTAGCGAAAATCGATTCAGTGATATTTTAGTTATTCGAGTTTTACTTACGAGAAAGGCTTACATTTTATAATGACCTGTTAAGTAACCGGTACATACCTGAAACAAAAAGAAGATATTTACAATTATTAAGGTTGAATAAACCATAAATTGTTCTATTAAAAAAATTGGCCGAATCAAAATCGTTCATAATAGATTCAAGACTAGTCAGAAAGAAGAATTCTTTTGTTGCGTTTAAAATTAAAAAGTAAAATATAACTTTTGATCTTCACGAGGTGTCGTGTTCCAAAACAAGTCATGACATCCCAGTTCTAGTAGTATGGCGAGACATATTTACAAGTATGCGACACGAGATTTAGGCATTCGTCCTGTACCAAAACTGAACGTCAAACATTTCTGGCTTAATCAAAGCTTAATGTTACCCTGGCTTAATAGCTCATTAAAAATATTTTTTAAGTGTGAAAGAGTCAAACTATTGCCAAGTAATGCTATAAACTGTGGAAATCAAATTATGGAATGAATTGTCGCCTGCTGTATTTCCGGACCAAAACGACATTCAAACCTTCAAGAAAAGAGGGTACTCCCATATTAAAGGCCGGCAACGCACTTGTGACTCCTCTGGTGTTGCGGGTGTCTATGGGCGGCGGTAATCGCTTACCATCAGGTGATCCGTCTGTTCGTTTGCCACCTCGCCATAAAAAAAAAACTGAATTGATACATACCTCAAAATCA
This sequence comes from Coleophora deauratella, assembly GCA_958295455.1. Classification (NCBI taxonomy): domain Eukaryota; kingdom Metazoa; phylum Arthropoda; class Insecta; order Lepidoptera; family Coleophoridae; genus Coleophora; species Coleophora deauratella. The sequence goes on along the minus strand of OY282392.1, from coordinate 17,160,917 downwards.
TTTAGTACCACAACTTAATTCATCTACATTTGACATCCACATCCTACAAAATAAGATATAGCGTATTCCTTTAAACTGTGTCAAACAAAATCAAAACTTACTGCAGTTTCCGAGAGAAATAGAAATTAAATAAAAAGGTTACACGAAGCCCGCCTTCCCTTTCACCTAACGTCACGTCTCGGTGCTTTTATCCGTTACTCCAACGCCCGGGGCAAGGTGCAAGGAAACGGATACACCCTGTATACAGGACGTAACAAAATATGCCAGAACAACTGTTACTCTACGATTCCGAAGTCGCAAAAAGGAAACGTATTTCAGCATGATTAAGTAAAACCAGACAGTGTCCTGTATATTTTTTTTACAACCTGTAAAATTATAACCTTTACGGGACTTTAATGAGATAATATGTCATAGCAATCTCCTTACATTGGTAGCGAGCGAACTTCTCATCTCACTAATATTATAAATGTAAAAATAAGGATGTTTGTTTGTTTCGTTGTTCCACTTTTACGCCGATACTACTGGACGGATTTATATAAAATGTGGTAGGGTGATATATTTATCAAGCATTCGGATAAAACATAGAATACCTACTTTTTATGCCGGAAAACTTAAGGGTTCCCGGAGGAATGCTTAAAAACTCAAAATTTCCACTTCGTCACTAGATGGCGCCACTTTAAAATTTTCTTTCTCTACTATAGAACAAATTCTGAAGTTCACGCGGACGAAGTCGCGGGCGGAATCTGGCACCTATTAAAGATACTTGTTTATTTACTTTCACTACTTAAGAAACGTAAATACCTATTGTAAAAGTTGCTGTATCCACGATTGCATTGTATGCGTTGGAATAATCCGACGAAAGCGTCGTCGTATGCGCCGCCGGTCATCAATCAGTGATCTCTGGTGCAAGTATGGCAATACGTTAACAATCCAAAGTATTCCCATTGCTGGGGCACGGATCAACTTTATAAAGGCAAAAAATTGGTGTTCTATTTTTATAAATACAATACATGTCTGTCTATATCTAATTCATCAGCATTATAAATAAGGGAACACTTACGCTCTAGGCTAAAAAAGAAGATACGGGAATACCATTTTTTTGCCAGTATTTCGTTAAACTTCGAATTTAGATTCAATGCAGATCACTCACTAAATAAATGTCACCATATTTACAGGCGCACCACTAGTACGAGTATTCATTTGAGACACCCTGTACCCTGCACAATACGGTTGAAGCACCTGGGGATTTCTTACAAAGCACTTTGAAAAGGTTTTCCTTTCACCTGACTATTTTAAAATTGTTGGTTTAAACTTAGTTTCGGGAAGGTTGAAGAATAGATGTTGGAAAAGGTGTTTTTGTAGCTAAGAGGGTTCTCAGGTTGTGTTAAGATAAAATATATCTAAGGGTCAGTTCACACAGACGGATGTTTGACGCTCGAATTTTTAAGTTTATCGATGACTATACTTGTTTTGGTATACACTAGTGCTGTGGGTCAAGGGGTATTCGTGAATTATCCGTCCACCCCCACCAGTGGGAAGCTCCAGTTGTTCGGACCTCCTCGACGAACAAGTATTGAACAATTATTTCATGTGCTAGGATGGTGAATGAAAATAAAGAGAAAAGTTAGCTTTGCTATGGATGCATACCAGTCCAGTACGTGACGAAAACCGGAGAACTACTTCGGAAAAATAACCACAGCGTTATTAAAATGCACCAGGAAACCCTGGATTTCATTTTAAACACGATTCATTCCTGACAAAGGTACTTACTATTGATACTGAAAAAAAAAACACAAAAAACCCATAGACAATTTACTAAACCGTTGACCGCTCAGATAATCGATGTAGTTTGTGAAGTCTACAATTTGTATACTGCCAATACTGCTCAAACTCAAAACCAAAACCGTTCCTTTCAAATAGATACTATACTTTTTTTTAATTAGCCTTTTTTAACTAGGTAGTGCTTTAACTAGTCTTTGTCATCATTCATTGGTTTGTCTATTATATTCATCGTGACTACTGCGTAGGTGTAGAGAATAAATTCTACGTAGCGCTACACAGCGAAAGAAGGATATGACGAAAAACCTATACTAAAAAGTTTTACAGCGCAAAACGAATTGACGAAAAACTTGCTGAACTTGTAGCGGGTTTTATAAGAAAGTCTACTGAGAAAGGGGATAAGGAGCCGAGTGTTCATGACTTCATCCGCGTAAAAGTCGGACATAAATTGCCTGACGAACCCATTGCAAGTTCAATTTTCCGTGCCAACCTTATTGATTTCACCCGCTTGGGGATGGACAGTTAAACAAAACTTGATGTGCTTATGACCACATGATATAAGTGAAAACTTATATGTGGATTAAGAATACATTCAGTCTGTGCAGCTAAAGAAGTTTTCATTTCAAAAATCCTTTCTAGTGCTTTTCTCTACGCCCTTTAAATAAACTCTCCAGTCAACGAATTAGTCAATTTAATCTACATCTAAAGGCTTTCAGTCTCTATGGAACGTTTTAATCCACATTAATTACTTTCAGAATCTAGAGTAATTAACTCGAACAAAAGAGTGTGAACATTGTTTCACACGTGTGCCTGGATTCGCGTCCTGTCGGCGAAAGGCGACGGCACGGCATCAGCAGGATGCTCCAAATGGCGCCGCTTGCTCATCCTTCCTGTTCTGCCTCGCTCGCTCGCTGGTGTGGCGCTGGTTTGGCCACTTAAATAATGAGCGACAAATTACCGCCAGTGTGATAAATGTTTTCAATATTTATATTAATCTAAGTTGTATATGATACAGGTGGACTAATATAAAAGCGGTTTGTTTATTTATTTATATGTTTCGTTTCATTTTCATGTGCGATGAAAATGGGAATCGATCCGCTTTCATTTTTTTGATGAGTTTTTTTTCCTATTGTAAGTTACATAAAACGATAAAATTGAAATGTTGACTAGCTTTTGAAGGCGAAACCTGGCTGGAAACCAATCTGGCATCACATTCATCGCCAAGTCGAAATTCAAAAGAGTTAAATACGTAAGTATCTCTATTCTTCGTGCAAGATATCCGTTTTGAATCGGGCGAGGCAACCGCTAAACAGCGGGTCAATCCCACTGCGAACGGATGCACTGCAATGCAATCTCCCCAACCATTCGGTCTTCACTGTTCATTCGTTCATTCGGTCGGAACGAATTCTATTATCTTAACGGCACTGGATATCAGCTTCTTAGGGCTGTCTTAAACCATGTTTTTTTTAGTTTGAAAGTTTTATTTGCAGTTAAAATTGCATATCTACAAATTATAACTAGAAAGCTACACAAGTTCATAGTAATAAAAAAAATCGTTAACTAATTACAAAGCGAATGAAATTAAGGCTTATTTTATGTTACCAATTTCATTAAACGGTATAATAATATACCAAAGTGTAACATGATTGTCAAGAAAAAAAACACAAAAAAAGTCACAAATCATAGTCCAATAGAATGTAAAAAAATACAATACAATAAAATTACAAAAATGAAACAGGACATGGAAATGACAACATAGTAAAATTAAGTATTAAAAACAAAAAATTACTTAAAACCCTGATTAGTGACCAACCTTAATGGATTTGCGAACTCAATTATAGCTTCTTCGTGTTCGAATATTTGTTGTGTAAGTATGATTATATTTGAAATAAAACAAGATTGAAAATACATACTTTGTTTAGATACATGTTCTCCATTTAAAGAATAAGAGGGCTTTCTGTCCTCATTAAATAAATAACATCATAAAATTGTAAAGTACCTCTTTCAGTTCAAAAGAATCCTTAACTTTTAGTACTGCCAAAATATTGTTACAGCATTACAAAAATAAACTTTTTATTCAATAACGAAGCGAGAACCTTTCAAACTTTGCAAACCATTTTTCATTAGAGCGAAAAATTGAGGTGGCCCCCAAACTTATGAATTAGATGAATTCTGGCCAATATGAAACTTTCAAATTGAATACAAAGGAGTTTTCAACAAACTTCAAAGAGATCGCATTAACCGGTCCCGTAATGGAGCCGTAAAGAGTGTCAACAGAAGATTATGAAGCGCCAATTTAAGAAGAACTCTTTCTTGAATTTGTTATTGTTCGACCTGTATGGAAATTTAAGCGTTGGAGGGTTCAGTGTATTTGGACGGGTTAAAATGTTCCAGGTATCGTGGGTATTAAATGGATAAATAGGTGGTGTAAGGAGTTTTAATGAAGGTGACGTTGTATTAAGACATTTGAAATGTTCTTTGAGTATTATACAGTTTTATTGTATTTTTTTTTTTGGAAGAGGCATATTATTATAAACCAAACAGAAAGGTACTGTTTTTTAAACAATATCAGTTAGTAGGCAAACACGGTAAACATATTTTAATTAATTAGCGCCTAAGTACATAAAATTAACTACGTTAACCATATTTTAATAATTAATTGAATCTATTTTTAAACAGCTTTAATAATAACACAAAATAATTTAATATTTGAATGTCAATACATGAATAGATTAAACTGAAATATTTGTACACATATAAGGTTCCATAACCTTTTAGTGGCTAGTCACTTGCTGAACCGTTGGCAGCTTATTAAAAGTGTCTTATCTTATCAATAATAAAACAAAGCTTCCTTACTTTCTTCTCTACCCATGAAAGTGAACAACTATCCCGAAGAAATGATCAGTTGAACGAACAACTTTTGAAGTCCAAAATATTTATTTCGAATTGAGAGCATCTCATCTCATCTCACTAACGCATCTCATTTCACTCTCACTAATATTATAAACCCGAAAGTATGGATGTTGGTTGTTTTTTTGTTTATTTGTTTGTTTATTCCGCTTTCACGCCGAGACTATTGAACGGTTTGATTGAAATTTGGTAGGTAGATAGATAAAGCACTCGGCTAACACACACTTTTTATCCCGGAAAACTTAAGGGTTCCCGGAGAAATGCTTAAAAAGTAAAAATTTACACTCCGTTACTAGATGACGCCACATTTTCTTTCTCTCTGGGCCCAATTCTGAGATCCACGCAGACAAAGTCGCGGGCAGAAGCTAGTTTTATATATTTGTAAGTAGAATCTCCCAATCGCTCAAAGCGATAAGGCCGCCTTTGCACTGTCTGTAAATATTTTTTGATGTCTCTGTACTATTGGTGTGCAATAAAGAATATTTATCTTATCTTATCTTATCTCCCAGTTTTATCAGTATCTCTATAGGCTTAGTAAGGCTACTCACACAAAAATAACAAACACATGGTATAAACAAATATACATAGGATCCATTCATCCATAACTGAGGCTTATTCTACTCATCATATTGAACGGCTATTCCCCGAGAGATACATAGCCATTTGCAAAAAGATTGGTTACATTCTTCATATTGATAGCCCGCCAATTTGATATGGAAAGTCCGCCATTTTTTTTGAGGTTTGAATATGTGGGATTTTTAAATTGTTCAATATATGTATGCAGAAAAAAGCCTAGTTAATGGATTCGCAGAATAACTTGTACCTGTATGACTAGGTGTGATAAAGGAAGAACGGATTACACTATCCTGAATCACACCTTCTCCAACTTTGACGATATGACGTTTGTTTTTACGACACGCATAAATGTCTGCATTATGAAATGAAATAAACATATGTCTATGTCTATGTCTAAATGAAATGAAATAATATTTATTCGAAGTAGGTATCTCTGTACAATTTTCGAACGTCATATTTTTCTACCTAATACGAAGTTCCTACCACTCGGAACTCGTATACCCAACGTTTCGGGAAGTGTTTGCGGAGAGAGAAGAAACGTCGGGCCCTAAAGAAACTCCCTCCAACACATTTTTTAATTACGTGGCCTCCCTAAACAGCCATCACCGAATATAACCCGCCGGTGAGAGAGAGCGCCTTTAGAAAAGGGCAGAGAGTGGCCTTACTCTGTTACTGTAAGTACGACCATGTTTTACCTACCTTCCTTGTTAGGAACCTTATCCTTTATTTTTATGTGGCAAACGAGCAGACGGAATACCTGATGGTAAGCGATTACCGCCGCCCATAGACACCCGCAACACCAGAGGAGTCACAAGTGCGTTGCCAGGATGGGGGGATAGGGGAATTGCGGGGAGGGGGAGGTTGGGCCTCCGGTACCCTCACTCACTCGGCAAAACACAACGCAAACGTTGCTTCACGCCGGTTTTCTGTGAGGCCGTGGTATCACTTCGGTCGAGCCGGCCTATTCGTGCCGAAGCATGGCTCTCCCACGATAGGATTCCTAAACTCAGTGTACATAATATTGTATTTTCCAAATTCGCAATTCTCTGTTCTTGCCTATATTATTATTTTATTTAAAATAGCGCTCCATAAAGAGGTTTAATGGCATCCCAATCGTCGTCGATTATCCGCTGAATCATATGCATTTATCCTGATTAACCCCGTCGAACATTGTACAGCTTTAACGAGTATGGTGCCTCGTTCACGTGTCGTTAATTTTTCCCGCCTTTTCCCCGCCATGACGGTGCGTTTATCGCCTGAATATTTATGAGGTCGCTTTTTAACTTCACTGTTTCAGTTTAATGGCATTTTTTAAGTTTCTTCGTGCTCAAAGTTAAAGCTTGTTGGTTTTTAATCTCAACGTTTATAGCGATATTAGCTTCCGCCCGCGACTTCGTCCGCGTGGACTTCAGAATTGTGTCCAGGAAGAAAGAAAATGTTAAGATAAGATAGCGCCATCTAGTGACGAAGTGGACATTTTGAGTTTTTAAGCATTCCTACAGGAACCCTTAAGTTTTCCAGGATAAAAAGCATCCTATATGTTAGCCGAGTGCTTTATTTATCTACCTACCAAATTTCATCCAAATCCGTTCAGTAGTTTCGGCGTGAAAGCGGAACAAACAAATTGACAAACAAACAAACATCCATACTTTCGCATTTATAATATTATTAGTGAGATGAGATAACCTACAGTGTGAAATTGCATGGGATCTGTAGAGTTGTCAAAATGTTTCCAGTTTAAGGCCTTAAGAGATTTTTACCTGAACCCTGACTTTTCCAGTACAAAAAGTACAGAATTTAAGATGTCACTCCCTGTTATAAAGAATAACTACAAAGTTTTGTTCAAATCGGTTCACCAGTTTTTGCATGAAGTTCTAATAAACAGATAAAAACTAATTTAATTTAGCATAAATATAAAAACAATTAATCAAAATACAAAAAATACTTAGTCGAGATTTTTTTTTTTATAAATTGTTTTGGTCTCTACATTAATAATGCCTCCAACCGTTATTGATTATTTTCAATAACATTACAAAAACAACAATCATGTAAATTATTCGGTATTTATAGTGCAGTGAATACTAGATCGTGGCCAGATGATATTTTCAGATTTTTCCAGATATTTGAGAACAGAAGTGAAAATGAAACTTCATGTTCTTTTTAAAGGAAAACCAAAACAAAACAAAGCCATTACATCAGTGACATTCCTCCCACTCACCAATCACCAAAACAAATCATTTTCTTTCTTTTGATCGCTTCGAGCCCTTACAACCCCCGTTCGCTCGTCACGCCACTGGACTGAAATATTAGCGGTGGACGCAGAAAGAGTTCATTTTGATAGGGCTGGCTGATTATAAGTTTTCGGGTCAGAAATATATACAAATATATACATACATGGATATTTATACAAAGCGATATTTGAATACATTGTTACATTACATTATTCTATCACATAAGTATTAAAAAAAATATTAATTATTACAATATAATATAGTTTAATATACGTTTAAGAGCAACACACACAGAGACGGCCGTGGGGTGGTGCGAAAGCTTTACACCAAAACCGGGCGGGCGCCGCGCGGTTTTGGTGTGGTTTCATAGTAATCCAAACATTACAAAAAATACCGCTCCCGGAACGCTTTCGCACCGCCCCGCGGCCGCCTCTGTGTATGTTGCGCTTAAATTGTGTAATTCAAGGATGTCCTGGCTTTGAATACCCGTAGTTTTGAAGTCTCCAGCACAGAGTTATCTTTTTTTATAGGTTGTTCAAATTCATCATTATCGTCATACTAGTTTTCTACCCGCAGCTTTTCTTGGAAACAAACGTTGCTATCCGACGGGAACCACTTGAGATATCAGGATAAAAGTAAGCTTCTCCATGTTACAGACCAGACAATATTGGTTGTAGCATTGAGGCGTCAAACGATTACATTTTTACAATTATAGTATAAGTTAGGATAAACCCACGGTTGGATAAAATAAGATACAATATTTATACCATATCTTTGGCTGTATCTTAATCAGTTTTCATTCCACTTAGCTAGAAACAAAAAATAAGGTCTAGGTTATCTCTTCGGTCTCATTTTTGGGTGAAGACGTAACAAAATGACGTTTTTACATTGGTATTTATAATTATAATATACCTAGTACGATATCTTCGGATTCGCGAAAATTTCAGGTAAAAGTACTAATCCCACAGCATCCCTAGCGACCCCATAACTAGGCAGCGGGGTTCCGGGCCCGCACGTGAGTTGAATCCGTCTTGCTCCCGCTCTGTGGACGAAGCTGAATTTTCGGCAATAAAGCCATGTATTGATTGGTAGACAAAGACAACGATGTTATATTGTTTATTGGCTTTTTGGAAATACATAATTAGTAGTGTTCGGAAATTCGGGGCAATTTCATTTTTATCCAAGAAATAATAGTATAGGATATATCTTTCTGAATAAATTTATCGATTTTCATACAAAAAATTCCCGGGATACCGGGATCGTAAAAAGCGTTAGGATTCTTAATTGTAATGATCTGACTGTAGTAAATGTTGATCTTATTGAAAATTTTATGTATGCTATTAAAAAACGTTAATTCAACATTCTGTTAATTCAAAACGGCATGTCCATATTATGCTAGCTTCCCAATTTTAGGTATAATTCCCCCGAATTTCTATTATGCTAGCTTCCCAATTTTAGGTATAATTCCCCCGAATTTCCGATCACTAATAATAAGGCACTGTTTAGTTCAGTGATAGAAATACAAATAAACTACATATATATATCACAAAAAATATATCATTCATGCACTCGTTCGTTACTATTTTATTCTTTTATTCAGGAATAAACAGTCATAATTATAGATATTACATGACAAATGTGCTATGGTTATAGACCTATAATTCCCTGACTTACATTTATTTAACTTGAAGGTACTATATCTCCAGGAAAAGAGTATTGACAATATATCTTAAATACAATAAGACAATGATTTACAGTAATAATATGAAAAAGAACATTTAATCCATACAAAGTTACGAGGCTTGAGAAATAGCTTTATTTGCTAGATTTTTAAATCTGGCTAGTGTTTCACTAAATATATCAATATCTACTAGTCTATCATTGTATAATCTGCACGCACGTCTTAGATAGCTATTATGCGCGAAGCAAGTGACACTAGGGTTAACATAGAATAGAGGTTTCTTACGAACTTTTCTCACACGACCACGACGAGGCACCTTAAACGAAACTGATTCAAGCAAAGTAGGAGCATCGACTAAGCTGTGGAGGATTTTATATAAGTATACAGCGTCTACCACATCTCTTCTATGTGACAACATATCGAGCTTGTATTTGTTGCACAAGGAGTGATAGTCGAAATTGTCCTCAGCAGAACCAGTTCTATATGCTAATGATTTCATAAATTTCTTTTGAACCCTTTCTAATCTGTCGATATGGACTTGATAAAAAGGATGCCATACAGAACAAGCAAACTCTAAACGGCTGCGAACTAAGCTGTTGTAAAGTAGTTTATAAGTAGCAGGTTTACGAAAAGGTTTACCCACTCTAAGAATAAATCCTAACATTTTATACGCATTATCTAGTGTTTTATCAATATGTGGTACAAAAGTTAATTTAGAATCAACTGTTACACCCAAGTTACCAGTATTTCTTGTTACCACATTTCCTCTTCCAATGGTTGTGTGGGAGAGATGGATTTTCGTGATAAGCCCCTTTGTACACTTTATCTAATATTTTAGTTGTTGTGAAAATTCCATGTGTACATTAAATCATTCGTACATTCATAGATATTGACAATAAAGATAATATCATAATTTTGTGTATTTTTTTTTAAAGCCAAGTACCTAAACACACTACCCTGAAATTGCTTACATTTCCGTGCATCATTATGCGCAGGCATGGAATGAAATATTGACAAACAGACTCGCGCGTATAACTTGTAACGAATGACCCTTGTGTATGATTTAGTTAGAAACACTAGTTTAATCTATCTGTCTGTGCATTTAAAATTGCTTTATCATGTAGAATAGCTTTAATATGTACAATTAAGAGTATATGACGGACTAACCTTACAAAAATTAGTAAGTGGCTCAGACGGAGAGTACAACCTATTCAAAGAGCTCGCCTAACTTAACAAATAACATAATAATATGAAAAAGGTATGGTATGGCAATTCTTTGAAGTAAGTTTCTGCTCACGAAGTCGAAAAAATATGCTTTACATCTTTGTTGAAACAGCATAAAAATGTATTTTATAAAAAAATATATGTGACATTGTTGTAATAAGTCCATATCATTTGCGGTTTGATCGAAACCATAGAACAAATGGTGTTTAGTTTTACGATTATATTACGTTTTTATAACAATCTATGGATATTATAATTAGGTACATAGAAGAGCTCGAAACTGAATTATAAATTGCTTGTAAATCATTTAAGAAAAAAATATTAATGGCGATCCCCGTACTTGATTGCAAGTATAGCATGAATATAGGAAAATGAGACAGAATGCTTATATAGAAAGGACAAATCGGTCCGAATTTAGGCACACTAATTAGTGGTGCATCCCTTTCTATCGAAGCTGTTTACACGTGTTCAAAGGGGACAGAGTCCTATTCTAACCGTTCTTAATTCAAATTATATTATTATTATTATAATCCGTCTGCTCGTTTGCCACCTATGACATAAAAAAATATATCGAATTTGATATTCGTAGTGCTCACTTTCTCCACACCCCGGAAACTTCAGCAAAATGCCTGCCGCTATACAACTTACTCGCAGAGGAGGAGATATCGCCTTTAGAGAGCGCAGGGTGTTGCAGTGAGCATACTGTATGACAGTACTTATGTATATTATATACTGTGCTTTTCTTTACTTTTAGGTAGAGGAGTTGTAAACTCCTTGAAGTACAGTGATGGTAGTGACCCTTGGTATACAAATGGCGACTCGGAGATAAAGAACTACTACCCCCTTTTTAAGTATTTATTTCCCGTGAACAGTGTTCGTACACTGCTTTAACTATTTTGAAGTAGACGTATATATTATTATTAATTTCCAAACAATGTAAGTATCATCATCATCAATGGCCTCTGCGTCTATTATAGACAATTTACTGCAGTGTCCTGGCGCTATTCCGTGTTATTAAGCACGCAGCAAACCGCTGTGGGTGGAGTAACCTCTTACCAGACACTGCACTGCCTGGGACGGAGTTAAGGAAACGCAGGGCTGCCCCATATACATATGGTTGTTACATAGCTCGTAGAACAGATGGCCATTGGGGCAGTAAAGTTCTCGAGTGGCGACCGCGTACCGGAAGACGCAGTGTAGGCAGGCCTCCGACTCAGTGGACCGACGACCTGGTGAAGGTTGCGGGAAGCCGCTGGATGCGAGCCGCACAGGACCGGTCGGTGTGGAAAACCTTGGGGGAGGCCTTTGTCCAGCAGTAGACGTCTTTCGGCTGATAGATAGATACATAGATAGGGCTGCCCAGGACTTGCGTTACTCTCTCGATCTCGCTGATTATATAAGTATATGATAGCCAAAAACATACGTAAAATGTAATGAAATTAATATAAATTACTAACACTCGATAACGAGGCATCAAAATTAATGCGGTCAGAAACTACATTTTATTGAATCGGAATAATGACAGTTCAACAGAATCGAATGGACGAATATCGATTAACCGAATGAATGTCTCATCAACTGAATCGGAAGCTCTTTGATTTTAACTGGCGTTTTCAACTGATTGGGTATTAATTGAATGAGAGAAATGGATGGATAGACAATTTTACTAAAGTGATAAATAATTCATTCAATAATGTTTTGAAAGATTAAGATGATAGGCAATAGCGCTCGTGTTGGACATAGAACACGAAAAATATGACTTAATGTACTAAATTTATTATGTCGCAGTACAATGAATAACAACACATGTTACTGCAAAAATCCGAATGATTAGAAAATATTGTATTAAAAACTCCGAATAAGACAAATGGAGTCAGATGGACGGACTGAAGACGAAATTAAAGGTCAGGTCATTTCGGAATGATGTTTCCACTGCTTGAACCCACCAGTTGGTCTAATCGGATTTTCTGATCTCCAGACTGCTTAACATTGTTAGGATGGATTTTTTTTCTGATTTCTGAATAATTTTATCTTCACTCCAACGTTACTGGCCATACAAGAGTATTATCACTTAGCCTAGAGTCCGCAAAACACTCTACTTGAGAGGAATGAACCTGGAACTGTGGGTAGCTCCAATACCAGGCCGACCGTGCTTGACAGGCTTGTATGTGACTCGCTAAGGTAGTGGCCAATCACCTCTGGTTTGATTTCAACCTGGTTGAAGGTTTTGCCATTATAAATGCCCACAATGAAGCCAACCATTTCTGGCATAATAATCATGTTGCGCAGATGGATCTTGACGATATCTGGCTTCTTGTTGGGAGGAGCCTCCTTCTTTGCGCGACGCAGTTTCTTCACAAGTGCCATCGGCTTGCGCTTCAGCCCACGGGCAAACCGCCTGCGAGCGCGCGAGTGCATCAACTCCATGAGTTGCTCATTGGGCATATCAAGAAGCTGATCGAAATCAACTTCTCGGAAGGTAAACTCCTGAAAGTAGGCTTTTTCTTTACTTCCTCGACCTCAGCCATGATTCCTATTTGTTCAACAGAAGAGATTATCATTTGAAATCTGTTGAAATCTCTTTAGTTTTATGGCATCTTTGTGAAAGTGCCCAATACCACACGTGAGGTCATCTTTGAGAGGGGCAAGGAGTGTCCATACTGTATGTAGAATTAATGTATAGTTTATACTGTGCCAATAGTACCCCTAGTGATTTCTAAATTCTAGATTAATATTATTTAGAGTTAGTGTATAAAGAGCTGATATTCTATATATTGATATTTTTGCACTAAAGCTTAATTAAGACTGATAAAAAATTAAGAAGAGCTGTGATGATTCTAATAAATGTTTAATGGCAGTTTTAATATTATTTACAATAATAAATGTTCAAAGCGTTGAATTCTTGATAAAAATAATTTTCGGGGACAAATTCTTGTTTGTTCCCACATAAAGATTCGGGGACTAACAAAACTAAAAGTTCTGTTTCTGTCCCATTCGGTGACAGGCTCGTGGGGATAAATAGGAATAACCCTAATTTAACTGCCATAAGAGGAACCAAGGAAGTATCGTAATTTCTGCGCGTGGCCCATCTTCCGTATGAAATAAAGACACTGCACCGGTTGGGTCGTTCTAGGTTGTCTGGTGCCACCGTAAAAAGCTAGTACTGTTTATTATATGTCTTATTATACTGCGACATATACTCGTATACTAGTCATTTTATTTATGCAACGAAGCTAAAGCAAATGAAACCAATATCAACTTATCTAAACTACAGTTTGTGAAGCAATGCAATGCAAAAGTTGCAGTTGGGAATACACTAAAACTTTTGATGACCAAATGCGTGAATGTTTCCCATTTGGACTATGGTACTCACAAATTAATGTTGTTACATAATGAGTTTCTGTCAGATCACTAATGTGACAGTCACTGTACCTATTTATTTCATGTACTGAATTGAAGGTGACTATTTTAAATTACTTTTTAATTTAATTAAATATAAGCTGATGTGTCGAATCTTTATGGGAAGTCTAAACATCAAAGTTGTTCTCTATGATAAGTAGAAGTCCCAGTAAACGGATCCTACATGTTATACACAGAATTATATATTGTTATATAATTCTGTGTAAAATAAAATTTTTGGGTGTTAACTGTGAAGGTTCATGAGTAGATGCGGTGTTATGGAAACAATGAGTACTAACTCATGTAAGCAGGTCTTGTTTGCAAACTGTATTTTGGGATTGCAACGTCTACACAGAGCATGAATAAACAATTTTGGGAAAATATACATAGACTGGGTTGCTGTGACTCAACTATTATGTGTTACATACAAACATACACAGAAATAAATTGCTTGCAATTCAGTTGTTATTGCAAACATAGGTATTATTAACTATACTGATTGAGAATTTTACCCCTTCTTTTTTAATTTTGGTTTTGATTAACAGATGCCATTGTTACGTCATATTTTTTTATATTTTTTTATTAGAATTCAACACACCCACAAATTACAGTCAAAGGGTTTAAATACTAAATTAGATAAATGTATGATCAGACTGTAGTTATAGGTATGCAAATAGAGATAAGCAGACAATTTAAAGGATAACCAAGTTTACAAAACAATATTAAAAAAAACTACAATTAAAGGTATGATGTAAACAAAGGTGAGCGCCATTAATACAACTATGTATAATATAAAATATAGTTAGACATAGTGATAGGAAAAATAAATAAAATAGGCTCTACGACTCGGTGTCCTTGTTCTTCATCTCGGGGTAAAAAGAAAATCCGTATTTATTGACAAACAAGTTAATTTATTATAATTATCTATTATTAGAAATGCGCCGAGTACAAGTTTTACCGAGTACCGAGTACCGAGTATAACTCGGTTTAAAGTTTGCCAAACCGAGTACTCGGCCGAGTTACTCGGTTCAGTTAATACATATAATTGATAATTTGTTGTTACATAAAATCTCATTTAATTAGCAAACTAAATTACAATATTACATATAGCCAATTCATATAAAAATCCACCATAAGGCTTCTTTAGTCGAAGAGTCCAACCCTTAGACGTTCCAGACGCAAAGGTGCTCATCACGCTTGCAGCGTTTCCACGCTCAATAGCGATGGACAAACTTTGCATCAGGAAGGCCCCAGATAAAACGTTTAACACAAATGACTCATAATATATCTTTAGATTAGATAAAATATCACCTTATAAGGTTTTTCGTCTATAGCAGTGAGTTCTGTCGTACGAAGTTTTCTTGTTTGGAGTAGCTACTACAGCAGTTTGGTGTCCTAGCCCAATATTACTACACAGTAAAAACATAATTTAATTTTACAAATTGTAGGTGTCCTTGATGTATTTATCTAGTGACCTTTGCGATTTTTACGCTGCTCATAAAAAAAGTTCAACGTGTGACACACGATATATAATATTTTTACTAAATACGAACGATTGTTTTCTGAAGCGGGTAATGTCTATGAAGAAATAAAAAACGGTTGGAGGTATTAACAAAATATTTCCCTAACCCAAAAAGCCAACTTTGTCCAGTGATTTTGGCTCTAGAGTACTGGACAGACATGCACAAACAGACACACACACACATACACAGTAGTTTTTTATTGTTTTCAAGTTTTTTGGGCTCTATTAGTGCAAGACAATCGATCGTCATCAAAATCTCTAGTTAGATTTTTTTACCATGACATTAGTTCCTGGCTCCTTCATAGCTCGCTAATGCTCGCTCCTCAGTCGCTCTTTTTTACTTTCAAAAAGAACAAGTTGTTAGAGAGTCCTTGTATTCCTGCATTTTAACTTGCCTTTGCTAATTTCAAATATCAATGTCTTGAATCCTTAATAATGTTGTTGTATTCTGAAATTTCTGAACAAAGCTTCCACTGCATATATGAATATGATGGTCGTAGATTGTTTGTTATTCATTGTAAATAATAATGGTTCAGTTTTAAAATACTGTTCTCTACATAAATTATAGTTCCCTTTGTTTTCTTTAGTAAAAGCTCATTACTTTATTTAATAAACAGGCTTGTTTTCGTTATATTATCTCTCAAATTGTATTACTTTATTTTAAACGAGTACTCGTCATTTGAACCGAGTAATTCGGCCGAGTACGAGTATTAATAAAAGTGCCGAGTACGCCGAGTACCGAGTAGTAAACGAGTACTCGGCGCATCTCTATCCATTATGAATTTTATGATTATTATGAAATGAGACAAATGGCGTGCAAAAGAAGAGACGTATACCCAGCAGTGGGCTAATGTAGGCTGATTAGATAGATAGATAGATTATGAAATGGACATGACATAGGTTCCTAGGGGAAAGTTATATATTGTAGTTTCATAAGTAGGATTCCATCCCAGTAAAGCTTTGGCATACCTAATTCTCGCTAGAGCACCATAAATACTGCATTTTAGATTCAAAACATATACTCAATGCTTATTTCTACACCTGCTGTTTCTACTCGACTATTAGGTACGGAAAAAAGTAATTTCGTTCTCTTAGAGAAATATCCTATTTTACAAAATATTATTAGATCGGGCGGCAATATTGCGTACATTGAAGTATTTTGTACTGCCCGGGGCGCAATATCGGCGGTCGATGATCGGCGCGTGCCTGCAATACGGCGTTCGGGGGGTGTAAAGATACCTACCTTAAATTTTATATACAGAGAGGATTTCAATTTAAAATCCATTTAATGTTTTTACATCATCACTGCAAAAAAATCCTCACAATTAAACATAGTCCTCTCTAACTTTCAATATATTTTAATGACAAAGGTTTTGTGATGTTATTTTCTCGTGTCCATTGCCAAGCTCTTATGCTATAGACACAAATAATAGAAAATTCGATGTCCATCCAGGGCAAACATTTCTGTGATGCGCAGATTTGTTTGCTCTTTGTCTGGGTGCTTTTATCGATATGTAATAGTATGTATTTATATAGGGTGCTTCTAAAATATATGCCACGGCTGAAATGGGAGAAAGTATCATGTATAGTGATCACGAAAATGAGGCATTCATGTCCGGAAACTATTCTTTTTTTTTCCATACAAAAAAATAACAATCATAAAAATAAATTGCTTTACTTTATTAAGCCATCCCGTAATGTGTTGAATGAAACCAGGCGCGCGAAAACATGCTTAAACGCTCCGACGTTGCGGCTAGACATCAAACAAATTCGGCACTTGTGTCATGCTACAAAAGGCTTTGATCTGTCCGCACCCCTTTCGCATACTCACTCGGGAGCGGGGCGCGACCCGGCGGGCGGGGGCGGTTGGCGCCCCCGCGCGCCCTTCGTACAGGTCAGAGTTCAGTTCGCTATGCGCAGCGGTGACGCGCAGGCGTGACGCGAACGTTTTGCACCGCCTGCGCCCCCATCCGCGAGTGAGATAACGATGTCACCCAGACGTACATACGAATCAAGAGTATCTTGAAATGATACTCTGCTACCGCGATACCCTCTGATCGCGAGTGCAATAACATCCCTGCGCATGCCGTAAACCTGTATGAGCAAAGTTTTGGTGTAAGAGTCAGCCACCAGTGTTGTGTTGTGTCATCATCATCAACCGAAAAACGTCCATTGCTGGACTAAGGCCTCCCCCAAGGATTTCCACACCGACCGGTTCTGTGCGGCTCGCATCCAGCGGCTTCCCGCAACCTTCACCAGGTCTTCGTCGGTCCACCGAGTCGGGGGCCTGCCCACACTGCGTATTCCAGTGCGCAGTCACCACTCGAGAACTTTACTGTGTTGTAAAACTGATGTAAAACTTTGTTGTGTTGTGAAATAGCTTGTAAATAAGGTGATTGACACTCTACTACCGCGAGTGCAAATAACATCCCTGCGTTTGCCGTAAACCCGTATGAACAGAGGTTTGGTGTGAGTCAGCCAGCCACCAGTGTTGTGTTGTGCAAATCCTTGTAAATAAGGTGATGAACTTAGAAACACGCCAAGTTACTTACTGTAATACACGTTCTTTTTTTAATTTTACGCATCTACTCTTGAGTAGTTGCCTTACCTACCTAAACTTTTTACAGATACATTACAAATACGTAATTTAACAGTTCAAAGCCTGTCAAAGTGCGATGGTAAGTTTATCGCCTTGTTACGTGAATAAGCCGTTTTAATAACTGGTAAGTTTGTTTATTCTGCTCTACATTTAATTTAAAGACAATCAGCTGTTCACTAAATTAACCTGTAAAAAGAGATACCTACGAGCGTGCGTTGCTTTCATTCAATGAAATGACATCGAGTTCATTCATGACTTCATGACGGAGCGTACGTACTTGACGGACCGTGTTGTGCGAAATTGAATCAAAGTAAAAAAAAATTGTTTAGTCTCCCAAATCAATTTAACGACTCCGGGGCACGAATTTTTTTTACTATTGTAATCTATATGCATGACTCTTACTCCCATTGCAGCGGTGGCATATATTTTGGAAGCACCTTATATATAGGGTGCTTCTAAAATATATGCCACGGCTGAAATGGGAGAAAGTATCACGTATAGTGATCACGAAAATGAGACATTCATGTGCGGAAACTGTTCTTTTTTTTCCATACAAAAAAATAACAATCATAAAAATAAATTGCTTTACTTTATTAAGCCATCCCGTATTGTGTTGAATGAAACCAGGCGCGCGAAAACATGCTTAAACGCTCCGACGTTGCGGCTAGACATCAAACAAATTCGGCACTTGTGTCGTGCTACAAAAGGCTTTGATCTGTCCGCACCCTTTCGCATACTCACTCGGGAGCGGGGCGCGACCCGGCGGGCGGGGGCGGGTGGCGCCCGCGCGCCCTTCGTACAGGTCAGAGGTCAGGTCAGTTCGCTATGCGCAGCGGTGACGCGCAGGCGTGACGCGAACGTTTTGCACCGCCTGCGCCCCCATCCGCGAGTGAGATAACGATGTCACCCAGACGTACATACGAGTCAAGAGTATCTTGAAATGATACTCTGCTACCGCGATACCCTCTGAACGCGAGTGCAATAACATCCCTGCGCATGCCGTAAACCTGTATGAGCAAAGTTTTGGTGTAAGAGTCAGCCACCAGTGTTGTGTTGTGTCATCAATTCATCATCATCAACCGAAAAACGACCACTGCTGGACTAAGGCCTCCCCCAAGGATTTCCACACCGACCGGTTCTGTGCGGCTCGCATCCAGCGGCTTCCCGCAACCTTCACCAGGTCTTCGTCGGTCCACCGAGTCGGGGGCCTGCCCACACTGCGTATTCCAGTGCGCAGTCACCACTCGAGAACTTTACTGTGTTGTAAAACTGATGTAAAACTTTTTTGTGTTGTGAAATAGCTTGTAAATAAGGTGATTGACACTCTACTACCGCGAGTGCAAATAACATCCCTGCGTTTGCCGTAAACCCGTATGAACAGAGGTTTGGTGTGAGTCAACCAGCCACCAGTGTTGTGTTGTGCAAATCCTTGTAAATAAGGTGATGAACTTAGAAACACGCCAAGTTACTTACTGTAATACACGTTCTTTTTAATTTTACGCATCTACTCTTGAGTAGATGCCTTACCTACCTAAACGTTTTACAGATACATTACAAGTACGTAATTTAACAGTCCAAAGCCTGTCAAAGTGCGATGGTAAGTTTATCACCTTGTTACGTGAATAAGCCGTTTTAATAACTGGTAAGTTTGTTTATTCTGCTCTACATTTAATTTAAAGACAATCAGCTGTTCACTAAATTAACCTGTAAAAAGAGATACCTACGAGCGTGCGTTGCTTTCATTCAGTGAAATGACATCGAGTTCATTCATGACTTCATGACGGAGCGTACGTACTTGACGGACCGTGTTGTGCGAAATTGAATCAAAGTAAAAAAAAAATTGTTTAGTCTCCCAAATCAATTTAACGACTCCGGGGCACGAATTTTTTTTACTATTGTAATCTATATGCATGACTCTTACTGCCATTGCAGCGGTGGCATATATTTTGGAAGCACCTTATATAAGGTGCTACTTTATTAGTGCCCGATATTTTAGTCCGTGCTTCTACTCCTGATTCTGATCAACTTTCCCCAAGGAACCCATAGTCAAATCCCAAAAAAAATTTTGGACTCTTCATACTAATTTGGCCGCTCGGCTGATTGTTTTATATGAAAGGTCCAAAATTTTTTTTACGATTTGACTATGGGTTCTTTGGGGAAAGTTGATCAGAATCAGGAGTAGAAGCACTGACTAAAATATCGGGCACTAATAAAGTAGCACCTTATATATGTAAAAGTATGTATTTAAAGGTTTCTACCTTCTATGTATGTACTAGGATTACTACTTTAATACTAACCACATCATTCAAACTTTGGGGCCGCGTATTTCTTAGAAGTCACTTCTCATTTCTTTACATTATCGTTAATTGCGAAGTTTTGTTGCATACTACATTTAAATTTTAAATGTAATAGCTTACTGATATTTTTTTATTCTTTACCTTACGTATGTCAAAGAATTTACAAGAAATGTGAGGATTCGCTTGAAATACGGTCGGGGCATGAAGCTATTTCACAGGTGAGATATACGCGGTGGCGGAGGGTTGGCACTTCGCCATTTTCAAATTGGAAATTGACTGGTGGTTTTATAAATAAAACTACATTTCCTACCTGCAGTTTAGAATTATCTGGAAATTTTGTCTTAAGATTTTAAATATCAATGGTCGGGTGCTGACCATATTATAAGGTTCTGATTTTTTATATATAAAAAAAACGGAACTCTTGTTTTTATTCTGTGTCGTATAGAAATATGTGTGGGAGGGGTTTTTGTCGGTTGACAGGGACTTTTTAAGTTAAGAACGTGTTTTCGGTATTATTTTTATTTGCCATAAAATAATACCAATTGCAAAGAAAGCTTATAAACTTTTTTTTATGGCAGAGGTGGCAAATGAGCAGACGGATCACCTGATGGTAAGCGATTACCGCCGCCCATAGACACCCGCAACACCAGAGGAGTCACAAGTGCGTTGCCGGCCTTTGAAATGGGAGTACGCTCTTTTCTTGAAGGTTTGAATTAATAATACGTACTTGTACGTATAATTACTGTAACATTTACATTAAAATAACATTATCCTCATACGAGTAAATATGAATAGGTGAAAATATTATAAAAAAGCTGCATAATCTTAATCCCATGATGGATAGATACGATAAGTGAATAGATGATGCAGTTCGCGGAGGGTTCCGTAGAAGTATGGAAATTCACTGCATCGAATTTTAATATCGAATACTCGATACGTCGATAACTAGCTGCACTGCAGTGAACGTCAGATATCAGCGTCAATTGTATACTTTTTCGTCTGATAGAGTCAAGCCGTGAAACACACGCATTTACATGTGTGCGAACGTCATTTACATTTATTTACTAGCAGGTGATAAAACACGGCAATTTATTGGAGTGTCCAGATACAAATCATATAAGTATTTTCTTTACATACATTTTTGCCATGGACGGGGATCGAACCGACGATCTACACCACTGAGTCAGTCAAAATATATTTGTATTTTCCACGGTTACTAAGCTGTTGATACAGATATAAGATTCGACGCACTGAATATTAAAACAAAGTGCTATGAACGCAGCAACAGCTTAATATAGATGCGTCTGACCTTCGATATCATACCATAAATTATTATTTTATGAACTATTTTAAAAATAATTCTTTACTGGAATGTTTATCTATAAAGTGATATTCGAAATAACATGATTCGATAAATAGATCATTCGAAGGAGACACTTTCGACGTTACTAGCTCGTGGATGGCAGTGTATTGTGCGCGATCCGTGCTTATCCCGCTTAGCAGAGCGGAATCTCGATAAAAATGGTTCAGCGAACGCCAGGTGACGCTAGGCCACCGGTAATAAACTACCTGTTATTTAGTATGGGTGAAAATAAATATAAAAAAAATAAAACTAAATTAGGTTAGCTTCAGTGTGCGGGTTATCTCGTAGAATCGATAACCGATGGTAAATAAAGACGGCGAGTTGTGTTTCCCTTTATTAAATTCGGGATTATTAGCGCAAATGCGATACATAGTTGTCTTTTAATATTGATTATTATAGTTTACATTCAATTTAATCACACAAAGTCTGATTTTTTTATCTAATTATGGAGCATTTCTATGAGAAATGTAAACTTTACTGTTTGTAATGAAGAGAATTATTTATTTATGGACGAGCAGCCAGAAAAGTTTTTCTCTTTTCACGATATATAGAAAAAACAAAAAATGGTGAATAAAACTGGTGAAATTTCGTATTGACTTATTCCTTTTTATTTTCCTTTTATTTATTTATTAATATATCGGCAATAATAATACATATTCTGTGAAAAAAAAACTGTTACCTGCAACATTTTAAAAGATAAGATTGAACAGGCAGTCGACAGATGGCTTAGGCGAAGGCGTAGAAGTAGGACGTAGAAAGAGGATTCTTTGTGTACGGAACCCTTTAAATACAAGTAACAACCGTTACAGTAAATAATTATTTGCAAATTGAATTTTAAAATAATTATTCGATCCATTAGCGCACACCTAAGTTGCGGCTTGCGGTCGCCCCGTAATTGCTGCTGTGGTTTTCCTCGCACGCATTTTGTGTATATTTATTTTGTGTATATTTGACCGTTTCTATATAATTTATAATGCCAAGCTAAACTTAAAAAATAATTAAATAATATCACGGATTGCGTTTGCTCTGTCAAAGGGCAAATATCGGATGTTTCTGGTGTCGTTCTATCTGGGGTCTAGTTCTGGAAAAGTAAACTATTCAAACTCTTTCAGCGACACGGTGCTCTTCAAAATAAAATTTTAATAGTTGGAATGTTCGTGATAGGCATTCGTTTTTTAAATTTTCCTATCTTGAAAAAATTGCTTTTGGCGAAAAGCGCGCTCTAATTGT
Source organism: Coleophora deauratella (assembly GCA_958295455.1). NCBI lineage: Eukaryota > Metazoa > Arthropoda > Insecta > Lepidoptera > Coleophoridae > Coleophora > Coleophora deauratella. Next base: position 17,138,106 of record OY282392.1, on the reverse strand, counting down.
CTACTTTTTTGTGCAGTACATTTTTTGTGTAACTATCACAATAAAGAGTATATTTGATTTGATTTGTTGTGAAACTTTCTAACTGTGGCTAAAACAACTTTTATATTCACTTATCACCAATGATTAAAATAAGTGACTGCAGTACTTAAGGCGCGCCACATCAGAACGCGCATCGATTTTGAAACCCCTTTGGGGGTGGTGTGGGAAAACTCCGGGTTGGTTTAGGCGGAGGAGATAATGCGACTTTGAGTTAAGTGTTTAACTAATTAATTATTTATCCCTTGCGAGTTACTTACACGCGCGGTATTACTTATTGTTAGATACCTGCATATTGATCAAGAAACATTATTACTTAAAGGTTTGGAAGGATTCTGTTGAATACTTACTATACAGGTTGAACCATATCTGGTCGCACGGAATCGCATTTTCACTTAGCGCTATCCTTTTCCGTCGCTCAGAAATATCGTTCGCTAGAGCGAGAAGAGAATGTGGCCGGGGAAATGCGATTCAACCATTAAGGTCTTGTTCCAGAACCAAGCTACGAGTTACTTGACAAGTTGTTTGTCCCCTTCAAACTTAAAAGATTTACAATTGGCTGTCATTGACTCGCTCATTACTCTCATGACAGTGTTGTGGAACGCTTTCTTTGTTGAATAAAATGTATTTTCAGCTGAGTTTTGTTTTACGTGTTGTAATGTGATTTTCTGTAATATTATTAAAAATTCTGATACTAATGACCGTTGCTACACCAGCGCAGCGCCTGCCGCAACTCCTTTTTGGTGCATAATGCAAATAAAATAAAGTAGTGGTAGGATTTTAATATGCAAGGTCTGGAGCATTATGCGTTAGGCGAGTGGTCAAATCGTCGCGCATCCACGGTGTTCCTGGCTGTACTCCGGAATATATTCAAATACCAAAATAAAGATGTCATAAAAGAACATGGAAGTGAGAGACAAAGTGAAAACAGTTCCAAAAAAGGTGAAATTTTGCACATTTCTCAAGCACTTCCCGGACACTCATACAAATCGTCCGTTTTTTTTTTACCTACTTTGATCCAGGTAAGACCGCCCTTTCTAAAACCTACGTTTTAGAAGATAGTGAGCGAACATGATAACTGAGTGATGACTACATGGACCGATAGAACGTACTCACATGGGGGTGAGGTCGCCTTAAGAACATGACAGTCGGTGTTCATGTCCACACTCTGTCTTTATTCTTTGTCCAACCCTCTTCCCAGTTCAGCTGGGCGTCCTTGTGCGTCTGCGCACGAGAGCTCCGGTTCTGAGTTGTCTGTGCGCTCAGGTTCTCTTTTTGGACCTATTTCTGCATGATTGACCACCAGGTGTCTAATACTATTTTATATGTAGTTCTTCCTATACCATAAAATAACATTTTTTACTGAAATCGTTATGCACTGATTTCATATTGAAACTCCTTGAATCATTTTGCTAAAATAAAATAAAAATTAGAATTTGTTCCAAAATAAACTGCGCAGTTAATTTAAAGTTGTTCTTGGTACTTTTTAATTGTTTAACATTTATAATTACATATAACAAAATATCTTAGTAGTTATGTGACGCAGGACGACGAAGCCTTAACGATACTTCTTCCATTCAAGGTTGCACAGAAACCTAGAATGTCGTACTTTAACATAATTAAGTACACATTGTCTAAATTTACGATTATATAATATTTTAAACGTGTTTTTCTAATGACTAAACTAAATAGGAATCATGACATTATGCGTTAATCTGTATATAGAGTGTAAACGTATCAATTTAAAAAATAAAACAAGGAAATGCAACTTGAAATCGAGTCTCGTACACCAAGAGCTGCGTAACTGTTTTCTTTCATTCATTTCGGAATGCATATACGAGTAATTCGAGTCATACTTATAGCCCGCTTTTTTAGGGTTCCGTAGCCAAATGGCAAAAAACGGAACCCTTATGGATTCGTCATGTCTGTCTGTCTGTCTGTCTGTCTGTCCGTATGTCTCAGCCACTTTTTTTCCGAAACTATAAGAACTATACTGTTGAAACTTTGTAAGTAGATGTATTCTGTGAACCGCATTAAGATTTTCACACAAAAATAGAAAAAAAAAAACAATAAATTTTGGGGGCTCCCCATACTTAGAACTGAAACTCAAAAATTTTTTTTTCATCGAACCCATACTTGTGGGGTATCTATGGATAGGTCTTCAAAAATGATATTGAGGTTTCTAATATCATTTTCTTCTAAACTGAATAGTTTGCGCGAGAGACACTTCCAAAGTTGTGAAATGTGTCCTCCCCCCGTAACTTCTAAAATAAGAGAATGAAAAACCTAAAAAAAATATATGATGTACATTACAATTCAAACTTCCACCGAAAATTGGTTTGAACGATATCTAGTAAGTAGTTTATTTTTAATACGTCATAAATCGTAAACCGCAATTTACCTTTCATTCAAGTTACAACGACCTACAAGAACTTTTATATTATGTTACTTGCTGCTACGGAACCCTTCATGGGCGAGTCCGACTCGCACTTGGCCGCTTTTTTTAAATATTTTACGTTAGAGATTGCACTATAACTACACCAAATTTAAGCTTATAATAATGTCCTACACGTGACCGCGGGTGATGCTAAGTGCAACACCAGGCAACCGCCGTCTATACCTTGTGGATAGAACGGTTAAATGTGCACACGATAAGAAGAAGAAGATAAAGCATGCTTATGATAGCGCCAAAACAAAATACGTTGAAAACAAACACGTTTTTTTTATATGAATTGGGAATCCTTTGCGTTAGTTTACTTTTAATTATTTAGATACTATCTAATATCATAACAGATATTCTGTAATTCAACCTGCTACTACCTTTTACCGTTTAAAAGATACAGCCATTTAAACGTAGGACAGATAGACGGCATATGCATAATACGAGGGTTTCATTGGCAGATACTGAGTATGGAGTAATAAAAAAAAAAGCATGTTAAATTAAATTAAGTAATCTAAAAACTCCATCCTCTACAGAATCCATTTAATATATTAACCTACTAAAAACCTTTCAGTGGGTTACTGTGGATTACGGGCTCAGTTACCCATTACGCAAAATGTCCTTTTATAGACCAAATGTTAATAAATAGCCTACGATTTTATAAAAGCGAGTAAGGAGCGTATCGAAATAGGCCAACCGTGAAAAGCCAACTCAATAATGTACGAAATAAATGACAGAAGGTTCTCTTCTCTATTGCATAGAATTTACGTTCGCATCTACAATAAATAATATTTGCCTCATCGTGTGGCGTGTCCATTCGGTGAATAAGCGAAAATTCACTTAATAGGACCTCTTAATTATTATTCGCCACATTTAGAACATAAAACTGATCACTAACAATAGCTCGCAATCAAAAATCTATCAAACATGTATCAAACCGTTTAAGTTACAGGCTTCGCCAACAAAAACATACATTAAAAATATTATTAAAAATGAAACTACATATTAGTTAAGGTGTAATTTTCACTGCGCGCACAAAATACGTAATGTTGACTGACAGATGTGTTCGGATAGAGCGGTTTTTTTTTAGTTAAAATTTTAATTAAAAAACCTACTAGTGTAGATACCACTTTAGAGCCAAATGTCACCCTTAACATACGGCCATGAGGATTCTTACACATTCATGTCTTTGCTATTAAAGTAACTGCATATAAATAAGGTTCAATCTAGTTATTTTTTTTTTTGACACAGTGGACCAATCAGTGTTTTTCAGAGTGTTCGATAAGCTGAACCTGTTAAGATTTGATGAATTTAAAAAGAACAATTCAAAAGGCCTCCACTAAGGATTTCCACAACGACCGTCTTGCGTTGCCCGCATCCAAAGGCTTCTTGCGACCTTCACTAGGTCATCGGTCCACCGAGTGGGAAGCCTGCCTACGCTGAGTCTTTCGATGCGCGGTTGCCACTCGAGAACTTTCCTGGACAAACCCCCAATTCTCCTATGGACTAAGCCGATATCCACCGGCTTACTACACTTATTTGTTACCTTTAACAAATATATAGAAAACTACCAATTTCGATACGTCGTTTTATGTTTTATGATTTGTTCATTACTCAATCACCGCTGATAACCTTTCGCGTCGCCGGACCGCCCGCTGCTGTGCTGGGTCGCTCGTAATTAAAAACAAACTTCCACAAAATGACGCATTTTAATTAAAATATTCCCTTGTCTCAATATTTGCTTCGTAGGAAAGTAACAATTATAACATAATTTTGGTGACGATGTTCTGAGAACGAGGAGTATGAGATTTTGAAATATCTTGATGTTCCCACTTGCATACTTTACTATTCGTCACCTGAGTGCTTATTTGTTCAATGTCCATAACCAAAATTTTATACAACAAAGTTTTTACAGAGATTGCGTTTCCAACATATAATTATATTTTTAATGTTCTTACGCTCTAAGTTATAAAAATCATTCACCAATCGACAGAAAATTTAAACTTTATGATAACTGCTTTTAAAAGTGATTTTCTTTGATATGGTCGATTGGACAAATAAGCACTCAGGTGACGTATTGCCAGTACAGTAAGAGTATCAGGTTATAAAATCCTTAGACTCCTACAAGTAGGAAGAATTTATTATAAGTACGAGGCCCATGAGGAATCTGATGTACCTACCTTTAAAACCCGGAGAAAGTATTGATAAAGAGATGTAACGCAGAGGAAAAAGCAATACGTGATTTTACCGAGACTTACGTGTATAATGTTACAATAAAAAAAATATTTGAACTAAGTAGCAGTGTAGATCTTAAGAAGGTACAAAATACCTCACTTCCTCTTCTGATCATGTGGCACAATTAACCGCCTCATAGACAGATATTACCTTATAGGTTTATACAAGTAAATTACATGTCTTCTTCATACTATATATAAAATAACACCCAAGGAGTTCATAACTGTGGTCAAAAAGCGTTTTCCCAAGTTACTAGTGCTATGTAGTCCTTAAAATAAAAAGAACATCGAATGGTGTAGTTACAAATACTGTCAAAAATAATAATAATAATCATTTTTTATTTCGGATAAAAAACATCCATAATAATAGAAACTAAACTAAAAGATAAATTCAATGCATTAAAATTACATACAATTCATTCATTCATCCATTACAATTTACGATTACAATTTGAAAATAATAAAAATTTTGAATAATAAAATGTTAATGGTAAATTAATAAAAATGTCATAATAAATAATGATGAATAGATTCGCGTGCAGTTTTTTACCACTCTTGTATGTACATACAAACGAACTATTCCTACAAAAATTGTACAATTTTAAAAATTTTAAAGTAACAAGATATTTTTGCGTCATGACACAGCGTCTGTCTCACTTTGTACCCTCTAGTCTGCTTCGTATAACTTTTAACTAAACGAGTTTCTCAGAATTCTATGAGACGGGGATCCCCCTTCATGTCGGCCGCGACAGCTGTTGCCGGGCTCAAAGGAAAATCTGTTGTAATATGTCTCGAGTCAGCCATGATGTAATGTCTGTTACGTGGATAGAGTCCGCAATTACTTTGAATTCATCCTTTAAACTAAATTAACTCATGTGTATTTAAGAGAGAACAAAGTCGAGATTGTTAGCGAAATTTTATCAGCATAAGAGGTATTTCATTTTAGCCCTCTAGGACTGAAAAGGCACTGATTACACTTGTGAGGCAATACCCACTTTTCATCTATTGGGCGGTCAATTTTTGCCATCTTACCTAATAAAAAACTTCAGAAACTAGGAGAAAATCAATTTTTTGATATAGTTGCAAAGGTAAGGATCATACTGCAGCAGCGAACTAGCTATAATATCATATTTATATGTAATATAGGTAACTCCTCTTCACGTACTTTGTAAGTGTGAGGCACTAGTCCAAACCAGAAACCGCTCTTCAGGTGGACCAAAGGTACCTCCAGAGGTCATCAGGGAACTCGATCCAAGTGCGTCCTAACAGTTCATTAGAACTATTGGCCTTGAGGAAATAATATAATAGGGGTAGTAATCTTTGAGGCAACTGAAATAGCTTCGTACTAGAATACAAACAAACTTAATTTCAGATTGCAGACACTTGCAACCGTTGTAACAAATATAAATAAGGTTGCGCTCCCGCCACAATAAAGCTTGGTCTACACTGCACCCTGGGGTGCGATCAGCGCGGCCAACAGTATTGCGCCTCGGCAGTTGTCGCGAGAAACGAATGGTGGAGCGGTGGCAACACTAGCTGCCGCGTTAATAAATAACAGTGTGAACACAGTTTTAATTCGGTTCTGGAGTGAGAATGATGTTAAATTCCCTGAAGGAAAACGTGATTCAGAGGAATCTTCTGTGACGTTGTCACAAGAACTCTTTGTGAAATTCTTAAGTATAAATGGGATTTGTAACTGACAAAATGGCACTGGCACAACACACAACATAGCGTGCTCTTAAAATTGTTTCTGTAAATATTTTTATAGGGTCACTGTAAGCACAGCTTAATCCCAAAATTGCTTAGTTTTTTGTAAAACACAGGGTCCTTCTAAAACTTGATACAAAATTGCGACCATCGTACACATCTAGAAATCAGATGTGTAGGTTTCCTCACGATGATTTTCCTTCACCGTTAAAGCAATCGGTATGAAAAAGTACTTAAGTTCCGGAAAACTCAATGGTACATTGACCAGGATTTGAACCCGAGACCTATAGCTTTTCTTGAGCTAATGACAACTCCGTGTATGCACGACGGTAAACTGATTCGCGAGAAAGTATGCACAGCGTGGCTTTACAACTAATTTTATTACCCAATACTAGTATGTACATTGGTAATTTCAGTGAGTGTTCAACCGTACTTCATGACTTGCCAATAAATGGCTCGTTCGAATCATAATTTATTTAATTTATGTGATATTTCACCATACAGTACACTTCTTTCGCTAAACTATACCTGAAGAACTATTAAAAGTCGCTACAATGTATTATAGAACGATATAGCTACAGAAGAGGGACACACTGCTACGCGTTATTACGCCTACGCCAGCATCCTAGTCCATATTATCAGAAACGTTGGCTGTAGCTACAACCGACCGACTGTAGCAACCGAATGTAGGTCGTACAAGGTAGAAAAATTATGATTTAAATATATGTGTGACTCATAAAAAAAATTGAGATTGTGGGAATTTGATTGTTCAATGTGAATTATTTCGTTAAGATTATTTAAAAAAATACATGTTGGGGGAAGTTCCTTTTGGACTCGATGTTTCTTCTCACTCTGCTAACACTTTGCGAAACGTCGAGTGTACAAATTCCGAGTGGTAGGAACTTTACAAGGGGTAAAAAAAAATGAAGAATTTTGAATTTTGTATGCAGCCAGAAGACTTTAAGTAAGGGTACAACTTTTGTTTTAAAACTTTGATAAATTTATTACTGGATTTACAAAAGTGATGGGAATTTGTTTCTTGTTTAGTGAAAAATATGGAACAAATGTTTATCAAGTTTATGAGTCGTTCAAATACTATTATTACGCCTTTTTAATATACCTTAATGTTAAGTTACTTATATTAATTTAATTTTTAAAAACTTTGCAAAATATTTACTTATTTACAATCAGAGATTGAAATCTAGTTTATTTATCTAAATAGACAAAATAAGAATTTACTGCAAATAAACAAACAAAATTTTTTTGACTCTAGGTTTTATACGTGACATAAAAAAAATGTACTAGTTATTATCACTGTTGGCAAATAGCACAAAAGCAATTTCATCGCGAAACCTAAAATTACCTTCAAAAGTTTGACCTGACGTCAACTAATGTTTCGCGATTAGTTTGTCATTAAAACTAGAACAGTTTAGTTTGAAATTACCACCGCACTAACGACCAGAGCAGATGTTGTCTTCAGCGGGGTCGTATATCAATCATTGAGGACACGTCTGGGGTATGGACAGCCCTGACGGCCTTTTGAGCGAGATACGATACGGCCCGCCTTTGACCCGCCCTGGCTATCTGTGTTGCCATTTAATGGCGACTGAATTAGGTAATTAATTTCGTCGCTGATATCCTCGACTAGATAAGTTTTATTTGATATGAGAGACATTTTACTCTCTTTCATACAGCGTTTTCACATTTAGCCAGCCTATCTCAGACCGCTAGGACATTCTAGAACTGAGAATAAGTAAAACCGTGAAGCAACTAAGGGAAAGGGTATTGCCTTCCTACGCACAGCATTTTATTAAGGGCACTCTGACTATTATGTATCGTTAGCAATGAGGAGGTAATAGGAACAGGTTTTTTTATCCTTAATTGGTAAGCCCTTGGCATCATCTAATCGCTCCCGACTCGTGGCCCCACCGCATAGTCCCACTGGGTCGACGAGTAATCTGTAATGTACTTAATCTTAATTTAATCTTGTTTAAATAATAATAATAATAATAATAATAATAATATCTGGGACAAATCACACACGGTCATCTGGCCCCAAACTAGGATTCCCTGTATCTTGGGAACCAGAGACTGATATACATACACATATACTTTTAAATACATACATATATAGATATAATACACCCAGACTCAGAGCAAACAATTCTGCTCATCACAGAAAAGTTTGCCCTGTGTGGGGATCGAACCCACGACTCTCGGATCAGAGGTCAGGATCGCTAACCACTTAGCCACCGAGTCAGTCGATAAATTAAATAAATCCTAAATAAATTAAAAAAATAAATTCTTTTAGTTTTAGAACCAATCAACTAGGCCACATAAAAGCTTTCATTTTACCTACAGTAAGAACATACAGGACTAATACAGGTTGATGATAATGAAGAACATACACTTGGCTGATTTAGCAAATATTGGAAAAGGAAACACGGACCTTCAGGTGGATTTTATTTATATGCCTATTACATACGATTTGTCTACTTTTTCTGTCGGACTTTAACGTAACTTCTTTCTATTTTAGGATTACGAATAGATTCAGTTTCAGATGAATCAGGGAATAAAATACAGCTGATAATCTGGATTGCGAACGTTACTTATGTTTTACACTATCTGTGAAGTTAGCGAACAGCCTGTGTTTTACGCCACGATTTTTAAAAATCTTGGAAAGCAGGAGTAGAAAGGGAGAGTAGGGATGTCGACGTAAATTTCAGTCATATTGGGAGAGACACATTGTTCCCAGAAATCGCTCACTCACTCACTCACTCACAATGAAGTTTTTAAGCTGTGAACATAACAAATCAATGTATTGTCGTTTAATGGTTATATGAACGGAACCCTGATAGACCAAGACCCGTCTCGTATCTGGACAGTTTGTCTAGCAGTGGCTCATAATGGCTGTTAGAAAAATAAAATAAAAGTTTTAATTACCCAACTTCATTCGCTGAAAAATGTTGGTAGCCCTGAAAAATATGAAGAAGCTGAATTTTACCTGAAACAAAAGTAAAACATCATTTATAACAAAGTTGTCTATCTGACTTGGTAGAAAATTAGTTTAAGTAAGCAATGCACAAAAAAAATCTTAGTATATTTTGCGAAAATAGTCAAAACATAATTAAAACGCAGACGAACTGAGTTCTACAGTAGTTATGAAAAGTATTTTTTTTTTCGTTTATACACACTGAGTAACGGTAAGTATGTAAGAAGATAAATAACAGATGAATAGTAATGATAAGCACTCTTTGGTTCAAATACCTAAACATTTCTTGGTGCATTTATGCAGAGAACATCACAAGCAAACAAAAAACTTCTTAAGATACAATTTTCATTTCAAATCATATTTCTTATTCAATAGTTTGACTGTTATTATAACTTTGAGAATGCCGTAACTCCGGGCCGGGCATTGTTGTGTTAGGTTCAGTTCACACTGGGCCAAAGTCAAGCGTTATTTTAAGAAAAAGGAGGCATAAGACATAATTCTTGAATCTCTCAATTCTTTAGACATTCTGCTTTGAAATTATGATTCAACGTCTTCTTTCAGAACCAAAATGCCACGAACGTCGAAATTTCTTTTATAGAATAAAAAAAATTGAGTATATCTTAACAACATATATTCCCCCTAAATGGACCATAATCTTACTTATAAAGTGTTAAAATTTTGAACGAGTTAGTCATAAACGTCATTTACTATAATTCAATTGAACATGAACAATTTCAGAACAAAATATAGTTTTTATAGATTATTAAAAAAAAAAAAATACGTGCTGAAAACAAAGAAATAATTCTTAGTAATTCAAAACGTAAACCGAGAAACTATACTTCATTGGATTGCACGCTAGCTAGTACCATTCCAATGTGAATAAACGCTTACGTGAACGTACAAGTTTTCTGTTTGCGCATATTTGACTTGCAGTGTTCTTCAGCAACATGCATGGGGACTCGCTGTTTATACAGTCAAACGTACAAGTATTTACATAAGGTCGGTACGAGGGAGTTGGAAAATTAGAATTCGTCTTTCCAAAGTAAATATACTTAAGTAACGCAGGAGGATATGGTAGGGACGTACTCAAGACTTACTACTTATATTACGTTATTCTATTACGCAGTGGTATCCACAATTTTCAAGAAACACATTTAATAAAGTAAATACATACTTATTTAACCATGTGCTATTTACAGGCAAAGAGTTTTTATTTTGATAGAGTATTTAGAAATCCTGCAAAACCTTAACCATAGAAAGTCCAAGATCCTGCTATTATAGCAGAACTTTACGTACTACCGGTAGGACGCAATTTTTTTGTTGTATGATTCTTTCTAAGCCTACCAGCAGGATGCAATGAACTCTAATGCATAGTGCGTGTCTTTCTGACTCAGCGAGTTTTTGAATCGTATTTCTGCGGTCAGTCTAGCCAAAATGGCGGCGAGTATTCCAGCCGGAAGTCCTTCCAGCATTTAATAACTATGAACTTCTTTTGGGAAGTCGTTCGAAATGTACAATTTCGTCATTCTTGCCAGAAGATGTTATTTTTAGGGTTCCGTAGCCAAATGGAAAAAAACGGAACCCTTATGGATTCGTCATGTCTGTCTGTCTGTCCGTCCGTATGTCACAGCCACTTTTTTCCGAAACTATAAGAACTATACTATTGAAACTTGGTAAGTAGATGTATTCTGTAAACCGCATTAAGATTTTCACACAAAAATAGAAAAAAACAATAAATTTTGGGGGTTCCCCATACTTAGAACTGAAACTCAAAAAATTTTTTATCAAACCTATACGTGTGGGGTATCTATAAATAGGTCTTCAAAAATGATATTGAGGTTTCTAATATCATTTTTTTCTAAACCGAATAGTTTGCGCGAGAGACACTTCTAAAGTGGTAAAATGTGTGTCCCCCCCCCCCCCCTGTAACTTCTAAAATAAGAGAATGATAAAACTAGAAAAATATATGATGTACATTACCATGCAAACTTCCACCATACAAACAAAATTGGTTTGAACGAGATCTAGTAAGTATTTTTTTTAATACGTCATAAATCATAAACCGCAAATTACCTTTCATTCAATCAACTCAAATGTAAAAAAATATAGAGGTCAAGACATGTGTGATTATGAATTTATACGGAACCCTCGGTGCGCGAGTCCGACTCGCACTTGGCCGGTTTTTTTTTTTCGATTTAGCTCCACTATTCACTATATATTTTGTGTGCAAAAATAGGCATGTTTACATGATTGTGGTACGACCCGGACTGGGGAAATGATGATTACATTAAACACTCATTAAATTTGGGAGTGAAAAATTTGAAAGTACTGCTGTTAAGAAAAAATAAACGATACATCAATCAAACCAACATGTTTTTTTTATTATTATTTCGGAAAGCAAAAGGCTGACGACCCACCTAATGGAATTGTTTACCGCCGTCTATGAGCAACACCAGGGCCGCTATCAATGCTTTACCGAACCTTTAAAGACCTTTTCAAACGCTTCTTATGCTATCAATTTATAATAAATGACGAGCATTGTTTAATACCATCCGACAGGAACCTGAAAGAATAATAAATATCGAATGGGCCATCTATAAAATACGCAAAGCTGAAGAATAAATAAGGCGTAATGCAGGCGCAGGTGTGAGAGCGAGCACGATACATGATTAATGCACCTTACACGTGCAAGCTTTTAACATCCTGACACGTAGATAGTAAAAGGTTTAAATAAAACCGGATAAAACCGGTTTGAACCGAAGAAAACTGGTTAACGTCAGCTAAGGTTGTCGGTTAACATGTTGCGGCGACACGTAGTACCTCCCACACATCAGCCACAGCACTAACAAGGCGATTTTCTAATATTATAAAAAAGTATTATTTTTAAGATGGTAAAACCATCAGACTCAAACTTTTCAAAATTATGCAATTCGAAAAATAAATTAGTTCTAAAGACCAACAAATATAATTATTAAGCTAGTAATTAAAACTGAGCATAGAAAAATAAAATGGAGCAAAAAATAAGATATACTTTTACAAACCAAAAAACTATATCATTTTAAACGCTATGCAAGCGTTTCGGGTTGTTATGATCTATTCTCGTAAGTCGTACCTTTGGAAGTTACTGGCCATAACAAAATGGCGGTTATTACCTCCGCGTTTTATGCACTCGTTGAAAGGATACAGTTATAGTATTCTTTTACGCCCCCGTTTATGGGTGACGGCTAGTTTCAGATATTTCTCTGTAAATGAACTGTAAAAGTTTACTTTTTTCAAGTGTTTCTTAACTTTATGTATAGAGAATACTAGCCTTTGCCTGAAGCATCGACCACGTGGATTTGTTTGTTATGAGATTTACTTATAAAAAACATAAAACAAAAATGACAAGCTGAAGCGTCAAAACGCATCGAGAAAAACAGAAAAGAGAAAGTGTGACACAAAATCAAAGGCAGAAAGCTTAAAAGCGTCGTCGGTAATCGAAAAACTGACAAACTTTTATCAAGTAGGAAATTCGTGGTAAATCCCAAAAATTTTGTCTCATATCTTAAGTGTAAGATACCTGCTCAACTTACTGCAATACCTTTGTGATTTCTTGAACCGAAAAAAATGTACTCTACACCACAAAATTAGCCAATCAGCTGTTCATTTTGTTTTTACAATTTACAACCCATATCGACCCCACTGCAAGGGCACGGGTTTCTTCCCATAACTCGAGAAGGTTAGGCCATACTCCAAATATAACAAGCAAAATATCATTTATTTTGGTATATTTGGACAAACCCAATAACTACTATGACATATGTATTTTTTACCCTCAATTGGTAAGCCCTTGGCATCATGACATATAATATGTACTATTGGTAGTTGAACACAGTATACATCTTCTATTATGCATTGACCTACATTCAAGCTCTGACTTGACTCATCACAGTAAAAAGGCTAAGTTTTCTTCAAACAGCGTTCACACATGAGTACACAAAAAAAAACAATAATATATCAAAACCGGACAGGGCCTGACTAAGGTGTGAGTTTAGTTTATATGTACAATGCACTCCTATAGTGTATACCTGAAAAAGTTGTATGACGGGAGATAATTCGGCTTCTGAAATTTTAAATTCTGATAATAGAAGTAACATCAATATCTGAGTAAAGCAATCTAAACAAGCTAAGAAAAGGTTTTGACTCTCCATACAAAATTGACAGTTCTCCCCTGAAAAAAAATTAGATGGCCTACTTATTTTTAACGCTGCTCTTTTAGATTGAGATAGACCGATAGGCGAAGGGCCGGTTTAAGGTGGTACTCGTAAGGAAAAAGCTTGCCAATGCAATAAATGTGCTTTCTTACGTCACAGCACAATTCTACTAGAGACAGTATGAGGATTGGTGCCCTGCAGCTTATAAAGAGATTAGGTTCTTTTTTAGCATCGCAAAATATATATTTGTCCTTTTTTTTTGTTATTAAAAACGATTTTTTTTGTTTATTAATTTAATACGATTTTTTTAAATACCTTTTTTACGATAAAAAAGTTGTGTTTTGTAAAAAAAAATATGTATATTGTTATAGTCTACATAAAAAAAAATCGGTAGAGACAAACTCTTCGTTTGTTGAAATCACACATTTAGCCTATCTGGTCTGGCGTCAGTCAAGGCTTTCTTTAGGAAGTTTCGACGCCCACCCTTGGTACTTGGTCTTATCACGGCCCTGTCACTTAACTACTTGCCCCTCGTCTACACAAACACATTTTTCCATCTTGCGCCGGAGGAAGCGTCGACAGCGCCTCATTTCCACCTTCATCGGGGAAGAGCGGCACGAGAAATAAAAAGTAAATATTTTGTTTATTTTCATAAGGTGCAGTGAGATACAATGTTATGATTGTGTGAAGGAAACTGACAAACTTCTTTTTCAAGGAAACTATAGTAAAAAATGATCATTAGTTTGTACTGAAAACTTTTCAGGTGTATATGTATTTATATGGTTTGTTTGGTAAAGCATTTGATGTATAGAAAGTTGTGTCACAATTTTTTATTTAATAAATTTAATTTATGTACCTACCGTACCGTGCCGTATATTTGAAGCATGAACATAAAATAACCGTGCCGTATATTTGAAGCATGAACATAAAATAACCGCGTATTAACCGCATCTCCAGCGCGGGCGGTATTATAAATCGGAAAGCAAATATTCATAACAACAATGTTTTTTCTGTCCTTGCTGTAAGCTCAAGGCACTGCAGACAGACAGCCAACGAAAAGAGTAATTGCAGGAAAAAGAGGTAGAAACAAAAAATCCAACGTAAAAACTACGACAGGCGTGGAACTAGCAAGGCTCTATAGACTATGGAAAACTGAAAGGAAAATTCTTTATTAAATTTGAATAAAGATTTGCTAGTACTCCCATAAACCTCAGCTGAAAGGATGGATTATCGCTTTAACTAATATTTAATACACTTATCATTTTTACCCAACTGCTAAAACAGATGGTAATGTTCCGGGTGTATATGCATTTTAGGTTTGTTTGTATGTTTATTTGTATATCCGGTCCATTGTAACTGCCTGTAATAAAATGCGTGCAAGAAAACCTTCTGAGGTCCTATCAAAATTGAAACATAATCATATGCTCGGATAGTCAAGCAGCCCTTATGACACTGAAATCACATGAGATTGATTCAAAACTTACCCTTGAGTGCGCCAATGCACTTAATCAGCTAGGAAGGCACAACAAAGTCACCTTATTCAATTCAATTCAATTTTATTTATTTACAATATAAGTTCACAGCAATAGCCAAATGTTGGGTGCCCGGGCACAGTGGCATCAAGGGGAACGAAATAGCAGATGAGCTAGCTAGGAACGGAGCGGAGGCACCAGCTATTAGACCCGAACCAATAGTGGGAGTGCCTCGTTGCACCGGAAGAAGAATGCTGCAGGACTGGGCTAATGTACAGAGTAGAACACTCTGGGCTAGTGCCCCAGGCCAAAAGCATTCGAAAGCGCTCATAACTGGTTTTTCGCGGGAATACACGTCTAGAGCACTACGACTTCTTAGGCCTGGACTTAGGATTCTAGTCAGAACTCTAACTGGCCACTGCAAGCTTAACAAACATCTCTATCAAATGAAACTTGCAGATACGGACGAGTGCCGATTTTGCCTCGAGGAAGAGGAAACTCCTCTTCATATACTCTGCGAGTGCGATGCACTGGACTGGTCCAAGACAGAAGCCGATCTCTAGGTGGACCAATGGTAACTCCAGAGGTCATTAGGGAACTCGATCCCAAGTGCATCCTACAGTTCATTAGAACTATTAGCCTTGAGGATATAATTTAACAGGGGCAGTGATCACAATAGATCTACCCAGGTCGCAGTGATCCAATAGGGTCCTCCTTTGGTCCTATACCCCTTTATCCCCAAATAATAATAATAATAATAATAACTGCCTGTAGCTAAAACAGGATTACGAATTTTGAGAAACGTCTTCGTTAGATTCGTCTTAATACGTATTGACATAACATTGACATACTCGTTTATGTAGTGGGATGCTTATTATGAGAAAATGATTACTGATAAATTGATTACGTCATTTTCACATGGTATCCATTACAATGTCTACCAGACAACTCTTCCCGAAAACTAGGCAGTCCACTTAGTGTCCTAATTTCAAAACACGTGGCAAATTGATAAATGAATATGTACGATAATTACATACGTTCTATAAATGAGACGCGCGTCATTCGATATGCTTAACAAATATAGGCCGTTTCTTATTAAATCAACATGCAATGTGTTACAATTTGGTTACAATTTAAATGATAAATAGGATTTTGATGACATTCATAATATGTATTTTATTTATAAGGTTGTCATGGCTCTCTTTTATCTTGTGGCCTTTGGTCTTATGTCGCGTACGCGTATCCAGTTAAGCGTTAAATAGATAGACCTACCCATTAAATTGAAAAACCTTTCCCAAGGAACCCTTACGAAACAAAAACCTTTTTGGACCACGTCAAATCACCAAAATATAAAGCCTGTATTTTTATACACGCGCTTATTGATAGGTCACTACTAAATATACAGGGTGTAACAGAAAGGTGTGATTATACTTCAAGGTTGGCTTTTACTCATCACACTGAACAGCTTTTGTTCTACAACTTTGTTCAAATCACAATTTTTTTTTGGACTTTTCATACAAATCGATCAGCTGGCGAACCAAGTTTGTATGAAAAGTCCGAAAAGTTCTTTGCGATTTCAACAAAGTTGTAGAACAAAAGTTGTTCAGTTTGATGGGTAAAAGCCAACCTTGAAGTATCACACCTTTCTGTTACGCTCAGTAGATACAGAGATAGTTCGTTTCTAGAACAATTCAATTTTACTCCTATTTTTTTTATACGACCCGATTTATCATTACTGCTTAGAAATGGTGTGCCAATAACACAGACTTAATATAAGGGCGATATCACACAGCGCCGATAACCTCTGTCTATCAGTCTTTATTAGGCTATCTAATGTGTCAAAGTCAGGGAACGACTGAGGACGAGCTCCTATGTAGCGATTGACATGCTAACAGAACTGACAGATTCTCGTTTTGAGACAAATATTCTTTTAACAGAATTAACAAGATTCTATGGTGCGTAGCCGAAAACGTTTTACGTCGCCATCTTGTGAAAATTCACTTATGATTTTCTTTCGTTGGTACAAAAAAATATTGTGATGTGATGGCTACGAAGAGTTGTAAGAGAGATTGTGTTAAAAGCGCCCCCTGTAATGTCATCCACGCGCCATACTATCTTTGTCTACAGTTTTTATGGTAGCAAGAAGACCTTTATGTAAAATCCAGCTGATAAAATACTTTATACGTAGTTTTACCTACAAGAATTCAAATTTATAATTCCTACATGTTTGTTAAAAATTTTCTGGCAGACAAATACTACCTAGTTACGTAATTAACTCGATTAGTTCGTATTACGCAGCTTTACCATTTCATTAGTCAAGTTTAGTAAATTATGAATAGGTAGCAAGTAAAAAAATACACATATAAATAAGAAAAATGAACAGCATAAATAAAACTCCACATTTTATTTTTTTCATAAATGTCAACGAGCATGGCAGCACATTCTCAGAAGAAAATAACTCGTCCAGTATAAGTGTGACACTCGGAACACGGTCGCGTAATATTCATCAAACATGCATGGGATCTACTCAAATAAATCGTGTTAAACGAAGCGTGAAGCACTCTTTGCGCCTATGAATAAATGAAATGAACGCGAGAACAAGTGCTCGGTCTAGAAGAATTTCGAAAATGACGTCTCAATAACAAGTCTTTTTGGTGCGCAGCCCGTTCTCTGGCGTTCTTTTTTGTAGGTACATGGCATGAAATAAAGACTTTTTACTCTGAGAACATGGCAGTGATGGGTCTATTCACAGAATGGCGCGGGGTCGACACTGTTTTAACCGACTTCAAAAAAAAGGAGGAGGTTCTCAATTCGTCGGAATCTTTTTTTTATGTATGTTCACCGATTACTCGAAAACGCCTGAACCGATTTAGAAAATTCTTTTTTTGTTTGTTTATACTTCACAGGTGATCCCATATAAATTTTATCGAAATCGATTCAGCGGTTTTTGAGAAAATCAACAAAAACATAGCAATATTGGAGTTGTTGCGATTGAAGTCGGTTGTTTTTAACGTATTCAGCGTGGTCAATTATTTAACGTACGTATGTCACGTAATTAAATATAGTGCCTTTTCATACGCCCCGCCCGGTTGGCAGGTAGCTGAAAGCAAGCGGTCGTCTTTCAAAGCTTTTCTGTATGACTATTATGTTGCTTTTTTAAACAACAGGAATGTTAAAATCTCTGCAGACCCACCGAAGGGCAGATGGGTAAAAAAATACAAGTGTAATAACACGTTTATTCCTAAATTAGGCAAATGATTAAATAATATTCGATTCTGTCTATTTGCATCTTTACAATTGCATTGATATTGATAATGTACTGAAAATGGGATTCATTACTAGCTCTATACAACCTCTACTAATCTCGACTTGCCTCGTGTTCGATACACTGTTTATTTGTATGGGGTTAACTTTCTGAGATATAAGAAGAGACCCATATCCCAGCAATGCATGGGAGAACTATAGCACGCCCCGGAACTTCAATGAGTAGAAGTCTAATTGTACTTGGGTTATTACGCTCCATCGTCAAAATGTACATTATGCTATAGTCATAATGTTCTCGCGTCCTGAATGATCCTATGAGAGAATATGACAATGCCAAAATGTGCAATCGACGGAAGCTACTGACTGACAGTCAAAATAATTTATAATGTTTTCATATAACATGTCACATACCTTTTTGAACTTTAATTAAATAGGAAATACGTAACTCAAGTCTTCTTGCAAATTAAGTGAGTCACAAAACAAAGCAGTTAGGTACTTAGTATAACCGTGGATTAAGTGGGTACATAAATATACCCAGGAACTGGATTACTGTCCGAGGGTAGAATGGATGAAGGGTTACCCTACTTAAGACGATGTATAGATATAGGGTGTAAGGTAAATCAGCAAGAGAAACGTCTGAAACTGGGATCTTGTATCTACTCATTGTTATCCTGCCTATTCTAAAATCATCTTCATCATCATATCAGTTGAAAGAAAGGAAAAGAAAGAAAGAGAGAAAACATTTGATTCCCAAAACATAACACATGCTTAAAGGAAGACGAGAGAAAGAAAGAAAGACGTCCACTGCTGAAAAAAAGACCAAGGATTATTTGCACAACGACTGGTCTCACGCTGCCCGCATCCAGCGACTTCCCGCCATATTCACCAGAACATCAGTCCCAGGGTGGGAACGAGCCTACTACGCTTAGTCTTCCGGTGTACGGTCGCCAGAGCATTCCTGCCCCACCGGCCATCTGTTCTACGAGCTATTCGAAAATAAACTAGGCCTGTCAGAAAATTGGGAGCAGTCTGACTCCTGAGTTCAAGGTTCGGTGTCATCAACGCAGGGACTCGTACATTGCACCCCTTATATATTTTATTATTTGTTATATATGATAGATATCTTAGTAATCGGTACAATTTTAAGAAAAACTAAAAACATGACACAATGCAAGGGTTCAATTTGTGAAACATACTTTGACTACTGAGCTTCAAAATGTAAAAAAAAAACCTGGTGGATGTTGACAAATCATATCAAAATACATCTTATGACAAGTTTTTTGTGGTTTTCTTATACAGGGTGTAACAAAATTGGTGTAGGACCCGTTAACTGGGGATTCAACTTATCGTACTGAACAACTTTTGTTCTACGACTTTGCTCAAATCGCAAAAAAAATTGTTGGACTCTCCATATAAATTGATCATCTGTTTTGAAATTGTTTGCCATTTTTGTATGGAGAGTTCAACATTACTTTTGCGATTTGAGCAAAGTTGTAGAACAAAAGTTGTTTAGTACGATGAGTAGAATCCTCAGTTAATGGGTCCTACACCAATTTTGTTACACCCTGTATATCGTACAGACTATATATATCGTACAGACTATGTATATCGTACAGACTATATACATATAATAAAGGTCAACTGTTTAGGGTTGTTATTGGGTAACTACGTTTAATTTCGTTATACCCTTTTCGATACACTTCTGCTATACTATATACTTATAGGCATATATTCAAAGGCACCTTACCTTACTTCCACTCAAAGACGATATACTTCTTAATGGTCTTGCTTAGTTACAAACCCTCACTTTGCGTCTAGGTAAACGAATTATTCGGTCTAAAAACCCTTTACATTTTGCCCTAAAATATCCACAGCCTAGCTCTTGTAACTTATCGGGGTTTCGTGCTTGAGAAAGTGTGAAATCGGTAAGTCAGCTTTACTTTGGTAATGGTTGTTTCCTCAACGTGCACCTATTGGCTACGTTGGTGATGGGTTTGTAAATTCTAATTTTTTAGATATAATGCTATATGGAGAGATAATTGGTGATGTCATTTCTATCTATCTATCTATCAGCCGAAAGACGTCCACTGCTGGACAAAGGTGATGTCATTTATTTTATATTTTTTTTATTTTATTTTATATTTATTCCTTAAAGTAAGTTGGTATATAATAATTATAATAATATCCGGGACAAATCACACACAGTCATCTGGCCCGAAACTAGGATTCCCTGTATCTTGGAAACCAGAGACTGATATACATACACATATACAATTAAATACATACACATATACAATTAAATACATACATATATCACAGAAAAGTTTGCCCTGTGTGGGGATTAAACCCACGACTCTCGGATCAGAGGTAAGGATCGCTAACCACTTAGCCACCGAGTCAGTCACTGCGTTTTGTAAGTATACCATTTTAGAGCATACAAAAACTAATAAACTTTAAAATATTTGTAAATATAGTATGTAGAATATTTTGGGAAAGGCCTTTGTTCAGCAAAGGATGTCTCTTGGCTGATGATGACAGTAGAATATACATAATCCAGATTAATCATTTTGCCGACTTTTCAGTTCGATAACTGATAATGTTAAAAACACGTTAAAACAACTGACTTCAATTGTAAAAACTACGCTTTTGCACGTGTTTTTGTTAGTTTGCTAATAAACTAATGAACAACTTTGCATTATATGGGACCAGCACAGTCAGATAATAAAAGAACAATTAAAATCGTTTTAAAACCGGTGAAGTTCTTTTTTCCGTGCGAATTTTCGCGTTATGTGTCGTTATGAGCCTTGTTTGCAGATATTTGCTTTTAATTCTAAAGTTATTATATCGTATATTAATTTATATTTTACAAAATATTATTGTATTTTTTTTATAGTGCTATAACTGTAAGATACAGGATTGTCAAAATAAAATGTAATAACTTAGGTGAGATAATGGAGGTTTAATTTTTTTCCTTCATTTTTGTATGTCGTTAGTCAGTATTGGCATCCCTCATTTATTGTTAAGTCGATACATCCCAAATCATCTTTAATTACTTAGTTTTGTGTGCCATTTTAGTGAGAAGATTTAAAAAACGAATAAGTCGATTTATATGTATAGTTTAAAACAATATGTACCTATACAAATTTACTAATGTAACAAACCTAGGCATTTTCATTAGCGTCCTATTTGATTATCTCGATACCTATTATCTATTCAGGGTATCAACGATATTGCATTCCATCCACGGTTCGCTTCGGTGGCGGCAGCGTTCAACCGCAATTATTGGGCCTTTGGTTGACGACCCCTGCCATTACGGAGATTCCCTGCTATAGAGTTAGAATTTAGATTCGTGGAAGCATGGAATAATGTAAATGTTATACAATAGATAAGCATAGATGGTTCTACGGCATTGAAATGAATCGAGCCTTCTTACTAGAGGTCTTGGGTTCACATCCTTTAAAGTCGATAACCAACGACGGGTATATCGAAACTTGTATACGTTTTCATACCAGTGTTTAAAGTGAAGAAAATATCGCGAGGAAACCTGCACTTCTGCAAATCTAATTAAATTGTGCCACACGGTAAAATAAGGGAATTGAATCTTTGTTTTCAGTCTTTTTTAAGGAAGCGTACTGCTATGAATAAATCAACATTTTTGAGGTTATATGACTCCAGGCTGAAGGCTACGTCTGATATTCTTGCATATTCGAAAATAATTCCATACTCGGAATTAAATTCTATCACAATAAGGTTCATAGATGACTACTTATTCTTTCCGCAAGACAAATAACAATAGGAATCAATCCATGTCTCCATGGTCGAAATAATCAAAAGAGTTGAATAAAATCAGATAATGAGGGATTGACTTATTTTATCAGGAAGATATAATCATCTTCCATGCTCTGGCTACCCCTAGCTTATACACTTGGCTTTGGTTTTAGAGGTTCTGCCCTAGAGTTACTGGTGAACAGAACAATGCAGGTTGGTGAGGTTTAGCAGCGTTCAGAATTAATCATGCTTCAGAAACGATGGGAAATGTTATGATATCTGATAATGTTATACTTTCGTTCTAAAGGAATTCGTAGACATTGCTAGTAATAATGATAGATTAAAACTGAATCATATCATAAGTTTATGGAAAGAGTAGTGGTGGCAAATGGATGGGATTTAGAACGAAAAATATATACGAAAAGCATTGACATGAGTATAATTTCCTAACTATGTGTACCTTATCCATAGGTAAAGGTCTGTGTGAAGATTCCCAACTTAGTCTGAAACAGATTATTAAATGGACCGCGGAGGGTAATGGCTTTCTGTGTTCCATGCGCGAAGCAGTTTCAGTATACACATAGTTTGATAGGGTTTGCTATTTAGATTTCACTTTAGTTTACATTACTTTTATATTTTTAAATATGGGAAGAGACCCGTGCCCTTCCAGTGGGAACGATATGGATTACATATTAGCATATTATACGGAAGTACTACTTAATTGTCTATATATGTATAGACTGATTATTTTATTTATTAATTAAACACATAAAAATAGTTAAAAAATCTCGTCCAGCGCCTAAGTTATTCCTCTTAGAAAACCTATCCAATTTTAAAAATAATTTTGGCGAGTGCTCTGACCCTTGGATAGCTTGTAAGAAAAATAACTCGGTCGCTCTTAAAGCAGGTGCTTTTGAAACGGGTACTCTACGATGAATACATGATATAGACTATAGAATATTATAGAGGATTAGAAATAAAACCATATACATAAAACGCAGATCGCAACCACAAAATAGATATACACAGAAGGTCCACTCAATACCCTCACTTAAATCCTAAGCTTAAACATGCTTATAGACGTATATGGTCGTTCTAGGTAAGGTCACGATACTGTGCGATCGTGACCTTGCCTCGAAGGACCGTTTACTTCTATAAGCATGTACAATATATTTAAGTGTTTTGTATTGAGCGGACCTTCTATGTATAACTATTTTGTGTCGCAACCCTTACAGGCTGCTGTCTTGCACGAACATAATTATGTCTGTGAACATATGTCTAATTTGGATCCATATCCAAATTATACCCTCCTCTGACATATGTTTCGCAACCTAGTCAAATACTACATTATTCCATAAAAATGTAGTATTTGACAATGTTGCGATACTCTTGTAAATATTGTAATACTTAAACTTCGAAAAAAGTAATGGGATTTAAATTAAAACAGAAACATTTTAAGATAAAAATAATAATCCAATTTATGGAGTCGTCAAACAGAAATGTGTAAATAACTTAATGATAAAAATCTTTCTGTCACCCGTCCAGTAGTATAATTCGACAGCTGTCACTTTGCCTAAGATTCACTTGTTTATAAAAAAAAAACCTTAATAAATGTTGTAGCCAAAAAGCTTTAGTAATGTTCTAGGTGGCGTTCTTTTCCATTGGGAAGGATCTCTCAAAACTAAATCCTTATATTCACCAAGCCTTTGGAAATTACCTATTGTAACTTTTTCTTTTATATTGACGTTGGCGAACAAAAAGAGGCAAGAAAAGAATATTAAGCACTTGCTTTTATTAAAAAATATAGCGATTCACATTATCTCAAACCATAAAATGGCAAAAATATTCAAATTAGAATCACTTTTAAATTACGAGCCAGTTTTCCGAATAATAGAATCCTACCCTCCGCCATTCCAACCGATTTCCCCTGACGATGGCGTTTCCAGGTGAAATAGGCTGTGTGTGAGAAACAGTATCTATCTTTATGTAAGTCGCACTGAGACACGACTATGTAGCTATTTATTGGGTCGGTCGTTACTTTAAGGGCACAGGAAATTACAAATAATAATAATAATAATAATGTATATATAGTTTAGTTTTGTTACTGAAATAAACGAGCAAAATAATGAAACGTTATACTTG
Source organism: Coleophora deauratella (assembly GCA_958295455.1). Taxonomy (NCBI): domain Eukaryota; kingdom Metazoa; phylum Arthropoda; class Insecta; order Lepidoptera; family Coleophoridae; genus Coleophora; species Coleophora deauratella. The sequence continues at coordinate 17,113,858 of OY282392.1, read as the reverse complement.
TAAAAATCTAGTACCTTTTGGATAACCCATAGCGTCCCTAGCGAAAATGCAATGAGCCAAATGCCAAAATGATAACGAGTAAGATCCCAGAATGCCAAAGAACCCTCTTTTTGAATAATTTATTGTCTAACCAGTAAGGTTTATTTGGCTGGTCGTATCAAAGTGCTCATAAAATCCACTCCAGTCTTCAGTCTTTTAGCAGGCAGGTCCAAGAAATACTTAAAAATTCCAGTTTTTTCGAATGTCCAAGTTAAAAAACTTTATGCCTTAGCCTATCTATATAAACAACGTTTGAAGAGCTAGTAAATTATCTTCAACCTTCTGGAATCCTGGCAGGTAAAATAGAAAAAGAAAAGTCTTTAATACTTTACTCAATCTTTTTTTAAATAATCCTTGAAACCAGCCAACCTTTTGACTGTAACTGGAGCGCTAATAAATCCTCTTCAGCGTTCTGGCAGCCTGGTAGAATGCTAGCAGGTACGTAGGAGTTGTCAAAATAGCTTTAATCCGGCGTTCGGTTCCCGCTGAATGAACGGGCTCAAATTAAAGATGGGTAGGTTGTGGCGCAAAAATTAGGCAGAAGCGTTTACGTTTAGAAATATTTTTTTCTTGTCACAGGAAACCCTATCTTCCTGTTTTCCCATTTAGGTTAGCGAAACAAAGAGCTAGACGTGGCTAGACTGATAAAGACGCGTCATAGTTCTGAATTAGGATTCTCATTAAAATTAAGGCATGACTCTGTGATCTGAGGCATGACCCGGTGTGTATATATTTACTGAAAAGAGTATACGAGTACGTAATAGTTACATATTAAAATATGTATCCAGCTAAATACTGAAATACGTTTAAGGCTGAGAATACAAAATGTAATGTAGCAATAGTAGAGATTGTTGTCTTACAGGTTGAACGATAACTTTACCACAAAATCTGTCATTAATTCGCAAAAAAATGAGGATTTCTTATACATATTGTTCAATATAATATTGTAATTTTTTTTTACTCACAATAGAAGAAAAAGAAGAAGCCCTTGGCATCACCTCATCTGATGGTAGGTAAGTGACGATGATGCCGAAGATGGATGCGGGCTGACCAAGATTCCCCGACGCAATGGGGACATAGATAACTTTATTTCTTTAGTCAAACTTTTCTTGCAAATTAATCATACATTTGGTGAGGAAAGTTTTTAGTTTCGTTATTTTTTTCTTACATACTTACGTCAATTTACGGTGGCACTAGAGATATTATTTCCTAATATTTTTTCCCAATAGTTTCTAATGCAGACAGTACGCTTCTAAAACGACAAATTTTACTATTGAGCTACCATATGCAAGGCGTAACAAAAATCTATATACGGACCCGATGTAATTGGGCTTCTACTGGATTTCTGAACTTCTACAATTTCATCAGCTGATTATCCAACATTATACAGATATTTTTTTGCAAATTCATCAAATCCCAATTCCCCCCATCCCGCATCCCATTTCAAAGGTTGGCAACGCACTTGTGACTCCTTTGGTGTTGCGAGTGTCTATTAATCGCTTACCATCAGGTGATCCGTCTGCTCGTTTGCCACCTATCACATAAAAAAAAATTCGTGCATTAAAAATTGTTCAGTAGATATCGTAAGTAAAAATTCCAGCTTAGGCCTAGATTTTACTACAACCCTGTAATCTGTACATTCATTGCAGGCTGTATTTGTATTGCTTATTTGACCGATACATAACTTTTTTGTAGATAAGAAGAATGGTTTAGAAAAATTCTGATCGGAGAAAACTAAACTACTATATACTGGGGTATACTCATTATTAATTAAAATTATGCTAGGTATTAGGTATTAATCATTAATTGCTCTACCGAAGTGCCTTAATTGTCTCATCTCGCTTTTACAGTGTAACTTGAACATAAAAGCCATCTGTAGAGGATTAACTTTATCCGATCTTCAGAATTATCTGTATCCATCTTTTATTTGGCAATCTTTTCATTACCTCCTAAAATACTTATTAATAAATTTATTTTATTTAACTTACTTAATTTGTTAAGATATAAATAATTTATTACATACCTTAATTAATGAAAATATAATAAAATTCCGGCTGCTAAAATATCATAATTTTCTAATTCCGAATAAGGATAATGTGTCTTTCGTACCTGAAACAATAAAAAACTAATTTAGTAAGTTATTGTAAAACAAAATCTGAAAAAATAAATAAATTTGCATTAATTTATGGACTAATACAGGCTGATGATGGTGATGCATGGACTAAGGTGACATGACCACAGAAATTATACTTTTTATTTAAAAAAAAAACGTTTTATTTAGAACCACTATGTGCTGTGTGTGTTTTTTCTTTTGTGACTGACAGAAAACGCACGGTTTAATTTTTTCAAATTAGAATTGAACATTGAAATTAGAACACACTTTCATTTTTATAGGACAAGAAAAGAGTTTTCAAATATCGATTGAAAAATTTTAAGATAAGATTAATTTAAGTAATATTTTTATTACTTAAATTAAAAAAAAAAAATGTTTTGGCATCTGTAAAATTAATAGGCATTATCGACATACTGTATCTATAAACACTCAGACGCAGATTAAAGTAAGTCGTAATTCACGTATTTTGTTTATCTATAATGGGGTATTTGACAGTACCAATAATAAATTGTAAAATATTATTCACTAAATAGCATTTCTCCTAACATTAAAAAATTTAACTTACTTTATTGCTGTTTTTATCCATTTAGAATTTTATATTAATTAAAAACACGAAATAAGTTCGTCAAAGACTGTGCCGTCACATGTAAACAATTTCAGAACAAAATGACGTTTTTATATAACAGTTGATAAAAAGTCACTCAAATGACTACTAGTCAAATACCGTATTCGATTCCCTGCTAGCTACAAATGTGTAAATAACGTTCTAGATGCAGATCAGACAGCATTGAACAAGTTGACCCACAGAACTAAAACAAGAATAGAAGGGTCATTCAACTCATTCATCATATTTATTGAGTAAAAGACTGAAAGTTTTCAAAATCACAAAACCTGACTGACACCAGAGGTACCGTTAGTTCTGTCGTATTTTCTCATACGTATAACTATTACTTAATACAGTAATGATGAGAAAATATCCTCAATCAGTGGTGATTTGGCAACTTGTGAGTTTTATGTAGTCGCTCAGCTATTTTAGTTGGTAATAAATTTTTGAATGATCTATTTTTTTTTATTAAAAATTTGAGTGCGTTTGACTATTATTGAGAATACAGCTTAGTTACACCCCGGACACTTTATAGAAACCGTCCAAGCTATTTACCTACTACAACCTTCCATTCTCACACGTAGAACGATGACTATGTGATGATTGTATGGACCATCCGTGGATTGGGGCACATTGGGGCACATTGGGGCAGAGGGTGTCCATTCTGTTTATACTGTAGTTTTACATAGTCTGGAGCCAAACCAAAACCGAACACCACGAATCACCACTATCCTCGATTGTCCAACAAAAAAGCCAACACAAGCCATTGTGATCTCTAATCCATCAACAAAACAATACTTTATACCCATTCTATCTTGATTTATTTCTGCAGCTCCGCTAGTGACGTATCGTCGCCGGCCCGGTCCGGACCGGCGCAACTCGAGACAAACAATTAAAAGTTTGTCCGGCAGCCGGCCTGCCTGGCAGTCGAGCACCTATAGCCTTAACGGAAGCAATAAATACAACTCTACTAGTAACTGTAGGGAAAAAGAATGAACAGGGATAAAAAGGTTATCGTTTAATACGGATAAGAAAAAATGCTGTTTTGCGCTAAGAATTTTAGGACATATTGGTGGTATGATGCCCTAATCGAAACAGTGCAGTGCAGAAAGCGCATTTAAATAATTATTTTGATTTTATAAGATAAATTATGAATGTATTAACGACCCATATCGTGCCCCACTGCAGGGGCACGGGTCTCTTCCCATAACTCGGGAATTTTCAATAATACGATAATAATAACCAGTAGAAACTGCGGGTAATGCTAAGTACAATGCAATCGCCATCTGTACGATGGGGGATGAATGGTTAATTGTGCCACACGACACAAGAAGAAGAACAGTAGTACATATGTATATTCCTAGTACATTGTAGAAGTCAAGTCTTGTGTATTTACCAAAATTTTCAGTAGGAAAAATCCTACTAAACAGTGACTTCATTAAAAATATCTACTGAAAAAAATAATTTAAAAAATGATTTGAAACAAAATTGGAGTTACAGTTTATTTCAAAATGTTTTTCCTTTCATATTTCTCTGTACTTCTCTAGCTTTTCCCAGAGCCTTTCTCAATCTTTTTTGAATGACAGTTATTCTCGTCCCAGTCATTTCAAATTTCAATAAACAAAATTTTCTTTAGATGAATAAACATGTAAACGACGTAACAAGGCTGAACGGTGAATATGCTCGAAAAACCCTCAATTAGTCACTTAACCCTCAGCTAGAGGGGGATGGAGATATTCTTGACAAGAAGGGTAGACAAAGACAAAGCTAGTGACAGGGGACAAGCCGAGGGATAATTAAAAACCGCTTGGACTGTGATCGATGGAAGCCAGACAAGTTTATACTTTTCTTTGTGACGCAATGGTGTAGGAAAACAAACAAATCTGTGTGTAATTGTTTTTGTGTTGTTGAATGAGACAGGGAATAGTAATTAATGTTATGAAGAGGGGAAGTGAGTTGATTGTCAACTCGACCGAATTAAACTCGCCCGAATGGCTGAGTTAGCACCATTGGATTTTACCACAGAGTTAGAGATTTTACTCAGTTTATGCATTTTTGTTTTAGACTGTCTTGGCAAGTAATATTAGAAACGACTGGACCAATCGTTTTTTTTAGGAATACTATTATCATCATCAGCCGAAGGACGTCCACTGCTGGACAGTAATACTATATTTGAGTTGAATATAGAGCTTACTGAAGACAATTCTTTGGCAGCATATACCGTATCATCAATCATCAGTGGTACGGTTGTTGAGGGCACGAAGAGGATTGAACGAACCCCTGAATCCATGTAACATAAACATCAGGTGTAGACTCATTTGTAAAATTTGTCAATTTTAATTATCTAACCGAATCTGATCGATTTACAGTAGAACCCATTTTTTAACTATTTCAGCAAAGTCAACTAAATTATTCAGTATGATGAGTAAAGCCGCAGTTGACGGCTCCTACACCTATTTTGTTACATCTTGTATACAGGGTCTTAAAAAAAGTGCATTTGAAACTTTAAGGAGCTACTCAGAATCAAGTATAGAATACAGGAAAAATATTGGAAAAAAATCCGATCATATTTTTTTTTTTGTTTCCCATACAAATTCTTAATTCACTATTCAGATTTAGTATGGGAAAGTGAAAATCGGATTTTTCTCAATATTTTTCCTATACGGGATTCTGAGTAACCCCTTGAAATTTCAAACGCACTTGTTTTAATACCCTATATGTAGGTGTGTTCCTTGTCACCATTTGTAGCCGAAACGGTTCTTTACGTATGAGGTGATATTAGATTTGCTTGGATCTCCTGACTAAAATTGGACCTAAATTTAAGTAGAAAGTCAGGATGTGTCTATAATTAAATTGTTTAGATTATTAATTCATCTGCCATTTGTAGAATCCGACCACAGGTCACTAGAAACCCCATATTTCATCTAAGAACACTTCATTTAACTGTCTCACAAAATAAAAGTATAGTAATTATGGAAGCTAAACTATGCAAAGCGGAAACTATACAAAGACAGAAGCGCTTTTAGAATTAATTCATCGTCTGGTTCATACAGCTGAGCATTTCCTTTGAGAACTGGCTAGCCAGTGTGGACCCTTGGAGAGTGAACGTTGTTCTGACTCGCTTATACGAGGGTGTAAGTACTTTAATAATGATAATACTTCGAGACAAATTACACTTTGTTATCTGGTCACAAAGTAGGATTCCCTGTAGTATGAGAACTAATATACATAGTATAATATAAAAAAGCGGTCAAGTGTGTGTTGGGCCACGCGCAGTGTAGGGTTCCGTAGTACTTCGACAGACACTGCTAAAAGGAGAAAAACCTCCAGTCTTACAAAATTGACTATTTCTCTTTAACTTATAGAGCCTACTTAGCTGTGATAGTTTTCCTTTTAACTTCATTATATATACTACTGCCGTGAATTTTTTATTTTTATTTTTGTATATTTTATTTACAGACATGACATTGTATAATTCATTTATTGATCTAGCATTAAGATGTAATAGAATATAAGACTTGTTGGAGGGAGTTTCTTTAGGGCCCGCCATTTCTTCTCACTCCGCAAACACTTCCCGAAACGATGGTTATACGAGTTCCGAGTAGTAGGAACCTCATATTAGGTAGATAAAAGAATGACGTTCGAAAAGTGTACACTGCTACCTACTTCGAATAAAATATTTTCATTTCATTTCATTTCATTTCAGAATTTTTTCACATTTCTAGAAACAACCATCCAGCTGGCATGGGGGACACATGACTTTAACAAAAATTTGCACTTTCAAGCTTAATATTTCGAAAACGGATCTCTGAATCGAAAAATGGTTTTCGCAAACCCAAAATATTTTTGAAAGACCTGTCTAATGACTCCCCACACCATTGGATAGTCGAGAAAAAAATCAATCCCACTTCACGATTTTATTTTACTACTTTGTCGGCGTAATTAATATGCATATCCGTGCCAAATTACAGCTCTCTAGTACTTATAGTCTCTGAGCTAAGCCGCGGACAGACAGACAGACGGACATGGCGAAACTATAAGGGTTTCTTGTTGACTACGGAACCCTAAAAACTCCCAGACACAAAGCAAACGAATCTACTTATCACATACCTAAATGTTTGCCCTGGCTGACCTAACCTTGGCGTATAAGTTAGGAGAGCAAACCACACCTCCACTGAGTCAGTCTAAATAGAAAAAAATAAGAACTATAATATTAAAACACTCATTCCTTTAAAGGATGTTTGATGTTAATTTTATAAATAAAACCGGCCAAGTGCGAGTCGGACTCGCGTACCGAGGGTTCCGTATAAATTCATAATCACACATGTCTTGAACTCTATATTTTTTATATTTGAGTTGATTGAATGAAAGGTAATTTGCGGTTTACGATTTATGACGTATTAAAAAAAAACCTTCTTACTAGATCTTGTTCAAACCAATTTTCGGTGGAAGTTTGCATGGTAATGTACATCATATATTTTTTCTAGTTTTATCATTCTCTTATTTTAGAAGTTACAGGGGGGGGGGGACACAGTTTACCACTTTGGAAGTGTCTCTCGCGCAAACTATTCGGTTTAAAAAAAATTGTTTGTTTGTTTGTTTGTTTGTAAACTCTTTATTGATAAAATAAAATATGTACAAAACTAGAAACCTAGAAACCTCAATATCATTTTTGAAGACCTATCCATAGATACCCCACACGTATGGGTTTGATGAAAAAAAAAAAGTTTGAGTTTCAGTTCTAAGTATGGGGAACCCCCAAAATTTATTGTGTTTTTTTCTATTTTTGTGTGAAAATCTTAATGCGGTTCACAGAATACAACTACTTACCAAGTTTCAACAGTACAGTTCTTATAGTTTCGGAAAAAAGTAGCTGTGACATACGGACGGACAGACAGACAGACAGACAGACATGACGAATCCATAAGGGTTTCGTTTTTTGCCATTTGGCTACGGAACCCTAAAAAGGGTAAACATATAAAGTGTTGGGAAAGGGCTACTAACCTAAGATACTACTAATATTTAGATTATACAGTATATAATATACTTTAGTACCACAGTATAAGGACATAATGACATTCGTAATGCGTACATGTCAGCCCTTTAAGTCTGCCTTAACTCTAAAATTAGTATACTACGCATATGTTCGTAGTATTTTGGAATACGCTAGTCCAGTATGGTCTCCCTCGTACGATGTTCACAAGACTCGTATCGAGCGCATACAAAAAAAGTTCGTGAAGCATCTAAATTTCAAATGTTTAATTCCTCCTACTAATTACACTGAGAACTGTCGGTCACATGATCTTCTAACACTGGAAGAACGTCGTAGAATGCTGGATATGGGGTTCCTTTATGACGTATTGAACGGACGACTCGACTGCCCCGACCTGGTTTCCAGTATTTCATTTAGAACGCCTTCCCGTCGCACAAGACATACTCCGCTGTTTCATGTTCCCTTTCACCGCACAAATTATGGTAAGAATGCTGTACTCACTAGAGTATTACGTGCTTATAACGAAGATTTTTCTGATATTGACCCATTCAACTGTTCTAAACAAACCTTTAAATTTAAAATCAAACAAGTACTGCTGGATTAAAATAAAATATACCTTTCTTCTTCTACTTCTTGTCGATACGAATTACATTAAAGGTAAACTGAAAATAATAAACAAACTGTATATTATTATTATTGATATATTATACACCTTATTAATATATTAAGTTATTTATGTATGTATGTTATTAATATATATTTTTTTTAATGCCCCAGTATACACGCCTGAGCTGTTTCACCTCACGTCTGCATGTATGTTTCATTATATTTTTATGTGGATAACTGTCATTGGCCTAATGTTCAATTGTAAATGCAGTTTGTAAGTATTTAAATTAAGTTTGGCTGTTGTTATCCCTAATAAATAAAAATAAAAATAAAATAAATAAAAATTCAGTATGGACACCCCCCTACCGCTCTCTGAAGGCTACCTCACCCCCCCTGTGTGACCGATGTGTGACCATTTGTCAAGGGGTTGGCAAACCAAAGCACAGTTTATTAACCAAAGACAATTTTTTTTAAGGAAAGAGCTAAAGTCTTCTAAGGCTATACAGCCTTGTTTGGTCTACACAGCTTTCACTTTATTTGAAAAAGTCTAGCTAACAATAAAGAACAATGAGGGCTACTTCAACCTCGATTGAACCCTAGTACATCACGCACACATTTACATGTGTACAAACATGAATGTCTATGTAGTAAACAATGGCGCGAAATTTGTATGAAGTGTCCGGGGTGTGATTAGTACTAGAGACAGTATGGAATGGTTCATAGTTTTATGTAGTAGCAGTAGATAATAATTTGATTCGGGGGATCCAATGGAGTCCTCAAGAATTTTGAAACACCTAATAGGGTAGGTAAGGAACATGATACCAATTAATTAAAAATTGTTAACAATTTGTTACCCTTATTATTCATGACTAGAAGATATTTTGAGGAGAATATAATAATAAATTAATAACTGAATATTCAAATAACTAGCGAACAATTTCTATGAACTACTTAGTTTTAGTAGAACAGTTTTACGAACACAAATTATAAGAAAAGTTTAGTTTTACCTTACGAACGTCTGTATAAAAATTTAGTAGAGTGAAACATGTAAATTGCATGCATTACATACTGTATTTTATGTTTTCCATGAAAACAAACATGTTCCTTTTACGTTTCTTTTTTACGACTTGTAGGAAACAAAGGAGTTTATATTCTTACTATGGCGATAAAAGAAGCGCGATACCTAATTTTGCACCAAGGTTTGGGAGGTCACCCTGAAACGTGCCTAACTTTTTGTACTGTGATTAAGTGTACTTAGTTGTTATTTACATAATAAACAACATGAACTTTACTAGCCATAATAGGGTTTTTCACCATTTTTTGAAAAGTATCTCAAATTGATCATTAGGTGAGAAAAAGTAAAAAATATTTTTAAAATTTTTTTTTCAAACCTATAAGTACCCCAAAAATACATTTTAAATTACCATTTCCAATTAGCGCGCGAAAACGATAGCCGCCATGATGCTTAGGTCGTGACGTCATTTCAAGAGTAAACAAAACAGCTCTGTACTAAAATTTTGACACATATAGAAAGAAAGAAAGAAAAGAAAGAAAATACATATACATACAAATCGCGTACAAAATGTCATTGTTTACCACTATTGTGACGTCACCTGACAACCAGCATGGCGGCTGTCGTTTCAGACATTTGAATAACAGATTTAAAAACTTGATTTTAGTAAATCAAAAATAAAATGTTTTTTCTCATTTTATTGTATAGAAATCATATTAAATCGATTACGTATTACAAATACCACAGTAAATAAGCAGTTTTAGACGTTTTCTTGTATAGAGTAAAATACCCTATTGTGCCTAAACCCATTAAAACACAATAACTTGCCAAGCTTTTTAATAACTTTTTGGTATAGAAGAGGAAAGATGATCGGCGCTCTCATATGATATGACGACTTCACTAAAAACATCATGAACGGAAAGATTGAAAGGAAGCATGGAACGGAAAGACCAACTATACGTTATATGGACCAAATTAAGATGAAGGTTGAAGTGACGTCATACAGAGAAGTCAAGGAGAACGCCTTGAATAGGAAAGAATGATGTAAACTACACCGACTGAGTTCAGTTCTTACATTAGAGAAGAAGAACCTTTTGGGACGTCAAAAATCTAGTTTTGACGAAAAAATCCAAAATAAATATGTACATACTATTTTAGTCTGAGGCTGGGTATAACAATCCAATGAAGCTGATTGAAGCAATCAGATTGAAGAATCAGGAGAAGCTGAAGCAATCTTCGATGAAGCTGATTGCCTATTGTCGATTCTGACCTATCTACAGGGTGTAACAGAAGTGTGTGACAATACTTCAAGGTTGGCTTTTACCCATCAAACTGAACAACTTTTGTTCTACAACTTTGTTGAAATCTCAAAAAATTTTTTGGACTTTTCATACATAGCCTATAGTTTGCCATATAGTTTCAACAAGTTTCTAATCCTGATCCCACTGACATCGATAGCTTCAGTTTCTGAACTATTCATCCACAAACCCATTTCCCTAATCGATTGACGGCTTCACGAGCTGGGGTCCTTGGCATTATGTAAGCTAATATTGGCAGGCACCCACAATGGCCACACTTGAAGAAACGGTTGGCCGCAGAGGCTATCAAACTGAGATCCGAAATAATGCTACCGGATAAAGGTTATGTCATGGCGTGGGTTATTCTGAAATATCTGAAATTTCGTTAAATTAAACAACTTTCGTCTCCAAGAAAATGATGTTTGATCCTTTCCTACAAATTGACCAGCTGATTCGTCGCAGCTCAAAACTTCTGACGCTGGGGTTGGCCACTAACCATACAACCTCTACCAATTCGGACTTAGCCACCATGCGTGAATTATGGACTACCTTCCCGAGGTATGGGAACAAACCAGTGGGGACGATATGGGTTGGGTTAAAGGAGTTATAACGCGACAGTTTGTAAAAAAACTTTGGTTCTCACTCTATCCAATAGCGAATACGTCTTGAATGAAATGCTTAGTAACTCCAAGTCTTGTGCGAAGCAAAACAAGGCGGATGGAGGCACCCGTATTCTTTTCTCGTAATACATATATCAGTATATACAAAAGGTGAAGGACCTGTTCATCGGGGCCTCTACCCACCATACTACACACGGTTTGTTCCACGACTTTGATGAAATGTAAAAAAAAATTGATGGAACTTGTCATACACGTAATTAAGCAGTTTTTTTTTAATGCAATTTCAGTCGCTGAAAAAACGTCTTTAACACGACTAGTAGGAACTCCAGTTTACGAGACCTACTTGTAACTGATATCATGGAAACAATGGCATATGACAGACTGACTAAAGACACAGTCATATAATTATGTATAATGCTAAAACGACAGCTAAAATGTCACAAATTAGAATTTTGAAATATACAACGTCCTAAAATAAAATACATATAAAATATAATTGAAACAAAGTAAAAATTACTGTATACTTGGTGAAATATGCATAACATTAAATTACTCGTAGTATTACGTATACATATAATTTTTATTGTACAAATTAGACGACAGTGTAAAATTAATTCCCAACTAAAGGTTCTTTAGTGCGAGACAGAACGATTCGTCATTTGTTACATCTAAGTCAAGTAACAAATCCAAAGCTGGTTTAGCCGACCGATCGATGGATCGCGTGATTCGCTTCATTCTGTAACCTAATGGCTTAGACGCTTGCCTCTAATAAACAAGTGGTCGTTAAATATCATCGGTGCAGTGTACGGGGAATAAAATCAATAAGGTTCTAAAAGAATTGTAAGCTTGGAAAATGAAACCTGATAATGGAGACTGACGGTTTTTTTTAAACCTGTCGAGTCTTTCATGTCGATGGTGCTTTTAGGTTACAGAAAGGATACTAAAAAGTGTGAAAAAAGTACTGCAACGCTCATTAATCTCTTTTCTTTGAAACATTTTACTTGAAATGTAAAAGAATAATTAAGTAAAAATAATAATTCTGATGAAAAACTATTTCAAAAGAAGCCGCTCAGATAGGTATAGCAGTGACATTACTCTTATCTAAACCATTCATCATTTCAATGTTTATTTTTAAGCTTTCGGAGATTATTATTGTTTTATATGACAATATTTTACACTTATGCATATGAATTAGTTCTCTATTGTCTTTATTTTTCCAAAGGAGAATTTGGAAAACATAAAAAAATATTTTGTAAAGGTTTGGGTATAATATATGAAGCATTGATAGACTAATTCAAGAAGCACAACAGGATATTCCCTTTTATTTCCAGTATTACGGGGGTAAAAGCTATAAAACATTAGACTATTAGATGAAGAGATTACTCGCCAACCCCCTGTAAATATCCAGCTAGGGTAAACGCCCCAACTTAATGTATTGGCGTAAACATTGAGTAAAATAAACAAATCTATCTCCTCTTCACGATTCTATAAGATGATTGTATGTCATCAGTTGCTCATATTGTTTGTTTTAATAGTAATTCTACTTATATGTGTAAATTAGTTGTATAAGTTAATGAGTTTTACAGTTTATGAATATCAGAAGTATCCTTTATTAGGTACTTGTCCGTGTCAATGCTTGCAAGAATCAGCGTTGTTTTTCTGTGACATGTTTATTAAAGACTAGCGACCCGCCCCGGCTTCACACGGGTGCAATGTATTATATACATATAAACCTTCCTCTTGAATCACTGTATCTATTAAAAAAACCGCATAAAAATCCGTTGCGTAGTTTTAAAGATCTGAGCATACATAGGGACAGACAGACAGCGGGAAGCGACTTTGTTTTATACTATGTAGTGATTCCACTAAAGGTATCAATGTGCAGCTATTAGATTGTTTTAGAAATTTTAAATAATTTAAGTGGTAAAATATACAGACTGGAACAAAACTCATTACATAAGTTGACCTTCTACTCATCATACTGAAAAATTTTTGTTCTATGGCTTTGCTGAAATCACATTTTTTTTGAACCTCTACAGGTATTAGAAAAATGCGTTTGAATATCAAGTATAGAATACAGGAAAAATATTGGAAAATCTGGTATACATTTGTTTTCAGTTTCTCGTACTAAATCTGAATAGTGAATAAATAATTTGTATGGGAAACTGAAAAAAATTATGATCGGATTTTTTCAATATTTTTCCTGTATCCTGTATACTTGATTCTGAGTAACCCCTTAAAACGCACTTTTTTAACTCGTGTATAAACTGGTCAGATGATTTTCTCAATTTGTATAGGAAGTCCAATTTTTGTTTACGATTTCAGCTAAGTCGCAAGAAAAAAGTTGTTCCGTATATTTTATGAGTATAAGCTCTAGTTTACATATCTTATATACCCCACCCCTATTTCGTAACACCTTATTTAAATATAATACGTAATGTCGGGAACATTTCGATATTGGAGCCACCAGTTCTTTCAAGTGAAACCTTGAAAGTGTAAGTCGAGTATGCAATCGATCGTTAGTTTATTTAAATATATGTAGGTAGTAAAATTACAGTCATTTCAGTACTCATACTGTCATTTCAATAAATTACAGTCCAATTTCATATACCTATCGCTAAAATCGATTGATTAGATTACTATCGGCCAATTCTATAAATCGATACATTCGGAATCGAGTCACGTACACCCAAGGGCCTGCCGCCGCCATTTTGTGACGTAATATATGGGCTTGTCATACACCCGCACCCGTAGTTTCTGGGCAGCCCTCGACGCGAGAATGTTTCCTCTGTGCATTGGAACTGAGATAAGTAAGGTCGGAAATGTAAGATAAAATCATTTTGACCCGAGAATGTGTATTTTGTTTGAGAGCGTACTAGGTTTTAAGATTGTTTTGGGCCTCGGAAGACCATTGTCAAAGTTTTTTACGACTCTGTCTATTGTTAAATCCTTTTGCGTCTCACCTACTTTTTATTATTTAAACTTAGTTAAATTATTATTAATGTAATCTTTAAGAAAGAGCTAACTCGGTCAAAATACTGTTTTCTTTTAGTAACCAAAAAATAATCATTTTTACGGTTCCGTACCTCAAAAGGAAAAAAGGAACCCTTATAGGATCACTTTGTTGTCCGTCCGTCTGTCCGTCTGTCTGTCTGTCTGTCTGTCTGTCAATGCCCGTTTTCTCAGGAACGCGTAGACATATCAAGTTGAAATTTATATAAAATACTCAGGCCTGTAATCCCTTGAAGCTGTGAAAAAATCAAACTTCTATGCCAACGCAATCAAGAGATACGGCTGTTTCTGCCGCATATTTGGACACTCGTATGGGAATCAAAACCTATATGGTAGTTCCCGTATACCTAGAATCATGAAATTTGGCAGGAAGCAGTGTCTTATAGCACAAGTAAAGGGAAAAGTCCTAAAACCAAAAATTGTTTGCTACATTACAAAAAATTGTGAAAAGCAACAATTTTTTGTAACATCACCAAAAATTGTGATGTAACAAACAATTTTTGGTTTTCGGACTTTTCCCTTTACTTGTGCTATAAGACATTGCTTCCTGCCAAATTTCATGATTCTAGGTATACGGGAAGTACCCTACAGGTTTTGATTCCCATGCAAGTGTCCAAATATGCGGCATAAACGGCCGTATCTCTTGATTGCGTTGCCATAGAAGTTTGATTTTTTCACAGCTTCAAGGTATTGCAGGCCTGAGAATTTTGTATAGAGTTCAAGACATATGTGAATATGAATTTATACGGAACCCTCGATGCGCGAGTCCAACTCGCACTTGGCTGGTTTTTTTCAACACCATTCGTAGCACCTAAACAGATTCTCAGTCTGTCTGTTTTAGTTTAGTTAAGAATATATTAAAAAAATAAGATTTGAGCGAATTCTAAGAACTTCTTCTTAAAAATTAAGTTTTTTTATCCGCAACTGGTAAGCCAGTTTAATTAAATTTAAAATAAATGAACTAAAATACAACTGAATTTATGTATGTGAATAAATTTTGATTTGTCGAGGTCGGTCACCTTGTATATCTATTTTAAAGTATATACATACATATTTGTAAATGAAAAATCACCAGACTTACTGCAAAGGCGAATTCACAAATAGCCATAATCACCATAAAAGGAGTATATCATCTCTTTGGTTAAAAAAAAAGGCCATTCAAACATACAGGATTTTTATGAAACGAAAACGTGCGTTCCCGCCATTTCTGGCACGGCGCCAGGCAATAGAGAAATAGCAGCAAACTATTTCCACTCTTATCTTGGCCCATTAGAACTCATTTTGAGTTGGCGAAGGATGTAATTGTCAAGTTGGCAGGCTTTGCCCACGTAAGTTTTTTTGACGTGAACCGTCTTTATCTTTGGTACGACGACGAGGGTACTCATGCTGCAATTGATTTTTCGGTTTTCTTTTTTTTCAATTGATACCATTAAAGTGATACATATTGTTTGCACCTTTCAAAACGTTTCTTAAATTTATTTATTTAGGTATCAACATGAAATCTATGATATAAACATCAAGTAACGACAATAATTTAATTTAAATAAAAATACCGCTTATCAAAAAAAAAACAATTCAGTCTTTAAAATTACTTTCACATTTTTAACTTTCAATGAAAGACCCAAAGCTGAATTGAAGTTCATTTCAATATTACAGTGAGCTGCGGGAGGGCTGTTCTCAAATTATTAAAATTTGAAGAGATTCATCGACAGAGCAGGAAAACGCAATTAACGACTGAATGGGAATTAATCTATTTACGTTGAGAATCGCCCTATTTTCAACCGACTTCAAAAAAAGGAGGAGGTTCTCAATTCGTCGGATTTTTTTATTTTTTTTATGTATGTTCACCGATTACTCGAAGACGCCTAAACCGATTTCGAAAATTTCTTTTTTTGTTTGAAAGGTGGTGAAACCAAAAACCAAACCAAACCAAAAACCATCTTCACAGGTGGTCCCATATAAATTTTATCGAAATCGATTCAGCGGTTTTTGAGAAAATTAACAAAACACAGCAAAATTGGAGTTGTTGCGATTGAAGTTGGTTGTTTTTAACGTATTCAGCGTGGTCATTATACTCGTATATCGTACAAGCTCCATTTTCAGCCTCAGTAAGGAATGTAAGTGCCGACACACAAACCTCGATGTGACGTTGCATCGGCGAAACCAGCCAGCCCCAATAGCCCGAAGACATGAAATAAATAGTTTCTATGGTCTTCCTTCCAATAATACGTATATACACGTCACATTGCCGCGTTTTTTCCGAACACATTGATATTTCAAAAGGGATTTTACTACAGCTTTTAAAAATAGAAGATCGGAAACCCTGACTTAGTATTGAGCTTCTCGCCATAATTTTTTCATAGAACACAAATTCTGAAAATCTCTAATACTTATAATAATATTAATATGAACGTACTCTGGGAAATGAATTTATAAATATCTCCGGTACCTTATATAAAAGTTATTTGACCCAACTTAATACGAGTATACCGAACGCAAAGTAAAAGTAAAAGACGCTTCACATCAAAAAATTTATTACCAAAACCAATAAGCGCTATCTATTGAGATTTTCTTGAACGAAGTGTAATATGTCATCTGAAAATACTCTGTAATTTTAAATATCGACCGTGTCATAAAAGCTTAACATCGCTACTGCTTGTTTACAAAATGCTTTTTCTATCTGTGCATGATATCTAGGCATGCATGTTACCTGCATATTTTTATAATAATAAGCCATAGAGATCTCAATAATGTGTTTATAAGTCCAAGGAGTTTATAAGTCAGGTATGAGGAAGTAAGGGCTATTAAGATCGAATTCAGTCTGATTTTATTTGAATATAGAAAGGCTTGTAGGACTGTGTCCCTTTTTAACTTATCAAAAGATACTTTGGATAGAAAGAAAGGGATGAAATCACCACATGTGTGCCTGAACTTCTCAGACTAAAAACATATTTATTTTATCTGAAACTCAGATAGATTTATCCCTTTTTCATCCCTTGGTTTTCTATGTCCATGATATAGCCACTATTTTACTTCTATCAAATCTTAACAAGATAATCTTTTGTTTAAACTTTTCCTGTTCAGAATGCACAGTTTAATTGTTTCAATAATACTGACGCCAAAAGTTTTCTAATAAATAGGCACCTAATTCCACAGCTTCACTAATATAAAGCTCGACTCAAAACTTTTCCCAAACATTCCTCCCGATGTTGCTTCAAAACGAATTGTCTGGCGAACCTTAGAACTTTAAAAGACAGACGTAGATTGTCCAATTTTCAAAATGACGTGCTAACAAAAAACGTGGGAATAATCAAATATTAGTTATCCATTCAAATAAACAATATCAGTGTGGAAAACATTATGGTTTTTAGTAAAAACTTTACTTATAAAGCAGGTCAGGAAGTCAGGAAAAGCGGATCTTTACATCAAGGTTTCGGCGTTCTACTCCAGGTGAGGTCCAACTTTGCAGGACTCGGTAAGGTTGATGGCATGGCATTTTCTGAGCCCATCTGGTTGAGGGTAGCCATATTTTATAAATATTGCCGACAAATATGAATGCTACCTGCTTTGATGTGTTCCGTCATGGAGATAAAATAACCATTTGAACATTGCGTTGGAGAATTTTGATTAACCCGCATCCATCATCAATTATCATCAAGTGAGATGATGCGAAGGGCGTTTATTCATCATCATCAACCGAAAGACGTCCACTGCTGGACAAAGGCCTCCCCCAAGGTTATCCACACCGACCGGTCCTGTGCGGCTCGCATCCAGCGGCTTCCCGCAACCTTCACCAGGTCGTCGGTCCACCGAGTCAAGGGCCTGCCCACACTGCGTCTTCCGGTACGCGGTCACCACTCGAGAACTTTACTGCCCCAATGGCCATCTGTTCTACAAGCTATGTGCCCCACCCACTGTCACTTCAGGCTAGCGATTCTGTGAGCTATGTCGGTAACTTTAGTTCTCCTACGTATTTCCTCATTTCTGATTCGATCACGTAGGGAAACACCAAGCATAGCGCGCTCCATCGCCCTTTAGGTGACCTTGAGCCTTCTTAGAGGCCCATATTAATCGACCATGTCTCGGATCCATATGTCATCACTGTCAACACACACTGGTCAAAGACTTTAGTCTTGAAACACTGCGGTATTTTGGACGTGAAGATATTGCGGAGCGTCCCGCTGCCCAGCCGAGTTGGATTCGACGATTGATCTCTTTCTCGTAGTTGGACTTACCTAACTGGACTGTTTGTCTCAGGTATACATATTTGTGCCTACTTACCTTACTTAGTTTATTACCAATTATGGATTACAAACAAACTTGGAAATCTGACAATCTGCGACTAAAATGTGAGAGCATTTGGCAAAAAGTATGAAAGTTCATAATTAAATTAGTCTCGGGCCGCCGACTCTATGATGGGAGAGGACGGACGGTCGCACCGTAAGAACGCCGAGAAAATTGACTAAGTTTTATAATAATAAGCGAATTCGCGTGTTTGCGAAATTCTCTTTGCGGTTGTCAGGGAAATGATCCAGATAAAAGTTGAAAAAAAAAACATTAACTTTGTATTGAGTTCTGAAGTTTTTTTAATGAAAATATAATATACAGGGTATTAAAAAAGTGCGTTTGAGATTCTAAGGGGTTACTCAGAATCAAGTATAATAATAATTATCATTTATTTCGGACATAAAGGTTGTATGGAAGAGATCGCTCTTTAGCGATAAGACCACCTAGCTGTAAAACTTTCTTTTTTATGTTTATGTTTTTATTTTCCTGTTTTGTTGTACAATTAAGTGTTTTCATTCATTGATTCATTCATAATCCATAATTTGTATAGTATAGAATACGGGAAAAATATAGGAAAAATTCGATCTACAACTTTTTTTTAAGGTTTCCATACAAATTCTTGATTCACAGTTCAGATTTAGTATGGGAATATATTCTATACTTGATTCTGAATAATCCTTTAAAATTTCAAACGCACTTTTCTGACACCCTGTATTGAATATAAAATAGCATTTCGCTATTGCATACTGACTGAACGTATTAAGATGTATTTATCTATTATAAATTATAAGTTACATTAATATTTTTTGTTATTTTGTTCCTTATCGTAGAGTCAGATTCATGAGTTGAAGTCCGCTATAAAGTATTGCCATAGTGCATACTTATGTACATATATTCCCTGCCCCTCTCTTAAACGCAACACAGACAAAAGCATTCCGGGAGCGGTATTTTTTTTTTATGTGATAGGTGGCAAACGAGCAGACGTATCACCTGATAGTAAGCGATTACCGCCGCCCATAGACACCCGCAACACCAGAGGAGTCACAAGTGCGTTGCCGACCTTTAAAATGGGATGGGGGGAATTGGATTAATGTTCGGATTACTATAATATGAAACCTCTCACACCAAAACCGGGCGGGATGAAGGCGTCCGCTCTAAGTTCGCTTCCTGCAGGTTCGCCTTCTAAACGCTCTACCGCCCCGCGGCCGCCTCTGTGTGTGTTGCGCTATAAAGCAAGCTCCCCCCCCTGCGGTTAAGATTCGGTGACGGTTGGTTAGCGTAACACACACTCACATTTACCATTTTGCAATCGTATTTTTAAGTTATAAAGGGTGACTTTACATAAGTTCTTGATACGAAAGGCTATGAATATGCTGATGATAACAAACAGTTTCCCTAAGGAACCAATAGTCAAATTGCAAAAAAAAACTTTGACTCCCCATACAAATCGATGAACTGACCGGCCAAATTAATATGAAGAGTAAAACATTTTTTTTGCGATTTGACTATGGGTTCCTTAGGGAAAGTTGTTCGTTATCATGAGCACATACAGTGTCTTTTGTATCAAGAACTAATTTAAAGTCACCCTATATAATATTAGTGGTAATAAATAACACCAAAATTTGTATGGAATTTCCGGGATGTGGTATTGCTACATATTTTTGATGGGCCCATGTATGGACGCTTATGTTAATTATTACACTATAGCTATTAGCTATCATGGCATAAATGACGTCATCATGACATATTATACTAATGTAAGTCATCCCTAAAGGCGGTCACTTATCTTAACGTGGCGTCCCGCGTCATATTAGGCTGGAACAGACAAATGTCGGCTTTTTATCTCTCCGGGCGACGACGTCAGGCGTCCGAGCAGATTATTCTAAGCTCTTGATAGAATATGACGATACCCGCATATCCGCATTACATACTTTCACTTTTAGCAGATTGATTAAACAGGCTGTATCAAAATAGTAGTAGTAGTAGTCGTAGTAGTAGTAGTATTAGTAAATAAAAAATACCCAGGTATTAGTCCACTCTCCAATACTCTCCATATTAAATTTTACAAACAGCCAATCGATTTCTATGATTTTTTAATAGGATAGTGCAAGTGATATTTCAAATGGTGGTTCAAAATCAAGGAAAATTTGGAAAATATAAAAGGGCAAACACACAAGGTTGTCTGGAAGAGATTGCTTATAACAAAATAATAAAACATAATATAGTAATATTATGGTATGTACAGGTAGGAGGTCTTATTTTGTTATAAGCAATCTCAATATATATATATGCTATATGCACATATATTGTGCTGTATTAAAAAGTGTAAATATATAAATAATAAAAAGCACTAAGCTAAAAATTATTATGTTTTCAATAAACCATATTTTTTTTTATTATTGATATTTTTATTCTACGTCCGCTTAAAATCACATCACACACAATATAGCCTTGTCATGATATCACGTGAAAATTTAATTTCATTAAAAAAAGAAAAAACCTTAAAAAAAGTAGAATAAATCAATAACTCAATATATTATTGGACTGGTAGCGTTTCGAGAATCGCATCGACATATTTCAATAATTAATTAGCGATTAATCTTGACCACACGAAACGAAACAAAGCATTTGACAGGTAATACAAAAAACTTTATATTAATGCGCATTATTAATTGGTCAACAAAACGCCAAAGCAATAAAACAGTTGATTAATTATTTTAGTATTCTGCTGGCGTCGGTATTGGCATCCCTAAGATGTACGCATTGGCAATACGTGTGGAGAATTTAAAATAATTTTGAAGAAGATACTATCTTTAATTTATTACTAGCGGTCACCCTGACTTTATTAGCTAGGGTTCAACCAGACCTCTCTGGAACCTCTATGGAAACGGAAAACCATCAATTAACTTATAATTGGTAGTAGTAAAGGTACCTTTTTTTGCGGAAAACACATTAAGTTCCAGATAAAGACTAAAGGTATCAAAATCTACATTATAATATTTAATATGCCAACATGAAAAAAAAACTTTTTTAGTGTGAGATGCCAACCCTACGCATTCTACAAAGCTCATTGGTCTACATGCAATACCTACCGTACCCACAGACTTGCATCCCGCTCCCCCCGAAGCAGAGCGACGATATAAAACTTCTTTGCTCGTACCGTACAAACAGTACCTAATCAGCCCGCATATAGTTAGAAAATTGATTTAAAATCTTTTAGCGCCATAATTTATTTTTAGGCAGGCAAATCCATTTTTTACCCATGTTGCTACCAATATCTTCCAAAGAGTATGCAACCACTATGTTTGATGACGTTTTAAGATTCTAGAGTGTGTCATGCTTTGGAAAAGATTTTCCAGGATGTGTGTGTGTGAGTGTGTGTGTGTGTGTGTGTGTGTGTGCATACAACGCTATTCATGTTCTTATTTGTTCTAGCTTCATAAACTCCTTGTTTCATTGATAGTTCAGTGAACTATATATTCGTTTTAAAGCAAAAAATTAAAGTAGAGAATACAAAAAGTGATGGTTGATTTTATTTAAAAGTCTGGCTCGATTGTAGTAATAAATGCCTCTGTAGCTCTATCAACAAAAGCCAACTTTCGGGGTAGGACAGCCTCAGCTTTCCGATAAGAAGAAGAATGAGTCCATTACCGTGAAGCATTGTCCACTCCCGCATTAATGTCTCAAGCGCTACTAATGGTCTGAAACTCGCTGCTATATCGTACTGGTGAATTCGTGAAAAAAAAAATTATAAATATCGTAGTACAATCTTAAAAAAACATCACGGTAGCTATCATTTTTGCACAGAAATTCCATATGATAAAACAGTGTAGGCTAGTAATAATGCACTTTGGTGGTACTCGCTTTTTTTAAGTTAAAAAATATTTGTAGTTTTCTAAAACCTTACCAACTTTAGGTACTTAAAAAAAATTGGTGAAACGCGCTATTTGAATATTCATCATTTATTGAAGCTCTCATTCTATTATTATAAAATTATTTTGTTTATCAAATGAAGGAAAAGCACGATGTGGAAACATTCTCATTACATTAATGATTTAGGTACTGTTATATTAGTACCAATCATAGCTGCACCTATGTAGTGATCAATCACATTTTAGCCCACATTAAATATTTTGGTACAAAATAAATGGATGACTGAAT
This sequence comes from Coleophora deauratella, assembly GCA_958295455.1. NCBI lineage: Eukaryota > Metazoa > Arthropoda > Insecta > Lepidoptera > Coleophoridae > Coleophora > Coleophora deauratella. The sequence goes on along the minus strand of OY282392.1, from coordinate 17,091,113 downwards.
CCATGAAGTTAATATAAAATGCATTGTCCGAATTGTAGTAACTTTACTTATTATTGCAATTGCAAAGTTATGCAATAACATTGAAAGGAAATCTATCATAAATCCAGGGATAACAAAAAAAAACGAGAATATCCATATCAGCATCGACCTTCTGCAAATACATAAATTACACAACCAACCTAACCTCTGCTTATTAATAAAATTTTGTTTTACATTAAAGTCGAGTGACTCGACTTAAATATTAAAGTTAAAAAAGTGCTAAAAATGTGCAGATTTTCACTATAAGGTCGAGTCGACCAACAAAAGTTAAATTGGTATTGTAAAATCAAATAGTACCAACTTGGTTGTTCGGACAATTTTAATTCGGTTAGAATGATAAACAGTTCGAATTAATTACATATGCTATTATTTGAGTCAGTTTTAATAATTTCAATATCGGACTTCTCGCATCCGATATTCTGAACTCGAAAATCGAAATCGAAAAACAGTAGTAAAAAATAACATTTCCCAAGGCTTACACAATAAATGGACCAAATTCGTCTTGTTAATTGTTCGCTTCAGAAGCACTTTTAACCGGGCCTAGAGTTCAACCAATTATCACTCAGTTCTTTTTGATGAGGCCCTATTATGAGCCAGCATCTAAATTGGCAGCATTTATCTGCAGCGCAGTACTTCAAATATTTGGTAGAATTCTTTTTCGATTATGATTTAATTTAATACCAATTTCTAATGAAAAATGAAAAGAAGGAGAGTAAAGGTCCTTAAAATTAAAAAAATATTACAATGTTTATATTTCAGTAGATTACTTCAGTAGAGTACACATTAGCTAGAATACATTTTTATTTCTTATTTATCGCGTGATAGTCAAAGTTTCTTTATTAATTTGAGGGATTATACGGACTTCTCAAGCTATATTTAGAATGACGATTAAAAAAATTGAGGGTATACATTCAAGCAGGTACAAACGTTCACAAAAATGTCAACACTCATGTATGATAACTACTAGCATTTTTAGGGTTCCGTAGCCAAATGGCAAAAAACGGAACCCTTATAGATTCGTCATGTCTGTCTGCTGTTTGTCTGTCTGTCTGTCTGTCTGTCCGTATGTCACAGCCACTTTTTTCCGAAACTATAAGAACTATACTGTTGAAACTTGGTAAGTAGATGTACTTATTCTGTGAACCGCATTAAGATTTTCACACAAAAATAGAAAAAAAACTATAAATTTTGGGGGTTCCCCATACTTAGAACTGAAACTCAAAAAATTTTTTTTCATCAAACCCATATGTGTGGGGTATCTATGGATAGGTCTTCAAAAATGATATTGAGGTTTCTAATATCATTTTTTCTAAACTGAATAGTTTGCGCGAGAGACACTTCCAAAGTGGTAAAATGTGTCCCCCCCCCCGTAACTTCTAAAATAAGATGATGATTAAACTAAAACATATATATGATGTACATTACCATGCAAACTTCCACCGAAAATTGGTTTGAACGAGATCTAGTAAGTAGATAGTAGTTTTTTTTAATACGTCATAAATCGTAAACCGCAATTTACCTACAACGAATTACCAGAACTTTTATATTATGTAACTTGCTGCTAAGGAACCCTTCATGGGCGAGTCCGACTCGCACTTGGCCGCTTTTTATACATAGTTTTAATGAGTGTACACAGAGAATAGTGACGTTCGCTTATGAAATAAACTTTTATTTAACGTTTACAGTATTTCTCTGTTTCCGGCATAATTGAATTCATTGATACACAAAATAAAGTGCACCGATTTGCTAAAATCAGACTTATATGTATAAAAACAATATTGCATCCAGCAAGGAAGGTATTGTTACTATACTTTGTATACATTTTTCACGCAACGATTATCAAGCAAACGCATTAACTAACATGTTGTCGATTTATTTAATGTTAATAATCATTAAAATTAATAAATTAAAACTTTGTACTGTTAGTGAAATTTTTAGACACGAAATCTATTCATTGACAGGTTAGAAATCGTATTAACTTGGTAATGATTGGATGTTTTTTAAGTAAGTACATATATGTAAGTTTCATATGAAACAATAAATCCGCAATGAATTTATTTTCTAAACCATTGATTTCGATAAAACCATAGTATAGAAAATCAAAAATGAATTCGTACGTGAAACCCTTTCGTACTTACGAATTTAAGGTAGTTACATACATACAATATAGTATGTTAAAAGCGAGAATAAGTTAATTACAAATATATGCGTAACTTTCGCAGAATTCTAAATAAATATTTAAAATTATAAAGCAACAGGAGACTAGACTTCATAAGAAATAGTAGATGGTAAACAGATCATGCATGAGACACGACCACTTCTTTAGATCCATAAATGGATCAACAGAAACAGGTTAGGTTACCTAAAATCCATCAATGTTTACAATCAATGGATACTTGGGTATGTGTTAATACTATATGTATAATATACTTTGCTAATGGACACATACGTCTTTAATGTGTCCACACCTTTTTTAAGTTCAGTAGTAATTTGCAACTATAATTTATGGCCTTCAGTGGTGGATCCGTTTTGAACGATTTTTTTTACGATTATACTACATACAAGCAGGAGTACCATCATCGATACAAGATAGAGTACGTTTCCATTGACGCGGAGCGGAGCGGAGACGTGCCGAATTGACCAATCATATTGCTCGAAATGAAGTAGAGCGAAGATTTTGAGTAATCTGATTGGTCACTTCTACACGTCTCCACTCATCTCCGCGTCAGTGGAAACGCACCCAAGAATAAGAAGTCGCGACTAATGGCGGGCACAAGCTCGTTATTACTATAGATAAATCTAATATACCTTTCTAAACCCAATAACTGTGAATGCTAACTAATACAGGCCCGACCTAATCAAAAGTTAGCCGCTGCCCTTTGAGCATAACCCTTTTCCAATTTAAGTTCGAGGGGGTCTGCCGATAAAACGGCGCGAAGTTGCTTACTAACTTTTTACTAAAGGCCTATCAAACTTTGGCCGAAATTTGAATATTTGGTACTGTCGCCTGGATTAGAAATTCTCTTGAAAAGTTTCCCTTCGAAAGGTTATAATGATTTCAATTTGCAATTTATGTTAATGATGGGGGTGCGCGGTCGCTGAGACGCTTTTCCGTATCCGTACGCAAGCGTAGAAGGGATCTAGGGATCGTAGTCTTATTTGCTAATAGGGTTCAAAAATATTTTTGTATTATACGTCTCGTGGTACATCTATGTTCATGTAAATACAAAACCTAAACAAAAACTTTATAACAAATTTTAGTTACTTTAATTTTAATTTTCAGTTTTCATGACAAATGGTCATTTAAAATTTACTACTGGAGATCAAGGTGAATCCAAAGATACCTCGAACTTCAAATTCCATCAGTCTATTTTGGCTACAAGCAGTATACTTGAAAAACATTACCTTCAACTTGGACAGTCAGCAAAAAAATATTAATTTCACCTGTTAACCACCCATTACGTCCCCACTGCAGGGGCATGGGTCTCCTCCCATAACTCGGGGAGGTTAGGCCATACTCCACACACAGGGGCCAAGTCCGGATTGGTGGAGGTTGTGAAACTAGTGGCCAACCCAACCCCTGTCAGAAGTTTTCAAGCCGCTTATAAGGCCTCCGACATGGCTTAACGACTGCCATCTAGCGATAGCAGCCGACACCAACGGCTTAACGTGCCTTGCGAAGCACGGAAGCGGTCGAAATAAATGCCACTAACAGTCAAACCTATCCAGGTTATGACCGTGTCTGTAATCAGTTAACCTATGTGATCGACGCGACCACGCAAGCCGCACTGAGCCACGACCACTTCCACGTATTTTCACCTATCTAGCATTAAATAACTGAAAGAAAATTCATTTTGCAAGAAACATAATGGTAGCTATGATATATACAGCTCCACATATTTCGAGTGCGGCTAAGTACCCACACGCCTTAACAATAGCCTTTTACCCCTCTTTGAAGTGTCGATTAATCACTTTTCTTTTCACCCGCGCCTTAAAACGGGACACATGGTGAACAAAGCCGGGCGCCGACACTAATCGATGCCCTTACCTATGTCATGTCTCGCTCTAGCCTGAGAACTTTGGATATATGTGTGAAAAGGACAGTTATTTATTACGTATAAAATACATGTTACCCTATTATGTATTTGAAACACGATCGTAATAGTACCTATTATTGTTGCATCAATGACAAATTCTTTCTGATTTCTTAGTTTTGAAAGTAAAAAAATAAATTTCCAATTATAATATTAAATAAAATACTGAATTCTTCCTTTAAATGGAGACATGTTACATCAGCGACGGCATAAAAGTACCTGAAACAGAACAAAATTCCAAATTAATTATAAAATCAAACCTTTCTTATGGTTTTATAGAACAGTATGCATTGATTTTTAAACATCAAGAAATGGGAATTAAAGAAAAAATCTTTTTCAACGAATATTTATAACTAAGTGATCATTGAGTAATGGTACTTTTTTTTGGGTCTAAAGTTAGTAGAGTTCTGATAATCACCGTTACGTATCCCTTTACATTTCTTTCCAAAACTTTTTTTAATATGTAGATTTTGCTTAAGATTTAGCCTAGCCTTAGTACTATTTACCAAACTACTGTGTAAATACATCGTTACCTTCTTAGCAACTTAGCGAGTCGATCTAACCAAACATTGCTTAATTTTGTTCCTGATCTTATTGTAAGCAATAAATAATTTTATTCTCGTACTGATTTCATTGTTTCTATGAAAACTAGTCAAAGATTACGTAAGCCTCGCAAATTTGGGAAACACGTAAATTTTATAGTATCCCATAAAACAGACGAACTGACTAGTAGGTAATAGAGCGCAGCAACCGATTCTACTGCCTGCAAGTTCACAGTTTCACAGTTTAGCGACAGCTATAATGTAAACCTTTTCTATTGCTGTGAAATTAAATATTAAAAAATAAATCAGATAAAAAAATAAGCTAGACCTAATAGCATTTCTAAAACATCTAAAAAATCTAAAATCTTAACAATCATTTCAATCTGGTGAGTAGCAGGCCCAGTTTAGATTATTTCGTTAAAGGTGTTCAGTTTACTGAGCAGATCATTAAGATATTGTCCGTAATTTTTATATGTATGTAAAACTAGTTGCAAATTTAGTTATCCAAGCACTAGAAACACGCCAACATGACCTGAGATTTCATTGTATAATATTATTTATTGAAAAAAGTATCTAAGTGGGCCCACTTAAGTTATTTTTAATGTATATGAGGATAAAATAAAATTGTCCAATGCCCAGCCATACATAATTTATCAACATATGACAAGAAGTCAGGGAAGGGTTATCTAGCGTAATTTACGTTGTAAGTGCGAAAAATAAACAGACACATAAAGAGAAACTAGATTAAAAATTCACCTTTGACATCACTTCGAACTTTTGAAATATTTAAGGATGCGCTGCACATCAAAAATTTATTCTACGAGTTACAAATTTGCAATTTTTTAAATTACAAAATCAATTTTCAATTTTGTTAAAGTAAAAGTTTACTAAATTAAAGTCTAAAAGAATCAGCTAAAACTATTTAATGTGGTGCTTCTACTCATGAAACTGAACAACTTTCCCCAAGAAACCCATAAAAGACTTTTCTAACAAGTCGATTAGCCGATCAGCCATTTTATACAGGGTGTAACAAAATTGGTGTAGGACCCGTTAACTGGGGATTCTACTCATCGTACTGAACATCTTTTGTTCTACGACTTTGGTCAAATCGTCAATCAAATCATAAAAAAACATCTGTACGATGAGTAGGATCCCCAGTTGACCTACACCAATTTTTTTGCACCCTGTATAGTATGGGACGCCAAAAAATGTTGTGACGAATTGAGTATAGGTTTCTTGGATAAAGTTGTTTAGTTTCGCATATCGCATATAAAAATCAGTAAATATAGATAACTCATTTTAGCATAAAATACATTTTTTTTTCTAAACACTATCCGGTAGTTGACTGCTAGTCATTTGAGTAACTTTTTATCAAATGTCAAAAAATGCCAAAAAAAACAAAATGCCGTGTTCTAAAACTATGTACGATAACGTCATTGTTCAAAATAGTAGGTAGTTTTTATACCTATTACGTAATTTTATAAATTAAAAATTGAAAATGCAATGAAAATTAAAGTGGTTAATTTTTTCAATAATTTCATTAAAGAACTATTTAGTCAATAATATTTCGTAATTTATTTTTCATTAAGTCAACTCCCGGATTGGTTTCAGTTAAGTTTTTTAAAAAGTAATATGGTGCCGATATACACAGATAGATATGCTTAATTACAGATTACAGAAATTAAACTAACACACGATTCTTTAAAAAATCCTCAGATTAAAAAAGTCTATAAAAAATCAAAGAATGAAAACTCTATATTGTACACTATAAAAGAGGAAAAGCAAAAACTACGAAGTTTTAAATTCCTGAATTCCTTGGAATCCTGATCCCCTTTAACAGAAACAAATATGATCCAGTATAGGCAAGTACTACATTAATAGGTAATCTTATCTTATCTCTTTTTGGGGTTACCAGACAGAGCAGACCTCGTATTCATCATCTTTGTTTTTGGTAAAATTTCCAGTGTTATCTGACAATATTACTTTTAATTGTAAACACTCTTAAACTTATGGACAATTATAACTTTTTAAAACAGCCACTGAGTAAAAAAACATATACCTAGTAAGGATATTTTTTACGAGTTTTTACATACTAAAAGAAGACGTTGCGTTAAAAAACATATCCTTAACAAAGTAATATAACATAACGTACACTTAAAAAAATCGTACAACAGAGTTGATAAATAAAGACTTTAAAAACTTAATTTCCCGATCACGCAACTGTCAAGATCATAAATAGATTAGGACTAAAAGAACAGCTGTCACCTGTTATGATACTAGGTTGCCAAATTAAATCAGCGCATCAAAGTTTGCACATTTAATTTTAAGCACATCAAAGAAACTGGTGGGTACACCCGCACGAGATCTTGTCCAGTGTACCGTGACGCTCTTAGCGCTGCGGTTGTTTCACTAGTGTCTATGCTATGCTATGCTATACTTATCTTAATGATAAAGATACCATCAAAAACTGTTGAACACATGTTATTTTAAATATCAATTTATCAATTTTATTGTAGTACTAAAAAATATTGATGAATAAGGTTGAATCCTTTGTCTTTTATAACTAACTATACATACAATGTAAAATGTTACGCTGTAATAATAATATAGTCTGTTCGAGATGTGAAAAATGTGACATTATAAAAATAAAGTAGGTATTTTAAAACAAAATATCATCTACAATTTAACCTTTTACAAAATTCCCTACTTTTTTGGTCATTTAGTACAGCGTACGAACCTTTTCTCATATGTGGAGCCTAAATTCCCTTTGCGTACGGTATGATTTGTTTTTAATTGAATGATGACGAATGTTGTTTGTTATAACATTGTATAGCGATGTAGCTAAACTAAAAAAAAGTTTATTGTTATTGAAGGTACAGATATTATTTGTACTAGGGTTCAACTCATGATACTGAAAAATATTCCTCAAGAAACCCATAATCAATACGCGAAAAAATCTTCGATTTGTTACTTATTTGTTCAATATAGATTTCTTGGGAAATGATTATACTTTTTTCGTTGTAGAAGCCCCAGTTTTTGAAATGTCAGTATACTACCTTTAAAACTATCTTTATAGCATTTAGTAAAAGTGCTGATTTTCCACCGGCGAGGCGAGGCGAGGAGTGGAGTGAAGAGAATAGAAATCTCTAAGAAGAAGACTATTTCCACCGAAGATGTGCGAGAAGAGAATTTATTTTTTCCCACACAATTTAAAATTCTCTTCCCTCCTCGCCTCGCCGGTGGAAAAGCAGCTTAAGTCGAACATAAAAGACTGATTCCGCTAACTACAAATAGTTTTATAATTTATTAACTACTAATGCCCAGTAAACTCGGAAGTCGGTTAATACCTACTACCGGTTACGGCCATATCGATCGGAGTTAGTTCGTGTGCGTTTAAGTTTATTGATTGTTCCTTTTTTTCACTTTCTAGCCTATATTAAGACCAATTGGTTGTTCACACGATAGGAAAAAGTTTCGGCATAGTCCTTGTGTGTTTACTTAAAGAATTACCGCAACTACATCCCGTCCGCGGAGTATTGAGATACTCAATACTAGTATAGTACTCGTTGATGGCTTTTTTATTGAGCTTATAAAATACAAAAATGTGATTGTTGTTTTATAAGATGTTTTATAAAAAATTTTTTGTAAGATGATGAAGTTTTATGTGTATGTGTAGAATAGATGTTGCTGTGAAATTGTAATTAGGTTTTTTAACCGCCTCCGTGGTCTAGTCCACGTACATCACATCATTACAATCAGTACATCAGGAGGTCGCGGGTTCGATTCCCAGCGAGCTCCAACTTTGTGGGATTCGGTCAGGTTGGTGGTAGGGCATTTTCTGAGCCCGCCTGGCTCCGTCTTATCTAAATCTTGCCGCTAAACATCAATTTTAATAGCATTGATGTGTTCCGGCATGGAGAGAAGACAGCCAGTTCCCCATTGCTTTGGGGCATCTTGGTAAGCCCGGTTCCGTCTTCGGCATCATCTTCACTTACCACCAGGTTAGATAAAAAAGGGATAAAAAAGGTTCCCAGTTTTTTCAATTTTAAAACCAACTTCGAAGAACCTGAACTGCTCATAAATTCTCCCGAAAATTCCCCGAAAAGCCAAAAGTAGTATAATCAGGCTGTAATTAAAGTGGGTTCAGGTCAGCTGACGCACAATTTCCATTACACTGACCGAGGGGTGACGTTGATTAATGATGGCAACACCGCCGGCGAAACAAAGCATCCTGGTATTACTGGCTGAAAACTAAGACTGAGCCTTTGTGAGCAGGTTAGGTAAGCATAAGTTTGTTTTGAAAATTTTTACGCGCTGCGGATAATAAAAAAGGAAGTTCATGTTACTTTATTTTGGGTTACCATTTCCAACAATATGTTATTCCTACAAGTTTTCAAATAACAAGCGTAAATAAGTATCTTGAAATTAGACAGTGGTCCCGTATTTGTTTAATATGTATAAATGGTGACTCCGAACTTTTTAAGCTCCGGCGCAAACGAGGAGAGTTATTTGACTTTTACTGAGGTAGTTTTTAGGGTTCCATACCCAAATTACTAAGCCTTTGCTGTCTGTCCGTCCGTCTGTCTGTCAGCGGGCTGTATCTCATGAACCGTCATAGGTTAATAGTTGAAATTTTCGCAGGGTGTATTTCTGTTACCGCTGTAACAACCAATAATTAATAGGAGCCCACTTCTAGGTTTTTTGGCGTTTTTTGCTCGATCTTAATAATGGCAACAGGTAGACGCTCGAAATGTTCACAGAACAGAGTTTATGTAGGTTTATGTCGCAAATAAATCTATTTAATTAAAAGAAGTCACAATACAAGAGACGTGTTTTTTTGTAGTTTTTTGTACCATGGTACGGAACCCTTCATGCGCGAGTCCGACTCGCACTTAGCCGGTTTTTTTTCTATTTAGCTTTTAAACGCTTCGGAAACACTTCCCGAAACGTTGAGTGTACAAGTTCCGCGTGGTAGGAACTTTGTACTAGGTAGAAAAAAAGACGATTTAAAAGTATGTGCAAAACATCTACTTAAATATATATATTTTTTAACGACTTCATGCCCGTTAGAGAGATGCTTATGACCATCGATATGATCGTCGTCGCCGGATGTATATAGCATATTGAAACCTAAAGGAAATTATTTTTTTACACACGAGTACCACCTAGATGATAACAATATTATAAAGACGGAGGTAGCAAGTTGATTTCTACTTGCGAATTCCTAGAATACAAGTCGGTAAACAAGTCAATGATGACGACTTAGCTGTAAACACTCATTTCCATATTTTTATCAAAGAATATCATACATAATTGCTTGCGGCATGTCTGTTTATTTTTAACCGACTTCAAAAAAAAGGAGGAGGTTCTCAATTCGTCGGAATCTTTTTTTTTTTATTGTATGTTCACCGATTACTCAAAGACGCCTGAACCGGTATACTTTACAGGTGGTCCCATATAAATTTTATCGAAATCTATTCAGCGGTTTTTGAGAAAATCAACAAAAACATAGCAAAACTGGAGTTGTTGCGATTGAAGTCGGTTGTTTTTAACGTATTCAGTGTGGTCAATTATATAAGTTACAAAAAATATCACGAAACTCTGGTACTCAACTTTTTTATTAATTGATTAAATAACGTGAGCTGGGGTCTAATATAAATAAAGATATTATTATTTTTTGATAGTGTAATTCTTACCAATAAAAGCGATAACAGTGAAAGAGATATACATAAGATGCATTCATACATACATCTGAAAAACATTATCAATCACTGAGCAGACGGGAAAAACTTATTGAATCACTTGGGTACTTTGCAAATAAGGGCAATAAATCGAAGTTTACAATATTTTGCAGCGTAGCAGAGTCACCGTCGTCGCTTACAACTTACTAACATACTAATAGTAGCGATAAAATGATCTGAGTGCAAACTTTTAATAGTCTTGCGTGCGATCAGCGATTGTCAACCGCTTAAGTAGGTGTCGCGCAAATTATTCCACTACGCCCGCGCCTCTGCTGTTATGATTGACAGCTACATTAACAAGAATATCAATGTCTCAGCGCTTGGTATGTTTATTAATTCTAAGTGACAGACTGATTTTTTCTGCTGCTATCTTTTTGTTTCTTTATAGTTTGTGTTTTTAGTTACGTATCCTACAAGTATAATAAAGAAGATAAATCAAATTACAGCGTCCTGAAAATGCTGATAACATTAGTTAATGTTTGTTTATCAAATGACAGTTTAAAGTGATTAAACCTCAGCCTTGATCGTCATAGGAATTTACAGTGTCATGCCGTAATGATGGTAAGGGGAATATGTGATGCGAGCCGGCGGGCGGCGGGAAAAGGGTTAACATACGGCGAATTTGACAAGATTACATCAGTTGAAATAGTTTAATTGAATACTGTAACAGTGTTCAGTTAATGCCTTCTTGGTTGAGCATTCCACTCCGGAACTCCGGGGTTGGCTCCGGTTTGAAATTTGTAGAACTTACAAAGACGCAAAAATGACTGTAGACTCATAAGTTTTAATTACAGCCTTTTGTATGTCAAGTTGTATTGGCACTTATTGAATCATTCAACTTACTTTATATTAGAAAAACATTTTACGCATAATTCCGAATATTTCCGAACTCGGGAGTTACGAAGCTCCGGAACTCCGATTGAAAGCCCTACTTCAAGGAAACCTCGGATCTAGTTTATAGCTATAATACCTCACCTTTTGCCAAATACGGATTAGTGGAAAATAAATTAAAATGTAACACTCTATCCGCGTCCATTTTGTACCAAAGCGTTAATCAAAGCAGCTAAGTGACAAATTATATGAGGACACAATGAACAAAAAGTACGCCGGCGTGTGAAGTGCCGACGTACAAAGAAATGTATGTATGTAAGTACCAATTAAACAAAGGTTCAAGGTTCATTGTGTCGAGCATTATTGTATTACATTACACAGGCTGTTAAAATACCACACCACGAAACTTTTACAGCAGGAAACTGAAAAAGTTTTCCTATGGAAGCTACACTGAATTCGCAAAAAACTTGGATTTTTCATACAAATTGATAAGTCAATTTTGTAATAGGGAGTCCCAAATTTTTTTTTTATAAAAGTTCAGTATGGGTTTTATGAATGGAACCCACGGTTTTTAGGTTCCGATAGTGATCCTTATATGTACAACCTGTATAGTCGTATCATCACTATTAATTATAATGACCACGCTGAATACGTTAAAAACAACCGACTTCAATCGCAACAACTCCAATTTTGCTATGTTTTTGTTGATTTTCTCAAAAACCGCTGAATTGATTTCGATAAAATTTATATGGGACCACCTGTGAAGTATACCCTTCTAAACAAAAAAAGAATTTTCCAAATCGGTTCAGGCGTCTTCGAGTAATCGGTGAACATACATAAAAAAAAAAGATTCCGACGAATTGAGAACCTCCTCCTTTTTTTGAAGTCGGTTAAAAATCTGCAGAAATGCCTCCGCGTTTTGACTTTAGGCTCTAAAGTATAGCGTCTAATAGGCTGGGGATAATTAATCTACATGCTAAGTGGTATTTAAGCTGGAAGCACAGAGATTCTATTTACCATCCTATTTACGAGTAGGTTCAGACTTAGTGCCGTTAAGGAAGCACATCCACATTTACGTGATTCTGTTTCGTAGTTACTGATTGTATCAGTGTTTCCATAGTGATGGATTTCGTTTTAGACAGTTTATTCAGGATCTAAAAATAATTTCTTTCACTTTATTATGAAACAAATTACGTGATCATGTATTTCATTCTCCAGGTTCTCCAGGATATAATCTTCAAATGCATATTCTAAACCCTACCATACGTACGAGTATATCTCTGAAAATGGATCGTGAAGTTTTGGCTTCAGGCTTCGTGGTGAATTGAAGCCTAAACACTATTTAAATGACGTCATGCTCCCTGGCAGATGGCTATGTATGTAGGTATAAAATACATAATTGTAAAACTGTAAAGCAGTGTTTTTCAACCTGTGGGAAGCCTTTCTCAGGGGGTCACGGGTAAAAGAAAAAGGCAAGTATCCTACACTGCAATACAAAAATACGAAGGCTGGACCTGTTTATTTTTAACAATTTGTAATGTGGTTCTATTTTGGATACCTTAAAATTAAATAATTTTCTAACTAAAGAAAATTATAAACGTAGTCTTTCAAATCACTGACATTTTGTATGTTTATGGCGCTAGGGGGTCACAAGAATTTTTTAACTTGTAAAGGGGTCGAGTATTAAAAAAGGTTGAAAAACACTGCTGTAAAGTATCACAACTTTACCCGCAATCATAAATTTGTTTTCCAAATGTTTTTGTCACTGATTGTGCCTACAGTAAGCGTTAAAGTAATTAACCTATTTAGTTCGTTGTCAGTGCTTTAATCTAACTCAATTATAACTTGTGTATACGTTGTGTGGATACTTGACAATTGGTTCACCAAAACCTATTGTATTTGGTTCAAAGGTTGAAAATGTAAACGCTGATATACAAACGTTAGCTTAAAAATCTTTACTTATTCAGATATTTTTCAGCATAAAATAAAAGAACAGGCCACTATATATGTTCATAATTTTCTTTTTTGCTAAGCCGTTTTTGAATAGAACCTGGAATAGACAGTACTATTTAATTTTGTACCCGACTTTCTAGGTGAGGATAATATATTTTCGTTTAACAGTGGATTCTACTCATGAAACTGAACAACTTTTCCTACGGAACCTATACTCAATTCAAAAAAAAATTGGCGGTCTCCTCATACTGATTTTTTGCGATTTGAATATAGGTTTCATGGGAAAAGTTGTTCAGTTTCATGAATAGAATCCACTGTTAAAAATTTTTCAGGTATTTTAGAACGACCCTGTGTATGTAGTGTGTATGTCTGTCTTACTGTTGTCAAAATTTTGAAAGATTTTAAAATGCGAGGTGTCGTTAGAGTGACTTGATACCCAAATTGTAAAGTTTTAATTTTATGTGTATTTGTTAAAAATAATTTTATTCTGGTTTTATAACAGTTATTTAAAAATATTTGGTAAAATACATTTTCAATATCTTCTGTTAGGTCGTAAAAACCACTTTAAAATCCAATTTATAACAATTAGTTGCACTATATTTTTATATAACGTAATGCCTTGCCGATTTTGAGGACTTAGTAATGCCTTAATTTTTTTGCTGCTGGGCTGTCCCATCCCAGGTTAAAATGACTAGCCAGACCTAGCCCAGCAATATACTCTTAGACACTACGTAAAACTTAGCGCCTTTCCTTAAGTTCCAACATTTAATCCACTTTTCTCCACCCTGTTAAGACCCAATAAAGGCTTGCCTGAAAGAGATTAACTCAACGGGTTATGTAATCAGTTCAACGAGCAATCTGGTCGGCTGCGGCCAGCGGAAGCGATAGTCTGCAATATTAATCAGGGCTTCATTTGGGCTGGATTTGCTAATAGACGAGATAGACTTTACTTGTTATGTTGTGTTTTTTTGGCTAATAATCTGCAGAATGTCACTCCCATGGCTGACATGATATATAAGAGATGCCACAAAAGTAACAGAAAAATAAATTGAAATCTGGGGGCGCGACAATGCCCCCGGGCCAAGGGGTAGCGCGACGCAACATCCTTTTCTAGAAGCAACTCAGGGCACTTTCAACCCCCCTGTATCTTAGTAACCAGAAATGGTAGACGTTATTGATTTTTTTCCTAATACAGATAATATTTAATTTACTATTAATTTTTAGCCGAATGAACTGGAGTGAGCTTGGTTGTAAACTGTTCATGTTCTAGTGTATGTAATAAATGAATAAATGAAATAAAAATGAAATAAATAAATAGACAGACTAAATTAGAAAGATAGAGCGAAGACGTTTTGTCTACAGCCCCATAGTGGGCTCAGATCGAAGAGAAAAGATAGTGGGTTACCTGACCAGAAGTTGAGTAAATATGAAGCAGCGATAACTTATTGTCAAATTCGTGTTTAAATTTAGATGTGCTAGAAATGAAGGATTGCTTAGAAAGAAAATCTTCTCTTCCTAGCCCTGCTAACACGTGTAGAATTAAAGTGTTGAAAAGTTTTGCCTTTAAACTTCCTCCGAGTAGTAACCGTCGGCGCCTCCTAAAACTGAATATAGTATTCCCATAAAAACGATAGAAATCTTTTATATTTCTCTATATGTATAATTAGGACCTATCGCTACTCAAAGAAATAAAGTAGCACGTAGTTAAAAAATGTGATTGAAGCAAATTAGTACTTCAAAAAATACTCGAGAAACTGAATAAAAATGACGAAATAGCAATATCACGTCACATACGTTACGTTACATACATACATACGTTAAGTTACCATTTATTATGGGGCTGCAGTATTTACCAAGACTTTATATCTGCGAAATTTTGTTTGGTTTGTCGAAACAGGGGAGAAATAAAACAAAACGAAACCTGAAAGGGGGTCTCACCGTTGTGCAATAGAATGTTTACGATCAAACTTTAAAGTAGAAGAAGACACGTGTAAATCCGCCTAGGTTCCTCCGGATCTGCAGCTACCGGCAGACCCGTCACGCCCGTTCACGGGCTGCATCTATTAAGATTTGGCAGTGATTAATGTTTGCTTCCGAAGCGCTCAGGTTCCTATTGATGTATTGTTTTACAAAAGGCTATAAATAAAGGATTTAGTAGTGAAAGAGGTACTTTATTATCCCTGTAGATTACCGGTACCTGCATTGTGATACCTTTGAGGTTCATCCATCCTGCCAAAGACAGCAATTTACTTGCGCACACAGACTTGTGCAAATATTTGCGCAAATATGAAACACATTGCACAACTCAGCAATTTGTGCTTAAACCGTCTACACAGTTCTTAATGTAGAAGGGGCACTAAACGACCTATTTTAAAAATAGGGTAGTTGACTGCTTCAAAAAGTAATTATGAAATAGTGTTCACTAAATAGCTTTTTGATAGAAATCGCAGATACAATAGGGTTTTTCACCATTTTTTGAAAAGTATCTCAAATTGATCATTAGGTGAGAAAAAGTAAAAAATATTTTTTAAAATTTTTTTTGAAACCTATAAGTACCCCAAAAATACATTTTAAATTACCATTTCCAATTAGCGCGCGAAAACGATAGCCGCCATGATGCTTAGGTCGTGACGTCATTTCAGGAGTAAAGAAAACAGCTCTGTACTAAAATTTTGACACATATCGCGAACAAAATGTCATTGTTTACCACTATTGTGACGTCACCTGACAACCAGCATGGCGGCTGTCGTTTCAGACATTTGAATAACAGATTAAAAAACTTGATTTTAGTAAATCAAAAATAAAATGTTTTTTCTCATTTTATTGTATAGAAATCATATTAAATCGATTACATATTACAAATACCACAGTAAATAAGCAGTTTTAGATTTTTTCTTGTATAGAGTAAAATACCCTATTACCTACTTGATTAAATTTTCCTTACTTGTGCAATTCTTAAAATTTTCGTAATGAGCATGGAAAATTGTTACGTCAAAACTAATTCGAACATTTTGAGAACGAAATTTACTTTCTGACATTTGTTAAAAAGTAACTCGAAATAACTGGCAGTTACCTACGCAATTTGACTAAGTAACTTCTATTTAATTTTGAAGTCTTTCAAGTTTCAGCATTTTCTTTTAACAAAACAATAATTTGACATACTAATCTGTAATAATGCACGGCAAACACACAATAGCTCAGGCACTAGTTAGATAATATGTTTATCTCGCTTTATAAGGCATTGTTTAACATTAAAACATTGTCATATACATAACGTTCTCATGTTGCATGCATAACTTGCATAAGTATGCATGGATTTGCGTTATATTTTTTGTAGAACTTACAGAAACGTTGTCCAAACAATGTAACAAGTCAAGCGTCTGAAATCCAGGGTATACATGAAATATTTTTTGGAAACAGTATTTAGAAATGATTAGCGTATATTTTATCTTGATTCCCGCCCGCCCTAGCAATGGGTACTATTTTTTCTTGTTATGATTAGATTAGATTATTTATTCAGTAATAGGCATACATCGTTATAATTTCACATTTCATGTCAAAGTTCAGTAAATACTACCTTAATAATTATTATAATATAATTAATAATAATTGTTTTATACAGGGTTACAGGAAAAGTCGTACTGAATATTAAAGGACGTTATTACTGAGGTCATTTCTGATGGATTTGATTCTATGATATGGTGTCCGAAACTTAACCGTTATGGAGATATTGAACTATAAAGATTTTTTTTAAAATCCTCAATTTTTTGGCATTTTTGTCGATTTTTTTGGGATTAGTGCTTCTGGGGTACGTTTTTTTGATGTAACTAGTTAGAAAGTATGTTAATTAATAAAAATGATTAACCAAAACTGAACCTACTACTAACAGCTTAAAAATACTGCCTGACAACGATTAGAATTAAATAATTTTCAATAAGAGTTTTTAAATTTGAAGCTCTCTGTTTTAAAAAAAAATGTATGGAACTTATTCTGCAAATAGTTTTAAAAACTTTTACGTCTCTTTAGCTGTTCAAAAAGGTATAACACTTACTATTAAATAGGCAAAATATTGACCAAATAACAGTTAAGTTAGCAGAGGATACATTTTTTTGACAACTCTTTAGTCCTTTTCAGCTCCAAACGAAGAGCAGTTTTCTTCTCAAAACTTTGTTTAAGGCCTTAATTCTTGTTAATCGACTCTTTAATTTACAGATTCTCATCGATTAATAAGACTAAAGGCCTTAGGGTGCATTTCCACTGATGCGGAGCGGGGCTGAGCAGGGCGGAGAAGATCAGAGAATAGTAGCAAGTGTTTCCACTGAAGCGGGGCGGAGCAGAGTAGAGCAGAGTGGAGCGAAGTAGGGCGGATCAGAGAAGAGCAGAGTGGAGTGAATTTGGGCGGAATGGAGTGGAGCGGAGCAGAGCAGACCTAGAAAATGGTCACATGCAGCTCCAGACCACTCAGCTTCGCTTCGCTTCGCTGCGTCCCGCTCAGCTCCGCCCCACTCTGCTCCGCCCTACTTCGCTCCACTCTGCCCTACTTCGCTCCAATCTGCTCTACTCTGCTCCGTCCCGCTTCAGTGAAAACACTTGCTACTATTCTCTGATCTTCTCCGTCCTGCTCAGCCCCGCTCCGCATCAGTGGAAATGCACCCTAAGGCCTTTAGTCTTATTAATCGATGAGAATCTGTAAATGAAAGAATCGATTAACAAGAATTAAGGCCTTAAACAAAGTTTTGAGAAGAAAACTGCTCTTAGTTTGGAGCTGAAAAGGACTAAAGAGTTGTCAAAAAAATGTACCCTCTGCTAACTTAACTGTTATTTGGTCAATATTTTGCCTATTTAATAGTAAGTGTTATATCTTTTTGAATAGTTAAAGAGACGTAGAAGTTTTTAAAATAATTTGAAGAATAAGTTCCATACATTTTTTTAAAACAGAGAGCTTCAAATTTAAAATCTCTTATTGAAAATTATTTAATTCTAACCGTTGTCAAGCAGTATTTTTAAGCTGTTAGTAGTAGGTTCAGTTTTGGTTTATTATTTTTATTAATTGACATGCTTTCTAACTAGTTACATCAAAAAAACGTACCCCAGAAGCATTAATCCCAAAAAAATCGACAAAAATGCCAAAAAATTTAGGATTTTTTAAAAAATCTATAAAGTTCAATATCTCCATAACGGTTAAGTTTCGGACACCATATCATAGAATCAAATCCATCAGAAATGACCTGAATAATAACGTCCTTTAATATTCAGTACGACTTTTCCTGTAACCCTGTATAAATACAAAACTTATACAAGGTATAATGGTAAAATACAACATTCTTATTCTAGTGGTTAATCTGAGGTGCTCTTTCATCTAAATACTCTGACACAGAATAGAAGACTCTTTGTTATAAAAATCTTTTAAGTTTCTGCACAAACACATTATTGGATGCAGCATGCTTAATGTTATGTACTGTTATGTTATGTCCACTTCATTAATACCGCTTGTAGCGGAAATACAACCGAATACGAATTGTATTGTAGGTACGTATACGATACCTTAAACTCTTATTTCGGCTCGGGTGTTCTTTTTGTTATTTTATTAAATGGTTAGGTTATTTATTACAATTATAATTTTAAATTATTTTAAGAAAAAGTTCTTCGTACTGTGCATACCTTCTTATATGTAAATTTGTACTTCTAACTTAATATATTACTAATATTACAGTATTAGTATGTTAGTCACGATGAATGGCTAAATAGATGTTAAGTGATGTCATGTTAAGTTACGGTTTGCGTGATTAGATTGCTTGAATTCAGGTCGAAGGATCGATGTTTGAGCCAGATGAACACAGATGCATGCACTTATTTTGAGCACCTCTAGCTAATACTGGGTCAAGAGTCTATACTTTATTAGCATAATGTCCAAATAGGTGTTAAAATGTTATGAGATCATTATGAACCTGTCGGGCACAGTTTACAATAAAAGAGAGGAGAGGCTGGATTAAAGTAATAAGTACTGATTTAGTAACTAATTATAGAAATGTTATTCAATAAATGGTCAGCGCGTCGCTTCTAGTTTATAAAATAATGTTATCTATATATTTTTATATAAATAATTAAATATATTATTTTATTTTTATAAATATTATTTAATATTGCAATAATGTTTTAAATCTTTCAAGACAAAGCTTTTTTTGGTTTACATTTTTATTTTTCCGGCAGGTTATACTTAGTACTTAAGAAGCAGAACAGTTAAGATGATAATTAACTTCAAAGGGAATTTGGTTGGCAATGTACGGCAAATAGTTTCGGAATGTGGGATACAGAACGAGGTTACCACTAAAGTTCTATGTAATACTAATAAATAGGTATATTCGAGGATTTATAAAACACTGGAGTTATAGTAAAGGACTAGTCACTAAGCATGAGAAATACCGCTATCAATCATCCATCACAAAAGAAACGCATAACGGAATTAAAGTAGCGATAAGTGAACGGAAGATTGAAGATAGATTGAATTATTGATAGTATGTCCCATGACTATTGATTACCTAGATCTGAAAGTGTAACTCACCGTATATTATCAACTCACCCTATATTTGCACAAATATCTTACCAAATAGAGCTCACATTGGCGTACACCGCAACGTGGCTGTAACAACCTCCAGTCTGTCCAAGTAGCGCAAAAATAATCACTAGAAATTACTTTCCTTTGTTAAAAATTAAAATGTTGAAATGATTTCTTTAAAACAAAATATCCAAGTTAGAAAATTCTGGGCTTAAATTTAAACTTACAATAAGTTTATAATTAAATAAGTACTTAGTTGAAAAAAGAACCTGAAATGGATTCCAGCGTTTGGAATGAGAGGTTTATTGCGTAAGTAAATGGAATCTTTAAATATTTTCTTAAAAGTAACTACAAATATAAAAACAATATAAAACTAAAATTTTGTGTTCGACTAAACAGGGTGTAAAAAGGGTGGGAGCCGTTAATTGTAGACCATTTACATCGATCAGCTGTTAGATTAATTTTGTATGGAATCCGAATAATTTTTTTTGCATTTTCAACAAAATCGTGAAACAAAAGCTGTTCATAATTATGAGCAGAATCTCCAGTTAACGGGTCCTAGACCTATTTAGTTACACTCTGTATACACATTACGTTTATAAATACTAGGCTAATCATAATAAAATATATATATTTTTATATTTGCTTCTTTGGGTTCCATAAAGACTATGTTACGAAATTACGTGTATATTTTTACCTTAATAGCAAACGTAACAATACACCCATCTACTATCAATTAATGAAAATAACTAATTAATTAGCGCAGAAAGGTACACGTACAGTCACGAACTCAACAAATAAAAGCAAATTCTCCTTTAACCTATAAATAAATATCCGGACAAATCACACACGGTCATCTGGCATCAAACTATAGACAGAGACAGATATCCATTCACAGATATGTTTAACACATAAAGATATGTTTTAACCTATAATTGATATAAGCCACCCAGAGATGGAGAAAAAAAATTTGGTTGTCAATGAAACGTTTGCCACGATGGGAATCGGATCAGAAGTAATCAGGAGCGCCAACTACTCAGCCAATGGATCAGTCATTTTAATTTCCGAATCCTGGGTAATTAATAGTTAAGCTTGAAGTAATTTGTCAAAAACTGTATAGTATGTATTTGTGTTTTCAATTTAAGCGATACTTTGAGACTTTATTCGCATGAAGTCAAAGTCAAAGTATCTTTATTGAAAACCATAGGTATATAAAAGATCTTATAAGTAATAAACGGACTCCATAGTTTACCTCAAGAGGCGTACAGTAATTTTTAAATGAGAAAATAAATCGAAAAAAAATTATTGTTTTCAAAATATTATATAAAAACAAACATGCTAATAAAATTAATAAAAAAAAAATAATAAAACATTCTGAAAAATTAAGACAGTACTTAACAGCTTAATATTATGTCAACAAGCACCTATTGACTAAATAAAATATTGAAATAAAAATTTAATAATGTCATAAATAAATAAATTAGGAACAATTGTCAATTACAATTACAAAACAGATTAAAAATGTTGTTATATTATAAATTATTATTTATTGTTATCGTCAAGAAATTCCTGTACACTGTAGTAGAGTTTCGAAAGCAACCATTTGGATAGGGCTTTCTTAAATGCTTGTACGCTAAGCCTCTTAAGACAATCAGGTATGCTGTTGTATACCCTCACACCCATAAAGTATACACTTCTATGATAGAAACTAGATCTGCCTGTGTCTGAGTAAAGAAGATGGTGGGTCTGTCTTAGGTTTCTTTTGAACTTATCTTTTGTCTCAAAAAGATGCAGGTGATTTTTGACAACTACAGCAACATCTTTTATGTAAAGACATGGAAGGGGAAGGATACTATATTTCTTGAACAGAGGCTTGCATGAGTCTATCTGCGACAATCCGCAGAGTGCTCTTACGCATCTTTTTTGCATTATAAAAGCTTCGTTAACGTCAACCGAATTCCGCCAAAACATAAGGCCATAACTTAGTAAAGAGTTGAAATGTCCAAAATATGCTAGCAGCGCTGTTTTCTCTGATGAGTTTTGTGAAATCTGTCGTAAAGGATATGCAAATCTCGACAATCTATGGCAAAGCCATTGAACATGAGGCTTCCAGTTACAGTTGCTGTCAATTAATAGTCCCAAAAATTTGAAAAGTGATAAATAGTAGATGCTTCCCATGAAACTGTCTTTTTCGCGTACTTTCCGTCAGAAACCCATACAAAAGTTTTTTTTTTGTACTGAATACAAAAAAGCAAACTGTCTGTCGAATGATTGACAATTGGAAAATCAAAATGTCTTTTAGCACTGGTTGAATAGGTTCCTTAGGGAACCTCCAGTTTCATGATTAGCATCTTCTATCCGCTTTTCAGACAGTAAAACGTCCTTGGAAAACGTCTTAGTGTATAATAGTATGATCTCTTACGACACTAAATAGTATTAATTTATTTATTCGGTTTCAGAGTGACTTGAAATGAAAATGTAATATAGTATATTTTTCTGAATCAAAAAAGAACTTTAGTAAATAACCTTGGCAGTTTAAATGCATCTGGTTTAATGTCTAATGTCTAATGTCTAATGTCTGGCAAAATGGTTTATTGAGATGTATAAAAAACCGAGATGCATTACATAGAAAAAGTAAAATGGAGCCTGATAATGAAATATTAAAAGCAACGTATAAGCGATACAGAAATTTTGTAAACAAAACTCTATTTAAACTAAAGCGTGATTACGACCGTGCTGAACTTAAAAAAGCTGGTAAAAATAAAAAAATCGTATGGGACGTCATCAAGTCAACGGCTAATCTTAAAAAACCAAAAGAAGCAGCACTTGAACTGTTATCACTAAGAACTGATCCTAAACAAGCAGTTAACAACATAAACACTTACTTTGTTAACATTGGTAAAACTCTCTCTAATTCCATTTTAATGAATAATAAATTGCCACAACTTAACTTTAATTTATTAAACAATCCTAACTCTTTCGCGTTTCTTGATACTGATGAAGAAGAGATAGAGCGGATTATAATGTCACTAAGAAGTGATTGCGCTATTGGCTGGGATGCCATTTCCGCTAGATTTCTTAAACAGTACAAAGATATACTAGTACCTCCAATCACGCATATCTGTCGACTTAGCATATCGGTCGGAATCTTTCCCAAAGCTTTCAAAAAATCGATAATACATCCTATTTTTAAAGGTGGTTCCAGGCACAATATAAATAACTACCGTCCAATCTCAATTTTGACTGCACTTTCTAAAATCTTAGAACGTATAATGAATAATAGATTAATTGGCTTTTTAGAG